>OU026148.1:7504120-8104120 GCA_907269125.1 Eristalis pertinax
TATGTGTTGAGATGTGTATTAACGAAATCCAAAGACTGGAGTGGATCCGACGACATCGAATTTTTCACCTAAAAAAATGTACAGTGTATAGTAAGGATTTTAGAGCCTTTCCATGGCTCTTCTTCCAACTGCCACAGCGGCCCAACTAGGCGTACCTACGACCTGTGCGCACCTGTGGTTATGTGTTGAGATGTGTATTAACGAAATCCAAAGACTGGAGTGGATCCGACGACATCGAATTTTTCACCTAAAAAAATGTACAGTGTATAGTAAGGATTTTAGAGCCTTTCCATGGCTCTTCTTCCAACTGCCACAGCGGCCCAACTAGGCGTACCTACGACCTGTGCGCACCTGTGGTTATGTGTTGAGATGTGTATTAACGAAATCCAAAGACTGAAGTGGATCCGACGACATCGAATTTTTCACCTAAAAAAATGTACAGTGTATAGTAAGGATTTTAGAGCCTTTCCATGGCTCTTCTTCCAACTGCCACAGCGGCCCAACTAGGCGTACCTACGACCTGTGCGCACCTGTGGTTATGTGTTGAGATGTGTATTAACGAAATCCAAAGACTGGAGTGGATCCGACGACATCGAATTTTTCACCTAAAAAAATGTACAGTGTATAGTAAGGATTTTAGAGCCTTTCCATGGCTCTTCTTCCAACTGCCACAGCGGCCCAACTAGGCGTACCTACGACCTGTGCGCACCTGTGGTTATGTGTTGAGATGTGTATTAACGAAATCCAAAGACTGGAGTGGATCCGACGACATCGAATTTTTCACCTAAAAAAATGTACAGTGTATAGTAAGGATTTTAGAGCCTTTCCATGGCTCTTCTTCCAACTGCCACAGCGGCAAAACTAGGCGTACCTACGACCTGTGCGCACCTGTGGTTATGTGTTGAGATGTGTATTAACGAAATCCAAAGACTGGAGTGGATCCGACGACATCGAATTTTTCACCTAAAAAAATGTACAGTGTATAGTAAGGATTTTAGAGCCTTTCCATGGCTCTTCTTCCAACTGCCACAGCGGCCCAACTAGGCGTACCTACGACCTGTGCGCACCTGTGGTTATGTGTTGAGATGTGTATTAACGAAATCCAAAGACTGGAGTGGATCCGACGACATCGAATTTTTCACCTAAAAAAATGTACAGTGTATAGTAAGGATTTTAGAGCCTTTCCATGGCTCTTCTTCCAACTGCCACAGCGGCAAAACTAGGCGTACCTACGACCTGTGCGCACCTGTGGTTATGTGTTGAGATGTGTATTAACGAAATCCAAAGACTGGAGTGGATCCGACGACATCGAATTTTTCACCTAAAAAAATGTACAGTGTATAGTAAGGATTTTAGAGCATTTCCATGGCTCTTCTTCCAACTGCCACAGCGGCCCAACTAGGCGTACCTACGACCTGTGCGCACCTGTGGTTATGTGTTGAGATGTGTATTAACGAAATCCAAAGACTGGAGTGGATCCGACGACATCGAATTTTTCACCTAAAAAAATGTACAGTGTATAGTAAGGATTTTAGAGCCTTTCCATGGCTCTTCTTCCAACTGCCACAGCGGCCCAACTAGGCGTACCTACGACCTGTGCGCACCTGTGGTTATGTGTTGAGATGTGTATTAACGAAATCCAAAGACTGGAGTGGATCCGACGACATCGAATTTTTCACCTAAAAAAATGTACAGTGTATAGTAAGGATTTTAGAGCCTTTCCATGGCTCTTCTTCCAACTGCCACAGCGGCCCAACTAGGCGTACCTACGACCTGTGCGCACCTGTGGTTATGTGTTGAGATGTGTATTAACGAAATCCAAAGACTGGAGTGGATCCGACGACATCGAATTTTTCACCTAAAAAAATGTACAGTGTATAGTAAGGATTTTAGAGCCTTTCCATGGCTCTTCTTCCAACTGCCACAGCGGCAAAACTAGGCGTACCTACGACCTGTGCGCACCTGTGGTTATGTGTTGAGATGTGTATTAACGAAATCCAAAGACTGGAGTGGATCCGACGACATCGAATTTTTCACCTAAAAAAATGTACAGTGTATAGTAAGGATTTTAGAGCCTTTCCATGGCTCTTCTTCCAACTGCCACAGCGGCCCAACTAGGCGTACCTACGACCTGTGCGCACCTGTGGTTATGTGTTGAGATGTGTATTAACGAAATCCAAAGACTGGAGTGGATCCGACGACATCGAATTTTTCACCTAAAAAAATGTACAGTGTATAGTAAGGATTTTAGAGCATTTCCATGGCTCTTCTTCCAACTGCCACAGCGGCCCAACTAGGCGTACCTACGACCTGTGCGCACCTGTGGTTATGTGTTGAGATGTGTATTAACGAAATCCAAAGACTGGAGTGGATCCGACGACATCGAATTTTTCACCTAAAAAAATGTACAGTGTATAGTAAGGATTTTAGAGCCTTTCCATGGCTCTTCTTCCAACTGCCACAGCGGCCCAACTAGGCGTACCTACGACCTGTGCGCACCTGTGGTTATGTGTTGAGATGTGTATTAACGAAATCCAAAGACTGGAGTGGATCCGACGACATCGAATTTTTCACCTAAAAAAATGTACAGTGTATAGTAAGGATTTTAGAGCCTTTCCATGGCTCTTCTTCCAACTGCCACAGCGGCAAAACTAGGCGTACCTACGACCTGTGCGCACCTGTGGTTATGTGTTGAGATGTGTATTAACGAAATCCAAAGACTGGAGTGGATCCGACGACATCGAATTTTTCACCTAAAAAAATGTACAGTGTATAGTAAGGATTTTAGAGCCTTTCCATGGCTCTTCTTCCAACTGCCACAGCGGCAAAACTAGGCGTACCTACGACCTGTGCGCACCTGTGGTTATGTGTTGAGATGTGTATTAACGAAATCCAAAGACTGGAGTGGATCCGACGACATCGAATTTTTTCACCTAAAAAAATGTACAGTGTATAGTAAGGATTTTAGAGCCTTTCCATGGCTCTTCTTCCAACTGCCACAGCGGCAAAACTAGGCGTACCTACGACCTGTGCGCACCTGTGGTTATGTGTTGAGATGTGTATTAACGAAATCCAAAGACTGGAGTGGATCCGACGACATCGAATTTTTCACCTAAAAAAATGTACAGTGTATAGTAAGGATTTTAGAGCCTTTCCATGGCTCTTCTTCCAACTGCCACAGCGGCCCAACTAGGCGTACCTACGACCTGTGCGCACCTGTGGTTATGTGTTGAGATGTGTATTAACGAAATCCAAAGACTGGAGTGGATCCGACGACATCGAATTTTTCACCTAAAAAAATGTACAGTGTATAGTAAGGATTTTAGAGCCTTTCCATGGCTCTTCTTCCAACTGCCACAGCGGCAAAACTAGGCGTACCTACGACCTGTGCGCACCTGTGGTTATGTGTTGAGATGTGTATTAACGAAATCCAAAGACTGGAGTGGATCCGACGACATCGAATTTTTCACCTAAAAAAATGTACAGTGTATAGTAAGGATTTTAGAGCCTTTCCATGGCTCTTCTTCCAACTGCCACAGCGGCCCAACTAGGCGTACCTACGACCTGTGCGCACCTGTGGTTATGTGTTGAGATGTGTATTAACGAAATCCAAAGACTGGAGTGGATCCGACGACATCGAATTTTTCACCTAAAAAAATGTACAGTGTATAGTAAGGATTTTAGAGCCTTTCCATGGCTCTTCTTCCAACTGCCACAGCGGCCCAACTAGGCGTACCTACGACCTGTGCGCACCTGTGGTTATGTGTTGAGATGTGTATTAACGAAATCCAAAGACTGGAGTGGATCCGACGACATCGAATTTTTCACCTAAAAAAATGTACAGTGTATAGTAAGGATTTTAGAGCCTTTCCATGGCTCTTCTTCCAACTGCCACAGCGGCCCAACTAGGCGTACCTACGACCTGTGCGCACCTGTGGTTATGTGTTGAGATGTGTATTAACGAAATCCAAAGACTGGAGTGGATCCGACGACATCGAATTTTTCACCTAAAAAAATGTACAGTGTATAGTAAGGATTTTAGAGCCTTTCCATGGCTCTTCTTCCAACTGCCACAGCGGCCCAACTAGGCGTACCTACGACCTGTGCGCACCTGTGGTTATGTGTTGAGATGTGTATTAACGAAATCCAAAGACTGGAGTGGATCCGACGACATCGAATTTTTCACCTAAAAAAATGTACAGTGTATAGTAAGGATTTTAGAGCCTTTCCATGGCTCTTCTTCCAACTGCCACAGCGGCCCAACTAGGCGTACCTACGACCTGTGCGCACCTGTGGTTATGTGTTGAGATGTGTATTAACGAAATCCAAAGACTGGAGTGGATCCGACGACATCGAATTTTTCACCTAAAAAAATGTACAGTGTATAGTAAGGATTTTAGAGCCTTTCCATGGCTCTTCTTCCAACTGCCACAGCGGCCCAACTAGGCGTACCTACGACCTGTGCGCACCTGTGGTTATGTGTTGAGATGTGTATTAACGAAATCCAAAGACTGGAGTGGATCCGACGACATCGAATTTTTCACCTAAAAAAATGTACAGTGTATAGTAAGGATTTTAGAGCCTTTCCATGGCTCTTCTTCCAACTGCCACAGCGGCCCAACTAGGCGTACCTACGACCTGTGCGCACCTGTGGTTATGTGTTGAGATGTGTATTAACGAAATCCAAAGACTGGAGTGGATCCGACGACATCGAATTTTTCACCTAAAAAAATGTACAGTGTATAGTAAGGATTTTAGAGCCTTTCCATGGCTCTTCTTCCAACTGCCACAGCGGCCCAACTAGGCGTACCTACGACCTGTGCGCACCTGTGGTTATGTGTTGAGATGTGTATTAACGAAATCCAAAGACTGGAGTGGATCCGACGACATCGAATTTTTCACCTAAAAAAATGTACAGTGTATAGTAAGGATTTTAGAGCCTTTCCATGGCTCTTCTTCCAACTGCCACAGCGGCCCAACTAGGCGTACCTACGACCTGTGCGCACCTGTGGTTATGTGTTGAGATGTGTATTAACGAAATCCAAAGACTGGAGTGGATCCGACGACATCGAATTTTTCACCTAAAAAAATGTACAGTGTATAGTAAGGATTTTAGAGCCTTTCCATGGCTCTTCTTCCAACTGCCACAGCGGCCCAACTAGGCGTACCTACGACCTGTGCGCACCTGTGGTTATGTGTTGAGATGTGTATTAACGAAATCCAAAGACTGGAGTGGATCCGACGACATCGAATTTTTCACCTAAAAAAATGTACAGTGTATAGTAAGGATTTTAGAGCATTTCCATGGCTCTTCTTCCAACTGCCACAGCGGCCCAACTAGGCGTACCTACGACCTGTGCGCACCTGTGGTTATGTGTTGAGATGTGTATTAACGAAATCCAAAGACTGGAGTGGATCCGACGACATCGAATTTTTCACCTAAAAAAATGTACAGTGTATAGTAAGGATTTTAGAGCCTTTCCATGGCTCTTCTTCCAACTGCCACAGCGGCCCAACTAGGCGTACCTACGACCTGTGCGCACCTGTGGTTATGTGTTGAGATGTGTATTAACGAAATCCAAAGACTGGAGTGGATCCGACGACATCGAATTTTTCACCTAAAAAAATGTACAGTGTATAGTAAGGATTTTAGAGCCTTTCCATGGCTCTTCTTCCAACTGCCACAGCGGCAAAACTAGGCGTACCTACGACCTGTGCGCACCTGTGGTTATGTGTTGAGATGTGTATTAACGAAATCCAAAGACTGGAGTGGATCCGACGACATCGAATTTTTCACCTAAAAAAATGTACAGTGTATAGTAAGGATTTTAGAGCCTTTCCATGGCTCTTCTTCCAACTGCCACAGCGGCCCAACTAGGCGTACCTACGACCTGTGCGCACCTGTGGTTATGTGTTGAGATGTGTATTAACGAAATCCAAAGACTGGAGTGGATCCGACGACATCGAATTTTTCACCTAAAAAAATGTACAGTGTATAGTAAGGATTTTAGAGCCTTTCCATGGCTCTTCTTCCAACTGCCACAGCGGCCCAACTAGGCGTACCTACGACCTGTGCGCACCTGTGGTTATGTGTTGAGATGTGTATTAACGAAATCCAAAGACTGGAGTGGATCCGACGACATCGAATTTTTCACCTAAAAAAATGTACAGTGTATAGTAAGGATTTTAGAGCCTTTCCATGGCTCTTCTTCCAACTGCCACAGCGGCCCAACTAGGCGTACCTACGACCTGTCCGCACCTGTGGTTATGTGTTGAGATGTGTATTAACGAAATCCAAAGACTGGAGTGGATCCGACGACATCGAATTTTTCACCTAAAAAAATGTACAGTGTATAGTAAGGATTTTAGAGCCTTTCCATGGCTCTTCTTCCAACTGCCACAGCGGCCCAACTAGGCGTACCTACGACCTGTGCGCACCTGTGGTTATGTGTTGAGATGTGTATTAACGAAATCCAAAGACTGGAGTGGATCCGACGACATCGAATTTTTCACCTAAAAAAATGTACAGTGTATAGTAAGGATTTTAGAGCCTTTCCATGGCTCTTCTTCCAACTGCCACAGCGGCCCAACTAGGCGTACCTACGACCTGTCCGCACCTGTGGTTATGTGTTGAGATGTGTATTAACGAAATCCAAAGACTGGAGTGGATCCGACGACATCGAATTTTTCACCTAAAAAAATGTACAGTGTATAGTAAGGATTTTAGAGCCTTTCCATGGCTCTTCTTCCAACTGCCACAGCGGCCCAACTAGGCGTACCTACGACCTGTCCGCACCTGTGGTTATGTGTTGAGATGTGTATTAACGAAATCCAAAGACTGGAGTGGATCCGACGACATCGAATTTTTCACCTAAAAAAATGTACAGTGTATAGTAAGGATTTTAGAGCCTTTCCATGGCTCTTCTTCCAACTGCCACAGCGGCCCAACTAGGCGTACCTACGACCTGTGCGCACCTGTGGTTATGTGTTGAGATGTGTATTAACGAAATCCAAAGACTGGAGTGGATCCGACGACATCGAATTTTTCACCTAAAAAAATGTACAGTGTATAGTAAGGATTTTAGAGCCTTTCCATGGCTCTTCTTCCAACTGCCACAGCGGCCCAACTAGGCGTACCTACGACCTGTGCGCACCTGTGGTTATGTGTTGAGATGTGTATTAACGAAATCCAAAGACTGGAGTGGATCCGACGACATCGAATTTTTCACCTAAAAAAATGTACAGTGTATAGTAAGGATTTTAGAGCCTTTCCATGGCTCTTCTTCCAACTGCCACAGCGGCCCAACTAGGCGTACCTATGACCTGTGCGCACCTGTGGTTATGTGTTGAGATGTGTATTAACGAAATCCAAAGACTGGAGTGGATCCGACGACATCGAATTTTTCACCTAAAAAAATGTACAGTGTATAGTAAGGATTTTAGAGCCTTTCCATGGCTCTTCTTCCAACTGCCACAGCGGCAAAACTAGGCGTACCTACGACCTGTGCGCACCTGTGGTTATGTGTTGAGATGTGTATTAACGAAATCCAAAGACTGGAGTGGATCCGACGACATCGAATTTTTCACCTAAAAAAATGTACAGTGTATAGTAAGGATTTTAGAGCCTTTCCATGGCTCTTCTTCCAACTGCCACAGCGGCAAAACTAGGCGTACCTACGACCTGTGCGCACCTGTGGTTATGTGTTGAGATGTGTATTAACGAAATCCAAAGACTGGAGTGGATCCGACGACATCGAATTTTTCACCTAAAAAAATGTACAGTGTATAGTAAGGATTTTAGAGCCTTTCCATGGCTCTTCTTCCAACTGCCACAGCGGCCCAACTAGGCGTACCTACGACCTGTGCGCACCTGTGGTTATGTGTTGAGATGTGTATTAACGAAATCCAAAGACTGGAGTGGATCCGACGACATCGAATTTTTCACCTAAAAAAATGTACAGTGTATAGTAAGGATTTTAGAGCCTTTCCATGGCTCTTCTTCCAACTGCCACAGCGGCCCAACTAGGCGTACCTACGACCTGTGCGCACCTGTGGTTATGTGTTGAGATGTGTATTAACGAAATCCAAAGACTGGAGTGGATCCGACGACATCGAATTTTTCACCTAAAAAAATGTACAGTGTATAGTAAGGATTTTAGAGCCTTTCCATGGCTCTTCTTCCAACTGCCACAGCGGCCCAACTAGGCGTACCTACGACCTGTGCGCACCTGTGGTTATGTGTTGAGATGTGTATTAACGAAATCCAAAGACTGGAGTGGATCCGACGACATCGAATTTTTCACCTAAAAAAATGTACAGTGTATAGTAAGGATTTTAGAGCCTTTCCATGGCTCTTCTTCCAACTGCCACAGCGGCCCAACTAGGCGTACCTACGACCTGTGCGCACCTGTGGTTATGTGTTGAGATGTGTATTAACGAAATCCAAAGACTGGAGTGGATCCGACGACATCGAATTTTTCACCTAAAAAAATGTACAGTGTATAGTAAGGATTTTAGAGCCTTTCCATGGCTCTTCTTCCAACTGCCACAGCGGCCCAACTAGGCGTACCTACGACCTGTGCGCACCTGTGGTTATGTGTTGAGATGTGTATTAACGAAATCCAAAGACTGGAGTGGATCCGACGACATCGAATTTTTCACCTAAAAAAATGTACAGTGTATAGTAAGGATTTTAGAGCCTTTCCATGGCTCTTCTTCCAACTGCCACAGCGGCCCAACTAGGCGTACCTACGACCTGTCCGCACCTGTGGTTATGTGTTGAGATGTGTATTAACGAAATCCAAAGACTGGAGTGGATCCGACGACATCGAATTTTTCACCTAAAAAAATGTACAGTGTATAGTAAGGATTTTAGAGCCTTTCCATGGCTCTTCTTCCAACTGCCACAGCGGCCCAACTAGGCGTACCTACGACCTGTGCGCACCTGTGGTTATGTGTTGAGATGTGTATTAACGAAATCCAAAGACTGGAGTGGATCCGACGACATCGAATTTTTCACCTAAAAAAATGTACAGTGTATAGTAAGGATTTTAGAGCATTTCCATGGCTCTTCTTCCAACTGCCACAGCGGCCCAACTAGGCGTACCTACGACCTGTGCGTACCTGTGGTTATGTGTTGAGATGTGTATTAACGAAATCCAAAGACTGGAGTGGATCCGACGACATCGAATTTTTCACCTAAAAAAATGTACAGTGTATAGTAAGGATTTTAGAGCCTTTCCATGGCTCTTCTTCCAACTGCCACAGCGGCCCAACTAGGCGTACCTACGACCTGTGCGCACCTGTGGTTATGTGTTGAGATGTGTATTAACCAAAGACTGGAGTGGATCCGACGACATCGAATTTTTCACCTAAAAAAATGTACAGTGTATAGTAAGGATTTTAGAGCCTTTCCATGGCTCTTCTTCCAACTGCCACAGCGGCCCAACTAGGCGTACCTACGACCTGTGCGCACCTGTGGTTATGTGTTGAGATGTGTATTAACGAAATCCAAAGACTGGAGTGGATCCGACGACATCGAATTTTTCACCTAAAAAAATGTACAGTGTATAGTAAGGATTTTAGAGCCTTTCCATGGCTCTTCTTCCAACTGCCACAGCGGCCCAACTAGGCGTACCTACGACCTGTGCGCACCTGTGGTTATGTGTTGAGATGTGTATTAACGAAATCCAAAGACTGGAGTGGATCCGACGACATCGAATTTTTCACCTAAAAAAATGTACAGTGTATAGTAAGGATTTTAGAGCCTTTCCATGGCTCTTCTTCCAACTGCCACAGCGGCCCAACTAGGCGTACCTACGACCTGTGCGCACCTGTGGTTATGTGTTGAGATGTGTATTAACGAAATCCAAAGACTGGAGTGGATCCGACGACATCGAATTTTTCACCTAAAAAAATGTACAGTGTATAGTAAGGATTTTAGAGCCTTTCCATGGCTCTTCTTCCAACTGCCACAGCGGCCCAACTAGGCGTACCTACGACCTGTGCGCACCTGTGGTTATGTGTTGAGATGTGTATTAACGAAATCCAAAGACTGGAGTGGA
The DNA here is from genome assembly GCA_907269125.1 of Eristalis pertinax. Taxonomy (NCBI): domain Eukaryota; kingdom Metazoa; phylum Arthropoda; class Insecta; order Diptera; family Syrphidae; genus Eristalis; species Eristalis pertinax. The sequence continues at coordinate 7,514,185 of OU026148.1, forward strand.
TCCGACGACATCGAATTTTTCACCTAAAAAAATGTACAGTGTATAGTAAGGATTTTAGAGCCTTTCCATGGCTCTTCTTCCAACTGCCACAGCGGCCCAACTAGGCGTACCTACGACCTGTGCGCACCTGTGGTTATGTGTTGAGATGTGTATTAACGAAATCCAAAGACTGGAGTGGATCCGACGACATCGAATTTTTCACCTAAAAAAATGTACAGCGTATAGTAAGGATTTTGGAGCCTTCCATGGCTCTTCTTCCAACTGCCACAGCGGCCCAACTAGGCGTACCTACGACCTGTGCGCACCTGTGGTTATGTGTTGAGATGTCTATTAACGAAATCCAAAGACTGGAGTGGATCCGACGACATCGAATTTTTCACCTAAAAAAATGTACAGTGTATAGTAAGGATTTTAGAGCCTTTCCATGGCTCTTCTTCCAACTGCCACAGCGGCCCAACTAGGCGTACCTACGACCTGTGCGCACCTGTGGTTATGTGTTGAGATGTGTATTAACGAAATCCAAAGACTGGAGTGGATCCGACGACATCGAATTTTTCACCTAAAAAAATGTACAGTGTATAGTAAGGATTTTAGAGCCTTTCCATGGCTCTTCTTCCAACTGCCACAGCGGCCCAACTAGGCGTACCTACGACCTGTGCGCACCTGTGGTTATGTGTTGAGATGTGTATTAACGAAATCCAAAGACTGGAGTGGATCCGACGACATCGAATTTTTCACCTAAAAAAATGTACAGTGTATAGTAAGGATTTTAGAGCCTTTCCATGGCTCTTCTTCCAACTGCCACAGCGGCCCAACTAGGCGTACCTACGACCTGTGCGCACCTGTGGTTATGTGTTGAGATGTGTATTAACGAAATCCAAAGACTGGAGTGGATCCGACGACATCGAATTTTTCACCTAAAAAAATGTACAGTGTATAGTAAGGATTTTAGAGCCTTTCCATGGCTCTTCTTCCAACTGCCACAGCGGCCCAACTAGGCGTACCTACGACCTGTGCGCACCTGTGGTTATGTGTTGAGATGTGTATTAACGAAATCCAAAGACTGGAGTGGATCCGACGACATCGAATTTTTCACCTAAAAAAATGTACAGTGTATAGTAAGGATTTTAGAGCCTTTCCATGGCTCTTCTTCCAACTGCCACAGCGGCCCAACTAGGCGTACCTACGACCTGTGCGCACCTGTGGTTATGTGTTGAGATGTGTATTAACGAAATCCAAAGACTGGAGTGGATCCGACGACATCGAATTTTTCACCTAAAAAAATGTACAGTGTATAGTAAGGATTTTAGAGCCTTTCCATGGCTCTTCTTCCAACTGCCACAGCGGCCCAACTAGGCGTACCTACGACCTGTGCGCACCTGTGGTTATGTGTTGAGATGTGTATTAACGAAATCCAAAGACTGGAGTGGATCCGACGACATCGAATTTTTCACCTAAAAAAATGTACAGTGTATAGTAAGGATTTTAGAGCCTTTCCATGGCTCTTCTTCCAACTGCCACAGCGGCCCAACTAGGCGTACCTACGACCTGTGCGCACCTGTGGTTATGTGTTGAGATGTGTATTAACGAAATCCAAAGACTGGAGTGGATCCGACGACATCGAATTTTTCACCTAAAAAAATGTACAGTGTATAGTAAGGATTTTAGAGCCTTTCCATGGCTCTTCTTCCAACTGCCACAGCGGCCCAACTAGGCGTACCTACGACCTGTGCGCACCTGTGGTTATGTGTTGAGATGTGTATTAACGAAATCCAAAGACTGGAGTGGATCCGACGACATCGAATTTTTCACCTAAAAAAATGTACAGCGTATAGTAAGGATTTTGGAGCCTTCCATGGCTCTTCTTCCAACTGCCACAGCGGCCCAACTAGGCGTACCTACGACCTGTCCGCACCTGTGGTTATGTGTTGAGATGTGTATTAACGAAATCCAAAGACTGGAGTGGATCCGACGACATCGAATTTTTCACCTAAAAAAATGTACAGTGTATAGTAAGGATTTTAGAGCCTTTCCACGGCTCTTCTTCCAACTGCCACAGCGGCCCAACTAGGCGTACCTACGACCTGTGCGCACCTGTGGTTATGTGTTGAGATGTGTATTAACGAAATCCAAAGACTGGAGTGGATCCGACGACATCGAATTTTTCACCTAAAAAAATGTACAGTGTATAGTAAGGATTTTAGAGCCTTTCCATGGCTCTTCTTCCAACTGCCACAGCGGCCCAACTAGGCGTACCTACGACCTGTGCGCACCTGTGGTTATGTGTTGAGATGTGTATTAACGAAATCCAAAGACTGGAGTGGATCCGACGACATCGAATTTTTCACCTAAAAAAATGTACAGTGTATAGTAAGGATTTTAGAGCCTTTCCATGGCTCTTCTTCCAACTGCCACAGCGGCCCAACTAGGCGTACCTACGACCTGTGCGCACCTGTGGTTATGTGTTGAGATGTGTATTAACGAAATCCAAAGACTGGAGTGGATCCGACGACATCGAATTTTTCACCTAAAAAAATGTACAGTGTATAGTAAGGATTTTAGAGCCTTTCCATGGCTCTTCTTCCAACTGCCACAGCGGCCCAACTAGGCGTACCTACGACCTGTGCGCACCTGTGGTTATGTGTTGAGATGTGTATTAACGAAATCCAAAGACTGGAGTGGATCCGACGACATCGAATTTTTCACCTAAAAAAATGTACAGTGTATAGTAAGGATTTTAGAGCCTTTCCATGGCTCTTCTTCCAACTGCCACAGCGGCCCAACTAGGCGTACCTACGACCTGTGCGCACCTGTGGTTATGTGTTGAGATGTGTATTAACGAAATCCAAAGACTGGAGTGGATCCGACGACATCGAATTTTTCACCTAAAAAAATGTACAGTGTATAGTAAGGATTTTAGAGCCTTTCCATGGCTCTTCTTCCAACTGCCACAGCGGCCCAACTAGGCGTACCTACGACCTGTGCGCACCTGTGGTTATGTGTTGAGATGTGTATTAACGAAATCCAAAGACTGGAGTGGATCCGACGACATCGAATATTTCACCTAAAAAAATGTACAGTGTATAGTAAGGATTTTGGAGCCTTCCATGGCTCTTCTTCCAACTGCCACAGCGGCCCAACTAGGCGTACCTACGACCTGTCCGCACCTGTGGTTATGTGTTGAGATGTGTATTAACGAAATCCAAAGACTGGAGTGGATCCGACGACATCGAATTTTTCACCTAAAAAAATGTACAGTGTATAGTAAGGATTTTAGAGCCTTTCCATGGCTCTTCTTCCAACTGCCACAGCGGCCCAACTAGGCGTACCTACGACCTGTGCGCACCTGTGGTTATGTGTTGAGATGTGTATTAACGAAATCCAAAGACTGGAGTGGATCCGACGACATCGAATTTTTCACCTAAAAAAATGTACAGTGTATAGTAAGGATTTTAGAGCCTTTCCATGGCTCTTCTTCCAACTGCCACAGCGGCAAAACTAGGCGTACCTACGACCTGTGCGCACCTGTGGTTATGTGTTGAGATGTGTATTAACGAAATCCAAAGACTGGAGTGGATCCGACGACATCGAATTTTTCACCTAAAAAAATGTACAGTAAGGATTTTAGAGCCTTTCCATGGCTCTTCTTCCAACTGCCACAGCGGCCCAACTAGGCGTACCTACGACCTGTGCGCACCTGTGGTTATGTGTTGAGATGTGTATTAACGAAATCCAAAGACTGGAGTGGATCCGACGACATCGAATTTTTCACCTAAAAAAATGTACAGTGTATAGTAAGGATTTTAGAGCCTTCCATGGCTCTTCTTCCAACTGCCACAGCGGCCCAACTAGGCGTACCTACGACCTGTGCGCACCTGTGGTTATGTGTTGAGATGTGTATTAACGAAATCCAAAGACTGGAGTGGATCCGACGACATCGAATTTTTCACCTAAAAAAATGTACAGTGTATAGTAAGGATTTTAGAGCCTTTCCATGGCTCTTCTTCCAACTGCCACAGCGGCCCAACTAGGCGTACCTACGACCTGTGCGCACCTGTGGTTATGTGTTGAGATGTGTATTAACGAAATCCAAAGACTGGAGTGGATCCGACGACATCGAATTTTTCACCTAAAAAAATGTACAGTGTATAGTAAGGATTTTAGAGCCTTTCCATGGCTCTTCTTCCAACTGCCACAGTGGCCCAACTAGGCGTACCTACGACCTGTGCGCACCTGTGGTTATGTGTTGAGATGTGTATTAACGAAATCCAAAGACTGGAGTGGATCCGACGACATCGAATTTTTCACCTAAAAAAATGTACAGTGTATAGTAAGGATTTTGGAGCCTTCCATGGCTCTTCTTCCAACTGCCACAGCGGCCCAACTAGGCGTACCTACGACCTGTGCGCACCTGTGGTTATGTGTTGAGATGTGTATTAACGAAATCCAAAGACTGGAGTGGATCCGACGACATCGAATTTTTCACCTAAAAAAATGTACAGTGTATAGTAAGGATTTTAGAGCCTTTCCATGGCTCTTCTTCCAACTGCCACAGCGGCCCAACTAGGCGTACCTACGACCTGTGCGCACCTGTGGTTATGTGTTGAGATGTGTATTAACGAAATCCAAAGACTGGAGTGGATCCGACGACATCGAATTTTTCACCTAAAAAAATGTACAGTGTATAGTAAGGATTTTAGAGCCTTTCCATGGCTCTTCTTCCAACTGCCACAGCGGCCCAACTAGGCGTACCTACGACCTGTGCGCACCTGTGGTTATGTGTTGAGATGTGTATTAACGAAATCCAAAGACTGGAGTGGATCCGACGACATCGAATTTTTCACCTAAAAAAATGTACAGTGTATAGTAAGGATTTTAGAGCCTTTCCATGGCTCTTCTTCCAACTGCCACAGTGGCCCAACTAGGCGTACCTACGACCTGTGCGCACCTGTGGTTATGTGTTGAGATGTGTATTAACGAAATCCAAAGACTGGAGTGGATCCGACGACATCGAATTTTTCACCTAAAAAAATGTACAGTGTATAGTAAGGATTTTGGAGCCTTCCATGGCTCTTCTTCCAACTGCCACAGCGGCCCAACTAGGCGTACCTACGACCTGTGCGCACCTGTGGTTATGTGTTGAGATGTGTATTAACGAAATCCAAAGACTGGAGTGGATCCGACGACATCGAATTTTTCACCTAAAAAAATGTACAGTGTATAGTAAGGATTTTAGAGCCTTTCCATGGCTCTTCTTCCAACTGCCACAGCGGCCCAACTAGGCGTACCTACGACCTGTGCGCACCTGTGGTTATGTGTTGAGATGTGTATTAACGAAATCCAAAGACTGGAGTGGATCCGACGACATCGAATTTTTCACCTAAAAAAATGTACAGTGTATAGTAAGGATTTTAGAGCCTTTCCATGGCTCTTCTTCCAACTGCCACAGCGGCCCAACTAGGCGTACCTACGACCTGTGCGCACCTGTGGTTATGTGTTGAGATGTGTATTAACGAAACCCAAAGACTGGAGTGGATCCGACGACATCGAATTTTTCACCTAAAGAAATGTACAGTGTATAGTAAGGATTTTAGAGCCTTTCCATGGCTCTTCTTCCAACTGCCACAGCGGCCCAACTAGGCGTACCTACGACCTGTCCGCACCTGTGGTTATGTGTTGAGATGTGTATTAACGAAATCCAAAGACTGGAGTGGATCCGACGACATCGAATTTTTCACCTAAAAAAATGTACAGTGTATAGTAAGGATTTTAGAGCCTTTCCATGGCTCTTCTTCCAACTGCCACAGCGGCCCAACTAGGCGTACCTACGACCTGTGCGCACCTGTGGTTATGTGTTGAGATGTGTATTAACGAAATCCAAAGACTGGAGTGGATCCGACGACATCGAATTTTTCACCTAAAAAAATGTACAGTGTATAGTAAGGATTTTAGAGCCTTCCATGGCTCTTCTTCCAACTGCCACAGCGGCCCAACTAGGCGTACCTACGACCTGTGCGCACCTGTGGTTATGTGTTGAGATGTGTATTAACGAAATCCAAAGACTGGAGTGGATCCGACGACATCGAATTTTTCACCTAAAAAAATGTACAGTGTATAGTAAGGATTTTAGAGCCTTTCCATGGCTCTTCTTCCAACTGCCACAGCGGCCCAACTAGGCGTACCTACGACCTGTGCGCACCTGTGGTTATGTGTTGAGATGTGTATTAACGAAATCCAAAGACTGGAGTGGATCCGACGACATCGAATTTTTCACCTAAAAAAATGTACAGTGTATAGTAAGGATTTTAGAGCCTTTCCATGGCTCTTCTTCCAACTGCCACAGCGGCCCAACTAGGCGTACCTACGACCTGTGCGCACCTGTGGTTATGTGTTGAGATGTGTATTAACGAAATCCAAAGACTGGAGTGGATCCGACGACATCGAATTTTTCACCTAAAAAAATGTACAGTGTATAGTAAGGATTTTAGAGCCTTTCCATGGCTCTTCTTCCAACTGCCACAGCGGCCCAACTAGGCGTACCTACGACCTGTGCGCACCTGTGGTTATGTGTTGAGATGTGTATTAACGAAATCCAAAGACTGGAGTGGATCCGACGACATCGAATTTTTCACCTAAAAAAATGTACAGTGTATAGTAAGGATTTTAGAGCCTTTCCATGGCTCTTCTTCCAACTGCCACAGCGGCCCAACTAGGCGTACCTACGACCTGTGCGCACCTGTGGTTATGTGTTGAGATGTGTATTAACGAAATCCAAAGACTGGAGTGGATCCGACGACATCGAATTTTTCACCTAAAAAAATGTACAGTGTATAGTAAGGATTTTGGAGCCTTCCATGGCTCTTCTTCCAACTGCCACAGCGGCCCAACTAGGCGTACCTACGACCTGTCCGCACCTGTGGTTATGTGTTGAGATGTGTATTAACGAAATCCAAAGACTGGAGTGGATCCGACGACATCGAATTTTTCACCTAAAAAAATGTACAGTGTATAGTAAGGATTTTAGAGCCTTTCCATGGCTCTTCTTCCAACTGCCACAGCGGCCCAACTAGGCGTACCTACGACCTGTGCGCACCTGTGGTTATGTGTTGAGATGTGTATTAACGAAATCCAAAGACTGGAGTGGATCCGACGACATCGAATTTTTCACCTAAAAAAATGTACAGTGTATAGTAAGGATTTTAGAGCCTTTCCATGGCTCTTCTTCCAACTGCCACAGCGGCCCAACTAGGCGTACCTACGACCTGTGCGCACCTGTGGTTATGTGTTGAGATGTGTATTAACGAAATCCAAAGACTGGAGTGGATCCGACGACATCGAATTTTTCACCTAAAAAAATGTACAGTGTATAGTAAGGATTTTAGAGCCTTTCCATGGCTCTTCTTCCAACTGCCACAGCGGCCCAACTAGGCGTACCTACGACCTGTGCGCACCTGTGGTTATGTGTTGAGATGTGTATTAACGAAATCCAAAGACTGGAGTGGATCCGACGACATCGAATTTTTCACCTAAAAAAATGTACAGTGTATAGTAAGGATTTTAGAGCCTTTCCATGGCTCTTCTTCCAACTGCCACAGCGGCCCAACTAGGCGTACCTACGACCTGTGCGCACCTGTGGTTATGTGTTGAGATGTGTATTAACGAAATCCAAAGACTGGAGTGGATCCGACGACATCGAATTTTTCACCTAAAAAAATGTACAGTGTATAGTAAGGATTTTGGAGCCTTCCATGGCTCTTCTTCCAACTGCCACAGCGGCCCAACTAGGCGTACCTACGACCTGTGCGCACCTGTGGTTATGTGTTGAGATGTGTATTAAGGAAATCCAAAGACTGGAGTGGATCCGACGACATCGAATTTTTCACCTAAAAAAATGTACAGTGTATAGTAAGGATTTTAGAGCCTTTCCATGGCTCTTCTTCCAACTGCCACAGCGGCCCAACTAGGCGTACCTACGACCTGTGCGCACCTGTGGTTATGTGTTGAGATGTGTATTAACGAAATCCAAAGACTGGAGTGGATCCGACGACATCGAATTTTTCACCTAAAAAAATGTACAGTGTATAGTAAGGATTTTAGAGCCTTTCCATGGCTCTTCTTCCAACTGCCACAGCGGCCCAACTAGGCGTACCTACGACCTGTGCGCACCTGTGGTTATGTGTTGAGATGTGTATTAACGAAATCCAAAGACTGGAGTGGATCCGACGACATCGAATTTTTCACCTAAAAAAATGTACAGTGTATAGTAAGGATTTTGGAGCCTTCCATGGCTCTTCTTCCAACTGCCACAGCGGCCCAACTAGGCGTACCTACGACCTGTGCGCACCTGTGGTTATGTGTTGAGATGTGTATTAACGAAATCCAAAGACTGGAGTGGATCCGACGACATCGAATTTTTCACCTAAAAAAATGTACAGTGTATAGTAAGGATTTTAGAGCCTTTCCATGGCTCTTCTTCCAACTGCCACAGCGGCCCAACTAGGCGTACCTACGACCTGTCCGCACCTGTGGTTATGTGTTGAGATGTGTATTAACGAAATCCAAAGACTGGAGTGGATCCGACGACATCGAATTTTTCACCTAAAAAAATGTACAGTGTATAGTAAGGATTTTAGAGCCTTTCCATGGCTCTTCTTCCAACTGCCACAGCGGCCCAACTAGGCGTACCTACGACCTGTGCGCACCTGTGGTTATGTGTTGAGATGTGTATTAACGAAATCCAAAGACTGGAGTGGATCCGACGACATCGAATTTTTCACCTAAAAAAATGTACAGTGTATAGTAAGGATTTTAGAGCCTTTCCATGGCTCTTCTTCCAACTACCACAGCGGCCCAACTAGGCGTACCTACGACCTGTGCGCACCTGTGGTTATGTGTTGAGATGTGTATTAACGAAATCCAAAGACTGGAGTGGATCCGACGACATCGAATTTTTCACCTAAAAAAATGTACAGTGTATAGTAAGGATTTTAGAGCCTTTCCATGGCTCTTCTTCCAACTGCCACAGCGGCCCAACTAGGCGTACCTACGACCTGTGCGCACCTGTGGTTATGTGTTGAGATGTGTATTAACGAAATCCAAAGACTGGAGTGGATCCGACGACATCGAATTTTTCACCTAAAAAAATGTACAGTGTATAGTAAGGATTTTAGAGCCTTTCCATGGCTCTTCTTCCAACTGCCACAGCGGCCCAACTAGGCGTACCTACGACCTGTGCGCACCTGTGGTTATGTGTTGAGATGTGTATTAACGAAATCCAAAGACTGGAGTGGATCCGACGACATCGAATTTTTCACCTAAAAAAATGTACAGTGTATAGTAAGGATTTTAGAGCCTTTCCATGGCTCTTCTTCCAACTGCCACAGCGGCCCAACTAGGCGTACCTACGACCTGTGCGCACCTGTGGTTATGTGTTGAGATGTGTATTAACGAAATCCAAAGACTGGAGTGGATCCGACGACATCGAATTTTTCACCTAAAAAAATGTACAGTGTATAGTAAGGATTTTAGAGCCTTTCCATGGCTCTTCTTCCAACTGCCACAGCGGCCCAACTAGGCGTACCTACGACCTGTGCGCACCTGTGGTTATGTGTTGAGATGTGTATTAACGAAATCCAAAGACTGGAGTGGATCCGACGACATCGAATTTTTCACCTAAAAAAATGTACAGTGTATAGTAAGGATTTTAGAGCCTTTCCATGGCTCTTCTTCCAACTGCCACAGCGGCCCAACTAGGCGTACCTACGACCTGTGCGCACCTGTGGTTATGTGTTGAGATGTGTATTAACGAAATCCAAAGACTGGAGTGGATCCGACGACATCGAATTTTTCACCTAAAAAAATGTACAGTGTATAGTAAGGATTTTGGAGCCTTCCATGGCTCTTCTTCCAACTGCCACAGCGGCCCAACTAGGCGTACCTACGACCTGTGCGCACCTGTGGTTATGTGTTGAGATGTGTATTAAGGAAATCCAAAGACTGGAGTGGATCCGACGACATCGAATTTTTCACCTAAAAAAATGTACAGTGTATAGTAAGGATTTTAGAGCCTTTCCATGGCTCTTCTTCCAACTGCCACAGCGGCCCAACTAGGCGTACCTACGACCTGTGCGCACCTGTGGTTATGTGTTGAGATGTGTATTAACGAAATCCAAAGACTGGAGTGGATCCGACGACATCGAATTTTTCACCTAAAAAAATGTACAGTGTATAGTAAGGATTTTAGAGCCTTTCCATGGCTCTTCTTCCAACTGCCACAGCGGCCCAACTAGGCGTACCTACGACCTGTGCGCACCTGTGGTTATGTGTTGAGATGTGTATTAACGAAATCCAAAGACTGGAGTGGATCCGACGACATCGAATTTTTCACCTAAAAAAATGTACAGTGTATAGTAAGGATTTTAGAGCCTTTCCATGGCTCTTCTTCCAACTGCCACAGCGGCCCAACTAGGCGTACCTACGACCTGTGCGCACCTGTGGTTATGTGTTGAGATGTGTATTAACGAAATCCAAAGACTGGAGTGGATCCGACGACATCGAATTTTTCACCTAAAAAAATGTACAGTGTATAGTAAGGATTTTAGAGCCTTTCCATGGCTCTTCTTCCAACTGCCACAGCGGCCCAACTAGGCGTACCTACGACCTGTGCGCACCTGTGGTTATGTGTTGAGATGTGTATTAACGAAATCCAAAGACTGGAGTGGATCCGACGACATCGAATTTTTCACCTAAAAAAATGTACAGTGTATAGTAAGGATTTTGGAGCCTTCCATGGCTCTTCTTCCAACTGCCACAGCGGCCCAACTAGGCGTACCTATGACCTGTGCGCACCTGTGGTTATGTGTTGAGATGTGTATTAACGAAATCCGAAGACTGGAGTGGATCCGACGACATCGAATTTTTCACCTAAAAAAATGTACAGTGTATAGTAAGGATTTTAGAGCCTTTCCATGGCTCTTCTTCCAACTGCCACAGCGGCCCAACTAGGCGTACCTACGACCTGTGCGCACCTGTGGTTATGTGTTGAGATGTGTATTAACGAAATCCAAAGACTGGAGTGGATCCGACGACATCGAATTTTTCACCTAAAAAAATGTACAGTGTATAGTAAGGATTTTGGAGCCTTCCATGGCTCTTCTTCCAACTGCCACAGCGGCCCAACTAGGCGTACCTACGACCTGTCCGCACCTGTGGTTATGTATTGAGATGTGTATTAACGAAATCCAAAGACTGGAGTGGATCCGACGACATCGAATTTTTCACCTAAAAAAATGTACAGTGTATAGTAAGGATTTTAGAGCCTTTCCATGGCTCTTCTTCCAACTGCCACAGCGGCCCAACTAGGCGTACCTACGACCTGTGCGCACCTGTGGTTATGTGTTGAGATGTGTATTAACGAAATCCAAAGACTGGAGTGGATCCGACGACATCGAATTTTTCACCTAAAAAAATGTACAGTGTATAGTAAGGATTTTGGAGCCTTCCATGGCTCTTCTTCCAACTGCCACAGCGGCCCAACTAGGCGTACCTACGACCTGTCCGCACCTGTGGTTATGTGTTGAGATGTGTATTAACGAAATCCAAAGACTGGAGTGGATCCGACGACATCGAATTTTTCACCTAAAAAAATGTACAGTGTATAGTAAGGATTTTAGAGCCTTTCCATGGCTCTTCTTCCAACTGCCACAGCGGCCCAACTAGGCGTACCTACGACCTGTGCGCACCTGTGGTTATGTGTTGAGATGTGTATTAACGAAATCCAAAGACTGGAGTGGATCCGACGACATCGAATTTTTCACCTAAAAAAATGTACAGTGTATAGTAAGGATTTTGGAGCCTTCCATGGCTCTTCTTCCAACTGCCACAGCGGCCCAACTAGGCGTACCTACGACCTGTCCGCACCTGTGGTTATGTGTTGAGATGTGTATTAACGAAATCCAAAGACTGGAGTGGATCCGACGACATCGAATTTTTCACCTAAAAAAATGTACAGTGTATAGTAAGGATTTTAGAGCCTTTCCATGGCTCTTCTTCCAACTGCCACAGCGGCCCAACTAGGCGTACCTACGACCTGTGCGCACCTGTGGTTATGTGTTGAGATGTGTATTAACGAAATCCAAAGACTGGAGTGGGTCCGACGACATCGAATTTTTCACCTAAAAAAATGTACAGTGTATGGTAAGGATTTTGGAGCCTTCCATGGCTCATCTTCCAACTGCCACAGCGGCCCAACTATTCGTACCTACGACCTGTGCGCACCTGTGGTTATGTGTTGAGATGTGTATTAACGAAATCCAAAGACTGGAGTGGATCCGACGACATCGAATTTTTCACCTAAAAAAATGTAGAGTGTATAGTAAGGATTTTGGAGCCTTCCATGGCTCATCTTCCAACTGCCACAGCGGCCCAACTAGGCGTACCTACGACCTGTCCGCACCTGTGGTTATGTGTTGAGATGTGTATTAACGAAATCCAAAGACTGGAGTGGATCCGACGACATCGAATTTTTCACCTAAAAAAATTGTACAGTGTATAGAGTCTTTCCATGACTCTTCTTCCAACTGCCACAGCGGCCCAACTAGGCGTACCTACGACCTGTGCGCACCTGTGGTTATGTGTTGAGATGTGTATTAACGAAATCCAAAGACTGGAGTGGATCCGACGACATCGAATTTTTCACCTAAAAAAATGAACAGTGTATAGTAAGGATTTTGGAGCCTTTCCATGGCTCTTCTTCCAACTGCCACAGCGGCCCAACTAGGCGTACCTACGACCTGTGCGCACCTGTGGTTATGTGTTGAGATGTGTATTAACGAAATCCAAAGACTGGAGTGGATCCGACGACATCGAATTTTTCACCTAAAAAAATGTACAGTGTATAGTAAGGATTTTGGAGCCTTCCATGGCTCATCTTCCAACTGCTACAGCGGCCCAACTAGGCGTACCTACGACCTGTGCGCACCTGTGGTTATGTGTTGAGATGTGTATTAACGAAATCCAAAGACTGGAGTGGATCCGACGACATCGAATTTTTCACCTAAAAAAATTGTACAGTGTATAGAGTCTTTCCATGACTCTTCTTCCAACTGCCACAGCGGCCCAACTAGGCGTACCTACGACCTGTGCGCACCTGTGGTTATGTGTTGAGATGTGTATTAACGAAATCCAAAGACTGGAGTGGATCCGACGACATCGAATTTTTCACCTAAAAAAATGTACAGTGTGTGTAAGGATTTTGGAGCCTTCCATGGCTCATCTTCCAACTGCCACAGCGGCCCAACTAGGCGTACCTACGACCTGTGCGCATCTGTGGTTATGTGTTGAGATGTTTATTAACGAAATCCAATTACTGGAGTGGATCCGACGACATCGAATTTTTCACCTAAAAAAATGTACAGTGTATAGTAAGGATTTTGGAGCCTTCCATGGCTCTTCTTCCAACTGAGACAGTGGCCCAACTAGGCGTACCTACGACCTGTCCGCACCTGTGGTTATGTGTTGAGATGTGTATTAACGAAATCCAAAGACTGGAGTGGATCCGACGACATCGAATTTTTCACCTAAAAAAATGTACAGTGTATAGTAAGGATTTTAGAGCCTTTCCATGGCTCTTCTTCCAACTGCCACAGCGGCCCAACTAGGCGTACCTACGACCTGTGCGCACCTGTGGTTATGTGTTGAGATGTGTATTAACGAAATCCAAAGACTGGAGTGGATCCGACGACATCGAATTTTTCACCTAAAAAAATGTACAATGTATAGTAAGGATTTTGGAGCCTTCCATGGCTCATCTTCCAACTGCCACAGCGGCCCAACTAGGCGTACCTACGACCTGTGCGCACCTGTGGTTATGTGTTGAGATGTCTATTAACGAAATCCAAAGACTGGAGTGGATCCGACGACATCGAATTTTTCACCTAAAAAAATGTATAGTGTCTAGTAAGGATTTTGGAGCCTTTCCTTGGCTCATCTTCCAACTGCCACAGCGGCCCAACTAGGCGTACCTACGACCTGTGCGCACCTGTGGTTATGTGTTGAGATGTGTATTAACGAAATCCAAAGACTGGAGTGGATCCGACGACATCGAATTTTTCACCTAAAAAAATGTACAGTGTATAGTAAGGATTTTGGAGCCTTCCATGGCTCTTCTTCCAACTGCCACAGCGGCCCAACTAGGCGTACCTACGACCTGTCCGCACCTGTGGTTATGTGTTGAGATGTGTATTAACGAAATCCAAAGACTGGAGTGGATCCGACGACATCGAATTTTTCACCTAAAAAAATGTACAGTGTATAGTAAGGATTTTGGAGCCTTCCATGGCTCATCTTCCAACTGCCACAGCGGCCCAACTAGGCGTACCTACGACCTGTGCGCACCTGTGGTTATGTGTTGAGATGTGTATTAACGAAATCCAAAGACTGGAGTGGATCCGACGACATCGAATTTTTCACCTAAAAAAATGTACAGTGTATAGTAAGGATTTTGGAGCCTTCCATGGCTCATCTTCCAACTGCCACAGCGGCCCAACTAGGCGTACCTACGACCTGTGCGCACCTGTGGTTATGTGTTGAGATGTGTATTAACGAAATCCAAAGACTGGAGTGGATCCGACGACATCGAATTTTTCACCTAAAAAAATGTACAGTGTATAGTAAGGATTTTAGAGCCTTTCCATGGCTCTTCTTCCAACTGCCACAGCGGCCCAACTAGGCGTACCTACGACCTGTGCGCACCTGTGGTTATGTGTTGAGATGTGTATTAACGAAATCCAAAGACTGGAGTGGATCCGACGACATCTAATTTTTCACCTAAAAAAATGTACAGTGTATAGTAAGGATTTTGGAGCCTTCCATGGCTCATCTTCCAACTGCCACAGCGGCCCAACTAGGCGTACCTACGACCTGTGCGCACCTGTGGTTATGTGTTGAGATGTGTATTAACGAAATCCAAAGACTGGAGTGGATCCGACGACATCGAATTTTTCACCTAAAAAAATGTACAGTGTATAGTAAGGATTTTAGAGCCTTTCCATGGCTCTTCTTCCAACTGCCACAGCGGCCCAACTAGGCGTACCTACGACCTGTGCACACCTGTGGTTATGTGTTGAGATGTGTATTAACGAAATCCAAAGACTGGAGTGGATCCGACGACATCGAATTTTTAACCTAAAAAAATGTACAGTGTATAGTAAGGATTTTGGAGCCTTCCATGGCTCATCTTCTAACTGCCACAGCGGCCCAACTAGGCGTACCTACGACCTGTGCGCACCTGTGGTTATGTGTTGAGATGTGTATTAACGAAATCCAAAGACTGGAGTGGATCCGACGACATCGAATTTTTCACCTAAAAAAATGTACAATGTATAGTAAGGATTTTGGAGCCTTCCATGGCTCATCTTCCAACTGCCACAGCGGCCCAACTAGGCGTACCTACGACCTGTCCGCACCTGTGGTTATGTGTTAAGATGCGTATTAACGAAATCCAAAGACTGGAGTGGATCCGACGACATCGAATTTTTCACCTAAAAAAATGTACAGTGTATAGTAAGGATTTTAGAGCCTTTCCATGGCTCTTCTTCCAACTGCCACAGCGGCCCAACTAGGCGTACCTGCGACCTGTGCGCACCTGTGGTTATGTGTTGAGATGTGTATTAACGAAATCCAAAGAGTGGAGTGGATCCGACGACATCGAATTTTTCACCTAAAAAATGTACAGTGTATAGTAAGGATTTTAGAGCCTTTCCATGGCTCTTCTTCCAACTGCCACAGCGGCCCAACTAGGCGTACCTACGACCTGTGCGCACCTGTGGTTATGTGTTGAGATGTCTATTAACGAAATCCAAAGACTGGAGTGGATCCGACGACATCGAATTTTTCACCTAAAAAAATGTACAGTGTATAGTAAGGATTTTGGAGCCTTCCATGGCTCATCTTCCAACTGCCACAGCGGCCCAACTAGGTGTACCTGCGACCTGTGCGCACCTGTGGTTATGTGTTGAGATGTGTATTAACGAAATCCAAAGACTGGAGTGGATCCGACGACATCGAATTTTTCACCTAAAAAAATGTACAGTGTATAGTAAGGATTTTGGAGCCTTCCATGGCTCATCTTCCAACTGCCACAGCGGCCCAACTAGGCGTACCTACGACCTGTGCGCACCTGTGGTTATGTGTTGAGATGTGTATTAACGAAATCCAAAGACTGGAGTGGATCCGACGACATCGAATTTTTCACCTTAAAAAATGTACAGTGTATAGTAAGGATTTTGGAGCCTTCCATGGCTCATCTTCCAACTGCCACAGCGGCCCAACTAGGCGTACCTACGACCTGTCCGCACCTGTGGTTATGTGTTGAGATGTCTATTAACGAAATCCAAAAACTGGAGTGGATCCGACGACATCGAATTTTTCACCTAAAAAAATGTACAGTGTATAGTAAGGATTTTAGAGCCTTTCCATGGCTCTTCTTCCAACTGCCACAGCGGCCCAACTAGGCGTACCTACGACCTGTGGTTATGTGTTGAGATGTCTATTAACGAAATCCAAAGACTGGAGTGGATCCGACGACATCGAATTTTTCACCTAAAAAAATGTACAGTGTATAGTAAGGATTTTGGAGCCTTCCATGGCTCATCTTCCAACTGCCACAGCGGCCCAACTAGGCGTACCTACGACCTGTCCGCACCTGTGGTTATGTGTTGAGATGTCTATTAACGAAATCCAAAAACTGGAGTGGATCCGACGACATCGAATTTTTCACCTAAAAAAATGTACAGTGTATAGTAAGGATTTTAGAGCCTTTCCATGGCTCTTCTTCCAACTGCCACAGCGGCCCAACTAGGCGTACCTACGACCTGTGGTTATGTGTTGAGATGTCTATTAACGAAATCCAAAAACTGGAGTGGATCCGACGACATCGAATTTTTCACCTAAAAAAATGTACAGTGTATAGTAAGGATTTTGGAGCCTTCCATGGCTCATCTTCCAACTGCCACAGCGGCCCAACTAGGCGTACCTGCGACCTGTGCGCACCTGTGGTTATGTGTTGAGATGTCTATTAACGAAATCCAAAAACTGGAGTGGATCCGACGACATCGAATTTTTCACCTAAAAAAATGTACAGTGTATAGTAAGGATTTTGGAGCCTTCCATGGCTCATCTTGCAACTGCCACAGCGGCCCAACTAGGCGTACCTACGACCTGTGCGCACCTGTGGTTATGTGTTGAGATGTCTATTAACGAAATCCAAAAACTGGAGTGGCTCCGACGACATCGAATTTTTCACCTAAAAAAATGTACAGTGTATAGTAAGGATTTTAGAGCCTTTCCATGGCTCTTCTTCCAATTGCCACAGCGGCCCAACTAGGCGTACCTACGACCTGTGCGCACCTGTGGTTATGTGTTGAGATGTCTATTAACGAAATCCAAAGACTGGAGTGGATCCGACGACATCGAATTTTTCACCTAAAAAAATGTACAGTGTATAGTAAGGATTTTGGAGCCTTCCATGGCTCATCTTCCAACTGCCACAGCGGCCCAACTAGGCGTACCTACGACCTGTGCGCACCTGTGGTTATGTGTTGAGATGTCTATTAACGAAATCCAAAAACTGGAGTGGCTCCGACGACATCGAATTTTTCACCTAAAAAAATGTACAGTGTATAGTAAGGATTTTAGAGCCTTTCCATGGCTCTTCTTCCAACTGCCACAGCGGCCCAACTAGGCGTACCTACGACCTGTGGTTATGTGTTGAGATGTCTATTAACGAAATCCAAAGACTGGAGTGGATCCGACGACATCGAATTTTTCACCTAAAAAAATGTACAGTGTATAGTAAGGATTTTAGAGCCTTTCCGTGGCTCTTCTTCCAACTGCCACAGCGGCCCAACTAGGCGTACCTACGACCTGTCCGCACCTGTGGTTATGTGTTGAGATGTCTATTAACGAAATCCAAAGACTGGAGTGGATCCGACGACATCGAATTTTTCACCTAAAAAAATGTACAGTGTATAGTAAGGATTTTAGAGCCTTTCCATGGCTCTTCTTCCAACTGCCACAGCGGCCCAACTAGGCGTACCTACGACCTGTGGTTATGTGTTGAGATGTCTATTAACGAAATCCAAAGACTGGAGTGGATCCGACGACATCGAATTTTTCACCTAAAAAAATGTACAGTGTATAGTAAGGATTTTGGAGCCTTCCATGGCTCATCTTCCAACTGCCACAGCGGCCCAACTAGGCGTACCTACGACCTGTGCGCACCTGTGGTTATGTGTTGAGATGTGTATTAACGAAATCCAAAGACTGGAGTGGATCCGACGACATCGAATTTTTCACCTAAAAAAATGTACAGTGTATAGTAAGGATTTTGGAGCCTTCCATGGCTCATCTTCCAACTGCCACAGCGGCCCAACTAGGCGTACCTGCGACCTGTGCGCACCTGTGGTTATGTGTTGAGATGTCTATTAACGAAATCCAAAAACTGGAGTGGATCCGACGACATCGAATTTTTCACCTAAAAAAATGTACAGTGTATAGTAAGGATTTTGGAGCCTTCCATGGCTCATCTTCCAACTGCCACAGCGGCCCAACTAGGCGTACCTACGACCTGTGCGCACCTGTGGTTATGTGTTGAGATGTCTATTAACGAAATCCAAAGACTGGAGTGGATCCGACGACATCGAATTTTTCACCTAAAAAAATGTACAGTGTATAGTAAGGATTTTGGAGCCTTTCCATGGCTCTTCTTCCAACTGCCACAGCGGCCCAACTAGGCGTACCTACGACCTGTGGTTATGTGTTGAGATGTCTATTAACGAAATCCAAAGACTGGAGTGGATCCGACGACATCGAATTTTTCACCTAAAAAAATGTACAGTGTATAGTAAGGATTTTGGAGCCTTCCATGGCTCATCTTCCAACTGCCACAGCGGCCCAACTAGGCGTACATACGACCTGTGCGCACCTGTGGTTATGTGTTGAGATGTCTATTAACGAAATCCAAAAACTGGAGTGGCTCCGACGACATCGAATTTTTCACCTAAAAAAATGAACAGTGTATAGTAAGGATTTTAGAGCCTTTCCATGGCTCTTCTTCCAACTGCCACAGCGGCCCAACTAGGCGTACCTACGACCTGTGCGCACCTGTGGTTATGTGTTGAGATGTGTATTAACGAAATCCAAAGACTGGAGTGGATCCGACGACATCGAATTTTTCACCTAAAAAAATGTACAGTGTATAGTAAGGATTTTGGAGCCTTTCCATGGCTCTTCTTCCAACTGCCACAGCGGCCCAACTAGGCGTACCTACGACCTGTGGTTATGTGTTGAGATGTCTATTAACGAAATCCAAAGACTGGAGTGGATCCGACGACATCGAATTTTTCACCTAAAAAAATGTACAGTGTATAGTAAGGATTTTGGAGCCTTCCATGGCTCATCTTCCAACTGCCACAGCGGCCCAACTAGGCGTACATACGACCTGTGCGCACCTGTGGTTATGTGTTGAGATGTGTATTAACGAAATCCAAAGACTGGAGTGGATCCGACGACATCGAATTTTTCACCTAAAAAAATGTACAGTGTATAGTAAGGATTTTGGAGCCTTTCCATGGCTCTTCTTCCAACTGCCACAGCGGCCCAACTAGGCGTACCTACGACCTGTGGTTATGTGTTGAGATGTCTATTAACGAAATCCAAAGACTGGAGTGGATCCGACGACATCGAATTTTTCACCTAAAAAAATGTACAGTGTATAGTAAGGATTTTGGAGCCTTCCATGGCTCATCTTCCAACTGCCACAGCGGCCCAACTAGGCGTACATACGACCTGTGCGCACCTGTGGTTATGTGTTGAGATGTCTATTAACGAAATCCAAAAACTGGAGTGGCTCCGACGACATCGAATTTTTCACCTAAAAAAATGAACAGTGTATAGTAAGGATTTTAGAGCCTTTCCATGGCTCTTCTTCCAACTGCCACAGCGGCCCAACTAGGCGTACCTACGACCTGTGCGCACCTGTGGTTATGTGTTGAGATGTGTATTAACGAAATCCAAAGACTGGAGTGGATCCGACGACATCGAATTTTTCACCTAAAAAAATGTACAGTGTATAGTAAGGATTTTGGAGCCTTCCATGGCTCATCTTCCAACTGCCACAGCGGCCCAACTAGGCGTACCTGCGACCTGTGCGCACCTGTGGTTATGTGTTGAGATGTCTATTAACGAAATCCAAAAACTGGAGTGGATCCGACGACATCGAATTTTTCACCTAAAAAAATGTACAGTGTATAGTAAGGATTTTGGAGCCTTCCATGGCTCATCTTCCAACTGCCACAGCGGCCCAACTAGGCGTACCTACGACCTGTGCGCACCTGTGGTTATGTGTTGAGATGTCTATTAACGAAATCCAAAAACTGGAGTGGCTCCGACGACATCGAATTTTTCACCTAAAAAAATGTACAGTGTATAGTAAGGATTTTAGAGCCTTTCCATGGCTCTTCTTCCAATTGCCACAGCGGCCCAACTAGGCGTACCTACGACCTGTGCGCACCTGTGGTTATGTGTTGAGATGTCTATTAAGGAAATCCAAAGACTGGAGTGGATCCGACGACATCGAATTTTTCACCTAAAAAAATGTACAGTGTATAGTAAGGATTTTGGAGCCTTCCATGGCTCATCTTCCAACTGCCACAGCGGCCCAACTAGGCGTACCTACGACCTGTGCGCACCTGTGGTTATGTGTTGAGATGTCTATTAACGAAATCCAAAAACTGGAGTGGCTCCGACGACATCGAATTTTTCACCTAAAAAAATGTACAGTGTATAGTAAGGATTTTAGAGCCTTTCCATGGCTCTTCTTCCAACTGCCACAGCGGCCCAACTAGGCGTACCTACGACCTGTGGTTATGTGTTGAGATGTCTATTAACGAAATCCAAAAACTGGAGTGGATCCGACGACATCGAATTTTTCACCTAAAAAAATGTACAGTGTATAGTAAGGATTTTAGAGCCTTTCCGTGGCTCTTCTTCCAACTGCCACAGCGGCCCAACTAGGCGCACCTACGACCTGTCCGCACCTGTGGTTATGTGTTGAGATGTCTATTAACGAAATCCAAAGACTGGAGTGGATCCGACGACATCGAATTTTTCACCTAAAAAAATGTACAGTGTATAGTAAGGATTTTAGAGCCTTTCCATGGCTCTTCTTCCAACTGCCACAGCGGCCCAACTAGGCGTACCTACGACCTGTGGTTATGTGTTGAGATGTCTATTAACGAAATCCAAAGACTGGAGTGGATCCGACGACATCGAATTTTTCACCTAAAAAAATGTACAGTGTATAGTAAGGATTTTGGAGCCTTCCATGGCTCATCTTCCAACTGCCACAGCGGCCCAACTAGGCGTACCTGCGACCTGTGCGCACCTGTGGTTATGTGTTGAGATGTCTATTAACGAAATCCAAAAACTGGAGTGGATCCGACGACATCGAATTTTTCACCTAAAAAAATGTACAGTGTATAGTAAGGATTTTGGAGCCTTCCATGGCTCATCTTCCAACTGCCACAGCGGCCCAACTAGGCGTACCTACGACCTGTGCGCACCTGTGGTTATGTGTTGAGATGTCTATTAACGAAATCCAAAAACTGGAGTGGCTCCGACGACATCGAATTTTTCACCTAAAAAAATGTACAGTGTATAGTAAGGATTTTAGAGCCTTTCCATGGCTCTTCTTCCAATTGCCACAGCGGCCCAACTAGGCGTACCTACGACCTGTGCGCACCTGTGGTTATGTGTTGAGATGTCTATTAAGGAAATCCAAAGACTGGAGTGGATCCGACGACATCGAATTTTTCACCTAAAAAAATGTACAGTGTATAGTAAGGATTTTGGAGCCTTCCATGGCTCATCTTCCAACTGCCACAGCGGCCCAACTAGGCGTACCTACGACCTGTGCGCACCTGTGGTTATGTGTTGAGATGTCTATTAACGAAATCCAAAAACTGGAGTGGCTCCGACGACATCGAATTTTTCACCTAAAAAAATGTACAGTGTATAGTAAGGATTTTAGAGCCTTTCCATGGCTCTTCTTCCAACTGCCACAGCGGCCCAACTAGGCGTACCTACGACCTGTGGTTATGTGTTGAGATGTCTATTAACGAAATCCAAAGACTGGAGTGGATCCGACGACATCGAATTTTTCACCTAAAAAAATGTACAGTGTATAGTAAGGATTTTAGAGCCTTTCCGTGGCTCTTCTTCCAACTGCCACAGCGGCCCAACTAGGCGTACCTACGACCTGTCCGCACCTGTGGTTATGTGTTGAGATGTCTATTAACGAAATCCAAAGACTGGAGTGGATCCGACGACATCGAATTTTTCACCTAAAAAAATGTACAGTGTATAGTAAGGATTTTAGAGCCTTTCCATGGCTCTTCTTCCAACTGCCACAGCGGCCCAACTAGGCGTACCTACGACCTGTGGTTATGTGTTGAGATGTCTATTAACGAAATCCAAAGACTGGAGTGGATCCGACGACATCGAATTTTTCACCTAAAAAAATGTACAGTGTATAGTAAGGATTTTGGAGCCTTCCATGGCTCATCTTCCAACTGCCACAGCGGCCCAACTAGGCGTACCTACGACCTGTGCGCACCTGTGGTTATGTGTTGAGATGTCTATTAACGAAATCCAAAAACTGGAGTGGATCCGACGACATCGAATTTTTCACCTAAAAAAATGTACAGTGTATAGTAAGGATTTTGGAGCCTTCCATGGCTCATCTTCCAACTGCCACAGCGGCCCAACTAGGCGTACCTACGACCTGTGCGCACCTGTGGTTATGTGTTGAGATGTCTATTAACGAAATCCAAAGACTGGAGTGGATCCGACGACATCGAATTTTTCACCTAAAAAAATGTACAGTGTATAGTAAGGATCTTAGAGCCTTTCCATGGCTCTTCTTCCAACTGCCACAGCGGCCCAACTAGGCGTACCTACGACCTGTCCGCACCTGTGGTTATGTGTTGAGATGTGTATTAACGAAATCCAAAGACTGGAGTGGATCCGACGACATCGAATTTTTCACCTAAAAAAATGTACAGTGTATAGTAAGGATTTTAGAGCCTTTCCATGGCTCTTCTTCCAACTGCCACAGCGGCCCAACTAGGCGTACCTACGACCTGTGCGCACCTGTGGTTATGTGTTGAGATGTGTATTAACGAAATCCAAAGACTGGAGTGGATCCGACGACATCGAATTTTTCACCTAAAAAAATGTACAGTGTATAGTAAGGATTTTGGAGCCTTCCATGGCTCATCTTCCAACTGCCACAGCGGCCCAACTAGGCGTACCTACGACCTGTGCGCACCTGTGGTTATGTGTTGAGATGTGTATTAACGAAATCCAAAGACTGGAGTGGATCCGACGACATCGAATTTTTCACCTAAAAAAATGTACAGTGTATAGTAAGGATTTTGGAGCCTTCCATGGCTCATCTTCCAACTGCCACAGCGGCCCAACTAGGCGTACCTACGACCTGTGCGCACCTGTGGTTATGTGTTGAGATGTGTATTAAGGAAATCCAAAGACTGGAGTGGATCCGACGACATCGAATTTTTCACCTAAAAAAATGTACAGTGTATAGTAAGGATTTTGGAGCCTTCCATGGCTCATCTTCCAACTGCCACAGCGGCCCAACTAGGCGTACCTACGACCTGTCCGCACCTGTGGTTATGTGTTGAGATGTGTATTAACGAAATCCAAAGACTGGAGTGGAGCCGACTACATCGAATTTTTCACCTAACAAAATGTACAGTGTATAGTAAGGATTTTGGAGCCTTCCATGGCTCATCTTCCAACTGCCACAGCGGCCCAACTAGGCGTACCTACGACCTGTGCGCACCTGTGGTTATGTGTTGAGATGTGTATTAACGAAATCCAAAGACTGGAGTGGATCCGACGACATCGAATTTTTCACCTAAAAAAATGTACAGTGTATAGTAAGGATTTTGGAGCCTTCCATGGCTCATCTTCCAACTGCCACAGCGGCCCAACTAGGCGTACCTACGACCTGTGCGCACCTGTGGTTATGTGTTGAGATGTCTATTAACGAAATCCAAAGACTGGAGTGGATCCGACGACATCGAATTTTTCACCTTAAAAAAATGTACAGTGTATAGTAAGGATTTTAGAGCCTTTCCATTGCTCTTCTTCCAACTGCCACAGCGGCCCAACTAGTCGTACCTACGACCTGTCCGCACCTGTGGTTATGTGTTGAGATGTGTATTAACGAAATCCAAGGACTGGAGTGGATCCGACGACATCGAATTTTTCACCTAAAAAAATGTACAGTGTATAGTAAGGATTTTAGAGCCTTTCCATGGCTCTTCTTCCAACTGCCACAGCGGCCCAACTAGGCGTACCTACGACCTGTGCGCACCTGTGGTTATGTGTTGAGATGTGTATTAACGAAATCCAAAGACTGGAGTGGATCCGACGACATCGAATTTTTCACCTAAAAAAATGTACAGTGTATAGTAAGGATTTTGGAGCCTTCCATGGCTCATCTTCCAACTGCCACAGCGGCCCAACTAGGCGTACCTACGACCTGTGCGCATGTGTTGAGATGTGTATTAACGAAATCCAAAGACTGGAGTGGATCCGACGACATCGAATTTTTCACCTAAAAAAATGTACAGTGTATAGTAAGGATTTTGGAGCCTTCCATGGCTCATCTTCCAACTGCCACAGCGGCCCAAATAGGCGTACCTACGACCTGTGCGCACCTGTGGTTATGTGTTGAGATGTCTATTAACGAAATCCAAAGACTGGAGTGGAGCCGACTACATCGAATTTTTCACCTAAAAAAATGTACAGTGTATAGTAAGGATTTTGGAGCCTTCCATGGCTCATCTTCCAACTGCCACAGCGGCCCAACTAGGCGTACCTACGACCTGTGCGCACCTGTGGTTATGTGTTGAGATGTGTATTAACGAAATCCAAAGACTGGAGTGGATCCGACGACATCGAATTTTTCACCTAAAAAAATGTACAGTGTATAGTAAGGATTTTGGAGCCTTCCATGGCTCATCTTCCAACTGCCACAGCGGCCCAACTAGGCGTACCTACGACCTGTGCGCATGTGTTGAGATGTGTATTAACGAAATCCAAAGACTGGAGTGGATCCGACGACATCGAATTTTTCACCTAAAAAAATGTACAGTGTATAGTAAGGATTTTGGAGCCTTCCATGGCTCATCTTCCAACTGCCACAGCGGCCCAACTAGGCGTACCTACGACCTGTGCGCACCTGTGGTTATGTGTTGAGATGTCTATTAACGAAATCCAAAGACTGGAGTGGATCCGACGACATCGAATTTTTCACCTAAAAAAATGTACAGTGTATAGTAAGGATTTTAGAGCCTTTCCATGGCTCTTCTTCCAACTGCCACAGCGGCCCAACTAGGCGTACCTACTACCTGTGCGCACCTGTGGTTATGTGTTGAGATGTGTATTAACGAAATCCAAAGACTGGAGTGGATCCGACGACATCGAGTGGATCCGACGACATCGAAGTAAGGATTTTAGAGCCTTTCCATGGCTCTTCTCCCAACTGCCACAGCGGCCCAACTAGGCGTACCTACGACCTGTGCGCACCTGTGGTTATGTGTTGAGATGTGTATTAACGAAATCCAAAGACTGGAGTGGATCCGACGACATCGAATTTTTCACCTAAAAAAATGTACAGTGTATAGTAAGGATTTTAGAGCATTTCCATGGCTCTTCTTCCAACTGCCACAGCGGCCCAACTAGGCGTACCTACGACCTGTCCGCACCTGTGGTTATGTGTTGAGATGTGTATTAACGAAATCCAAAGACTGGAGTGGATCCGACTACATCGAATTTTTCACCTAAAAAAATGTACAGTGTATAGTAAGGATTTTGGAGCCTTTCCATGGCTCTTCTTCCAACTGCCACAGCGGCCCAACTAGGCGTACCTACGACCTGTGCGCACCTGTGGTTATGTGTTGAGATGTGTATTAACGAAATCCAAAGACTGGAGTGGATCCGACGACATCGAATTTTTCACCTAAAAAAATTTACAGTGTATAGTAAGGATTTTAGAGCCTTTCCATGGCTCATCTTCCAACTGCCACAGCGGCCCAACTAGGCGTACCTTCGACCTGTGCGCACCTGTGGTTATTTGTTGAGATGTGTATTAACGAAATCCAAAGACTGGAGTGGATCCGACGACATCGAATTTTTCACCTAAAAAAATGTACAGTGTATAGTAAGGATTTTGGAGCCTTCCATGGCTCATCTTCCAACTGCCACAGCGGCCCAACTAGGCGTACCTACGACCTGTCCGCACCTGTGGTTATGTGTTGAGATGTGTATTAACGAAATCCAAAGACTGGAGTGGATCCGACGACATCGAATTTTTCACCTAAAAAAATGAACAGTGTATAGTAAGGATTTTAGAGCCTTTCCATGGCTCTTCTTCCAACTGCCACAGCGGCCCAACTAGGCGTACCTACGACCTGTGCGCACCTGTGGTTATGTGTTGAGATGTCTATTAACGAAATCCAAAGACTGGAGTGGATCCGACGACATCGAATTTTTCACCTAAAAAAATGAACAGTGTATAGTAAGGATTTTGGAGCCTTTCCATGGCTCTTCTTCCAACTGCCACAGCGGCCCAACTAGGCGTACCTTCGACCTGTCCGCACCTGTGGTTATGTGTTGAGATGTGTATTAACGAAATCCAAAGACTGGAGTGGATCCGACGACATCGAATTTTTCACCTAAAAAAATGAACAGTGTATAGTAAGGATTTTAGAGCATTTCCATGGCTCTTCTTTCAACTGCCACAGCGGCCCAACTAGGCGTACCTACGACCTGTCCGCACCTGTGGTTATGTGTTGAGATGTGTATTAACGAAATCCAAAGACTGGAGTGGATCCGACTACATCGAATTTTTCACCTAAAAAAATGTACAGTGTATAGTAAGGATTTTGGAGCCTTTCCATGGCTCTTCTTCCAACTGCCACAGCGGCCCAACTAGGCGTACCTACGACCTGTGCGCACCTGTGGTTATGTGTTGAGATGTGTATTAACGAAATCCAAAGACTGGAGTGGATCCGACGACATCGAATTTTTCACCTAAAAAAATTTACAGTGTATAGTAAGGATTTTAGAGCCTTTCCATGGCTCATCTTCCAACTGCCACAGCGGCCCAACTAGGCGTACCTTCGACCTGTGCGCACCTGTGGTTATTTGTTGAGATGTGTATTAACGAAATCCAAAGACTGGAGTGGATCCGACGACATCGAATTTTTCACCTAAAAAAATGTACAGTGTATAGTAAGGATTTTGGAGCCTTCCATGGCTCATCTTCCAACTGCCACAGCGGCCCAACTAGGCGTACCTACGACCTGTCCGCACCTGTGGTTATGTGTTGAGATGTGTATTAACGAAATCCAAAGACTGGAGTGGATCCGACGACATCGAATTTTTCACCTAAAAAAATGAACAGTGTATAGTAAGGATTTTAGAGCCTTTCCATGGCTCTTCTTCCAACTGCCACAGCGGCCCAACTAGGCGTACCTACGACCTGTGCGCACCTGTGGTTATGTGTTGAGATGTCTATTAACGAAATCCAAAGACTGGAGTGGATCCGACGACATCGAATTTTTCACCTAAAAAAATGAACAGTGTATAGTAAGGATTTTAGAGCCTTTCCATGGCTCTTCTTCCAACTGCCACAGCGGCCCAACTAGGCGTACCTACGACCTGTGCGCACCTGTGGTTATGTGTTGAGATGTCTATTAACGAAATCCAAAGACTGGAGTGGATCCGACGACATCGAATTTTTCACCTAAAAAAATGAACAGTGTATAGTAAGGATTTTGGAGCCTTTCCATGGCTCTTCTTCCAACTGCCACAGCGGCCCAACTAGGCGTACCTTCGACCTGTCCGCACCTGTGGTTATGTGTTGAGATGTGTATTAACGAAATCCAAAGACTGGAGTGGATCCGACGACATCGAATTTTTCACCTAAAAAAATGAACAGTGTATAGTAAGGATTTTAGAGCCTTTCCATGGCTCTTCTTCCAACTGCCACAGCGGCCCAACTAGGCGTACCTACGACCTGTGCGCACCTGTGGTTATGTGTTGAGATGTCTATTAACGAAATCCAAAGACTGGAGTGGATCCGACGACATCGAATTTTTCACCTAAAAAAATGAACAGTGTATAGTAAGGATTTTAGAGCCTTTCCATGGCTCTTCTTCCAACTGCCACAGCGGCCCAACTAGGCGTACCTACGACCTGTGCGCACCTGTGGTTATGTGTTGAGATGTCTATTAACGAAATCCAAAGACTGGAGTGGTTCCGACGACATCGAATTTTTCACCTAAAAAAATGAACAGTGTATAGTAAGGATTTTGGAGCCTTCCATGGCTCATCTTCCAACTGCCACAGCGGCCCAACTAGGCGTACCTACGACCTGTCCGCACCTGTGGTTATGTGTTGAGATGTGTATTAACGAAATCCAAAGACTGGAGTGGATCCGACGACATCGAATTTTTCACCTAAAAAAATGAACAGTGTATAGTAAGGATTTTAGAGCCTTTCCATGGCTCTCTTCCAACTGCCACAGCGGCCCAACTAGGCGTACCTACGACCTGTGCGCACCTGTGGTTATGTGTTGAGATGTCTATTAACGAAATCCAAAGACTGGAGTGGATCAGACGACATCGAATTTTTCACCTAAAAAAATGAACAGTGTATAGTAAGGATTTTAGAGCCTTTATATGGCTCTTCTTCCAACTGCCACAGCGGCCCAACTAGGCGTACCTACGACCTGTGCGCACCTGTGGTTATTTGTTGAGATGTGTATTAACGAAATCCAAAGACTGGAGTGGATCCGACGACATCGAATTTTTCACCTAAAAAAATGTACAGTGTATAGTAAGGATTTTGGAGCCTTCCATGGCTCATCTTCCAACTGCCACAGCGGCCCAACTAGGCGTACCTACGACCTGTCCGCACCTGTGGTTATGTGTTGAGATGTGTATTAACGAAATCCAAAGACTGGAGTGGATCCGACGACATCGAATTTTTCACCTAAAAAAATGTACAGTGTATAGTAAGGATTTTAGAGCCTTTCCATGGCTCTTCTTCCAACTGCCACAGCGGCCCAACTAGGCGTACCTACGACCTGTGCGCACCTGTGGTTATGTGTTGAGATGTCTATTAACGAAATCCAAAGACTGGAGTGGATCCGACGACATCGAATTTTTCACCTAAAAAAATTTACAGTGTATAGTAAGGATTTTAGAGCCTTTCCATGGCTCTTCTTCCAACTGCCACAGCGGCCCAACTAGGCGTACCTACGACCTGTGCGCACCTGTGGTTATTTGTTGAGATGTGTATTAACGAAATCCAAAGACTGGAGTGGATCCGACGACATCGAATTTTTCACCTAAAAAAATGTACAGTGTATAGTAAGGATTTTGGAGCCTTCCATGGCTCATCTTCCAACTGCCACAGCGGCCCAACTAGGCGTACCTACGACCTGTCCGCACCTGTGGTTATGTGTTGAGATGTGTATTAACGAAATCCAAAGACTGGAGTGGATCCGACGACATCGAATTTTTCACCTAAAAAAATGTACAGTGTATAGTAAGGATTTTAGAGCCTTTCCATGGCTCTTCTTCCAACTGCCACATCGGCCCAACTAGGCGTACCTACGACCTGTCCGCACCTGTGGTTATGTGTTGAGATGTGTATTAACGAAATCCAAAGACTGGAGTGGATCCGACGACATCGAATTTTTCACCCAAAAAAATGTACAGTGTATAGTAAGGATTTTAGAGCCTTTCCATGGCTCTTCTTCCAACTGCCACAGCGGCCCAACTAGGCGTACCTACGACCTGTGGTTATGTGTTGAGATGTGTATTAACGAAATCCAAAGACTGGAGTGGATCCGACGACATCGAATTTTTCACCTAAAAAAATGTACAGTGTATAGTAAGGATTTTAGAGCATTTCCATGGCTCTTCTTCCAACTGCCACAGCGGCCCAACTAGGCGTACCTACGACCTGTGCGCACCTGTGGTTATGTGTTGAGATGTGTATTAACGAAATCCAAAGACTGGAGTGGATCCGACGACATCGAATTTTTCACCTAAAAAAATGTACAGTGTATAGTAAGGATTTTGGAGCCTTCCATGGCTCATCTTCCAACTGCCACAGCGGCCCAACTAGGCGTACCTACGACCTGTCCGCACCTGTGGTTATGTGTTGAGATGTGTATTAACGAAATCCAAAGACTGGAGTGGATCCGACGACATCGAATTTTTCACCTAAAAAAATGTACAGTGTATAGTAAGGATTTTAGAGCCTTTCCATGGCTCTTCTTCCAACTGCCACAGCGGCCCAACTAGGCGTACCTACGACCTGTGCGCACCTGTGGTTATGTGTTGAGATGTGTATTAACGAAATCCAAAGACTGGAGTGGATCCGACGACATCGAATTTTTCACCTAAAAAAATGTACAGTGTATAGTAAGGATTTTGGAGCCTTCCATGGCTCATCTTCCAACTGCCACAGCGGCCCAACTAGGCGTACCTACGACCTGTCCGCACCTGTGGTTATGTGTTGGGATGTGTATTAACGAAATCCAAAGACTGGAGTGGATCCGACGACATCGAATTTTTCACCTAAAAAAATGTACAGTGTATAGTAAGGATTTTAGAGCCTTTCCATGGCTCTTCTTCCAACTGCCACAGCGGCCCAACTAGGCGTACCTACGACCTGTGCGCACCTGTGGTTATGTGTTGAGATGTCTATTAACGAAATCCAAAGACTGGAGTGGATCCGACGACATCGAATTTTTCACCTAAAAAAATGTACAGTGTATAGTAAGGATTTTGGAGCCTTCCATGGCTCATCTTCCAACTGCCACAGCGGCCCAACTAGGCGTACCTACGACCTGTCCGCACCTGTGGTTATGTGTTGAGATGTGTATTAACGAAATCCAAAGACTGGAGTGGATCCGACGACATCGAATTTTTCACCTAAAAAAATGTACAGTGTATAGTAAGGATTTTAGAGCCTTTCCATGGCTCTTCTTCCAACTGCCACAGCGGCCCAACTAGGCGTACCTACGACCTGTCCGCACCTGTGGTTATGTGTTGAGATGTGTATTAACGAAATCCAAAGACTGGAGTGGATCCGACGACATCGAATTTTTCACCTAAAAAAATGTACAGTGTATAGTAAGGATTTTGAAGCCTTCCATGGCTCATCTTCCAACTGCCACAGCGGCCCAACTAGGCGTACCTACGACCTGTGCGCACCTGTGGTTATGTGTTGAGATGTCTATTAACGAAATCCAAAGACTGGAGTGGATCCGACGACATCGAATTTTTCACCTAAAAAAATGTACAGTGTATAGTAAGGATTTTAGAGCCTTTCCATGGCTCTTCTTCCAACTGCCACAGCGGCCCAACTAGGCGTACCTACGACCTGTCCGCACCTGTGGTTATGTGTTGAGATGTCTATTAACGAAATCCAAAGACTGGAGTGGATCCGACGACCTCGAATTTTTCACCTAAAAAATGTACAGTGTATAGTAAGGATTTTGGAGCCTTCCATGGCTCATCTTCCAACTGCCACAGCGGCCCAACTAGGCGTACCTACGACCTGTGCGCACCTGTGGTTATTTGTTGAGATGTGTATTAACGAAATCCAAAGACTGGAGTGGTTCCGACGACATCGAATTTTTCACCGAAAAAAATGTACAGTGTATAGTAAGGATTTTAGAGCCTTTCCATGGCTCTTCTTCCAACTGCCACAGCGGCCCAACTAGGCGTACCTACGACCTGTGCGCACCTGTGGTTATGTGTTGAGATGTGTATTAACGAAATCCAAAGACTGGAGTGGATCCGACGACATCGAATTTTTCACCTAAAAAAATGTGCAGTGTATAGTAAGGATTTTAGAGCCTTTCCATGGCTCTTCTTCCAACTGCCACAGCGGCCCAACTAGGCGTACCTACGACCTGTGCGCACCTGTGGTTATGTGTTGAGATGTGTATTAACGAAATCCAAAGACTGGAGTGGATCCGACGACATCGAATTTTTCACCTAAAAAAATGTACAGTGTATAGTAAGGATTTTGGAGCCTTCCATGGCTCATCTTCCAACTGCCACAGCGGCCCAACTAGGCGTACCTGCGACCTGTGCGCACCTGTGGTTATTTGTTGAGATGTGTATTAACGAAATCCAAAGACTGGAGTGGTTCCGACGACATCGAATTTTTCACCGAAAAAAATGTACAGTGTATAGTAAGGATTTTAGAGCCTTTCCATGGCTCTTCTTCCAACTGCCACAGCGGCCCAACTAGGCGTACCTACGACCTGTGCGCACCTGTGGTTATGTGTTGAGATGTGTATTAACGAAATCCAAAGACTGGAGTGGATCCGACGACATCGAATTTTTCACCTAAAAAAATGTACAGTGTATAGTAAGGATTTTAGAGCCTTTCCATGGCTCTTCTTCCAACTGCCACAGCGGCCCAACTAGGCGTACCTACGACCTGTCCGCACCTGTGGTTATGTGTTGAGATGTGTATTAACGAAATCCAAAGACTGGAGTGGATCCGACGACATCGAATTTTTCACCTAAAAAAATGTACAGTGTATAGTAAGGATTTTGAAGCCTTCCATGGCTCATCTTCCAACTGCCACAGCGGCCCAACTAGGCGTACCTACGACCTGTCCGCACCTGTGGTTATGTGTTGAGATGTGTATTAACGAAATCCAAAGACTGGAGTGGATCCGACGACATCGAATTTTTCACCTAAAAAAATGTACAGTGTATAGTAAGGATTTTGGAGCCTTCTATGGCTCATCTTCCAACTGCCACAGCGGCCCAACTAGGCGTACCTACGACCTGTCCGCACCTGTGGTTATGTGTTGAGATGTGTATTAACGAAATCCAAAGACTGGAGTGGATCCGACGACATCGAATTTTTCACCTAAAAAAATGTACAGTGTATAGTAAGGATTTTGGAGCCTTCTATGGCTCATCTTCCAACTGCCACAGCGGCCCAACTAGGTGTAGCTGTGGTTATGTGTTGAGATGTGTATTAACGAAATCCAAAGACTGGAGTGGATCCGACGACATCGAATTTTTCACCTAAAAAAATGTACAGTAAGGATTTTGGAGCCTTCCATGGCTCATCTTCGAACTGCCACAGCGGCCAAACTAGGCGTACCTACGACCTGTGCGCACCTGTGGTTATGTGTTGAGATGTGTATTAACGAAATCCAAAGACTGGAGTGGATCCGACGACATTGAATTTTTCACCTAAACAAATGTACAGTGTATAGTAAGGATTTTGGAGCCTTCCATGGCTCATCTTCCAACTGCCACAGCGGCCCAACTAGGCGTACCTACGACCTGTGCGCACCTGTGGTTATGTGTTGAGATGTG
The DNA here is from genome assembly GCA_907269125.1 of Eristalis pertinax. Classification (NCBI taxonomy): domain Eukaryota; kingdom Metazoa; phylum Arthropoda; class Insecta; order Diptera; family Syrphidae; genus Eristalis; species Eristalis pertinax. Next base: position 7,547,706 of record OU026148.1, read on the forward strand.
TATTAACGAAATCCAAAGACTGGAGTGGATCCGACGACATCGAATTTTTCACCTAAAAAAATGTACAGTGTATAGTAAGGATTTTAGAGCCTTTCCATGGCTCTTCTTCTAACTGCCACAGCGGCCCAACTAGGCGTACCTACGACCTGTCCGCACCTGTGGTTATGTGTTGAGATGTGTATTAACGAAATCCAAAGACTGGAGTGGATCCGACGACATCGAATTTTTCACCTAAAAAAATGTACAGTGTATAGTAAGGATTTTAGAGCCTTTCCATGGCTCTTCTTCCAACTGCCACAGCGGCCCAACTAGGCGTACCTACGACCTGTGCGCACCTGTGGTTATGTGTTGAGATGTGTATTAACGAAATCCAAAGACTGGAGTGGATCCGACGACATCGAATTTTTCACCTAAAAAAATGTACAGTGTATAGTAAGGATTTTGGAGAATTTCCATGGCTCATCTTCCAACTGCCACAGCGGCCCAACTAGGCGTACCTACGACCTGTGCGCACCTGTGGTTATGTGTTGAGATGTGTATTAACGAAATCCAAAGACTGGAGTGGATCCGACGAGATCGATTTTTTCACCTAAAAAAATGTACAGTGTATAGTAAGGATTTTGAAGCCTTCCATGGCTCATCTTCCAACTGCCACAGCGGCCCAACTAGGCGTACCTACGACCTGTGCGCACCTGTGGTTATGTGTTGAGATGTGTATTAACGAAATCCAAAGACTGGAGTGGATCCGACGACATCGAATTTTTCACCTAAAAAAATGTACAGTGTATAGTAAGGATTTTGGAGCCTTCCATGGCTCATCTTCCAACTGCAACAGCGGCCCAACTAGGCGTACCTACGACCTGTCCGCACCTGTGGTTATGTGTTGAGATGTGTATTAACGAAATCCAAAGACTGGAGTGGATCCGACGACATCTTCCAACTGCCACAGCGGCCCAACTAGGCGTACCTACGACCTGTGGGCACCTGTGGTTATGTGTTGAGATGTGTATTAACGAAATCGAAAGACTGGAGTGGATCCGACGACATCGAATTGTTCACCTTAAAAAATGTACAGTGTATAGTAAGGATTTTGGAGCCTTCCACGGCTCATCTTCCAACTGCCACAGCGGCCCAACTAGGCGTACCTGCGACCTGTGCGCACCTGTGGTTATGTGTTGAGATGTGTATTAACGAAATCCAAAGACTGGAGTGGTTCCGACGACATAGAATTTTTCAACTAAAAAAATGTACAGTGTATAGTAAGGATTTTGGAGCCTTCCATGGCTCATCTTCCAACTGCCACAGCGGCCCAACTAGGCGTACCTACGACCTGTCCGCACCTGTGGTTATGTGTTGAGATGTGTATTAACGAAATCCAAAGACTGGAGTGGATCCGGTAAGGATTTTAGAGCCTTTCCATGGCTCTTCTTCCAACTGCCACAGCGGCCCAACTAGGCGTACCTACGACCTGTGCGCACCTGTGGTTATGTGTTGAGATGTGTATTAACGAAATCCAAAGACTGGAGTGGATCCGACGACATCGAATTTTTCACCTAAAAAAATGTACAGTGTATAGTAAGGATTTTAGAGCCTTTCCATGGCTCTTCTTCCAACTGCCACAGCGGCCCAACTAGGCGTACCTACGACCTGTCCGCACCTGTGGTTATGTGTTGAGATGTGTATTAACGAAATCCAAAGACTGGAGTGAATCCGACGACATCGAATTTTTCACCTTAAAAAATGTACAGTGTATAGTAAGGATTTTGGAGCCTTCCATGGCTCATCTTCCAACTGCCACAGCGGCCCAACTAGGCGTACCTACGACCTGTGCGCACCTGTGGTTATGTGTTGAGATGTGTATTAACGAAATCCAAAGACTGGAGAGGATCCGACGACATCGAATTTTTCACCTAAAAAAATGTACAGTGTATAGTAAGGATTTTAGAGCCTTTCCATGGCTCTTCTTCCAACTGCCACAGCGGCCCAACTAGGCGTACCTACCACCTGTCCGCACCTGTGGTTATGTGTTGAGATGTGTATTAACGAAATCCAAAGACTGGAGTGGATCCGACGACATCGAATTTTTCACCTAAAAAAATGTACAGTGTATAGTAAGGATTTTAGAGCCTTTCCATGGCTCTTCTTCCAACTGCCACAGCGGCCCAACTAGGCGTACCTACGACCTGTGCGAACCTGTGGTTATGTGTTGAGATGTGTATTAACGAAATCCAAAGACTGGAGTGGATCCGACGACATCGAATTTTTCACCTAAAAAAATGTACAGTGTATAGTAAGGATTTTGGAGCCTTCCATGGCTCATCTTCCAACTGCCACAGCGGCCCAACTAGGCGTACCTACGACCTGTGCGCACCTGTGGTTATGTGTTGAGATGTGTATTAACGAAATCCAAAGACTGGAGTGAATCCGACGACATCGAATTTTTCACCTTAAAAAATGTACAGTGTATAGTAAGGATTTTGGAGCCTTCCATGGCTCATCTTCCAACTGCCACAGCGGCCCAACTAGGCGTACCTACGACCTGTGCGCACCTGTGGTTATGTGTTGAGATGTGTATTAACGAAATCCAAAGACTGGAGAGGATCCGACGACATCGAATTTTTCACCTAAAAAAATGTACAGTGTATAGTAAGGATTTTAGAGCCTTTCCATGGCTCTTCTTCCAACTGCCACAGCGGCCCAACTAGGCGTACCTACCACCTGTCCGCACCTGTGGTTATGTGTTGAGATGTGTATTAACGAAATCCAAAGACTGGAGTGGATCCGACGACATCGAATTTTTCACCTAAAAAAATGTACAGTGTATAGTAAGGATTTTAGAGCCTTTCCATGGCTCTTCTTCCAACTGCCACAGCGGCCCAACTAGGCGTACCTACGACCTGTGCGAACCTGTGGTTATGTGTTGAGATGTGTATTAACGAAATCCAAAGACTGGAGTGGATCCGACGACATCGAATTTTTCACCTAAAAAAATGTACAGTGTATAGTAAGGATTTTAGAGCCTTTCCATGGCTCTTCTTCCAACTGCCACAGCGGCCCAACTAGGCGTACCTACGACCTGTCCGCACCTGTGGTTATGTGTTGAGATGTGTATTAACGAAATCCAAAGACTGGAGTGGATCCGACGACATCGAATTTTTCACCTAAAAAAATGTACAGTGTATAGTAAGGATTTTGGAGCCTTCCATGGCTCTTCTTCCAACTGCCACAGCGGCCCAACTAGGCGTACCTACGACCTGTGCGCACCTGTGGTTATGTGTTGAGATGTGTATTAACGAAATCCAAAGACTGGAGTGGATCCGACGACATCGAATTTTTCACCTTAAAAAATGTACAGTGTATAGTAAGGATTTTAGAGCCTTTCCATGGCTCTTCTTCCAACTGCCACAGCGGCCCAACTAGGCGTACCTACGACCTGTGCGCACCTGTGGTTATGTGTTGAGATGTGTATTAACGAAATCCAAAGACTGGAGTGGATCCGACGACATCGAATTTTTCACCTAAAAAAATGTACAGTGTATAGTAAGGATTTTAGAGCCTTTCCATGGCTCTTCTTCCAACTGCCACAGCGGCCCAACTAGGCGTACCTACGACCTGTGCGCACCTGTGGTTATGTGTTGAGATGTGTATTAACGAAATCCAAAGACTGGAGTGGATCCGACGACATCGAATTTTTCACCTAAAAAAATGTACAGTGTATAGTAAGGATTTTAGAGCCTTTCCATGGCTCTTCTTCCAACTGCCACAGCGGCCCAACTAGGCGTACCTACGACCTGTGCGCACCTGTGGTTATGTGTTGAGATGTGTATTAACGAAATCCAAAGACTGGAGTGGATCCGACGACATCGAATTTTTCACCTAAAAAAATGTACAGTGTATAGTAAGGATTTTAGAGCCTTTCCATGGCTCTTCTTCCAACTGCCACAGCGGCCCAACTAGGCGTACCTACGACCTGTGCGCACCTGTGGTTATGTGTTGAGATGTGTATTAACGAAATCCAAAGACTGGAGTGGATCCGACGACATCGAATTTTTCACCTAAAAAAATGTACAGTGTATAGTAAGGATTTTAGAGCCTTTCCATGGCTCTTCTTCCAACTGCCACAGCGGCCCAACTAGGCGTACCTACGACCTGTGCGCACCTGTGGTTATGTGTTGAGATGTGTATTAACGAAATCCAAAGACTGGAGTGGATCCGACGACATCGAATTTTTCACCTAAAAAAATGTACAGTGTATAGTAAGGATTTTAGAGCCTTTCCATGGCTCTTCTTCCAACTGCCACAGCGGCCCAACTAGGCGTACCTACGACCTGTGCGCACCTGTGGTTATGTGTTGAGATGTGTATTAACGAAATCCAAAGACTGGAGTGGATCCGACGACATCGAATTTTTCACCTAAAAAAATGTACAGTGTATAGTAAGGATTTTAGAGCCTTTCCATGGCTCTTCTTCCAACTGCCACAGCGGCCCAACTAGGCGTACCTACGACCTGTGCGCACCTGTGGTTATGTGTTGAGATGTGTATTAACGAAATCCAAAGACTGGAGTGGATCCGACGACATCGAATTTTTCACCTAAAAAAATGTACAGTGTATAGTAAGGATTTTAGAGCCTTTCCATGGCTCTTCTTCCAACTGCCACAGCGGCCCAACTAGGCGTACCTACGACCTGTGCGCACCTGTGGTTATGTGTTGAGATGTGTATTAACGAAATCCAAAGACTGGAGTGGATCCGACGACATCGAATTTTTCACCTAAAAAAATGTACAGTGTATAGTAAGGATTTTAGAGCCTTTCCATGGCTCTTCTTCCAACTGCCACAGCGGCCCAACTAGGCGTACCTACGACCTGTGCGCACCTGTGGTTATGTGTTGAGATGTGTATTAACGAAATCCAAAGACTGGAGTGGATCCGACGACATCGAATTTTTCACCTAAAAAAATGTACAGTGTATAGTAAGGATTTTAGAGCCTTTCCATGGCTCTTCTTCCAACTGCCACAGCGGCCCAACTAGGCGTACCTACGACCTGTGCGCACCTGTGGTTATGTGTTGAGATGTGTATTAACGAAATCCAAAGACTGGAGTGGATCCGACGACATCGAATTTTTCACCTAAAAAAATGTACAGTGTATAGTAAGGATTTTAGAGCCTTTCCATGGCTCTTCTTCCAACTGCCACAGCGGCCCAACTAGGCGTACCTACGACCTGTGCGCACCTGTGGTTATGTGTTGAGATGTGTATTAACGAAATCCAAAGACTGGAGTGGATCCGACGACATCGAATTTTTCACCTAAAAAAATGTACAGTGTATAGTAAGGATTTTAGAGCCTTTCCATGGCTCTTCTTCCAACTGCCACAGCGGCCCAACTAGGCGTACCTACGACCTGTGCGCACCTGTGGTTATGTGTTGAGATGTGTATTAACGAAATCCAAAGACTGGAGTGGATCCGACGACATCGAATTTTTCACCTAAAAAAATGTACAGTGTAAGGATTTTGGAGCCTTTCCATGGCTCATCTTCCAACTGCCACAGCGGCCCAACTAGGCGTACCTACGACCTGTGCGCACCTGTGGTTATGTGTTGCGATGTCTATTAACGAAATCCAAAGACTGGAGTGGATCCGACGACATCGAATTTTTCACCTAAAAAAATGTACAGTGTATAGTAAGGATTTTGGAGCCTTCCATGGCTCATCTTCCAACTGCCACAGCGGCCCAACTAGGCGTACCTACGACCTGTGCGCACCTGTGGTTATGTGTCGTGATGTGTATTAACGAAATCCAAAGACTGGAGTGGATCCGACGACATCGAATTTTTCACCTAAAAAAATGTACAGTGTATAGTAAGGATTTTGGAGCCTTCCATGGCTCATCTTCCAACTGCCACAGCGGCCCAACTAGGCGTACCTACGACCTGTGCGCACCTGTGGTTATGTGTCGTGATGTGTATTAACGAAATCCAAAGACTGGAGTGGATCCGACGACATCGAATTTTTCACCTAAAAAAATGTACAGTGTATAGTAAGGATTTTAGAGCCTTTCCATGGCTCTTCTTCCAACTGCCACAGCGGCCCAACTAGGCGTACCTACGACCTGTCCGCACCTGTGGTTATGTGTTGAGATGTCTATTAACGAAATCCAAAGACTGGAGTGGATCCGACGACATCGAATTTTTCACCTAAAAAAATGTACAGTGTATAGTAAGGATTTTAGAGCCTTTCCATGGCTCTTCTTCCAACTGCCACAGCGGCCCAACTAGGCGTACCTACGACCTGTGCGCACCTGTGGTTATGTGTTGAGATGTGTATTAACGAAATCCAAAGACTGGAGTGGATCCGACGACATCGAATTTTTCACCTAAAAAAATGTACAGTGTAAGGATTTTGGAGCCTTTCCATGGCTCATCTTCCAACTGCCACAGCGGCCCAACTAGGCGTACCTACGACCTGTGCGCACCTGTGGTTATGTGTTGCGATGTCTATTAACGAAATCCAAAGACTGGAGTGGATCCGACGACATCGAATTTTTCACCTAAAAAAATGTACAGTGTATAGTAAGGATTTTAGAGCCTTTCCATGGCTCTTCTTCCAACTGCCACAGCGGCCCAACTAGGCGTACCTAGGACCTGTCCGCACCTGTGGTTATGTGTTGAGATGTGTATTAACGAAATCCAAAGACTGGAGTGGATCCGACGACATCGAATTTTTCACCTAAAAAAATGTACAGTGTATAGTAAGGATTTTAGAGCCTTTCCATGGCTCTTCTTCCAACTGCCACAGCGGCCCAACTAGGCGTACCTACGACCTGTGCGCACCTGTGGTTATGTGTTGCGATGTCTATTAACGAAATCCAAAGACTGGAGTGGATCCGACGACATCGAATTTTTCACCTAAAAAAATGTACAGTGTATAATAAGGATTTTAGAGCCTTTCCATGGCTCTTCTTCCAACTGCCACAGCGGCCCAACTAGGCGTACCTACGACCTGTCCGCACCTGTGGTTATGTGTTGAGATGTGTATTAACGAAATCCAAAGACTGGAGTGGATCCGACGACATCGAATTTTTCACCTAAAAAATGTACAGTGTATAGTAAGGATTTTAGAGCCTTTCCATGGCTCTTCTTCCAACTGCCACAGCGGCCCAACTAGGCGTACCTACGACCTGTGCGCACCTGTGGTTATGTGTTGAGATGTCTATTAACGAAATCCAAAGACTGGAGTGGATCCGACGACATCGAATTTTTCACCTAAAAAAATGTACAGTGTATAGTAAGGATTTTAGAGCCTTTCCATGGCTCTTCTTCCAACTGCCACAGCGGCCCAACTAGGCGTACCTACGACCTGTGCGCACCTGTGGTTATGTGTTGAGATGTCTATTAACGAAATCCAAAGACTGGAGTGGATCCGACGACATCGAATTTTTCACCTAAAAAAATGTACAGTGTATAGTAAGGATTTTGAAGCCTTCCATGGCTCATCTTCCAACTGCCACAGCGGCCCAACTAGGCGTACCTACGACCTGTCCGCACCTGTGGTTATGTGTTGAGATGTGTATTAACGAAATCCAAAGACTGGAGTGGATCCGACGACATCGAATTTTTCACCTAAAAAAATGTACAGTGTATAGTAAGGATTTTAGAGCCTTTCCATGGCTCTTCTTCCAACTGCCACAGCGGCCCAACTAGGCGTACCTACGACCTGTCCGCACCTGTGGTTATGTGTTGAGATGTGTATTAACGAAATCCAAAGACTGGAGTGGATCCGACGACATCGAATTTTTCACCTAAAAAAATGTACAGTGTATAGTAAGGATTTTAGAGCCTTTCCATGGCTCTTCTTCCAACTGCCACAGCGGCCCAACTAGGCGTACCTACGACCTGTGCGCACCTGTGGTTATGTGTTGCGATGTCTATTAACGAAATCCAAAGACTGGAGTGGATCCGACGACATCGAATTTTTCACCTAAAAAAATGTACAGTGTATAGTAAGGATTTTAGAGCCTTTCCATGGCTCTTCTTCCAACTGCCACAGCGGCCCAACTAGGCGTACCTACGACCTGTCCGCACCTGTGGTTATGTGTTGAGATGTGTATTAACGAAATCCAAAGACTGGAGTGGATCCGACGACATCGAATTTTTCACCTAAAAAAATGTACAGTGGCTCTTCTTCCATTTGCCACAGCGGCCCAACTAGGCGTACCTACGACCTGTCCGCACCTGTGGTTATGTGTTGAGATGTGTATTAACGAAATCCAAAGACTGGAGTGGATCCGACGACATCGAATTTTTCACCTAAAACAATGTACAGTGTATAGTAAGGATTTTGAAGCCTTCCATGGCTCATCTTCCAACTGCCACAGCGGCCCAACTAGGCGTACCTGCGACCTGTGCGCACCTGTGGTTATGTGTTGAGATGTGTATTAACGAAATCCAAAGACTGGAGTGGATCCGACGACATCGAATTTTTCACCTAAAAAAATGTACAGTGTATAGTAAGGATTTTGGAGCCTTCCCTGGCTCATCTTCCAACTGCCACAGCGGCCCAACTAGGCGTACCTACGACCTGTGCGCACCTGTGGTTATGTGTTGAGATGTCTATTAACGAAATCCAAAGACTGGAGTGGATCCGACGACATCGAATTTTTCACCTAAAAAAATGTACAGTGTATAGTAAGGATTTTAGAGCCTTTCCATGGCTCTTCTTCCAACTGCCACAGCGGCCCAACTAGGCGTACCTACGACCTGTGCGCACCTGTGGTTATGTGTTGAGATGTCTATTAACGAAATCCAAAGACTGGAGTGGATCCGACGACATCGAATTTTTCACCTAAAACAATGTACAGTGTATAGTAAGGATTTTGAAGCCTTCCATGGCTCATCTTCCAACTGCCACAGCGGCCCAACTAGGCGTACCTGCGACCTGTGCGCACCTGTGGTTATGTGTTGAGATGTGTATTAACGAAATCCAAAGACTGGAGTGGATCCGACGACATCGAATTTTTCACCTAAAAAAATGTACAGTGTATAGTAAGGATTTTGGAGCCTTCCATGGCTCATCTTCCAACTGCCACAGCGGCCCAACAAGACGTACCTACGACCTGTGCGCACCTGTGGTTATGTGTTGAGATGTGTATTAACGAAATCCAAAGACTGGAGTGGATCCGACGACATCGAATTTTTCACCTAAAAAAATGTACAGTGTATAGTAAGGATTTTAGAGCCTTTCCATGGCTCTTCTTCCAACTGCCACAGCGGCCCAACTAGGCGTACCTACGACCTGTCCGCACCTGTGGTTATGTGTTGAGATGTGTATTAACGAAATCCAAAGACTGGAGTGGATCCGACGACATCGAATTTTTCACCTAAAAAAATGTACAGTGTATAGTAAGGATTTTAGAGCCTTTCCATGGCTCTTCTTCCAACTGCCACAGCGGCCCAACTAGGCGTACCTACGACCTGTGCGCACCTGTGGTTATGTGTTGCGATGTCTATTAACGAAATCCAAAGACTGGAGTAGATCCGACGACATCGAATTTTTCACCTAAAAAAATGTACAGTGTATAATAAGGATTTTAGAGCCTTTCCATGGCTCTTCTTCCAACTGCCACAGCGGCCCAACTAGGCGTACCTACGACCTGTCCGCACCTGTGGTTATGTGTTGAGATGTGTATTAACGAAATCCAAAGACTGGAGTGGATCCGACGACATCGAATTTTTCACCTAAAAAATGTACAGTGTATAGTAAGGATTTTAGAGCCTTTCCATGGCTCTTCTTCCAACTGCCACAGCGGCCCAACTAGGCGTACCTACGACCTGTGCGCACCTGTGGTTATGTGTTGAGATGTCTATTAACGAAATCCAAAGACTGGAGTGGATCCGACGACATCGAATTTTTCACCTAAAAAAATGTACAGTGTATAGTAAGGATTTTAGAGCCTTTCCATGGCTCTTCTTCCAACTGCCACAGCGGCCCAACTAGGCGTACCTACGACCTGTGCGCACCTGTGGTTATGTGTTGAGATGTCTATTAACGAAATCCAAAGACTGGAGTGGATCCGACGACATCGAATTTTTCACCTAAAAAAATGTACAGTGTATAGTAAGGATTTTGAAGCCTTCCATGGCTCATCTTCCAACTGCCACAGCGGCCCAACTAGGCGTACCTACGACCTGTCCGCACCTGTGGTTATGTGTTGAGATGTGTATTAACGAAATCCAAAGACTGGAGTGGATCCGACGACATCGAATTTTTCACCTAAAAAAATGTACAGTGTATAGTAAGGATTTTAGAGCCTTTCCATGGCTCTTCTTCCAACTGCCACAGCGGCCCAACTAGGCGTACCTACGACCTGTCCGCACCTGTGGTTATGTGTTGAGATGTGTATTAACGAAATCCAAAGACTGGAGTGGATCCGACGACATCGAATTTTTCACCTAAAAAAATGTACAGTGTATAGTAAGGATTTTAGAGCCTTTCCATGGCTCTTCTTCCAACTGCCACAGCGGCCCAACTAGGCGTACCTACGACCTGTGCGCACCTGTGGTTATGTGTTGCGATGTCTATTAACGAAATCCAAAGACTGGAGTGGATCCGACGACATCGAATTTTTCACCTAAAAAAATGTACAGTGTATAGTAAGGATTTTAGAGCCTTTCCATGGCTCTTCTTCCAACTGCCACAGCGGCCCAACTAGGCGTACCTACGACCTGTCCGCACCTGTGGTTATGTGTTGAGATGTGTATTAACGAAATCCAAAGACTGGAGTGGATCCGACGACATCGAATTTTTCACCTAAAAAAATGTACAGTGTATAGTAAGGATTTTAGAGCCTTTCCATGGCTCTTCTTCCATTTGCCACAGCGGCCCAACTAGGCGTACCTACGACCTGTCCGCACCTGTGGTTATGTGTTGAGATGTGTATTAACGAAATCCAAAGACTGGAGTGGATCCGACGACATCGAATTTTTCACCTAAAACAATGTACAGTGTATAGTAAGGATTTTGAAGCCTTCCATGGCTCATCTTCCAACTGCCACAGCGGCCCAACTAGGCGTACCTGCGACCTGTGCGCACCTGTGGTTATGTGTTGAGATGTGTATTAACGAAATCCAAAGACTGGAGTGGATCCGACGACATCGAATTTTTCACCTAAAAAAATGTACAGTGTATAGTAAGGATTTTGGAGCCTTCCATGGCTCATCTTCCAACTGCCACAGCGGCCCAACAAGACGTACCTACGACCTGTGCGCACCTGTGGTTATGTGTTGAGATGTGTATTAACGAAATCCAAAGACTGGAGTGGATCCGACGACATCGAATTTTTCACCTAAAAAAATGTACAGTGTATAGTAAGGATTTTAGAGCCTTTCCATGGCTCTTCTTCCAACTGCCACAGCGGCCCAACTAGGCGTACCTACGACCTGTCCGCACCTGTGGTTATGTGTTGAGATGTGTATTAACGAAATCCAAAGACTGGAGTGGATCCGACGACATCGAATTTTTCACCTAAAAAAATGTACAGTGTATAGTAAGGATTTTGGAGCCTTCCCTGGCTCATCTTCCAACTGCCACAGCGGCCCAACAAGACGTACCTACGACCTGTGCGCACCTGTGGTTATGTGTTGAGATGTGTATTAACGAAATCCAAAGACTGGAGTGGATCCGACGACATCGAATTTTTCACCTAAAAAAATGTACAGTGTATAGTAAGGATTTTAGAGCCTTTCCATGGCTCTTCTTCCAACTGCCACAGCGGCCCAACTAGGCGTACCTACGACCTGTCCGCACCTGTGGTTATGTGTTGAGATGTGTATTAACGAAATCCAAAGACTGGAGTGGATCCGACGACATCGAATTTTTCACCTAAAACAATGTACAGTGTATAGTAAGGATTTTGAAGCCTTCCATGGCTCATCTTCCAACTGCCACAGCGGCCCAACTAGGCGTACCTGCGACCTGTGCGCACCTGTGGTTATGTGTTGAGATGTGTATTAACGAAATCCAAAGACTGGAGTGGATCCGACGACATCGAATTTTTCACCTAAAAAAATGTACAGTGTATAGTAAGGATTTTAGAGCCTTTCCATGGCTCTTCTTCCAACTGCCACAGCGGCCCAACTAGGCGTACCTACGACCTGTGCGCACCTGTGGTTATGTGTTGAGATGTGTATTAACGAAATCCAAAGACTGGAGTGGATCCGACGACATCGAATTTTTCACCTAAAAAAATGTACAGTGTATAGTAAGGATTTTAGAGCCTTTCCATGGCTCTTCTTCCAACTGCCACAGCGGCCCAACTAGGCGTACCTACGACCTGTGCGCACCTGTGGTTATGTGTTGAGATGTCTATTAACGAAATCCAAAGACTGGAGTGGATCCGACGACATCGAATTTTTCACCTAAAGAATGTACAGTGTATAGTAAGGATTTTGGAGCCTTCCATGGCTCATCTTCCAACTGCCACAGCGGCCCAACAAGGCGTACCTATGACCTGTGCGCACCTGTGGTTATGTGTTGAGATGTGTATTAACGAAATCCAAAGACTGGAGTGGATCCGACGACATCGAATTTTTCACCTAAAAAAATGTACAGTGTATAGTAAGGATTTTGAAGCCTTCCATGGCTCATCTTCCAACTGCCACAGCGGCCCAACTAGGCGTACCTGCGACCTGTGCGCACCTGTGGTTATGTGTTGAGATGTGTATTAACGAAATCCAAAGACTGGAGTGGATCCGACGACATCGAATTTTTCACCTAAAAAAATGTACAGTGTATAGTAAGGATTTTAGAGCCTTTCCATGGCTCTTCTTCCAACTGCCACAGCGGCCCAACTAGGCGTACCTACGACCTGTCCGCACCTGTGGTTATGTGTTGAGATGTGTATTAACGAAATCCAAAGACTGGAGTGGATCCGACGACATCGAATTTTTCACCTAAAAAAATGTACAGTGTATAGTAAGGATTTTAGAGCCTTTCCATGGCTCTTCTTCCAACTGCCACAGCGGCCCAACTAGGCGTACCTACGACCTGTGCGCACCTGTGGTTATGTGTTGAGATGTCTATTAACGAAATCCAAAGACTGGAGTGGATCCGACGACATCGAATTTTTCACATAAAAAAAATGTACAGTGTATAGTAAGGATTTTAGAGACTTTCCATGGCTCTTCTTCCAACTGCCACAGCGGCCCAACTAGGCGTACCTACGACCTGTCCGCACCTGTGGTTATGTGTTGAGATGTGTATTAACGAAATCCAAAGACTGGAGTGGATCCGACGACATCGAATTTTTCACCTAAAAAAATGTACAGTGTATAGTAAGGATTTTAGAGCCTTTCCATGGCTCTTCTTCCAACTGCCACAGCGGCCCAACTAGGCGTACCTACGACCTGTCCGCACCTGTGGTTATGTGTTGAGATGTCTATTAACGAAATCCAAAGACTGGAGTGGATCCGACGACATCGAATTTTTCACCTAAAAAAATGTACAGGGTATAGTAAGGATTTTAGAGCCTTTCCATGGCTCTTCTTCCAACTGCCACAGCGGCCCAACTAGGCGTACCTACGACCTGTGCGCACCTGTGGTTATGTGTTGAGATGTCTATTAACGAAATCCAAAGACTGGAGTGGATCCGACGACATCGAATTTTTCACATAAAAAAAATGTACAGTGTATAGTAAGGATTTTAGAGACTTTCCATGGCTCTTCTTCCAACTGCCACAGCGGCCCAACTAGGCGTACCTACGACCTGTCCGCACCTGTGGTTATGTGTTGAGATGTGTATTAACGAAATCCAAAGACTGGAGTGGATCCGACGACATCGAATTTTTCACCTAAAAAAATGTACAGTGTATAGTAAGGATTTTAGAGCCTTTCCATGGCTCTTCTTCCAACTGCCACAGCGGCCCAACTAGGCGTACCTACGACCTGTCCGCACCTGTGGTTATGTGTTGAGATGTCTATTAACGAAATCCAAAGACTGGAGTGGATCCGACGACATCGAATTTTTCACCTAAAAAAATGTACAGTGTATAGTAAGGATTTTAGAGCCTTTCCATGGCTCTTCTTCCAACTGCCACAGCGGCCCAACTAGGCGTACCTACGACCTGTGCGCACCTGTGGTTATGTGTTGAGATGTCTATTAACGAAATCCAAAGACTGGAGTGGATCCGACGACATCGAATTTTTCACCTAAAAAAATGTACAGTGTATAGTAAGGATTTTAGAGCCTTTCCATGGCTCTTCTTCCAACTGCCACAGCGGCCCAACTAGGCGTACCTACGACCTGTGCGCACCTGTGGTTATGTGTTGAGATGTCTATTAACGAAATCCAAAGACTGGAGTGGATCCGACGACATCGAATTTTTCACCTAAAAAAATGTACAGTGTATAGTAAGGATTTTAGAGCCTTTCCATGGCTCTTCTTCCAACTGCCACAGCGGCCCAACTAGGCGTACCTACGACCTGTGCGCACCTGTGGTTATGTGTTGAGATGTCTATTAACGAAATCCAAAGACTGGAGTGGATCCGACGACATCGAATTTTTCACATAAAAAAAATGTACAGTGTATAGTAAGGATTTTAGAGACTTTCCATGGCTCTTCTTCCAACTGCCACAGCGGCCCAACTAGGCGTACCTACGACCTGTGCGCACCTGTGGTTATGTGTTGAGATGTCTATTAACGAAATCCAAAGACTGGAGTGGATCCGACGACATCGAATTTTTCACATAAAAAAAATGTACAGTGTATAGTAAGGATTTTAGAGACTTTCCATGGCTCTTCTTCCAACTGCCACAGCGGCCCAACTAGGCGTACCTACGACCTGTCCGCACCTGTGGTTATGTGTTGAGATGTGTATTAACGAAATCCAAAGACTGGAGTGGATCCGACGACATCGAATTTTTCACCTAAAAAAATGTACAGTGTATAGTAAGGATTTTAGAGCCTTTCCATGGCTCTTCTTCCAACTGCCACAGCGGCCCAACTAGGCGTACCTATGACCTGTGCGCACCTGTGGTTATGTGTTGAGATGTGTATTAACGAAATCCAAAGACTGGAGTGGATCCGACGACATCGAATTTTTCACCTAAAAAAATGTACAGTGTATAGTAAGGATTTTAGAGCCTTTCCATGGCTCTTCTTCCAACTGCCACAGCGGCCCACCTAGGCGTACCTACGACCTGTCCGCACCTGTGGTTATGTGTTGAGATGTGTATTAACGAAATCCAAAGACTGGAGTGGATCCGACGACATCGAATTTTTCACCTAAAAAAATGTACAGTGTATAGTAAGGATTTTAGAGCCTTTCCATGGCTCTTCTTCCAACTGCCACAGCGGCCCAACTAGGCGTACCTACGACCTGTCCGCACCTGTGGTTATGTGTTGAGATGTGTATTAACGAAATCCAAAGACTGGAGTGGATCCGACGACATCGAATTTTTCACCTAAAACAATGTACAGTGTATAGTAAGGATTTTGAAGCCTTCCATGGCTCATCTTCCAACTGCCACAGCGGCCCAACTAGGCGTACCTGCGACCTGTGCGCACCTGTGGTTATGTGTTGAGATGTGTATTAACGAAATCCAAAGACTGGAGTGGATCCGACGACATCGAATTTTTCACCTAAAAAAATGTACAGTGTATAGTAAGGATTTTAGAGCCTTTCCATGGCTCTTCTTCCAACTGCCACAGCGGCCCAACTAGGCGTACCTACGACCTGTGCGCACCTGTGGTTATGTGTTGAGATGTGTATTAACGAAATCCAAAGACTGGAGTGGATCCGACGACATCGAATTTTTCACCTAAAAAAATGTACAGTGTATAGTAAGGATTTTAGAGCCTTTCCATGGCTCTTCTTCCAACTGCCACAGCGGCCCAACTAGGCGTACCTACGACCTGTGCGCACCTGTGGTTATGTGTTGAGATGTCTATTAACGAAATCCAAAGACTGGAGTGGATCCGACGACATCGAATTTTTCACCTAAAGAATGTACAGTGTATAGTAAGGATTTTGGAGCCTTCCATGGCTCATCTTCCAACTGCCACAGCGGCCCAACAAGGCGTACCTATGACCTGTGCGCACCTGTGGTTATGTGTTGAGATGTGTATTAACGAAATCCAAAGACTGGAGTGGATCCGACGACATCGAATTTTTCACCTAAAAAAATGTACAGTGTATAGTAAGGATTTTGAAGCCTTCCATGGCTCATCTTCCAACTGCCACAGCGGCCCAACTAGGCGTACCTGCGACCTGTGCGCACCTGTGGTTATGTGTTGAGATGTGTATTAACGAAATCCAAAGACTGGAGTGGATCCGACGACATCGAATTTTTCACCTAAAAAAATGTACAGTGTATAGTAAGGATTTTAGAGCCTTTCCATGGCTCTTCTTCCAACTGCCACAGCGGCCCAACTAGGCGTACCTACGACCTGTCCGCACCTGTGGTTATGTGTTGAGATGTGTATTAACGAAATCCAAAGACTGGAGTGGATCCGACGACATCGAATTTTTCACCTAAAAAAATGTACAGTGTATAGTAAGGATTTTAGAGCCTTTCCATGGCTCTTCTTCCAACTGCCACAGCGGCCCAACTAGGCGTACCTACGACCTGTGCGCACCTGTGGTTATGTGTTGAGATGTCTATTAACGAAATCCAAAGACTGGAGTGGATCCGACGACATCGAATTTTTCACATAAAAAAAATGTACAGTGTATAGTAAGGATTTTAGAGACTTTCCATGGCTCTTCTTCCAACTGCCACAGCGGCCCAACTAGGCGTACCTACGACCTGTCCGCACCTGTGGTTATGTGTTGAGATGTGTATTAACGAAATCCAAAGACTGGAGTGGATCCGACGACATCGAATTTTTCACCTAAAAAAATGTACAGTGTATAGTAAGGATTTTAGAGCCTTTCCATGGCTCTTCTTCCAACTGCCACAGCGGCCCAACTAGGCGTACCTACGACCTGTCCGCACCTGTGGTTATGTGTTGAGATGTCTATTAACGAAATCCAAAGACTGGAGTGGATCCGACGACATCGAATTTTTCACCTAAAAAAATGTACAGTGTATAGTAAGGATTTTAGAGCCTTTCCATGGCTCTTCTTCCAACTGCCACAGCGGCCCAACTAGGCGTACCTACGACCTGTGCGCACCTGTGGTTATGTGTTGAGATGTCTATTAACGAAATCCAAAGACTGGAGTGGATCCGACGACATCGAATTTTTCACATAAAAAAAATGTACAGTGTATAGTAAGGATTTTAGAGACTTTCCATGGCTCTTCTTCCAACTGCCACAGCGGCCCAACTAGGCGTACCTACGACCTGTCCGCACCTGTGGTTATGTGTTGAGATGTGTATTAACGAAATCCAAAGACTGGAGTGGATCCGACGACATCGAATTTTTCACCTAAAAAAATGTACAGTGTATAGTAAGGATTTTAGAGCCTTTCCATGGCTCTTCTTCCAACTGCCACAGCGGCCCAACTAGGCGTACCTACGACCTGTCCGCACCTGTGGTTATGTGTTGAGATGTCTATTAACGAAATCCAAAGACTGGAGTGGATCCGACGACATCGAATTTTTCACCTAAAAAAATGTACAGTGTATAGTAAGGATTTTAGAGCCTTTCCATGGCTCTTCTTCCAACTGCCACAGCGGCCCAACTAGGCGTACCTACGACCTGTGCGCACCTGTGGTTATGTGTTGAGATGTCTATTAACGAAATCCAAAGACTGGAGTGGATCCGACGACATCGAATTTTTCACCTAAAAAAATGTACAGTGTATAGTAAGGATTTTAGAGCCTTTCCATGGCTCTTCTTCCAACTGCCACAGCGGCCCAACTAGGCGTACCTACGACCTGTGCGCACCTGTGGTTATGTGTTGAGATGTCTATTAACGAAATCCAAAGACTGGAGTGGATCCGACGACATCGAATTTTTCACCTAAAAAAATGTACAGTGTATAGTAAGGATTTTAGAGCCTTTCCATGGCTCTTCTTCCAACTGCCACAGCGGCCCAACTAGGCGTACCTACGACCTGTGCGCACCTGTGGTTATGTGTTGAGATGTCTATTAACGAAATCCAAAGACTGGAGTGGATCCGACGACATCGAATTTTTCACATAAAAAAAATGTACAGTGTATAGTAAGGATTTTAGAGACTTTCCATGGCTCTTCTTCCAACTGCCACAGCGGCCCAACTAGGCGTACCTACGACCTGTCCGCACCTGTGGTTATGTGTTGAGATGTGTTTTAACGAAATCCAAAGACTGGAGTGGATCCGACGACATCGAATTTTTCACCTAAAAAAATGTACAGTGTATAGTAAGGATTTTAGAGCCTTTCCATGGCTCTTCTTCCAACTGCCACAGCGGCCCAACTAGGCGTACCTACGACCTGTCCGCACCTGTGGTTATGTGTTGAGATGTCTATTAACGAAATCCAAAGACTGGAGTGGATCCGACGACATCGAATTTTTCACCTCAAAAAATGTACAGTGTATAGTAAGGATTTTAGAGCCTTTCCATGGCTCTTCTTCCAACTGCCACAGCGGCCCAACTAGGCGTACCTACGACCTGTGCGCACCTGTGGTTATGTGTTGAGATGTCTATTAACGAAATCCAAAGACTGGAGTGGATCCGACGACATCGAATTTTTCACATAAAAAAAATGTACAGTGTATAGTAAGGATTTTAGAGACTTTCCATGGCTCTTCTTCCAACTGCCACAGCGGCCCAACTAGGCGTACCTACGACCTGTGCGCACCTGTGGTTATGTGTTGAGATGTGTATTAACGAAATCCAAAGACTGGAGTGGATCCGACGACATCGAATTTTTCACCTAAAAAAATGTACAGTGTATAGTAAGGATTTTAGAGCCTTTCCATGGCTCTTCTTCCAACTGCCACAGCGGCCCAACTAGGCGTACCTACGACCTGTCCGCACCTGTGGTTATGTGTTGAGATGTGTATTAACGAAATCCAAAGACTGGAGTGGATCCGACGACATCGAATTTTTCACCTAAAACAATGTACAGTGTATAGTAAGGATTTTGAAGCCTTCCATGGCTCATCTTCCAACTGCCACAGCGGCCCAACTAGGCGTACCTGCGACCTGTGCGCACCTGTGGTTATGTGTTGAGATGTGTATTAACGAAATCCAAAGACTGGAGTGGATCCGACGACATCGAATTTTTCACCTAAAAAAATGTACAGTGTATAGTAAGGATTTTGGAGCCTTCCATGGCTCATCTTCCAACTGCCACAGCGGCCCAACAAGACGTACCTACGACCTGTGCGCACCTGTGGTTATGTGTTGAGATGTGTATTAACGAAATCCAAAGACTGGAGTGGATCCGACGACATCGAATTTTTCACCTAAAAAAATGTACAGTGTATAGTAAGGATTTTAGAGCCTTTCCATGGCTCTTCTTCCAACTGCCACAGCGGCCCAACTAGGCGTACCTACGACCTGTCCGCACCTGTGGTTATGTGTTGAGATGTGTATTAACGAAATCCAAAGACTGGAGTGGATCCGACGACATCGAATTTTTCACCTAAAAAAATGTACAGTGTATAGTAAGGATTTTAGAGCCTTTCCATGGCTCTTCTTCCAACTGCCACAGCGGCCCAACTAGGCGTACCTACGACCTGTGCGCACCTGTGGTTATGTGTTGAGATGTGTATTAACGAAATCCAAAGACTGGAGTGGATCCGACGACATCGAATTTTTCACCTAAAAAAATGTACAGTGTATAGTAAGGATTTTAGAGCCTTTCCATGGCTCTTCTTCCAACTGCCACAGCGGCCCAACTAGGCGTACCTACGACCTGTGCGCACCTGTGGTTATGTGTTGAGATGTCTATTAACGAAATCCAAAGACTGGAGTGGATCCGACGACATCGAATTTTTCACATAAAAAAAATGTACAGTGTATAGTAAGGATTTTAGAGACTTTCCATGGCTCTTCTTCCAACTGCCACAGCGGCCCAACTAGGCGTACCTACGACCTGTCCGCACCTGTGGTTATGTGTTGAGATGTGTTTTAACGAAATCCAAAGACTGGAGTGGATCCGACGACATCGAATTTTTCACCTAAAAAAATGTACAGTGTATAGTAAGGATTTTAGAGCCTTTCCATGGCTCTTCTTCCAACTGCCACAGCGGCCCAACTAGGCGTACCTACGACCTGTCCGCACCTGTGGTTATGTGTTGAGATGTCTATTAACGAAATCCAAAGACTGGAGTGGATCCGACGACATCGAATTTTTCACCTCAAAAAATGTACAGTGTATAGTAAGGATTTTAGAGCCTTTCCATGGCTCTTCTTCCAACTGCCACAGCGGCCCAACTAGGCGTACCTACGACCTGTGCGCACCTGTGGTTATGTGTTGAGATGTCTATTAACGAAATCCAAAGACTGGAGTGGATCCGACGACATCGAATTTTTCACATAAAAAAAATGTACAGTGTATAGTAAGGATTTTAGAGACTTTCCATGGCTCTTCTTCCAACTGCCACAGCGGCCCAACTAGGCGTACCTACGACCTGTGCGCACCTGTGGTTATGTGTTGAGATGTGTATTAACGAAATCCAAAGACTGGAGTGGATCCGACGACATCGAATTTTTCACCTAAAAAAATGTACAGTGTATAGTAAGGATTTTAGAGCCTTTCCATGGCTCTTCTTCCAACTGCCACAGCGGCCCAACTAGGCGTACCTACGACCTGTCCGCACCTGTGGTTATGTGTTGAGATGTGTATTAACGAAATCCAAAGACTGGAGTGGATCCGACGACATCGAATTTTTCACCTAAAACAATGTACAGTGTATAGTAAGGATTTTGAAGCCTTCCATGGCTCATCTTCCAACTGCCACAGCGGCCCAACTAGGCGTACCTGCGACCTGTGCGCACCTGTGGTTATGTGTTGAGATGTGTATTAACGAAATCCAAAGACTGGAGTGGATCCGACGACATCGAATTTTTCACCTAAAAAAATGTACAGTGTATAGTAAGGATTTTGGAGCCTTCCATGGCTCATCTTCCAACTGCCACAGCGGCCCAACATGACGTACCTACGACCTGTGCGCACCTGTGGTTATGTGTTGAGATGTGTATTAACGAAATCCAAAGACTGGAGTGGATCCGACGACATCGAATTTTTCACCTAAAAAAATGTACAGTGTATAGTAAGGATTTTAGAGCCTTTCCATGGCTCTTCTTCCAACTGCCACAGCGGCCCAACTAGGCGTACCTACGACCTGTCCGCACCTGTGGTTATGTGTTGAGATGTGTATTAACGAAATCCAAAGACTGGAGTGGATCCGACGACATCGAATTTTTCACCTAAAAAAATGTACAGTGTATAGTAAGGATTTTAGAGCCTTTCCATGGCTCTTCTTCCAACTGCCACAGCGGCCCAACTAGGCGTACCTACGACCTGTGCGCACCTGTGGTTATGTGTTGAGATGTGTATTAACGAAATCCAAAGACTGGAGTGGATCCGACGACATCGAATTTTTCACCTAAAAAAATGTACAGTGTATAGTAAGGATTTTAGAGCCTTTCCATGGCTCTTCTTCCAACTGCCACAGCGGCCCAACTAGGCGTACCTACGACCTGTGCGCACCTGTGGTTATGTGTTGAGATGTCTATTAACGAAATCCAAAGACTGGAGTGGATCCGACGACATCGAATTTTTCACATAAAAAAAATGTACAGTGTATAGTAAGGATTTTAGAGACTTTCCATGGCTCTTCTTCCAACTGCCACAGCGGCCCAACTAGGCGTACCTACGACCTGTCCGCACCTGTGGTTATGTGTTGAGATGTGTATTAACGAAATCCAAAGACTGGAGTGGATCCGACGACATCGAATTTTTCACCTAAAAAAATGTACAGTGTATAGTAAGGATTTTAGAGCCTTTCCATGGCTCTTCTTCCAACTGCCACAGCGGCCCAACTAGGCGTACCTACGACCTGTCCGCACCTGTGGTTATGTGTTGAGATGTCTATTAACGAAATCCAAAGACTGGAGTGGATCCGACGACATCGAATTTTTCACCTAAAAAAATGTACAGTGTATAGTAAGGATTTTAGAGCCTTTCCATGGCTCTTCTTCCAACTGCCACAGCGGCCCAACTAGGCGTACCTACGACCTGTGCGCACCTGTGGTTATGTGTCGTGATGTGTATTAACGAAATCCAAAGACTGGAGTGGATCCGACGACATCGAATTTTTCACCTAAAAAATGTACAGTGTATAGTAAGGATTTTGGAGCCTTCCATGGCTCATCTTCCAACTGCCACAGCGGCCCAACTAGGCGTACCTACGACCTGTCCGCACCTGTGGTTATGTGTTGAGATGTGTATTAACGAAATCCAAAGACTGGAGTGGATCCGACGACATCGAATTTTTCACCTAAAGAATGTACAGTGTATAGTAAGGATTTTGGAGCCTTCCATGGCTCATCTTCCAACTGCCACAGCGGCCCAACAAGGCGTACCTATGACCTGTGCGCACCTGTGGTTATGTGTTGAGATGTGTATTAACGAAATCCAAAGACTGGAGTGGATCCGACGACATCGAATTTTTCACCTAAAAAAATGTACAGTGTATAGTAAGGATTTTAGAGCCTTTCCATGGCTCTTCTTCCAACTGCCACAGCGGCCCAACTAGGCGTACCTACGACCTGTGCGCACCTGTGGTTATGTGTTGAGATGTGTATTAACGAAATCCAAAGACTGGAGTGGATCCGACGACATCGAATTTTTCACCTAAAAAAATGTACAGTGTATAGTAAGGATTTTGGAGCCTTCCATGGCTCATCTTCCAACTGCCACAGCGGCCCAACTAGGCGTACCTACGACCTGTGCGCACCTGTGGTTATGTGTTGAGATGTGTATTAACGAAATCCAAAGACTGGAGTGGATCCGACGACATCGAATTTTTCACCTAAAAAAATGTACAGTGTATAGTAAGGATTTTAGAGCCTTTCCATGGCTCTTCTTCCAACTGCCACAGCGGCCCAACTAGGCGTACCTACGACCTGTGCGCACCTGTGGTTATGTGTTGAGATGTGTATTAACGAAATCCAAAGACTGGAGTGGATCCGACGACATCTAATTTTTCACCTAAAAAAATGTACAGTGTATAGTAAGGATTTTGGAGCCTTCCATGGCTCATCTTCCAACTGCCACAGCGGCCCAACTAGGCGTACCTACGACCTGTGCGCACCTGTGGTTATGTGTTGAGATGTGTATTAACGAAATCCAAAGACTGGAGTGGATCCGACGACATCGAATTTTTCACCTAAAAAAATGTACAGTGTATAGTAAGGATTTTGAAGCCTTCCATGGCTCATCTTCCAACTGCCACAGCGGCCCAACTAGGCGTACCTGCGACCTGTGCGCACCTGTGGTTATGTGTTGAGATGTGTATTAACGAAATCCAAAGACTGGAGTGGATCCGACGACATCGAATTTTTCACCTAAAAAAATGTACAGTGTATAGTAAGGATTTTAGAGCCTTTCCATGGCTCTTCTTCCAACTGCCACAGCGGCCCAACTAGGCGTACCTACGACCTGTGCGCACCTGTGGTTATGTGTTGAGATGTGTATTAACGAAATCCAAAGACTGGAGTGGATCCGACGACATCGAATTTTTCACCTAAAAAAATGTACAGTGTATAGTAAGGATTTTAGAGCCTTTCCATGGCTCTTCTTCCAACTGCCACAGCGGCCCAACTAGGCGTACCTACGACCTGTCCGCACCTGTGGTTATGTGTTGAGATGTCTATTAACGAAATCCAAAGACTGGAGTGGATCCGACGACATCGAATTTTTCACCTAAAAAAATGTACAGTGTATAGTAAGGATTTTGGAGCCTTCCATGACTCATCTTCCAACTGCCACAGCGGCCCAACTAGGCGTACCTACGACCTGTGCGCACCTGTGGTTATGTGTTGAGATGTCTATTAACGAAATCCAAAGACTGGAGTGGATCCGACGACATCGAATTTTTCACTTAAAAAAATGTACAGTAAGGATTTTGGAGCCTTCCATGACTCATCTTCCAACTGCCACAGCGGCCCAACTAGGCGTACCTACGACCTGTGCGCATCTGTGGTTATGTGTTGAGATGTGTATTAATGAAATCCAAAGACTGGAGTGGATCCGACGACAGCGAATTTTTCACCTAAAAAATGTACAGTGTATAGTAAGGATTTTGGAGCCTTCCATGGCTCATCTTCCAACTGCCACAGCGGCCCAACTAGGCGTACCTACGACCTGTGCGCACCTGTGGTTATGTGTTGAGATGTGTATTAACGAAATCCAAAGACTGGAGTGGATCCGACGACATCGAATTTTTCACTTAAAAAAATGTACAGTAAGGATTTTGGAGCCTTCCATGGCTCATCTTCCAACTGCAACAGCGGCCCAACTAGGCGTACCTACGACCTGTCCGCACCTGTGGTTATGTGTTGAGATGTGTATTAACGAAATCCAAAGACTGGAGTGGATCCGACGACATCGAATTTTTCACCTAAAAAAGGCCAAAATCCATGCCGCTACGACCAATAGGAGCTGAGAAAAGTGTCAGAGTCACAGTCACAAGCTGCTCACTAATCCCACAATTAATTTCCTCCAAACACCTGTTCGCTCAGATTGCAGCGCTCTCATTTGAATGCCACAGATTCGAACGGTTGCCTAATGGATTACGAGCACTCCTTCCAAGTCATTACTGACGTTAATTACTCGACAAAAGGGCCAATTAAGTCAAACTGCCACTGGATGTATTTTTGGTCGGCCGCCATTCAAATGAGAGTACAACCTCGCTTGGGCCAGATTTATGACTTAATACTCAAATAAGCTGCCTGATGCCGTGCCTATATTAAGAGCCAGTCTAACTCACTAATTAAGACGAGAATCTTGGAGCTGCAGTAATCTGTTGCTCGCAGTCGACGTGGCTCGGCTCGGTGGCGACGGCAGGACAAGGACGACAACGACGACGACGATGGATACTGTGGCAGCGAACAGCAGCGTCGGACAAATGAATCATTTCACAAAAGTAGGTGTATACCGGGAGCGGGCTATTAGATGCGCCTCAACGTTGCTGCCCAACAAAGCCGGATTGCTTTCGTCCGATAATTTATGGGTTTTCGTGGCGCTGGCGGTGGCTGGAGGAACTGTAGGAAGTCAAGTGATGGTTGGACTTTAGGGTGTGGATGGATGGCGTGGAAATGGTCTCGATTGACTCGATGCTGGATTTACGATTCGGGTGTTTATGGTCGAACGGCGGAGTAATCACCTGCAGATGGCTAATGGGGTGGGTTAAGAAGCGTACTTTGCGTTAACAACACCTCATAACGGGATGTTTGTTGAATGTTTCCTGTGTTGGATGTGGATTTGATTGCGTTCTTTTGGACGACGACGACATGTAAGGTCGGTGATTTCCCCTTGACAGCAAGACAGGGTCAGTTTCAGGCTTAATCCTAGGTTTCCAAGCAACACTTGTCGATGGAGGCGTTGACCAGAAACCAAGAGCAGGTAGTTCTGTGCCGATTTTGGGGAACTCTGTCACATTCGACTCGACCATCAGTTTCATTTGTCCAAGCGACACCAAAAATACAGATGCTTCTAGATCCTCCGACGCAATGACATTGCCAGGAACTCTGCAACCAATTCAGTCCATGCCTTAGCCAATTGCCCACAAACTTCTCCCCACCCACCGCTCACTCAGTGCAGAGAATTCACAAAAAATCATAGTCAATTTCGAAGCGTCAAGCTCTCCAAACCCAGATGGAAAACATCTGCTGTCGCAGGAAAATTAAGTCCAACGCAAAGCCAATGTCCTTCATCTGTCAATCGCCATATTTTCGTCGCCAATCAATCAGAGGGGAAGGAGAGCCCACCAACCGCCAAAAAGCACGAACGAAACGAAGAATAGAATCCAAACGCAATCCGTCGTCCGACGAGGAAAACGAGTCGAACAAGAAAAAAAAACGAACCCAAACGAGAAAAGAAAACTCTTGCTCCACTCAATTATGCCCCCCAGGTCAGAAGTCTGTCCTGTCCGGGACACACACACAGCCCCGCAGCTCGAAGGGCCACGGAAGGCGAGCAGGCGGAAGGGGACAAAAGGAATGAAATTTTCAATGAAATTGCTTTTCAAAGCGAAGAAGAAGAATTTAATTAAGTTGAAAAATGTCATCTTGACGTTTGAGTTTCCAATTGGCTTTGTTGTACCTCGCCAGTCACCAGTCACCACGGGTGTTTCGGAGTGTCTCCGTTTTGGATCTCTCTATCTCTCCACTTGACCCTCCTTCGAATCTCGACTCTCGATTCGTTGTTGTCCTTCTAATTGGGGAAATATTTCATAGGACTCAGAAGTGGGACGAGAATGGATTGAGTCACGAACTGTGGCGATGCTGGGTGGGTGTTGGGTTCGTTTGTGGCTTGCAGGCGGGTGTGCCCAATGCTGCTTTGTTTGCGGAGTCTGGTGACGGAGTCCAAGGCGAGTGGAGTGGCTTTGTTTTCCTGATTAGAATGGAGACTAGTCAAGAGGTGTCATTAGTCCTGTTTGTGCATTTGTTTCTTGGAATGCCGGCCAGGGGGAGGACTGCGAGTGTTACTTTTTTGTTGAATAATGGGGTCTGTAATTATGGATTTCTAAAGATTTCGATGACGGTCTTTAACGGCGAACTTGGACGCCGTTCTTGAACTTAGACTTGCAAGCCGGACTTGGACGACGAACTTGGACACCGGATTTGGAAGCCGGACTTCGAGGCCGGAATTGGCCGCCGTTCTTGGACTTGGACTAGGAAGCCGGACATGCATTTGGAAACCGGATTTGGATGACGGACTTGCACAAGGACTTGGACGCCGTACTTGGACACCGTACTTGGACGCCGTTCTTGAACCTGCAGGTGTCCAAAATCGTTGCTCTAGCCTCACTTTGGCCTAAATCCCTCTGTTTCAAAAATTCAAAGAAGAAGAAAAAGTCACTGGAAATGTATTTCGTCGTTCCCATGTCAAAACACAATTACGACGGGTCACCACTAAATTGCTGCTTCCGCAAACTCAACTACAATCCGCAACCACTTACAGGGGGGCATTGCCACGCCTTAATCGCCTAAATGTTGATTGAAGTCCACCACCAGTCCGGCCACCACACAAGGCATCTTCAGACGAAAATGGAAACCATTTGAGTGTGTCTCGTTTTTATGTGTCGCCTCGTCCATAAAAAAAAAGGGACAAACAATCATTTGTAGTCCTGCATGGGAATCGGTATTTCGATGCAAAGAAAAAAAAAACGTGACTCCTGATGCGAATATGTGCGTCGTCGTTGGCAGTCATTTGGCCTTGTAGCTACAACAAGGATATTTTGTCCACGTTTTGCGCCCCCCCCCCCCCCTTCCATGTGATGGGCACAAATCGGCTTGCTCTGAGTTATCTGCAATCTTGGTATCCTTAGAAATTTCTATTAATAAAGAGTGTGTAGATGTGTGCTCCAGACACGCTGCGCGATTGTAATCTGTAATCTTTTAAGGGACGGACGATGCCTCTTTTCGCTTGCTTACTTCTTGCTTTCAGCTTGGACAGGTTCTTGCTTGTGCGCTTTTTGCCGGAGAATGGAACCTGATGTTATCTCCACCGAATGACAGCTACATTTGACCTCTTTCGGGGTTGATGACGTTTGACATCGGTGATGGAGCCTTGTTAATGCGGGAGGATGTCCTCTGCCAGAGGTGGCAGATGATGAGGATTCTCCAAGCTGCTGCTGGGTGGGTACGGATGTTGAGTTGATTAGGTGAATGTCCTGCAAATCGTATGTGATTGGGATCGTTTTTCATCTCCGTATGCATTTATTTTGTGGGGAATTTAACTGTGTGCCGGAAGCAACCCACATTCTGGAGAAGGTATTCATGCAAATCGGCCATGAGTCAGCTGAGTGGGAGGACAAAATAGGCATCGATTCGATTTGTTCCATCGTAAAAGACAGCACCTTCCACAAGTCGAAGCACTCCTCCGTCCCCGGTGGCGAATCTCTGCGGAAGTGAATGCTTCCAACTCACGCCACAAGTGAGTGCGGCCTCTTGCTTTGTTTTCTCGACCCGCATTTAACCGCTTTATCTCGCCGAATTGCGCCTATTAGACCGCAATTTCAATCCTCATTCAGTGCTGCCTCCCCCTCCAAAAATGGCTCCGCTCAAAAAGCCCACCCAACGGCACCCTATTAAGTGATAAACTTGATTTAGAGCAACATTTCGATAGTCATCACCCTCTTCTTGTAATTGTCGCCCATAAAATCCAACAGTGTCCATAAAAAGGACGAGAGCGCCAGGCGCCAGGCGGCAGAGGGATCACATTAAAAGTGCTCCCTTGGCGCCAGTTCTCGGTACTAATCATATTTCTGTGTGCACGCCACCATCGGAGATGCTTCTCAGATTTCGCCACTTGTCCCACTCGACGCGCCTCATCAGGTGGTCCAAATCTGCCCAACCACAGTGGCCCATAAGTCACATCATCTTGCCCATCCTGCATCCTGTGTGGCGATGAAAATTACGGTACCGGCGATGCGTTATTTTTCTCCAACGAAGGGCGGGCGGATCCCATTACCGTGCGTCCCTGTGTTTATCTACTGAATTATGGCAGCAATTCCCCGAGATGAGTGTTAATAAAAGTTGGGCCACCAAAATTGTGAATCCCACCACGTTCGGTACGTCCGCCGCCTCCACCTCCGACGACGACGACGAAGAGGATGAACAACTTCGTTGAGGGTGGCCCACCGCAGTTTGGCAACTCCTTAACGACTCACTGATTCCACTCGGAGCCTCGGCCAACTTCAGTGACTCCGGCAAACAAACACGACGACGACGACGTGGAGGAGGCGATGTCCCATATCAAGTTTCATGGGCAACTACCAGATGCTGCTGCAGATGCTCTGCCGCCTCCCAGTCCGGAGACGTAGTTCGCTCATTCATCCATTCATGGTTCATGCATAATTAAGCCGTGAAGGATGGTGTGTCGGTGGTGATTAAAAATGCATGCACCGCCCGTAAAATCCGACAAGTTTGGTGTTTTATGTCGTTCCCCCAAAGAGGCTGACTGATTTGCTCTCCCTGACATGGCTGGCTTCTAAGTCAAATCACTGAAAGCAGGTATTTTTGGGGTGGCCAGCCATCTTCCGCGGTCTCTTGTCAGTGACACTTGCGATCCATTAAGTGGCAGTTACAACTCGAATTTTTATCGCCGCGCCACGATAACTTGTTGAACGCGGAAGCGGAGTGATATAAATCGAATAACTGCTCGATGATTTACATTTTTATTGTGCACGCATTCGAGGGAGCCTCCCCGGAGGCTCGTCATCGTCTGGCCATCCATCGCCGGCGCGATGAGACTCCCGTGGGAAGGGACAGGTGTTAAAAGGTTATCCAAACATACAATTGAAGTGTTTGATTTTGGGAAGGGTCGTTAATGGATAGGCTGCCTGCTTGAGTAGTGTGTGCGCGGGGGCGGGGGAATGTGTTTGTTTGCCTTTTGGTCGGGTAAACAGTTTAACAGGGACACCAGTCGGGGGATGCTTGTGCGGGGCAATGGTTACACAACATTTTCAAGGAATTTCAAGGGGAATCGAAAGAAAGTGTGTGTGGGCTGATGTGGCTGACATGGTGAATGACCTGACGAGTGTGTGTGTGTGTTGCCTTATCAGAACGCGCTCGCTAATGGATTGTGTTCGTTGATAACTGCTGTTTGTTTTTCCACACGTCAATGGACCGCTTTTGTTCGATTGTTTGTCCAATTGATGACTTGTGTCACGAGGCCGAGGATGTTCGACCACAGAAATGACGTCGTCACGCGGGAGAAACACACCAACCTGGATTAAGAAGCCATCAAATCGTCGCCCAATTCAATCTCTGAACCTGACATTGAACCTCCCTCAAAAGCCACATCATCTTCCATCAATTAGATGGGCTTCACCCACTCATTAGAAGCGCTTGAGATCGGCTCCCTCCCATCAACCACTCAAGCGCAATCAAATCAATGATCATCCATCGCGTCCCATTCAGAACGAGATCCAGCCGGACACACAAGCAAAGGTGAAGTTTTCCCATGAAAATCCGTGGAAAACACTCGCTTCCCCTTGAATCCACCGTGTGATCGTTAAATCAATCTCGCCCATGACTTCGTGCTGTGAAGCTGTCGAAAAGATCAATCGCTTAACGGGTGAACCCTAAATGATCCACACACACACAGTCTTTGGATGACGTTCCCGGGCAATTATTACCCGGAATGTGTGCCCCTATTGTGATGATCAATGAACGTGGACCGAGCACGTTCTTTTCGCTGTTCACTGCGATCGGTGAGATATACACCGATTAGGTGTGTTCCGTCATGTGAGATGATCCCACTCGCCTTCGCCGATCGCATGTTTGTTGCTTGTTGACTCCCTCCCCCATTCTACACGATCGTCGGGTCCACATGAACCGCCGCGCCGTCGTGTGAAAGATCAATCTCTTCCTCCACGATCGCTTAATGATCTTCAAACGTTGCCCTCCTCATTCCAGATCATCGAACCGATATCGGTCGCCATTCAAAGTCATTAGACGCCGAACGACAATCACTGCGGAAGGCGGAGGCAGCGAGATGTCTCCCAAGAGCGGAAGCGACGCGCTCGGACACAAGGAACCACTCGGCAGTGGGACGGTGGGAAGCCATCACCGAAGTGTCATCGAACTCGGAGTTCTTATGTTTGTTTTCCCACCCGGCTGGCCATCATCGCACAGCAGTTGATGATGATGATGATGACAGCTGATGACCGAACGCAATCTGAATGCACTTGTGAAACGCACTTTGCCCACTGAAGATTTCCGCAATCGAACGACGACGACAGTTGCACACGGCATCGCCAAGTCATCAAGTTGAATAAATTTCGATTAGGAGGAGCCCGGCTGGTCGGTGCAGAATGTTTGCACCGGCTGTGCTTCTATCTGCGGTAATCAGGCGGTGAGTTATGGCCGGAGATTCGCAATAAAAAGGCAGCCCAGCCGGCGGGACCAGCAGCACTCCCAGGAATAGGATGCTTAGGAGCAGCATAAACAAACAGCCAGCCGGCGATATAGGATTTCATTGTAAATTCAAATCTAGATGAAGTTCCGCACCTTCACGCTCCGGTCGCGGCTGTGGATTCCATTAGTGCGCACTCACCTGAGCCCAGTCTCTGGGTGGAGGCTGCCTCAGGGCCTCTCGTGGGCAGGGGCCACGTGCAATCAGTGCAATCTGCGGCGGGCAGTGTTGTCTAGTGCGTCCATAGATCACTGGCAGACTGCCGCCAAGGCGAATGATTAACATCTTAATTGTCCCGGCAGACGATCGATTCATTCAATTTTGGGTTCGTCCCGCGGCCAATTACTTTCAGTCTGTCAGAGAGTGGGGGAGGCGGTGGGTGGAGGAGGCGGTGAATGGGTTCTCTGGCAATTTGGGCGAATGGCCGAAGTGCAAATCGACGAGAGGAGACGCGAAGGTTTCCATTTGATTTTGCCCGGCGGCTGGTGATAAATATGAGTTCGGCTTGTTGAGTGGCAATCGTTGTTGTGTCAGGGGTCAAGCCGATTTTTATGCAATCGCTTCAAGGTGAACACTCAAGTGCTGTGTGGCCAATAACTGCCAAAGCGGCCCAACTAGGCACACCTGTGCTTATCTGATCTAGTCTTACGCATATATGCGCGTTGAAAAGACGTTTCTTTAGAGCCGTCAACAATGCCAATCTGACAAGTAGGTCAGAAATTGTTAAGCAAATGTCGGATAAAGTGACGTCAAGTACTTTATTTTGGTAAATCGGGCATATCTCGGAGACGATTCGCTTGTTTTAAGTGCGGTCTGTTGCGTTAGATTCAGCACGCAAAGACGATTCTTTTGTGCCAGCAACAATGCCGCCACGACTAGTACAAAGTAGTGGAAAAAATATCGGAGAATGTGACCTGAAGTAAAAGGTGTTTTTTTTAGAGTTATAGAACTTGAAGTTGGCAACACTATTTTAACTGGCGGCCATTTTGTTAGCTATCAAG
The DNA here is from genome assembly GCA_907269125.1 of Eristalis pertinax. Lineage (NCBI taxonomy): Eukaryota > Metazoa > Arthropoda > Insecta > Diptera > Syrphidae > Eristalis > Eristalis pertinax. Next base: position 7,579,792 of record OU026148.1, read on the forward strand.
TGATTTATTTTAAGTGTGGATTGGCATTTCAACTTGAGTAGGCTGACGCCTGAACAACGCAACGCCAAATTGAGCAAAATTTATTTCGAAATCATGGTACTGTTCGAAATACGCATTTGTTTGGGAATTGTGTTCACCGATGATGCTCTCACTTTTGGTTGAATGGATACGTCAATAAGCAAAAACTGCCGTATTTGGAGTGATGATAATCCCCAAGTGTATGTTGAGACACCGTTATATCCACAAAAACTGACTGTTTCTGTGTGCTTTATGAGTTTGGTGGAATAATTGGTTCGTACTGGTTTGAAAACAATGCTGGCCAGAACGTTACAGTCGTTACAGTAACCGCTGACGTTTTCGTTCATCAATTGTACACCCATGATGTGCAGGAGCTATGGTTTGGAAACAAGACGGCGCAACATGTCACACAGCTAGTGCCACGTGCTAATTCACCTTTTCTCCAAGATCGTGCGAATTAACGCCGCTTGACTATATTCTGTGGGGATATGTGAAGTCCCTAGTCTCGTCAAGTCTAGCCCGAAACGATTGACCACTTGGAGGACAACATTCGCAGAGTTATTGTCGATATACGACCACAAATGTTGGCACAAAGTCGTCGGAAAATTGGACCACTCCAGATTAGATTATGCCAGAAATCATATCTAAATTATAATGCCAGAAGATTATCTTTCGAATAAAGTAAATTTCATGTCAATTTAAAAAAATCATCTTTGTTTTATTCCATTTCAAAATTCTATACCTCTTAAAAAAAAACACCCTTTAGTTCGTTTTGGCTAGTTGGGTTCGTCTCCCAACTGCCACAGCGGGCATTACAAACGCATTTGTATGGTTTGAACCCAATACAATTCACTTGGCATTTGTACGGTTTTTACAAAAAAACCCCCGTCAGGGTTAGCAAGGACACACACAAGATAAATTTCCCCGCTGTGACGTTTCAAACCGTGTGTCAAGTGTTGACCACCAGATGGCTGGCAGAGCAGTGGTAATTCTGGTGTGTTTTTGTTTAAATTCGTCCGTTTGGCAGCCGGATTCTTAAAGACGAACTGATTTACTGATTCCTTCTAAATCCAATTGATACACAATTTCATTCATTCCATGTGTGAATTTGCTTTGAAAACATGCGTGGGACTAAGTTGATATGACAGTCGAATTGGACGAGAGACGCTGCTGACCAAAAAGAAAGCTTACCAGGATGTTGGTGAATCGATGCAAAGAGATATAGTCATCCCTTGATTGCGGACGGGAATGCAACTGCATGTATGTCATGGAAATACGTCGAAGTTGACGACGTTTGCTGGTGTTCATCGTCTATCTGTCGTCTTCGTCGTCCCCTTGCCGGGCCAAAGTGGAAGCTACTGGAGTCTCAAAGATGAACCCATTCATCCGAACAAAGGCAAGGAATTAACTAAAACCACAAAAGGTCCGTTAACTGAGGACACATCTGTGGCGGGAAACTTACGTGAACTCAAGCAGAAGCTGTATGTGCGTTTCACAGTGGTTCCAGTTCTAGTTCAATGTGATGGCCATTGGTAGTTCAAACCTCGTAAAAGACATTTGAGTTCATGTGATCGTCCCAAATCTGGCTGGAAACAACTGCTAATCCATTCCTAAATCATTCATAGAGCTCCAAACCGACACGATGCTTTCACGTATGCATGGACGTGGATGATCCACCAATGGAGACAGGCTTGAACTTAAGCATGCTCCGGTACGAACATGCATCGGTACGACCATGCATGACTACGCCGGCTTTCGTTAAGTCTTCAATCACATACAGAGGCACCCAAGCCAAGCCATCTCACACCACTTGCAAGCATTAAGGTTTCTTGAGGATCATTCGGGCAGAGTTTCTTCTTCTGACAAGATGATCACAAGCCACCACTCATTAGAGATGGAGTATAAGAGATCCATTGGTTGTCAGCTATAGAAGGCAACCGCCAAAGCAGTACTTCAATTCCATTTTGGTAAATCGTTGCATTTTTTTCGTCGCAATCATCGAGTCGTGGCTTTCGTCTTTCGTTCAAAAATATGCTAGACACCAACCAGGTCTCCTTGAGGGTGGGTGGGAGTACCCAAAAAGGTATCCTCTCTAGAGCTACAGGCTTTATTGAATTCTACATATATTTCCTTGGCAGTTCTTAAGCCATGCTGGTCACTCTAAGCTTCTTTTCAAGACTGAAACATGCTGTATTCCTGTCTGCTTCCACCACTTCCCAGTTGAACAGATTGGCGACTCTTCATTGCACTCCTTTAGAGCTTGTAATCAAAATGTATACATACTCATAAAATCGATTAAAACATCGCATGGAAACAAATCTCCAGCGCACCGTTTAAAAAGTGATAAAATGAGACCACAATACGTGCCAATGAGCAGACTTCCTTTTTCGTCTTAACCGCTTTCCTGCTCCGCATATCTTATAAGTTGCAAATGGTACGCGGCTATTGAACCAACGATTAAATAAATTAATCGAAGATTCGCCCGTGTGGTCCGCTTTGGCGGCAAGAATTGGAATGTTCAAGTGATTGCCGTAGTTTGCCCCGAATATGAGGGACAGTCTGCCTGTCTTTAGTTGCGGTCTGCACAACTCGCATGTCACTCTCCACTATCTGGGCGTGTTCTTATGTGAAAATCGATAAGATACGACATTGATACCAAATCGGAGTTTGGAATGCCTTTTTGTTGTGATCGGCCATAGCCTACGAGAAGCTACCAAACACCATGCGCAAGTGCAATCAAATGGAAACAATGCCAAAAAGAAACACCTTCATTTCGACAATAGTTTCTCTCTTTATTCTTAATTAGATTACATACACAATTATTATCGACTTAGTTCTTCCATTTCTTGGCTTCGTAGTCCCATTTGGATGAGATGCCAGTGACTGGGTTGACCTCGAGGTCAAGCATACGCTTCAACTGTGCCTTTTGGCTCTCCTCGCTGAAGGACTCTGGAAGTGGTTCATAGACTGCAAAGAAATACATCACAAGTTAGTTGGAAAAACAAGTGCCCACTGGGTGTGCACAACTCACCAAAGACGTTCATGCCAACGCACGCCCAAATGGCCAAAGATACAGCCATGAGGGCAAAGCCAAGGTGCATCTTCCATTCACCAGTGCCGGCTTTCAGTTCAGCGAAAGTCTGACAGAATGACGCACGGTAAAGGGCTTTCTTCTCCTCCATCGACAATTTCTTCCAGTCACCCTTCTCCTTGTTGCGCAGGGCGATGATCTCGTTCGTTGGCTCCCTGAAGCGGACCGCTGGCATTGGGTAGTCCACACGGTCACCATAGCAAGCGGTACCGTTCCATCCGTAGCCGACGATTTCACGTTTGCCAATTTTATCCAAAGTATGGATGGAAGCGATGCTTCCCAACTGTGCGTTCTTGGGCACCTTGAGTGCTCCACTGCGGATGGCAAGACTGACGAGTCTGAGGGCCATTTTATTCTAATTGTTGGTTAAAGAGGAATACCTGAAAAGTGACAAAATTGTAAGGTTAGACAAAAGGCCGAGCAAGAATGACAAGTGAGGGGACGACGTCACTTTGCACTTCACACATTACATAACCAAAGAATAGTGAAGAGAAAAAAAATCGGTTCTCCCGTCTTTTGTTTGAGTCTGGGGTTTTTTTTCGGCGTAAATGCAGAGTGTTCCTGGACGCGATTGCATAATCGAACAATTTCACCAGATACCCTCCTTGTGAGCGGAGTGTAATTTATTCTGTTTTATCGATTTGTTGATTGTGCTAATTGCCACATGAGTGCCAATGGAAGTTAGCCCTGCATTTGACACCGAAAAACACCGATTTATGAACGCACTTGGAGTGTATTTTAATTTGCAATTGTTTATTCTTGGTTTTGGGTGATTTTTGAAAATATTTTGTTTATGTAACTTGGGGAGAATTTTATGAGAAAAGCACGAGCGAAACCCACCTTCGTTGCTTCCACCAGCTGTGAGACGAAAACGAACGATGAATGGTCCGCCGAAGTGCTAGAAAGTGGTCGCGTTTGACAGTTGCGATGACAGAAACTGCTAGAATGGCAGCGCGTGATGCGGCGTATGGCAATGCTTGACGAAGCTATTGTTCACGGATAGATGGCGCCCGCAGGGGATGAAGAGACCGTTGGGGTTTGAAAGCTAAGAATCGTGGAAATTCGTGTGTTGCTATGTCTAGATTTCAAAACATGCGTGGGGTCATCTATTCTGGCGAAATGAGAAGGATTTGGTATGTGACTTGGTGGATTAGGTGAAGCAATTGTGTGAGGCGAGTGAAATGAAGGGGAACGTGCTTAGTTTTGATCCACAAACCACTGTGTCCCCCGTTGACATGTCAGTAGGTGTTCCAATGCAGCGCAGTGTCGAAGCAGACAAAATGGAGTCGCGTGACGCAATAATTTGATCTGTGAAAAATTGCAACGAAGCACTAAACGCTCAGAAAACTGCTACGTTAAGCAGGTAGGTTACGTTAAACTAGTTCATTCTTCGATATGGAACAACTCCGGGCTGAGGGGAAGAAATGATGATGGATTCTAGGTAATTCATCAGACGGCAAATGGAATCTTTTTCTTCTTCTTCTTCTTCTTCTTTTTCTGCTTCTGCTTCCCGCTTCTGCTTCTGCTTCTGATTCTGCTTCTGCTTCTGCTTCTGCTTCTGCTTCTGCTTCTGCTTCTGCTTCCCGCTTCTGCTTCTGCTTCTGCTTCTGCTTCTGCTTCTGCTTCTGCTTCTGCTTCTGCTTCTGCTTCTGCTTCTGCTTCTGCTTCTGCTTCTGCTTCTGCTTCTGCTTCTGCTTCTGCTTCTGCTTCTGCTTCTGCTTCTGCTTCTGCTTCTGCTTCCCGCTTCTGCTTCTGCTTCCCGCTTCTGCTTCTGCTTCTGCTTCTGCTTCCCGCTTCTGGTTCTGCTTCTGCTTCTGCTTCTGCTTCTGCTTCTGCTTCTGCTTCTGCTTCTGCTTCTGCTTCTGCTTCTGCTTCTGCTTCTGCTTCTGCTTCTGCTTCCCGCTTCTGCTTCTGCTTCCCGCTTCTGCTTCTGCTTCTGCTTCTGCTTCTGCTTCTGCTTCTGCTTCTGCTTCTGCTTCTGCTTCTGCTTCTGCTTCTGCTTCTGCTTCTGCTTCTGCTTCTGCTTCTGCTTCTGCTTCTGCTTCTGCTACTGCTTCTGCTTCTGCTTCTGCTTCTGCTTCTGCTTCTGCTTCTGCTTCTGCTTCTGCTTCTGCTTCTGCTTCTGCTTCCCGCTTCTGTTTCTGCTTCTGCTCCTGCTCCTGCTTCTGCTTCTGCTTCTGCTTCTGCTTCCCGCTTCTGCTTCTGCTTCTGCTTCTGCTTCTGCTTCTGCTTCTGCTTCTGCTTCTGCTTCTGCTTCTGCTTCTGCTTCCCGCTTCTGCTTCTGCTTCTGCTTCTGCTTCTGCTTCTGCTTCTGCTTCTGCTTCTGCTTCTGCTTCTGCTTCTGCTTCTGATTCTGCTTCCCGCTTCTGCTTCTGCTTCTGCTTCTGCTTCCCGCTTCTGCTTCTGCTTCTGCTTCTGCTTCTGCTTCTGCTTCTGCTTCTGCTTCCCGCTTCTGCTTCTGCTTCTGCTTCTGCTTCTGCTTCTGCTTCTGCTTCTGCTTCTGCTTCTGCTTCTGCTTCTGCTTCTGCTTCTGCTTCTGCTTCTGCTTCTGCTTCTGCTTCTGCTTCTGCTTCTGCTTCTGCTTCTGCTTCTGCTTCTGCTTCTGCTTCTGCTTCTGCTTCTGCTTCTGCTCTGCTTCTGCTTCTGCTTCTGCTTCTGCTTCTGCTTCTGCTTCTGCTTCTGCTTCTGCTTCTGCTTCTGCTTCTGCTTCTGCTTCTGCTTCTGCTTCTGCTTCTGCTTCTGCTTCCCGCTTCTGCTTCCCGCTTCTGCTTCTGCTTCTGCTTCTGCTTCTGCTTCTGCTTCTGCTTCTGCTTCTGCTTCTGCTTCCCGCTTCTGCTTCTGCTTCTGCTTCTGCTTCTGCTTCTGCTTCTGCTTCCCGCTTCTGCTTCCCGCTTCTGCTTCTGCTTCTGCTTCTGCTTCTGCTTCTGCTTCTGCTTCTGCTTCTGCTTCTGCTTCTGCTTCTGCTTCTGCTTCTGCTTCTGCTTCTGCTTCTGCTTCTGCTTCTGCTTCTGCTTCTGCTTCTGCTTCTGCTTCTGCTTCTGCTTCTGCTTCTGCTTCTGCTTCTGCTTCTGCTTCTGCTTCTGCTTCTGCTTCTGCTTCTGCTTCTGCTTCTGCTTCTGCTTCTGCTTCTGCTTCTGCTTCTGCTTCTGCTTCTGCTTCCCGCTTCTGCTTCTGCTTCTGCTTCTGCTTCTGCTTCTGCTTCTGCTTCTGCTTCTGCTTCTGCTTCTGCTTCTGCTTCTGCTTCTGCTTCTGCTTCTGCTTCTGCTTCTGCTTCTGCTTCTGCTTCTGCTTCCCGCTTCTGCTTCTGCTTCTGCTTCTGCTTCTGCTTCTGCTTCTGCTTCCCGCTTCTGCTTCTGCTTCTGCTTCTGCTTCTGCTTCTGCTTCTGCTTCTGCTTCTGCTTCTGCTTCTGCTTATGCTTCTGCTTCTGCTTCTGCTTCTGCTTCTGCTTCTGCTTCTGCTTCTGCTTCTGCTTCTGCTTCTGCTTCTGCTTCCCGCTTCTGTTTCTGCTTCTGCTTCTGCTTCCCGCTTCTGCTTCTGCTTCTGCTTCTGCTTCTGCTTCTGCTTCTGCTTCCCGCTTCTGCTTCTGCTTCTGCTTCTGCTTCTGCTTCTGCTTCTGCTTCTGCTTCTGCTTCTGCTTCTGCTTCTGCTTCTGCTTATGCTTCTGCTTCTGCTTCTGCTTCTGCTTCTGCTTCTGCTTCTGCTTCTGCTTCTGCTTCTGCTTCTGCTTCTGCTTCTGCTTCCCGCTTCTGTTTCTGCTTCTGCTTCTGCTTCCCGCTTCTGCCTCGTTGGTCAGCGAGACCGTACCGACCACGGACTACATTACACCCGCCTAAGACTTCGGCAACCCGGCACAGTGCCGATTTCCATCCAGAGACGACCGGAAAACCCAATAACTCAACTCTGATCTACACAGACGGATCTAAGATAGACCACGGTGTAGGTTCAGCGATCTTCTCGGCTGACTTCAATATCTCGCATTCTTAACGCCTCCCAGAGCACTCGAGTATCTTCCAGGCTGAAGTACTAGCGATCAGAGAAGCGTGTAAACTTCTCAGCACCTGCACTTATGGTAGAGCTGAAGCGACAGCCAAGCAGGCATAAGGACCATCTCCTCAGTATACACACACTGCGTTCCAGGTCACAGCATAGAGGGAAATGAGATTGCCGACGAACTGGCCGAGTAATGAGCTTCCGACAACGCCTCCACTGAGCCCCCAATCAACCACCTCAAATAAGCCAACTATCAACACTTCCTGTCCTTGGCTAGTAGAACTACACGATAAGAAGGGCTGATGACCTCCTCAAAAGAAATCTAGAGTCGTGGCTGTAAGCACGGGACACTGGCCTATAGGCATCCACGTTGCTGTCGCAGTTGCCTCTACACCCACTCAGCGGAAAGTCTGCTCTCTCTGGCACTAGCCAAATAAAGATATATTACGTTCGGCGCCCCCTTCCTTAGTGACCTCTCCGAGATCGCTAGCCAAAGCATATCGAACATAATCAAATTCCTAAACTCCACAGGTTGGATTTAGCTAATCCAAACAACCACGGTCTACGAGGTGTGCAATTGCGCTACTTGCACACGATTTAAGACAAAACGGATAGTCACTTAAACCAACCAACCTATAGGCTCAGAGTCGAAGAATCTTTGGGCCGGAGCTGAGTTGTACGTGTGCTCTACATGGTCTAGCCATCTTAGGTGTTGGATCCCTAGACGCCTGGCTGGACTTGTGTCGCTGTACAGCCCATACAGCTCGTGGTTGAACCTTCATCTTCAAATGCCATCAACGCAGGCAACGCAGCACAAGGATGAAGGTACGTTTCTGTGACTTTTTAGAACGTCACTTCCGTCAATCGCTTAAACAACACCTATTGCGAAGGTAAACTCTCGTGTGGACAGCAGCGTTTTCTGTAGTAAATGAAGGCTTCACCGATGGAGAGCTTACAAGATCAGCCTCCCCTCCACCAGCTTCACACTAACTACTACCTATGAACAAGTCATCAAAATGCTCCTCGCTGTATCCCTCGGAGCACATCGCTCTCTTCCGCTTCCAACCCCGATGAGGAACCAAACCAGGGACAATCACATCACATTCAGCTGGGTCCGTTAAAGTCCTCCTGTCAGACGTGAGATTATTGTCAATCTCCTGTTAATTTTCAACTGCGAGACGACTTCTCAACCGCGACTTCATCTGCTTCCCATATTCGTACACACATCTCATCTCACCCATCGGCAGCGTCTCGTCTTTGATCATCCAGCGAACTGCCGTTGCCTTCAGACACCTTTGCGTTCCACGCCTGATGTCTCTATACCGCCGAGTGTGGCTAGAAAATGGAATATTCTCACGTTAATTATTCGCACTCATTTCCGCCTCGATATGTCTCGAAAAACAGGCAGGCTTCTGAAAAGGTGCACACATCTCCATCGACTCGTTTCTGCTGGTTTTTAACACGTCAACACGCTTTCTCCTCGCCACCAGTGCAGAGCCCAGTTTGATCCTCCACACAGAGGACAGATAGTCGCCTCCAGTCGCGGCAATCATTCATTGCCGCATCGCAAATGTGCGCTTACCCCATCGGAGATGGAACTCGGCTTGGAAACCCGCTCCAGCTATGCCAAATATTAATATGCTAGTATGGTACCACTTAACCTGACCGGTGCCATACTGCCAACCAGAAGCGGTGACTAACTGCCATATGCGGTGATTAAGTGCCTCCGTGCACGCATCTCAGATGCTGCACAGAGGAATGCCATTCGAAATAAATCGTTTGAACTGGTCAACCCTGCGCGCGATCAAGACGAGAACACACAGGAACACTCGCACTGGCATACCGTATAGATGTTCGGGATGGAGCTCCAGCTGCAGTGCAGATAGGCACGATAGAGATCGCGATCTATTTGACGAGATGCTGCTGCTGCTGCTCCTTGGAGGAGATTGATGGCTGATCTGTTGATTTGTTCAAGCGACAGCGGACGGTTTTTAACGAGCTTGTCATACACAGACGTCCGTTGGCAATCCTTTGTGCTCGAAGCTCGCGGAGAGACTAGAGACTAGGCAAAGATGGTGACATTCTGAGCTTTGCCGTGTGGAGGTGATCTTTGCCACGAGAAATCGAAAGTGAAAGGAACTGAAACCAGATCCTCTGAAAGACGAGATTCAACGTTAATTGATTCAATGCGGCGAAAATTAATTCCTCACACTACCCAGCCATGCACGTATCGTTCCAGTGCCCTGAGGCACTGTCGCCACCACTTTAGGCGCGCTGTGCCACAAAAGTCATCCGCTGTCATGTTCGATTAATTTTTCATAAAGTAGAACTCCCAGTTAGCGCTAACTGGAGGAGAAATATGGGGAAGAGCAGAAACGATGATGGACAGAGACCAGCCCCATTGTCGTCGTCGTTGTCGACGACTTCCTTGTGTCTTAATGAAGACTCTCGCGCACTGATTGGTTTCATATCCGTGACAGGTTATTAATCGTATGATTTGTATCCGGGCCGGGCAGCGGAGAGTGCACACCGAGAAGCCGAGGTGATGGTGGAACAAAACGCACGATGCGCACATGGACACATGGTCACATGGGCCGAAGTCTGAAGACCCCCATACGATGGCGACATGGCCAGAGCATGGCATGGATAATTTATTCCGATCAAGTACACGCTTGATTTGTACATTTGTTCTACGCTAACTGTTCGCTGCGGCTTCGTGCGCTCGTTCGTTCGTTTTCTTCGCTTTCTGGGTTTCGTATTCTCGCTGGCCGATTGGTTTTCGATAGAAGAGGGTGGGGTGGCCGTGTGGTCGTGCCACTGCCAGGTGGTATCTTGACAGGAGATAGAACTTGATCTTTCCATCTATTCGGGATCATCTGCCTGATCTGGGTCTGCAAAAAATAAAAAGAACAACAACTGGCTGCGTCGTGGCAACGGAGGTGAATGCTTCTTTGGAATTGTTTACTGCATTGGCCGTTGGCGGGAAGCTACGCTTGTCGTGTGGTTGTGTTTTTCCCTGGAATTCGAGCCTGGATGGGTTGATGTGGTCATTGTGAGGTGGTTGGTCATGATTTCCTGGTCGACGAGTGTTGCAAGGCGCCATCGAATGGGGGGACGTGGCAGATGTCTGCTGAATGCTGGCACGAGACGCCTTGCGTCAACAGAAACCGCTTTCGTCCACTCCATTGCTTCAATTCCTGCCACCACATTCATCATTCCACTTCAATTCGCCGCCTCGAGTCCGAGCAAAATAACATCGAAAAGGATGAACCAGGACAACCATGTTGCACACATAAGAACACGGTCAAAAGTGCAATTTGTCGCAATAATTCCCAGGCGAGGAGACGCTTTCAAAATCACCCTACACCAGAAGATACCGATCACGAAGCGAATATTAAAGTCTAGCTCTCACCTCGACCAGCAAACCGAAGAGACCACGACCACATCACACCGCCGCGCTGCGCCATTCTGCAGTTGACGACGCCGATAATGATGATGACTGCGATTATTCCCCGTATTGCACCCTCTGCTTACAGATGCATCACGTTTCCATTCGACAAGAACAACGACAACGACGCCGACGACGACCACCGACGGAAAACAGAAACCAGTCGGGATAGTGCCAAGCCGTTGCTCATCGCCGTCGTCTCTCTGGGGAATCTCGAGGAATCTCAAAGAATCCAGGCGAGCAAATCTCGCACACATCTGCATCCCACTTGAAGGCAACCAGGAAGACGGTGTTGTTCGCTCTCGTGATTCTGTTCGAAACGAGCGCACGCGCACCAGTCACCCGGCCAATGGCAGACATGGGTGTTGGACAAACGCTTTAATTCACACCTCGTGCAGCATAATCGAAGTGTCGATGTGGCGCTGATCGTAAATCAATCGAACGATCGCGATCGCGCCTGATTGCGCCCCTGGGTGCGTTCGATGGTAAACTTGAACTTGATGTCGACCAGAAGACAGACGCCCGCCAGATCTTATCGCGACAGCACAGATCAACGGTCGTTTAGGAAACCACACCGATAATCGTGATCACGGTCGCAAATTGTACCTTTCCCTGGATCTGAATACGAATTCGCCTCGATCAGCCGTCAGACGGTTCCCAGGCCACTAGGAAGTGGCATCGGACAACATTGTATTCGCATCGGTGTGAACATCAATTTCGATGCTGGCCCATTTTTATGGGGCCCCGCTGGCCACAGCTCCGAACACGAGTAGTAAATCTCTCTCTCTCTCCTCTACGTTGTCCGATGCCACGGCTGAGGCATGCTAATGAGTTGCCAAGACGAGTGCGCAAACTATGAATGTACTCGTCGTTGTCACAAAAAATGTGTCGGGCCTACCAGCACCCAGACACCATCGATCGAATGCAAATTAAATCGTTTCTCCGGCAGTAGGTCCACTCGGGGAAGCGCAACGAACCGAGCGCTATTCATTAATGAATATTTGTTTATTGCGGCAGAGGACGACACCTTAACGAGCGTGGTCGTTAGTCCGGTTTCCTGGAAAGCATGTCAACATGACACTCTAGTGGGTGACCAGTGGCCTACGATCGGGCGAGTCGTGTTCACCCGGATAAGTGGGACAGGGGGAATACCAAGTGAGTTCGTGGACTTACGTGCACTCGCACTCGGCCATTTGCCACCGATACGAAGCGGGCCGTGCATAAATCAAGCGACGATCTTCTCTAAGGCCATTGAGTCGTAAAGTTCGCAAGACAACAACAACTGCCATAAGCCACAGGAAGGGGGCCATAAACAAACAAACAGAGAAGAGAGCCATCCAAGAAGGCTACTGGCCGGTTGGCACTCCGATTTGCGCTGGACATGGCACAAAGCAATTTCAGGAGAAACTCCTCCCAGCCTCTGTCGCCTGGGTTATCGGCTGTGCATCGGCGTTCCGTGGAAAGCAATTTACGATCACATCGCACGGCATAAGGCACCGACGAGGAGGCTGATGTGCTCCAAGCATTGTTACCCGGCACGCAGCTCGTGGAGATTGGAGAAAACAATGTGCGCGCCCTCCCTCCGCGAGACCAGGTGATGCATCAGTGGCTGTGCGATCTGCCCAGAGTGGGAGAGAGAGAGAGAGAGAGAGGGAGGGAAGAATGATTTTCTGGTGCAATTGGATATCGCATTGGCGGGCGAATGAAATTAATTATGCTCCTCTCCTTGAGCCGCCGCTCGATCGCCGATGGGCCGATCTTCGCTTGGAAGTCGTGCATTGTTCCACTAAATTGGCGTTGCACTTTGATAACCTTCACGAGAATCCATCAAAATAACTGCCCGGGGCGGCGTTACAGCTTCATTTGCTGTGTACTCAAGCGATTTGTCGATTAATCTTTCCATTAGTGTGGCGGCTGTTAGTCCCAAATGATTTCGAAGTGAAACGCGCACACACGGCCACAAGGCAGGCCCGGTCCTACTTGGCTAGATTTTGTGGCAAGGCTAGATTTTGTGGCAACGATTGTGCCTGACGAAATGGACGTTTTAATTGCAATAAACGAGTATTTGGTTGGCTCGGTGGCGCGGCGGGGAAATAGCACTCAGGTGCACGATGAAGATGATGTGCGGCGTGTTGAAGCCGTAATCAAGATGTTAATAGAGTGACGATGTTCGTGTGCCACGAAAACGAGGACAGGCTAAGCGGTACGAGAAGGCCGTACGGGACAAGGTTGATTTGATTAGGTCAAGTCGAAGAATAATGGTGGCTGCACTTGGCAACTTCCTGTTCGTCAATCAAGATCAAGAAATTGATGGCATGCAGCACGAACAAGGGAAGGAGTGTGCGGGGCTGCGATGGACTGCAGTGAGACGAAATCAAGATCGGAGGGAGGTTATGATGTTTACTCAGGGAAAAGGTGATGACAAACGATGGTTGGGAGTGCGAGAGCAGATAAAATGCCCGGTATCCATTGAGAGCACAGACGTCTTCATAGTTTCCGGTGTTCATTGCATCGATTCAAGGATCTGATGTGGGAAAGGAGGCAGAGCAAGCGCTTCCTTGGGGTCTTAAGTGATCGACTGGTGCTCAACCAAGCCTCGGTCTGGCGTATTTTCAGCTCGAAGATGTGTGCTTGGATGTGGACCCTTAACTTATCGTCGATCTCCATTATTTTCTGCGGAAGAAGGCTTGCATCATCAGTGGATTGCAGTTCCTCCACTCCCCGTCGACAATTAAGAATTTTGAAATTGGGAACGGGTTAAATAGCGCACATAATGCAGTCAATGGCTAATAAAGTCCGCTCATAATTCAGTCTACGACTAGTGAAATCCATTTTCCCCATCTACTGCCAAGGCAGTGCTCGCTGCCGTCGCTGTAATCTTATCGATCATGGGAAACAGCGGCGATTTCTCATTCCACACGATCGCAAATATGTCTCAACTAATTCATCGAATTTCTATGGCAATTTGTTTGTGTCGCTTTGCCAGCCGACCAGTTTGACGAAAGCCCCATCGGGTGACGAAAGTAAATCGTTCGCATCATTCGCGCTCCATAATCGAAATCGTTCACATTTATCAGCCAAATCGGAGGTCAGTTGTGACTGCAAATCGCCTTAGTTTCAAACAAACAATGCAGCTGCTTACAAAATTCACTTAGACAGCCGCGTGATATATTCCGAACGCATTTGTGCGCTGCTGACCTTCTTCAACGAAATTTGATTGTGCCCCGTCGCGTCGTCGGCCCATCATCGTGCAGAATATCATATTTGCCTCGCGATGGAGAGTCTGTTTCGGTGTTCGTTTCCCACGTCACATCACCTCGTTAGATTTCTGTCACGACCGACGCATTAGAGTTATTGATTGCTTTCGCTTGACATATTTGCATTTAAATGTGTACTCCGTCTTTGGGACGCTCGTTACATACTGGCACTGGAGAGTGCACGAATGATTTAGGAGAACTTCGAAAAAAGTTAATTTGATACTTAAACTGGTAACGAGGAGAAAACTTGATAGATTGCCTAGTCGCTTCGACTACGGATTCAGTGAACTCGTGGGTTTTGCTTTGAATGGACCGTCGAACGAGTCGCGTCGTCTGCCAGTTGAACCCATCGTGGGTCAGCTGAGTTATTAGTTGGCTGTCATTTGATGGTTGATGGGGATTGCAGCTTTGACGATCAGTGCTTCGTCGGCTTTTAAAGAGCCCACAAAATGTTCCTCTCCTCAAGCACTTGGACACGCTTTAAAGACGTTTCTAATCGACGCCTGCCACAATGCCTGGCTGAATCGGCGCACACATCTTAAATTTCGACCTGTTCCCATTCATTGTATAGTCCTCTTAGAACGAACATTTTAAGGGGATTTTGAAGAGAATCCACTAAACGGATGTTGATCTGTCTGAGCTAGTAGTTTAATCTGCTTGACTCGGCAGGTCCCAGTACCATCCAACATTCAAAGTCAAACCACACAAACACACAAAAAGTCCTTCTCAGGACTGAAACTCCAAGGCTCCAAGGGTAAGTATCATAGAAGTCGTGAGGTCAGAAAAAACCGAAGAAACCAACGAAATCCAAAATTTCGCAAATTTCGGCGCATAAATCTCACATAAACAGGTCATCCTGGCGTGGCCTGGCCTGGCTGAAAATGTAGATATCTGCTGGTTTTGCTGAATTTCTGGTGGCCTGGTGTTTTGCTGGGTTTTTGTATGAAAATAGCATTTTCTTGGAGCCTACGCCTTGCTGATCGCTTCCCATGTCGCTCCACAGATCGCCGAACGCACTGGTCTACATACCGCCCTCGTACCGCTTTCCCTATCGCCTGATGTACCACCGCCTTCTGTACCAGCGGCCTACCGCTCAGCTTACCGCCTCGCATATCGTCGGAAGCGCCCAAAAAACCAACGAACCATCCAACTCCGGCCAACCACAGCGACACAAAATCCAAATTTTCAATCAAAAATCACCCTAAAACACCAGGCCACCAGAAATGCAGAAAATGCAACAGGTATCCCAAAGTTAAGCCCTGACGATATGCAAAGTTTTTGGCCCGAGTGGATCCTGGCCACCAGGATAAAAAATGGTTGCATACTTCATGGTGTTTTCGAGGGCATCTGTTTTTCTGCATTTCTGGTGGCCTGGTGTTTCGGGGTAAATTTGAGAAATTTCACACAATTTGGGTGCGTTGCACGTTGTTAGTGGATTTAGTTCGAAGGGTTGATGAGGTGATTAGTGCTATACTTAACGTTGGAATTTTTGAATTTTAGGCTTCGCAAGGACCTTTGTGTGTGTTTGTGCTTAAATGGGGGCTGACTTTGAATGTTGGAGATTTCTAGGATCTGCTGAGACAAGCAGAATTTGTCTGCAAGTCCAGACAGATACACCTTCGTTTTATGTGTTTTGTTGCTTTATGCAGATACTAAATCTTTGAAGGTCTCAAGCTCAGACCCGTCGGTCATAGGCCTGATAAGTAAGTACGTCTTTGAAGGTCTCTAAGAATACAGATCAAGCTCTTGGTATGGCCGCTTTTACACAGGCTAAATTCGTCGCCGGTTTTTTTTCAATGGATTTGAAATGGTTATTTCCTTTGTGTGATCCCTTCTGTCTCACCTCCATCGGCCACTTTATACAAAAATCGTGTATAAGCGGCCATCTATACCCAATCGAATTTACTGTCAAAAGTTGCTGTTCCTTTTGGAGTGTGTGTACAGACTGATAAAGGAAGGGAATATCTTCTACGAATTGTTTAACAGAAGAGCGCAGGGATCTTAGGAAGAACAGGGGTATTTTCTAACTGGAAGCTTACCATCTAGATCTTCAAAAGAACATAATTTTGGTTGTTGTTTTTGCTTAGAGCATCTACTGTAGAGATCTGTTGAACTGCTTGCAGAGTTTCCAACTGTATGGTATTCAATTTGGTGCAGACGTCGGCGGCACACATTTGGGCTCTAAATGTTCTTCTTCGACGCCTGAAATGCGGTCCATGGAGGTTGGAAGTATGAGGTGACTGATGCACTTGCAGGAAATCATTCGGAGCTGAGAATGAATCAGCGTAAGTGTGCACCCAGGAGTTATTGTTTGCGAGACGACAAAGGTAGATGGGAACAAGGGAGCGGATGTTGTTGCACTCTTCCTGCTTGTTCTGCAGTCAATCTTCTGCAGAAGTCGTCTGTGATGATGCTTCATCTCTCAAGAGGCAATATCCTGTCTAGACAAGATGGAGTTGGAGTTGGTTTGATATGCAATGCTCGCCGTCTCGTGTAAGTTGAAGTAACAAGAGTGCACATGTGGCAGAAGCAAGGTTTTCCTATTGAGCTTGGTCCAGTGGAGTTGTGGACGTACCTGATTAGCTCGTCCGGAGTGCAGTGAACCCATGGTTAGGTCAGGCTAGGTAGAGCGGGCTGCCAGCAAAATCGCCAGCACACTTTGACTATTGTGATACCCATAGTCAGTCATACTACCACTGATCGATAAATCCAGTGATAGTGCCGCTAATTCGATCCCAAAGGCAAATGGTAACTGAACCAGATATGAAAACCGGGTAAAGGCGTATTCAATTTTCGTA
Organism: Eristalis pertinax; assembly: GCA_907269125.1. Classification (NCBI taxonomy): domain Eukaryota; kingdom Metazoa; phylum Arthropoda; class Insecta; order Diptera; family Syrphidae; genus Eristalis; species Eristalis pertinax. The sequence goes on from OU026148.1 coordinate 7,596,395, forward strand.
AACAGGAGCAAGCACTCAACCAACGGCGCCATTCAGCGGCAGTGACCCCCCACTAGTGACCACCCGTCGTCCAGCCAAGTCAAGTGAAGTGCAGTTTAACGCGTGTACCACTGCAACAAGTAGCCTCCCTTTCCAGTCAAAAATCGAAACACATTTTAATTTATATTTATACTTTATTTGTTTATTTGATTTTACCGTTTTATTAAATATAATCAATATCAATCAATAATAACTATATAAATGTGTACGTCCTACGAGTAAAATATCTTTTGTTTCTTGTTAAATTATTTAAATTTATTATTGTAATGTTTTTTTGCTGCTGCTGCTGCTTCTGCATCTACTTTCCTTTGCATTTGATTAGTTATTTCAGCGAAAATTAAAAAATATATTCTATATTCATGTATTCATATATATTTAGTACTCGTATAATGTATACTATGTATGTGTAGTGTAGTATTTAAAGGAATTCTCATAAATCTAATATCTAACCTCTCCGTCTTGAATGCACTTGAGCAGACCCCGGGCAGCCGCACGACAGGCCTTCTTGTCTGCAGCGACAGAGGCCAGCCAAGTGCGGTGAGTTCGACTTCGACTTCGATTATCGTCAAATTAGCTATTGTTTTGGTTATATACTGATGCTGATCTCGTTCTTGTGTTATAAATAAGTCGAGTGGTCAGTTACTGCATTGGATTTACTAATTACACGTGTAAATGGGGGTGGCGGGAGGTTCGAAGAGAGGTTCTTTTAGGAGAGCAGAGCTGACGTTAGTTGAATTTCTGACATACATACGTATAAATATTTTCTCGTTTACATATATATTGTATAAAAACATATAATTGTTAGTAGACTTAGTGTTTAATTCATATTATTTACATCGATTAGGGGGTTTAGTTGAAAGTTTTCTTTTCTTTTTTTGATTTTTTTTTTTTAGTAAATGTGTATGCTTTCATTTTTTTTGCATTTGCTCGATCTTATAGTATAGTTTAGGGTCGTATCAAAAAATTGTTTATTCTCATATTTGCAACATACATACATAAAATGTATAAGCGACGAATAGTAATTAATTCATTATTTTAGTGTATATTTGTTTAATTCATTTTCTTTACATAATTTTTTGTTTTTTTTGTTTTTGTGTGTGTTTTGTTTCGTTTAATCTTAACGCTTATTTGGCTTTTTACATTTTGAAATATCAGACGAGAAGTGGCTTCCCCTACGAACAGCAAACCGACGACTGAGAGAGAGAGAGACCGACCAAAAGGGTGGGGTTTGCTTGTTAAAGTGAAATAAAGATCTACACACATTTTGCATTTATTCAACAAGTGCTAGTGGATGGATAACAATTTAAAGACCTACTCAAAGATGCGTGTGCGTGTTTATCCTCTTCCAACAACCTGTTCAAACATCACAAATCCAACGGCCAACGCTGTTGATCCCTCGGTGTCGCAATAGATAACGCGCGGTGCAGACTGAATCTTGATTCGTTTAATCTGTAGAGTGAGAGAGAATCCCCTGCTTCCGTTGATAAATCGGTTATCTGTAAGCTTACTAGAGTCGCTGACAAGATTTTGGAACAAAGAGGTTATCTAAATGTTTGCGTATGTCTGTTGATATACAAACTGCCACGTTCTTGCTGCTTAGTTTACTCAAAGCTTTAAGCGATTTCTTTTGTGGGTCATTATGGTGGGGAAAGAGTTTAGTCGGCGGTACGATGGTGTTCCTAAGCCAGAATGGCTTACAATTTAAGCTAAGTAGTCTTTTCTAAGTCGCTTGAATTTTGTTGGACTTTCATTTCGTCGGCGAAATCTAAAGTCTATTAAGTTACGTACCACCTATGTGTAAATGGCTGTTATCTTCTGTGTGAAATATCAAAGAAAGTAGCCGCTTCCGAGTAAGAAGTCCGAAGTGAACAACAGTGTTCGTCAAGACAAGACAAGACAAGACGTATTGACTTCTTGAACAAGAGGAACCAGACACCCCCCGTCGACTCCGAGGTGGGAATTTTATTCCCTTCAATTTGCATCCACAGGCCGTAAATTCGTAAATTCACACAAATGCGTGGGGGATGGAGCCTCTTAATATTCAACAAAAATAACCCAGCCGATTATCCCACCCAGCACCGATGTGGAATGCAAAATCATTCTCAGTCGAGTGAAGGGTTCACATTTGTCTGTCTTAAGTCTCCGCCTAAACAACTCCATCATTCTTATCACAAAAGAAGCGACGACTTCCAAAACAGTCTCATTTCAAATTCAAAAACATGTAAATCCAACTTAAGGAAGTGCAAAAAAAGAATCTCAGAGTCACTCCCGTCGTTACGCCAACTTCACACGCACTCTCCCTCTCTGCATCTCTCTTTCTCGCCCTCTCGCAGTGTCACATGATTAATTCAACAGACGAGGAGGTGGTTGTCTTTCTGAATCCGAAACCATTGTTTTGGTCATTTACCTACGCCGAAAATAATTCGACAAACAAAAACCTTCTGAACTATTGAATATTCATTAAAAAACTCACAATGAATCCAGTTTTACCAAGCGACGACCGGTGATTATTGACTCACCAGCAATCGTTGCTTCACTCTTCCACCTGATTCGTGAGTAGGTACAAACGACGAATTCATTCCGTTTCTGTTCCCGATCCTCGAGATTAAACGACTTTGTCTGGGGGCTTGTGACTTTTCTTTGGTGTTCGTAATGATAAATGATAGATTTCGAATCGAATTCTCATCAATCTTCTTCGTTTTGTTGTTCGTTCTCCGGAGGGACACACACACACACACACACATCGCAGACAACATTAATAAAAATCATTCTTAAAACTTCTTTCGCATTACGTTTGGAAAAAGGACTCACATCGAAAGTAGTTAAAGAAAACTTTTGCTTTTCATTCGTTCGAAAAATAGAGAAAAAAAAACAGAATACCCTCGCCCGCTGTCGGATCCTAGTTTTCTATAAAAAATAAAAAAGGGGGGGGGGGGGAAATATATCAACTCATCCGCTTGCGTGCAAGAGATTAATACACAAAACTAAAACAATGACACACAAGTTTTAATGCACACAAAAGTTTCCAGAATGGAACATCCCTCTGTGCCTCAGTCTCTCTGTGTTCATCCTTTAAATGGCATTCGAAATGCACAGAAAACTTTTCCGGACGTTGCTAGAAAAGAGAGTTACGTCGTTCGCTTCCAATCCGAAATTCATCCTTTTTGAAATTGTGTGTGCATGCACAGAGAGTGAACTCTGCTTTGCGCAGTATTTGCGCATCAGTGCAAGGGCCAACGGTTTTAATTGGTCTACTCAAGAATTAATTAATTAAATCGTAACTTCGTCTTGGTTGCGTCTCTCTCTCTCTCTCTCTCTCTCAGTCGGCTACTGTTGGGGCTATGAAAAGCCACTCACTTATGGAAAGTTCCCTAAAATTTGCGGTTCATAATAATTTTGATATTTTCGACAAAAAAAAAAACAGACACGACTTCATCAATTTTAAATGTTCCATCAATTGCACGCACAATGTTCTTGTGTTTCTTGAGTAAAATCAGAAGAAGGATACAAACGGAGTGATGTCTGAATGGTGGCGGGGGACATTAGCTTATTCCGCACCTGCTGAGCTGTCCGGTGTGATGTTCGAGTCCAAGCTGGCGCAGTCGGACTCCTGCTCTTGGTTCTCTGAATAATTTGCCGCCTCCTGGAGTCGCATCAACATGTTCAGCTGTAATTGGAGAAATAAACAAAAAAAAAAAAACAAAGACATTTGATTAGTTCATGATTTGGAGGAGAAAGATCAGTTGAGGGTTTCTAGCGTTTCTTGTGAATCTAGCGAGCAACTGGGTACACACACACACTCTTCCCTTTCCACACAGCGCACAGAACATTCCTCTCGATTCCCTGACCATCCACTACCCGGTCACGTCCCTGCGAATGTCGGCGGTACGTCTGCCACTCTCAGAGGTGCCATGTTAAGCGATGTCTCTTGATTGTACTCAAGCATTGGAATTTTTCTTCATTCGTAGAAATTCCTCAATCACCATCATCACATCGTGTCAAGTGGATCCGTTTGCTGTGCATTACACGGCGTTACATAGAATATTAGGAATGACCATCTTGCCGCTGATACCGAGAAGTGATGGCGAGGAATTCGTGTTCACTGCTGCTTCTCATGCAGAAGTCATAAATAGAAAAAAAAAAAAAAAAGCAATCCCAGCCGATGCTTGGACACCATCAACAGGTTGTGTCAATCTCCTTAGACTAACTGTACTCCTTGGAGGAACTCTATTAAAAGTTGGGCAAGTGTGAGAACAAGAAACAAAGCGTCACGCTAAGGTGTGAGCCATTAATGGGATTCGACGACAGTTCAGGCGAATGAATGCATAAGTGAATACCTTGACCAGTTGCATCAGCAGTTGGCTGTGCATTTGTGAGTGCTTGAGCGGAATTTAACTAGGAATGTTACGCATTCAATGGGCAGACCTATGTGTGGTCATGCCGCATGAACTTGGAAGGGATTCAACGCTGGCTTTGACGACTGTATATGGCGGATCTTGAAGGAATGACGTCGTATGTCCTAGCGATAAAGACGTCATGAACAACACAGAAACCAGGTGTCGCAACAGTCACACTAGCCACTGCGCATACAAAGTAAGCTGATTCGCTTTCAGCATTAGCCAGTCCCCCTGTGGCGCTAGCGAACAATAAAAAAAAAAACAATCACCTTTCACAGGGGGACTGCCAATAGAGTCAATTTGCAAAAACCCGGAACTGTCAATGGCCATCGAACTCTAGGCGCCACATGCAATGTCATCCACCTCTCAACAACGAACAAAAACAAAAAAAAAAAAAACGAAACAACTGCGAACGAATACTTTTAATCAGACATGCTCGACGAATCGCCACCAGAAGTGTTAGTACGTAGTTCCGGGAAATAGCCTCAGCATGCCGCACCCTCGAAAATGTGTAGAATGTCAATCGGTGAACAATCGACTCGTTTACCCGATGAATAGGCGTGAACAAAGCGAATCACTGATAGTTGGTCGTCGCAAATGAATTGTTTCACGGTACGCTTCAGCGACCCTTCGTTTCAGATGTTCGCACTTAAGGAAAGGCAAAGTTGTAAAACTGTTTACGGTTGTCACCTAACTGATCAGAATGCTCTTCAAATAATTGCTCGACGCACATCACTGCTCTTCCAATTCGGATGATGCTTCTCTGGTGGGCCATCACTGTTTGGTGTGATATTTTGCAAGTGCTTGGCAGTTTTCTCCCTCGATCTAGTCAACAACTTACACGAGTCCAAGTGCAGATGGAGTGATTAGCCGGGATTCTGCGAGACGAATGCTTGTCGGTGCCAATAAAAGGCTAATAAAAGGTGGAATGGGACAAGCGATTGAGTCTACGGACAATTAGTGCTCGTCGATGAACCACGGGTTCGGGGCTGCTGGAAGGGACATGTTTTCTAAGAGGGTGGACAAGAATTTACTCCCGCCTCAACACTGATTCCTAATCAAAGTCCACAACCTAACTTTGACCAACCAACAGGGACTACAGTGCATTCACCAAATGTGCTAAGATTAAAGGGATGCCAATCAAAAAGTCTCACGTCACGCATCCATTCAGTACGCCCGCCCGCCCGACACACAGAAACCTCTGCTACACCCCTCGTTCCTACGCCAGAGACCACTCATCACTGAAAGTCAATCAAACACTGAAAGAATCTATCACTTACCAGCGGATCTTGGGCGTCTCCATTGCTCACTGGCATGCCCTCCAAGCCGACATCCTCAGCGTTGATTTGCCGCAGCGGCGGCACTGAATCCGGTCCATATGGCCACGGATATGAGTTGCGTATGAATGCGGACGGATCGTTCCATGCGCCACCACGACGACCGTACAATTGAACGCCCTCACGAACTGCTTCGACTAGATACGGCGACAGATGATAGTTCCAAATGTCGGTGAACCACACTTGTGAGTCCTTGAGGTCCAGTGGACACGAGAGGAATAGCCTCGGGCCGATTGTGACATCAGATGAACTGTGAATTTCCAAGAAGCGATTGATGTGCTGCCAGACCGTTGGTAGCCAGGCCAGTACTGCTGCCAGCTCCGGCTGATGGTTCAGCGTCTGCAATTCCAATTGGAAGAGCCGGCGACGAAGGAAACGACCGAGGAATCCCTTTACTGGCTCCATGTGGTTCGCTGTGAGGACCTGGTGGGCGAAAAGAAGAGGCGACGAAGGATTAGGAGCCGAATGGGCACAGATTGCGACCGGCGAACTTACCCATCGGAAGTTGTGATGCAGCTGTAGGTTGGTCGTGTTGCAGGTTGCTTGTGACATCGTGCCAATGATGCAGGGCAGCTTGGCCGCTGGGCCAGCGCTCAGGAGACACGAGAAGACATCACCCAGGGCGGAGGCGTGGTGCAAATTGTCTAGAATGATCACAGATGGGAGGTCGGCGGCCCCATTAGGAATGGACGCTTGCTCGGCTATATGGCCGAGGTATTGTCGAAGCTCCTTCGATGATTTGTGGTCAACACTAGAAAGAAAGAAGGCTCAGCGATTGCCCAATCGCCGACGGGAACGGTTAACTTACTTGAAAGTGGCGATAGCCTCCGAGGGATTTCCACGAACCAGCCGCGCCACCAAGAACTCGGCCAGTCTCCGAGCGAGATAGGACTTGCCCGTGCCGCTAGGCCCGCACAGAATCAATCGTCGATGCTCAGTCAGGAGGCTGATGTAACGATGCACGATGCTCCTGGGAATCAAGCTGTCGAACGCCAAACTACCCACTCCCTGCAGGCAAATGTACAGAGACCGCACGTTGCCCACAATGTAACCACAAGGCAGCAGCTCAGGGAATCCCATCTCGGGGCCCCGCTTCGCCTCGCCCAAGTGGTACGAAGTTATCGAGTCGGTGTTCAGACCGAGGTTAGTGCCCGGGTCAATCCTCGAGACGTAGTCCTTGAAGGTCTTCCTCACGATGTAGTCCAGATTCTGCCACGTGGTCTTTCCCGAGATGTACGTGTAGGCGATCACGAATTCATTCAACGTGGCCGTAGGAAAGGACTTCCGGTCCTCGAAGCCGTTCTCGCTGCACTCGCCGTTCTCGCCCTTGCGGTAGAAGTCGTCCGTCTCCAGGATCTCCTCGTAGTACTTGGGGAACGACTCCGGCTGGCCGAGGTAGCAGGCGATGGCGATTTTCTTGCCGTCCGTGATGTCGGGAACGTCTTCGACGCCAGTGGGCAGGTGTGCAGGGCTTGGGATCGGTTCGATGGCAGGTGGCGGGGGAGTCAGATCGATGTGGGTCGTCGGACTTAGTGGTGGAGGTGGGGGCTCTGGTGCCGGAGCTGGTGGAATGTTTTCTTCTTCGACTTCTTCTTCTAGTCTCTTTGGCAGTTCCATCGGTGGCCGAGAGTTGCCGTCGGCCAGACTGTAGCGTCTTGACTCTCCAATCGATCCGCTTGGACTTATCGCGTTGCCCAGCGACGCTTCACTGCCCGCCAACGATCGACTGGTCACGAGCTTCTGCAGACGCTCGTTGTTCTGCTTGAGGCTGATCATCTCGGCGCGCATCTTCATCACGGTGTCCTTCAGACTTTCCAGCTGCGAGGCCGAGCTAAGCGCCTCCAACCGGATGTCGGTCAGCACAAGGTCCTTCTCTCGCAGCTGCTTCTTGAGGTCCTCGACCACCTGGTGTTCTTCGTGCTCGATAGCGTCTATTGGCTTGGCATTCTCAATCAGCGTCACCGTCTTCTGCGGACTGTTCTTGGTTGGCGACGACGGTGGTTGACTGGCCGCTGTCTCGTTCGTCACTGGCCCGTTGGCCTGGTGTTGCTGGTGATGGCCGTGGTGGTGGTGATGGTGGTGATGCGATTGATTGCTTCCCATCGACTGCTGGTCGGCGCTTCCGTGCGAGCCGCCGATGTGACGGTTCGTCTTGGAGATTTTCGCGTTGCGTGAGAACGCCTTCGTGAACGAGCTGCGCAGCCAGCCCTTCTTCTTCTTCTTGTCCTGCGCCGAGCATCCCGAACTGATCGAGTTCAGTGAACACATTGAGTCTGAGCTGTGGTGGCGTTGCATTGAGCCGGGAATTCCGCTGCCGCCATTGCTCGACGACTGCGGTCGGGGATGCAGATTTGGCAGCTGGGCTGGCGGTTTGTTCGCCGGGAAGAGCGGATCCCCACTCGCTCCATTGAGACACATCTGATTGGTGGCCGTTTGAACGCCCATGCTCTGCATGTGAGCTGTCGTCAAGCCCGCCTGGATCGACTGCTTCCGCAGCAGCTCAATCGTTTGTCGCATGTCCGTGAGTTCGCCGTCCTTGCGTTCGGCCGTGGCGGTTAGCTGATGCAGTCGTTGGGTCATGTTCGACAGACTCTGCTCGAAAGCTGCTACCACATGCGCCTGAAATGAGAAAGAGAAGAACATTTAATTAGACTCATGAGCGTGTCTCGCGCAAATGGAATGGAATGCAGTGCACTGCTGGAATAATGTCTCACTCTGTTGCCCCATATGTGCTCCCGCTGGCCGGGTATGGACCCTAGTTTGAGTTTAAACCGGCGGCGGCCTAGCCAGCTGGCTGCGCAATTGTGATGCAGGGAACCTGATCTACGCCACCACCAAGTGCACACCAGCACTCCTTGGCGCATTTCCTAAATTAGTCATACCCGCAAGTCAACTTTTCCCGTTTCGCGGATTGCATTTTAATTTCCCTCGCAGTGGAAATGAAGGAAAGAAGCAATTGCACACGGTCTCTGCCAACCCCTCCCTCCCGCCAAGCATAGACATGAGGAAATAACTCTTCAATTTCAGCAGATATCCCCCCACCAATGTCGATGGCTGGCCTGACTCACCAGTCACCAGAGGCAAAGACAAAGGTCCCATCGTTCCCGTTCCCGTTCCGTTTCGAAGCAACGACGACGACGACGACAACGACAACAGTTTAATCATTCAGGCCCTAAAGACCGGTTTTAAAGGTACCCAGATACCCGCCACCATTCAGTGTCTCTAACGTTTGCTAATGTTTCTCATATCCGATTTCACCTTGACGGCGGGACGGTGAATTTAAGCTCCGATGACGAGCAGAAACAGGTGCTGAATATGTAATTAGCCACCATCCTACGGATGCATTCATCTGACGACAACGACAACGACGACACAGCACCACCACTGAACTGAACTGAACTGAACCGAACGGAACGCCGCCGAGGAACTGACAAAAATTTGTATGCACTCAATGGTGCATATGGGGTATTCTCTCGCTCTCTGTGTGTCTGCGGCAGCAAGCGACACAGCTCCTCGGTCGGTCCGGTCGACGTTCTTGCTTCGATTTCGTCATCATTCGGCTGATCGTTGAATCGACAAGAAAAATAAAACAAACCGTCGTCTGTGCAGAATGTGTTTGCCGTTCCACTGGTCCTTCTTTGGCGCTCTGATGCGCTCTTGCTGCAGCAGCAGCGGTAGCGACTACGGCTGGGGGTTAAATATGATTTATGTCTGGCGTTCCCTGATGAAGTTTTAACGGGTAAGTACCCTCCGCTGCTGGCAGCGTGTTGCTAAACGACGTACGCTAATCCTACCAAACAACTACTCTAACAAGGAGGAGGAGGAGGAGGAGGACACCACTGTCATCATCATCCACGTCGTTGTCGTCGTTGTTTGTGCCGAGGCTGACGGGACCGGCCACCGTTTAGCGCGGAAGGTTAGGGTGAATGTCATCGTTGATGTTTGAATAGTTCTGCGACGACATCGGGAACCGGGGCTGTCCCGAGCTGAATAATTAAAATCGATCCGATGGACCCGCCAGACGTACAAGAAGGAACCTCATAAATATGAAATTGAGCACCGATTGTGACCTTTTTCTATTGCGTCTCCAGGACGGCGGAGGAGGAGGACTACCGAATTGAATTCGAAAGCAACGACTTGCGAAACGACACCCGATACGATTGCTCCACGCTCACTTGTCGCATTGATCGACGCCAATATGCGACAGACGGTGGCGTCATTAAAATTTAAACGCACGATAAATTAAAGACCACATTCGGTCGGGTGGTGTGATGCGAAATGCTGCTGGCGCCTCATCTCGTAAAACGTTTCATTAATTTGAAATTATGCATACACAGCGCGACATGCTGCCGTTTCGGTGGTGGTTTCCCATTTGCGCCTCGTCCCGTCGTCACAAGGAAAACGTCTTCGAAGCCCCAGACAAACGAAAGGAGCTCTCGTAAATTTCACGTGTGCGCACGCTAACCGTTCTAATTATGATATCATCTCACTCACCGTCGTCGTTCCTTGACACATGTTATAAATTGTCACCCCATGCGATGCGACGAGGATGGGTATTAATAAGGCGCACCCTGTCGACGCTTGCGAAAATTATCATAAATAACAGCGTTTTACCGTGCGTAGCTGGGGCCGCTTGCTGGTTTGGGTGCCTATCCTCCCCCCCATCGTCGTCTTTGTTTTGGTTCGGATTTCGTAGCCCAATTCGACTGCTAAAAGGTTTCTCGGTTCTCACCCCTCCCTCCTCGACGGGCGGTTGGTCAGGCACTGAAATCCTTTGACAGTCGACACTCTTCGGCGGTGCGTGACATTGTCAATGGGTCTTGGTTGCTTTTTTTTTTGTTTGTTTTAAGCCCACACCCTCCTCCCCATCTATCGGGCTTTTTGTGTTGCCAGCTAAGGCGATTAACGCAAATGGCAGCAAGTTGAGCGCATATGTCGAAAGGTGACCGAAGTGCTTATGCTAATGCGGTTAAAAGTGTTTAGTGTTTTCTCTTCGGTTTTTGTTGCCGTCTGCTCTGTTGGAGACAATGTGTGAATGCCTGCTGCTGCTGTTCCTGTTGCCATCGCTGCTCCGGCATGTGCGTCCTTTTCGTGAGCCACATTCACGAGTGCATGTGAAATTGGTTTGGTTTTCTTGAACAGTTGAAGAGCGACTTGTAGCCGCTTTTTTCCCCTTCTTTTGTTTTCATGCCATGTTCTTGTGTTCATTCAGATCGGTGGCCACGGGTTGTTCCCAGTTGCGTGACGGTTTCTTCTTTTTGTGACTCATTAAGTAGACGACGAATTGGGGGATAAAAGGTTCTCGATGCTGATGTCCAATAAAACGGGGGAAAAAAAAACGAAAAATAAAACAAAAACCGAACAAATAAACGGTTGGCCATAAAAGTTGGTGGTAATAGCGCTTGGCTACGCTTGTTAGGAGACTCTCTAAATAATTACAACACGGAATCGAATGTTTATCAATGGGAGTTCGACGTTATCTTTCGTTCTATTTTATGGTCAAGGAGCGCTCGCTTGACGATGACGGTAAGGGGGATGGGCGATGGGTGGTTCAGGTGAGGTGAAGAGAATTCAATGAAGAAGAGGACAACCACGACCATGGAGGAAATGTTGAGAACTAGTTGGCGGTCGACAATCCTTTGAAAAGGGCAAAGATTCAAGAGATCACATAAGTCCTCCTCCAAGTGCATTTGTGGACAGAGTAACACTTTTGAAGACCACAGATCAGTGTTGGTCTAAGAAGAGCCAGGGAATGGTTGTGTTGGAGAAACGAGCCTCGATATGCATTCTTGTCGCTTTCAAGTCATGTTTCGTTGCAGCTTTGTCCACAAACTGTGGCAGTGGTTATGTTAGGTTAGGTAGGTGGGCTGTCTGCGAAATCGCCACACTGGCCGAACTGGCTAGAAAGAGGACCAAATGAGGGGACATTCAACGGAAGTGGTCACGAATTTCTTTTACTTCCGATCTTCTCCACTTGTCGTCACTTGTTGTCAAGATAATAGAAGCAGTTGGGCCAAAGTTTGGCATGGCATTGGTGCCGTCGTGGCATTACAGATTGGTGCGACGACTCCTACGTTGGATTTCAGAACATTTTTACGCGACGGGTGGTTGCTGTAGCTGCGGGGCACATGTCCCTTCCCGTGATCCAATGCGATGGCTTAGTAGACCTCAGTGACACTCGAGAAGCTTTACTCCTGCTAAACTATTTCATCAAACCCTTGCACTCTCCGGTGGGCTCGATCAAGGTGTCTTGCAACCCGTGCCGAGAGTCAACCAACCTGGAGCGTCACTAGAAATAACCAGCTAGTCCCAAAGGGCACTCAGTGCTAATTGGGTTCTCAAAGAATCGCCACTTTACATCACACGAGTGTCCGGAATAACTGGCGACTTTCCGGATTACTCTCTGGATCCAGCTGTAGCAGGGTATTGCTCAGCTAAGAAAGGCTTCGAATCCGCCATACGTCCAGCCTCCGGTACAAGGACCAAGCCAACGCGGCCGCAAGTCGACTTGACTATCAACGACGTACGGCAGGTATAGCTCGGGCACAAGCCGTCAAAGGTCGCAAGTCTAATAAGTAAGGCGGCTTCTACACGCGCGAAGTTTGTCGTCGATTTTTTAGTAGACATAGGAGGTAAGACAAAAGGGATCCAAAAAAGGGAATTTCCAAAAGTCTTGAGTAAAAAGTCGGGCAAAGGCGGTCTAAGCTGCGCAATGCGTATCGCCATGCAGCCGGAACGTCACATTCTCCGCCGTTCAAACACACAAAAGTGCGCTCGGTGCTCTAGACGTCCATTCCCAACACCCCTAAGGGCCACAATCTAGCTCCTGAAGTCCAGGTTTCTAAGAAGGCGGTGAGCTCCGCGCTGGCACATCCAATAGACCGCTTTGCTACCCCATGTCAGATTTTTAAAGAATTACCACAGAATTTTGCGAAATAATTCAAATGAGACAAGTAAACAACTACCAACTCTCCAATGCTGTACAAGACCACCGAACGGATGTGGATAACCATTCCAGTCAACGGCCATTAAACATAAAATACCTGCTGTTCATGAACACAGCCAAAATCCCGCAGATCTCCGGAGTCAACCACCGTATTACATGCTCCAACGAAAGCCACACCACGCCTTGAAGGACCCTCAGATGCGTGAATTAATGGACACATGTGACACAAAGAGGAATTTATGAGCCACAACCTTTTTCTCGCCAGATTCGAGAGAGAGAGAGAGAGTGCGCAACAATTCCGTGTTCATTTACCGCGCGAGTCTAAGTGTTGATAGGAGAGATTCCAACCTAATCACCATTGCGCATCTTTAATTAAAAATAATTTATGGCCGAGAAGCTGCGAAAAATTTACCACGCAAGCAAATGTGACACTTTTCAAAGGATTTTCGCGTGTATTTTGCGCCACGAGGTCCTGCGATAGGAGGAATCATTTCAATTACGAGTACAAGTGGAAAAATTCCATTAGAACGAGTGAATTATTGTTGAATCATGAGCGGGGTCCTCTAATGGAGTGAGCAGGAACCACTTTGCATGCGGATGACGGAATCACTTGTTTTTTCTCTTTTTTTTGTTTATGTGTGATGTACATCAGACGGGCGAGGGACGGATAAATTATGAGGGATTTGGTAAATAAATCATCCGGGGGGACAACGCGACGTATTGGATTTATGCGTTTTTCTGTTGAGGTTTAATTAACTTTTGTTGCATGTCGTCGCTGGGCTGGGGCTGTCTGGGGGGCCGACATGGTGAAACTGAGCTTTTGTCAACGTTCACACATTGGGCATCGTTTAAGGCATCAGATTGAAGGCAAACATATCGTGTTTTATGACTCAGTGTGCGGATAAAGGGCCCATAAGATGGGGAGTTCAAATTGCAACGGAAGCTAATCATTTTCTTCACGCTTCTGTTCGCCAGACAACCCAACAGAGAAAAAAAAAAGGGAATAAGATGAAACTGCACTCAAAACGAAGTGTGGGACAGCATTGAACTTGAATTATCTCTCGTGCTTCTGCTGCGACCGAGCCACTTACACAGTTTAGAGCGCCGAAAACAGATGTGGATGCAGAAAATGGAACGAAAATTGACTGCCAACACAAGAGGGGAGCGCGCAACAGAAATGCTCGAAAATCGTGAGAATGTTTTTATATTCATTCCCCGAGAATGCTCCTCTCGTGTTCGTTGCCATTTATGCACATTGTTCTACTCGCCGTTGCAAGGACTGTGTGCTGCAATTTCTATCGAAAACTGGGGAGCATTTCACGCTTCATGCAACGGTGTGCAGCGTCTCAGACCAACAGCAAAGAATTAAATGCAACAAAACAGAAAGAAAATGCAAATAAACACAGAAGAAGAAGAAGAAGAAGAAGGGTGCCATTTGATGCGAAACATGAATTAGATACGGTTTAACGATGAGAATGCGGTATGGTTCCACGTCCACCACACTCGGAAACTGATTATCTCGAGAGGGAAACGCACTCGAAGTCAGTGCTGCTCGTATCTGAGCGGCGAGAGTGTGAAAGAAAGTATGAAGGACTTGAACTGAGGAGCAGAACAATGAACTCGGCACAGTTCACACACAATTCAGATGCGATATTTGAGAGGGGCGCCTTGAGCTGGAACACAAAACCAAGCCGACAACAATTGTTTAGAACGAAGCTGATATCGATCGAAGTTGAGTGCAACAACCGGCAGCAAACTGGCAACAGCCAGCTGTGCTGATGGATAATGAGAAACTGACTGAGACAGTGTATGGCCATAGAGAGACATTTGCATGTCATTATCTTGAAGGAAGAAACCAGGACAGTACATGATTAAGGACAGAACGTTGTCAACAAAATTTCAAAGAAATTCCAGAGAGTTCTCTGTGAAATGGGGGGGGGGGGACTGTGTGAAGGGGGTGCGAAGCGGTAATGTGTCCACACATATTGGGGGTTAATTGAAATGACACATGCAGTCGTGTGATGACTGGGGAGAGTCACCTAAATGACTGATGGCGGAATGAAGTCGCTTTCTAGTGGAATGAGGGCAGATTCGACTGAGTTTCTTCACACATTTTATCACAAGTTGCCTTCAAGAAATATTTGGAGTTCCAGACGTGTCATAATCCACTTCGTTCTGCTGTCACAACTGATTATTCGCTGAATGCAATCACTCACGCACTTTAAGACCTGACCACGATTTGATAAGCTTCAAATTAAGTGTGATTCTTGAGTGAATTCCAGCGTGAACTGCACACGCACAAGTGCCCGAGAATGTGTTGCTCGGAGAAGCACATCTGGGCAGGGTCAGCAGATAAACGAGATTCGACACTTTTCACACAGAGTCGCAAGCTAAAGCCGAGTGAATTTGTGCCACTAGACTATCTGATCGTCCCCTCAAATGACCACACAAAGTGCTACGGTACAGAGAAGGTGTTGCAGCGACGACGCCCAAATGTCCACCACCACTTATTGGTATGCGCTTCCACTTGCTCACCGCTTTCATGGAATCAACGACGAGGTCTTGATCACGTACGAGACTCTAGGCAAACCCTCTAGCCTCTATCAGATCGTCCCTAGCAATTACTTCACAAAAACCAACCCATTCCAGACAAAGCGACGCTCTGTGCTATCAATCGCAATAAATCATGCTCCGAATCCACAAATGTTACAAAGCTCACGTATTACTCAACAAACGCCACCACGACCACCACCACCATCAATCGATCAGCGCCTATCTCCTCCGAGTTAAGTTTCTTGCGAAAATTGATCAATTCACGATCGATAAGGTGCGAACACATTCGTCACGCGATAAGATAAGTGCTCCAAAAGCGGGCTTTATCATTTTGCCTTCGCCTTCTTTTTGCCCATTTTCCGCACGTAGCCCCTGTGCGACAGACCTGTTTGTTTACTCACTTTTCGCTTGTCTTATCACATACACTTGACTCTGTATGATAACAAACAAGCTGCGGTGAAGACTGTGCGCTGTTGTTGATTTAATTAGGAACCTCCACTTGGTTGTTTTTTTTTTTGATTGAAAATAAAACTTATTTCTTTTGCCTTGCGGAAATTAAACTCGCTAATCAAGCAAACATGAGAGACTAGAGAGCGAGCCTTGAACTTCGTGGTCTTCGTCAGACACCAACACATTTGTGAGGAACCAGAAAATGTTGTTTGATCATCGGTCTCCGCCTCGTGGAGTGGGCATTTTCATTTGAATGCCTTCCAGTAATTTTGTTGCGAAATACTACAAAAAAAACACTGCTGTTTATTGGCGAATCAATTAAATGGAATCACATTGTCTGCTGATCTCAATTGGCGCTAAATGGTTTCACCCTGAAATTCGATTGGCATCGATTGGTTTCATTTCATTTTTTATTTCATTTTGTCCCATTTTAATGCGCTTTTGTTGAGCTGATGCTGTTCGGCGGTCGCTTTGCGGAATTTACACTCTCGATGGTTGTGGGGAAAAATCACCACAAGCCGAGTGATAAATCAATATTTTAACCAAAAATCATTTTAACAATTTGTCAACTGATGGGAGTGTGTTCGTCAGTCGGCTGTGGTAGTGGTGGTGGATGAAATGCCACCTGCCTTCTCAGTTCACCCTTAAAAATATCCATCTGTTTAATGGCCAAAAATCAACCAGAAGTTGGTGATAAATACTCCAATATTTACTCATTGCAACGGGATGTGTTCGTAAAGTGAAGCACTTCTTCTTGCATTAATTGCACGCATTTTTGAATGTCGCTCAACTGGAACATCCCTTTAGACTCTTAGAGATAAGTGCCATCCTCATCAATAAATATCAAATTTCATCCTAATCCAACAAAAAAGGAGTCCCAACCCTCTCGGCACAAGGATCTGTTGATCAGTCTGCGTTGAGAGTGCTTCCATAAAGAGTAAACAACAAACAACAGCATTCAAAGACAAATAAATCAAAGACAGAATGGTCGAGAGAGAGACAGAGGGATGGCCACAAAACAGGATCATACAGTTATTTATCTCCTTTTCGGTGTTAATTCCATCAGCAGAGAATCTCAATTTCAACCGCCCTCGTATGAGTAGCACATGCATGCACATGCCTGGAATTTGTATTTACTTTTCCTGATTGGAAGCAGATGTTTTCTATTTTTACAGTCGACAACGGCATGGTGTCCCGTTGTTTCAGCAAAACGATATTTGCCTCTCGATAGTCTTCGCACATGTGTGTCCACTGGATGTCAGTGTGTTAGCCATCGATAGATATCTACACACAGGCGGCAGCAGTAGCTGGAGGAAGAATAGAATCGAATTACAAAAACGTCCGAACGAAGGATACAACACCACACTGCATGACTATGAATCAGAATTAATGCAGCAGCAGTTTGTTACGATTGACTGAACAGCATTCGGGCACTTGAGCGTTGGCATTCAGGACACAAAAAAGGGGGATGGGCATGGGAATGGCTACGGGGGTGTAGCCTGGGGATGACAGGTATCACGAGATGGTCTCTTGATCAATTCGAATAAGTGGACGTAGTGACAAATTTATGAACGACGGGAACAATAGCAGCTGGTCGGCCGCGGGGTTGCATCAGGAATCGTGGGAATAATGGACTGAAAATGGTTGACCATTAGGTTACATTGTTTGACCTATTCTTTTAAACGATTTTTACTTTGTAGTGGGTTCGGGAGTCAGGGGGATTTGCACGAGTGACTTTCAGAGATCATTGGGTTAGGTCTAATCGATCGAATTTGAACACCGAACATTTTGTGGAGGAAATGCTCAATGAATATGGTTCGAGAATAAAGTTCAGCCTTGGATATCATCTCTGAAGGCACAATCATTATCGATTTAAGTCAAAACCAGAGAAATTATACTTTGCACAGTTTCGTTAAGTTTCGTTCAATTTTCCATACTGATGTGGGAGTGACATAAATCGTTCTCTATGCACGTAAATGGCAGTTGGAGTTGTCTCGCCTCATTCCCAGAAGCAATTATGCACTCTTTCAAATTTGACGATGCTTCTGGGCTACATTTCGTTCTGTTCTGACCTAAGCTTGACTTCACTGAAAGTTGAGTATGGTTGTGCCCTTCTTCTTCAGTGATTCTCGCGACACGACACTTATGATTACACAGAAAACATTTCCATGCGTGAACCTCACCAACCAGCAACCGTCCAACTGAAGAGCGCCGTAAGGTAATTGCTGACATCCATTAGCCCTATCCCGCAGCCCAACGGTCATTGTTAGTAAAGTCCCAACAACTAAATCCACTTTGCCAGCCAATTAGCCTTTTCTTACGACCGACCTCTGCATTGCCTTCTTCGAGGGGCCACTTCACAGCATTGCCCGCTTCGCACAAAAGACATCTCAAACCGCCCCTAAACTTGACAGCCACTGCTCTGCGGAAGTAAATAAATAAAGTCCCACCACTTTATGCCCTCACTCACAGCTTCCCAAAAAGAATCTCATTTGTTCCGAGATTTTCGCCTTTTTTTTTTTGTTGCCCCCTTGTCGTTGCTTGCAACAGCGGCAGCAGCAGCAACTTTCCCTTAATCTCGGTCTCTTTCTCTGTGCAGGCCAACAAAGAAGTAAGGCACCAGCAGTAGCAGGCAGCAATCCAAAACGGAAATGAGCTGCGGTCCAAGAAACATGAATCAAACGTCAAGAGGAATATACGAGTGTAGATATAGCGGTTATCGGCAATTTGTTCCCTTCACAATTCTTTCTGCGTTTTTTTTTCTCTTCCACTTTCGGGAACGTGGTCAAAACAGGAGGGAGAGGGTCCCCGCGTCCGCCATCATCGTTGTCGTCGGGCACAAGGAAGTCTTCATCTCTCTTCAGCAGAGAGAACAGGCAAAAAGGAATAAGCGAGCGAGAAACGAGGCGAAAAAAAAAGGAAAACGTGTTACATTAATTTATTACGGACCATTTGCAACTGCAAATTGCATTCGCTGCCGCCAACAGACACTTCGGAGATAGCCGCCGTCGACGGGCAAAATGAATCACTTCGAGCTGCGAGCAGCACGTCTCGCAACGGGTATCGCCCAGAGGTTAGGCCGCCATGTGAAACGAATCCGAATGGATGTGGGTCAGGTCAGGAGTCGCGACTGAATCAGAATCAATTAGACGTCAATTAATAGCGCCTGCCATTGCAGTAATTAATGACTGCGGCCGCCACTGTCAAGCGAATTTCGAAAACTGTTTGTTTTCCGTCGCCACTCCGCGGAGGAGTTCAGGGGGAGTTCACGGACACTAGCAGGCGCCCCACCATCCATCTTCGGCGGCTAAAATGTGCTGCAAATTGTTGAAATGACTGAAACGGCTAAATGACTGCTAAATTACAAGGCGCACTTAATCGATGTTTTTCCGAAAATAAACACAGCACAGCGCCGAGACGTCGGGGGAGATCATAAATCATAGCGTCAAACGTTAAAACGCGTCATTAAGCGTAATCAATTAACATGTACTCCTATCTGCGCGCGCATAAATTATTACCCAACCAAGCGCGCTAGGATAGACTTAAGACATTAGCCCCCTCGAGCCCCCCCCCCCCCCCCCCCCCCCCCCCTCGAGCTGTCGATGCGCGGCTTGTATAAATCTTTGCCTTTCAACGGGGCGCTGTGCGCGAACGGTGAGATGTCTATTTGGGTAATTGAAGGTGGTGTGTACACTGTACTCTGTCGTCTCCGAGGAGTGGGCTACAGTCCAGAGCGTGTAGCGTGTGTACGAAACTGAAGGAGTTTCGTGTCATGCTGCGTTGTGGTCGAGTATGGTCGCTCGCCAGGTTGGAGGTGATGGATGTCATCCATTCGAGCTGATAGAAGAGCTTGGCTGCGAGCTGAGCATGCGGGGAGAGGCGACGATTAAATTTGGGAAAAGTGAAGACTCAAATGTCAAGAGGATTGGCTTGTCATTCGCGGGATG
This sequence comes from Eristalis pertinax, assembly GCA_907269125.1. Classification (NCBI taxonomy): domain Eukaryota; kingdom Metazoa; phylum Arthropoda; class Insecta; order Diptera; family Syrphidae; genus Eristalis; species Eristalis pertinax. The sequence continues at coordinate 7,616,064 of OU026148.1, forward strand.
GTGCAACATTCTTTCGTCAATTCAGGCGAAGACTTTGGGAGTCGAGAGGGAGAGTGAGACTTTCAAGCTCTTCTACAGGGGTCCACCCAGTACGACAGCAGACACTACCCTCGTCTTCTTTCTCTACAGGACCTGGGCCTCAACCAGCAAGCTTCTCCGAGCAGCACGACTTCTCACTAGCTGCCTCCAGTTTCGCACACCGAGCTAGTTGAAGTTTTTCATTTACAGAGCCACATTGTAGGCAGTCAACAGACAGTGTTTTATTTCTCGATAATCTTCTCGTTTCCACCGACTTCCACGACGACTCTAAAATCTCGATCGTGGAAACTAGGGCATCCGCCATCAGTCTACCTAAGAGACGCGACACGTTAACGAGACTAACAACAAGTCACTCTGTGTATCAATTTAACGACGCCCAAATGTCCCCGACATCTCATTGGCATGCGTCGCCACTCGGCCCATAACTTTCATAGAAGCAACGATGCGACGTCTTGATCACGTTCGCCACCTTTCGCCTAGACCTTTTCCCATTTGCGTCCGAGCAATTCGCATGCAATTCCGCATCGCAAACGATTTGCCATTCAAATAAACGACGTGTTACCGTGAGCATCGTTTAGTGAGTGAAACTCAACGAAAGCTTGGCACAACTACACACACTGGAGCCGACTGGGTGGGGGGAGTGTGGAGTGGTAGATGGTCAGGTGTATCTAAATAATTCCTCAATTAACAGTGAATTCAACCGTGAAATCCATGATAATGCTAATATTTCCCAACCACCAACACAACATCGTCTCGAGAGGATGACTGTAACAAAGTCACGAAAAATCAATAAACCCCGTGACGTTTGGTGTTTTTGTCAAACGAATTTACAAAACGAGAAATACAAGAAGATAATAAGATACAACTTTACAATAGATGCCCGATGTTTGCCCGCTGAATGTGGATACATTTGTTCGGATCCAATGGATTGCTTTGATTTGTTCCGCTTATCGCGGCGAGTGGCCCAAAGCCGATGATGCGACAATGGACAGATTTATTAATGACCCATAAAACTGTATTGTGATGGTTTTATGTATCTGCACCCAGTTCGGCGGTGTCGCTAACGAATAAAAATCAAAAAAAAAAAAAAAAACATGGAAATCAGTTTCGAATGTACACACAGGTGGATGATATATGCCGTCCGTTAGGTCATTTAATTCAATGAATTCAAAATCGAACGCTAATGTCCGTGAATAGCTTGCTTACATCACTTGCAAAAAAAGAATGAAAATATGTGAGAAAACAAAAACAAGCATAAACTTGAATCTAAATGGCTGCATTTTCGATGGCGCGACGACACACAAGGCTGTGGTGTTCTAAGCGAAAAGCAATCGTGAATAAGCAATCATTGACATTGACTGGGTGAGGAGGTGAGCAGCAGCAACAACAGAATCGTTTAACGAAAGCCACAGCAAGGGTGTCGGCGAACGGAGTCTAGGAAGAGCACGGGATCAAAGGTGGTGTCTTGTGGAATGTCTTAGAAACATGATTAAAGCATTGAGTGAGTCAGGGGATGGATCAGGTTTTTGTTTTGCTAAACAAATGACAACTTTGCATTTCAAGTTTGACGGTCAAGACGAAGGTGTGGTGAATATTTGCTATGACTCGAGGTTTTACGGAAAATTTGCGAGTCGAAGCTGCTTCTACTTCCGATCGCATCCTCTAAAGACTTCAGATCGTGGCCTCGTCTTGAGATCATGTCCTCCTTCGTCGTCAAACTGTGTTGACTTTCCACTTCCGATCGTGGCCACTTCTTGAGATCATGTCCTCCTTCGTCGTCGCTCTACTTCCGATCGCATCCTCTAACGACTTTAGATCGTGGCCTCTTCTTGAGATCATGTCCTCCTTCGTCGTCAAACCGTGTCGACTCTCTACTTCCGATCAAGGCCTCTTCTTGAGATCATGTCCTCGTCAAACTCTGTCGTCAAACTGCGTCGACTCTTTACTTCCGATCGCATCCTCTAACGACTTTAGATCGTGACCTCGTCTTGAGATCATGTCCTCCTTCGTCGTCAAACTGTGTTGACTTTCCACTTCCGATCGTGGCCACTTCTTGAGATCATGTCCTCCTTCGTCGTCGCTCTACTTCCGATCGCATCCTCTAACGACTTCAGATCGTGGCCTCGTCTTGAGATCATGTCCTCCTTCGTCGTCAAACCTTGTCGACTCTCTACTTCCGATCGCGTCCTCTAACGACTTCAGATCGTGGTCTCGTCTTGAGATCATTTCCTCCTTTGTCGTCGAACCGTGTCGACTCTATACCTTCCGATCGTGGACCCTTCTTGAGATCATGTCCTCCTTCGTCGGCGCTCTACTTCCGCTAGCATCTTCTAAGGACTTCAGATCGTGGCCTCTTCTTGAGACCATGTCCTCCTTCGTCGTCAAACTGTGTTGACTTTCCACTTCCGATCGTGGCCCCTTCTTGAGATCATGTCCTCCTTCGTCGGCGCTCTACTTCCGATCGCCTCCTCTAACGACTTCAGATCGTGGCCTCTTCTTGGGATTATGTCCGGTGTCGTCGCTCTACTTCCGATCGTGTCCTTTAACTACTTCGTCCTGAAGAACAGATCGTCGTCTTTTGTCTTTGAAAAGTACGTTCTTTCCATAATTTTAGTCAAACTCACGCCGTGTTGACCTCCATCTAGTCCCACCACCCCTCCGACCTTCAACTGGCGCAAGACCTTGAATCTGATTATCAGTCAAAATTTCAGAATTAAGCAAAGAACCCATCAAGCAGGGCAGCCATCAAAGCAGAATCGACTCAATTAAGACGCTCTCAATTAGAGGCAAGCAGCTTTTAGCTCCCAAAATGAGTCCCATTACCGAGCTCCGTCTCGGGCGGCTGCCAATTAACCGCCCAAGAATGAGTTGGGCCCTCCATTAGCTGCCGGAGACTCGTTAAACGAACTGGCCCTCGTCTGATTAAACGGCGAATGGCAAATATTTTTACTCGAGGAAAATTACACTCCATGGTCCAATTAAGACCCTCGGCGTTGGTCGCTCCGTCTGGCCGTCTCTCTGGCCTGTCATCTCACTCAATGTGAGGAACACAAATATTTTTGTAACAATCCGGCTGCTCAATCTCTGTCCAATTACAACAATTGACCAACCGGGAGGCCGCTTTTGCGAAAAACCGCCCAAGGCGACTCGATTATAGAATTAAGTGCAATTAAATGCCTCAGAGCAAACAAGCGATCGCCGCGCCGCCCCCTCTTCCCCTCCCTGTGCCTCTAATTATAGATTTCTAATTGATTAATGACAACACGGCTAGAATAAGTTGGCAGGAAAAGCCATCGCATGACGCATGTCAGAAGCAGTAGCAAGCAGCTGTGTAGAATGTCGTTCTAAGATAATTGACACAAGATTACTTTCTAATAGACCGAGACTCGAACCAATCAACCTGTGCTTCACTCGCGAACGGTGTCGATTCACTGGATCCACATGTGAAGACCTTGAAACAGCGCGGGACGGATAAAACTTGTTAAACCGCCACAAGTGCAGACCGTCAGGTATGTGTGATTTTTGGGCAAAACAAAGCGACGACGCTTAGATACGGATACACCGAAGCCAAAACCAGATACGTTCAGAGAATATCAAAAGCACACAGAAACACACACTCGAGAAGACATTGATAGCGACCGGGGCTCTTATCTCGACTTCCGAGGACGAGAGGCAAGGCGAGAGAAGAACGTGTTTTGATTTACTGAAAGACCTCGAGTGTAAATTGCACGAATGAATGTTCGAACACAAAACACTTTGCCAACAAACAACCAAGAGAGAGAGAGAGGGAAAAAACACACAGAAGAGGATACATATTTCAAGCGTCAAGGCAAGGCAGAGCCCCGACAACGGGGTGTGGTGACGACTCTGCGGTTGTCTCATTCATCTCGAGCCGCGCAACGGTTTTGAAATGCGATACATAATTAGAGATATCATCAGGCAGAAGATTAACTTTGAAATTTATACGGGATATGATAATGACGCCGCCGCCCACGATCCCAGTGGTGGTTGTATGGACGGCAGCTTCTCCATTCAATTCGATTTCGAGCAGAATCTGGTGTTGTTTATGAATTTTATTCGATAATCCGACGTCTTAAGGGGGCTTCGTCTATTCAGAACAAGTCTATAAACTATCCAGGCTTTCACTTTGCATTTGGAATGGGCCTCGTCGAATGTGAGGTCTTCATTTTGTGTGGCGCACAACAAAAGGGGCAGAAAACAAAAGTGAATGGGAGGCTAATGGATGGAGGTCTTCGGATGGTGTTGACATGGTTAATGATTGGAGCTTTGGCTAGACAAAGGTGTCCGGGTGTCTGAATGGTGGGACGGAAGTGATTTGTTACGAATGGGTGGAAATGAGGGCTTGGCACGAGTCTGACTTTTCTGGGTGACTTCAAATTTGAGAAATTTGACACGTTTTCGGGGCCCTTCTGAGTTGAGATGAGACTGTTTCGCTAAAGTCTCTCTCGAGGAAGGACTTCACACAGCAGGATTAGCATGCCCTGGTCATCTAGTGTCCTTGGACAGATACCAAATTGCTGAGGTTTACCTTGTTCGACAAAAATGTGGACAAACGAGTCGAAAATGTGGACAAACGAGTCGAAAATGTGGACAAGCGAGTGGAATATGTGGACAAACGAGTGGAAAATGTGGACAAACGAGTGGAAAATTTGGACAAACAAGTGGTAAATGTGGACAGACGAGAGTAAAATGTGGACAAAGGACTGGAAAATGTGGACAAACAAGTAGAAAATGTGGACAAACGAGTAGAAAATGTGGACAAACAAGTGGAAAATGTGGACAAACGAGTTGAAAATGTGGACCAAAGCTGGCGCCATCTTGTTTTCGTTCCACCCCAGACACGAAAAAACTTCAAGGGACTTAGTTTGTCTGACAATCTTAGAAATAGACCCGAGTTTCACTTCAAGAAGGTGTTCGGGGTGAGACCAGGTAAATTGCGGATCTGCTGCTCAGAACCCACTGATCACATAAATGATTCATGTTTCCACGTCCTCGCACTCTCCCATCGCCCGGGCAACAGCCAGCAGCAACGACTCATCTCCTCACCGACCGTGACCGAGTGTCGTCGTCAACTCTCATGTCCCATCGACTCTGCCCTTCCACTCTTAAAAACCAATTGAATATCCATGAACACACAATTAATTGAAGCACTAATGGAATTCAAATGACGACCGGTCATCCGATTCGAAATCCCCGAGACCACCTCCAAACCAATCACCACACATCCACTCTCTCGCCTGCTTAACAACAAATCTATCTGTCAATGGATCCGTCAATCCCTTGCCCGCAGATTGTTAATCAATGCGCCCTCTCTCGTGCACGGCAATCAGATCTATTTGCATGCACACACTTGTGCACTTCTGCATTCAGTCACCTCAGCCGGCCGGGCCTACACACAACAGCAACGAGATTCACTGATTAGCGTTGTACCACTCTCCACAGTCCACAGCTCAGGCACAGGCACGTCAATCAATTCGATTAAACTAAATCCCAGCAATTCCGACCGCAAACCGAAAGACCCACCGACGGCAGAAGGTGTCGCAGCAGATTGCAGCTTTTGTTCTCGCATCGAAATCCATGCCAAAGCAAGCTATCGCGGCTCGCGGTCTAGTGTCTAGTCGCGTCGACGGATTACGGCGCGAGCAAATCGCATTAAAAAAGTTTGCGTCACTTTCTCCTACGCCTCCGCACAGTTGGGAAACTCAATTAATTTTTCCCACCCGTTCCACACCGGGAAGGATACAACGACGAATAGCACCGGCAGCGGTAGCGGCCCGAAGGCGTCAATTACCGACGAAAAATCTGCCCCAAAAACCAGCGACGAATGAAGGAGCATAATGCAATCATAACTCGTGCCTCGATATAATCCACAGAGCGACGACGACGACGACATTTGCACTCGAAGGAATTCAATTTGTTTACGGGAGCATGCAGAATTGCGTTGTTCCACTGCACAGTTTTCCGAGGAGTTAATTGATTTTCCACCATCGTGGGTGTAGGTCAGAAACGAATCGCTTGCCGCGCTAGAAGGCATCCCCAATTCTCAATGGCGCGCCGTCGCTGCTTGGGGTGATTGTGACGTCGAATAGAAAGTTACCTTCGTGTGCCCACACAAAGGAGTCAGAGTCGGCGTTCAATTATGAAATCCACTTCAACGATGACGTGGATTTATGCGTTCCGACGGAGACGACTGCTTCGGTGTCATTAGAAATTCCCATTTCGACCGAGGTGGCGCGGCGGCCCGAACAGTAGATGCACCTGCAGCGTTCTGATAACACAGGTAGAAATGAATTCACTCGAGGAGAGAGGTCATCGAATCGAGAGGGAAAAAACACACACGCCCCATCGTCGTGGGTTGAGAGGGACCGCGAGCGGGAATGAGCATGACAAACTTTTGAGTAATTATGTTTCCGGTTGAGACGCTGCACGGTGCTTCATCATCATTGACGAGGGCATTTGGATGCAGTTCATGTAACCAGAAGGTCAAATGGGGTCATGATTGATGGGGGAAGCTGATGTTTTTGACTGACAGGGATGCCACTTTGTTGAAATTAAGTTTTCGGTATCATTTTTTTTTTTCGTAGGGAATCATGGAGATTTGCTTTCAACCAGGAAGTGTGGCAGACAAAGGGACCGATGATGATGCAGGAATCCAGTCGGACAGGATGAAACAGAGAACTAGAGTGGGCTGCGTCATACCACAGGCACCGTCAAACGACCACAAAATACGAAGAATGACAAACGGCTGGCACGTAATTATCTCCAGCGGAACCACCACCAGAAATTCCATTCGAAAATCACTTTTATTGCCAACAAATCATGTGACTCTTGTCCAAGCATCGATTTGGATCTCATTTGAATAAATTCTCGCCGAGGACACGAATGACATCATCTCTGATGAACAAACCGGAAATTCACACCAAGCGACACTAGAACCAAGAACAGTCTTACATTTCTGCGGTTTCCTCGACCGATCCGATGCACAGAAGGTGGTCGCGATCGCATCTTTAATCCACATCCCAATACCAGTTGCGATGGCAAAAGTGATTGAGATCTAATCTCGAAGAAACATGAAAAAGATCTCAACTAGACACGATCAGATTCTTCCCACCGATCGCCGATCACCGATCCCGAACTCGTTCAACAGCCAATTATCCGGCATCTCTTGTCACACACGCATCCGCGATGACACCTAACATGACACGTCACGAGATGACGAGTGAAAAGTTGATTTCCAACCGAAAAAGAAAAAAACTGCACCTGACAACAAGTGCACTGCAACGGTCATCCCCCGCGCGACAAGACGCTCGCGTCCGCCGGATGTAAGTAGGTTAGACGGAGAATAGCTAAGAAATAGTGTCGTACTTCTGTAATTAAGCTCCCGTCGCCGTTTGACTGCTTTTAATTTTATTCACCAGCCACTCCGGCTAATGAAACTAATTAAAGGCACACTGAATGTCGCAACTAATGATGATGGCGATGCCGATGACGTTGGCATTCATACGCTGTGGCGTGATCTGTGCCCCTGTACTCTGGCGGAGGTGATGCGGTCCTCGGCTGCCAGAAGTCGAAGCTTGCTTGAATGAATGTTTAGGAATTTTTTAGAAAGTCACTGGCACTTGATTAGGGAGTCAACGATATGGAATCAATTACGGGGCACTGGTGTCGATGTAACAGAGACCCCCTAGCAAAGCACCGATGATAGTAAGAGTGATTTTGGAATTCAATCAACGCGTCGGAGGAGGGGTGCATGAGTGAGGTAATGCCTGTCAGCGGATGTGGTGACTAGGGCGCGATGAGGGGTGGAGGGAGAGATGATGTTACGAAATGTACCGAGGAATGTTTAGTAATTAAGTGAGAGGGACTTAAAATGAAACGAAGATCGATGTCGCAAGGGGTGGGGGTTCTGACTGACTTTTCTGTCTTGTAAAATTCGAATCGTACTACTGCCACACCTTTGAAGCCGAACGACAATGATTCGGTGGAAAAATTGGAACGGACAAGGGGCCAAATTTCGATCAAGTTACATACCGAATTTCTGATCAAGATTCGGACAAAATTTCCGACCGAATTTCGAATTCGTTTCCAATCACGTTTCAAACGGAATTTCCGACTGAAATTTCGATCAAGTTTCAGACCAAATTTTGATCAAGTTTCAAACCGAATTTCCGATCAAGTTTCAGACCCAATTTCGATCAAGATTTAGACTGAATTTCCGATCAAGTTTGTGACCGAATTTCTGATCAAGTTTCAGACCAAACTTCCGATCATGCCAAATTTCGACCAAGTCTCAGACCGAATTTCGATCAAGATTCAGACCGAATTTCCGATCAAGTTTCCCACCAAGTTTAGGACCGAATTTCCGATCATGCTTCAGACCAAATTTCGATCAAGTCTCAGACCGAATTTCTGACCAAATTTTGGACCCAATTTCCGATCAAGTTTCCGACCAAATTTCGATGAAGATTCAGACCAAATTTCCAAACAAGTTTCAGCCCAAATTTCCGGTCAAACTTCAGTACAAATTTCGATCTAGTTTCAGACCGAATTTCCGATCAAGTTTCCGACCGAATTTCTGACCAAGGTTCTGACCAAATTTCCGTTCGAGTTTCGGACCAAATTTCCGATCAAGTCTTAGACCGAATTTCCGATCAATTTTCAACCCCATTTCAAAGCCAAGTCTCAGATCGAATTTTCGACCATTTTTGTCAACTTTTTCGTTCAAATTGCGGACCAAGTTCGTCATACTGAAGGAGCACAATACACTAGTGTATTAGCTTGCATTCCATGGATCATTTAAATCCCCGCCTTCCATTGCCTTCGAATCGAGATCAAATCTGCGAAAATTGTTCTGACTATCTCGCACCAGAATGCACGAGGTCAAGCAGCCACCCCCATTCCCCAAAGCCGATCAGTGTCACCACAAGACCAATCATCACTCAACATCCGTGGCAGAACACGAAATTGGCGTAGCTGAGGTGCAGATTGATTGACGACAAGTACCGAATCTCAAGCCAGACCACATGGTCACAGTGACACCAGCCAAGATGCAGCGCAGTCCACAACTCATAGTCACACACAGAATGTCACTCAATTAGTGTGCCCGCTTACAGAAGCCGAACAAACAAAAGTTTCTCACGAGTTCGCCTTTCCAGTGCTTAACACCACTCTTGCCAGCAGTCCATCAGCCCACGACATTTGTGTGCTGCTGCCAGTAATTGCATTTGACGAGGTGAGTACGAGCACTACATGTGTGTACATTTCTCGCACAATTTCGAATATGGCAAGACAACGTACGAGTACGTGCACATGCAACCTTAACATCGATCCTGTCTCGTCTCTCTTGCGCCTCATTCTGACCCAGTTGATAGACCGTGCGTAAATTGGGAATGCACTGCGATCATGGCGACAGCCGTGGACGAGATGAAATTGGATACAATTGATATTTGTATCGCACATCCACACCCCATCAATGGAAACGCGAAATATCGCGTGAGATTGTAAGTCACCTTCGCGCGATGGGAAACGAAATCGAAACGCATTCGGCCTCGTTGCCCCGACGCCGCACGTATGAGTAGGCAACCGAAGCAACGGATGGATGGATTTATGCAAATCTACGAGATGTGAATCGGTAATGTGAATTGTGTAGCTGCAATCTGCAATCGATCATAGGCGAGTGAGAAACCTCAGTTCATCAGCAAAACAGATGCGAACCGAGTTACGTTTTCATTCTGTCGTTGTTGTGTCGCTCTCAAAACGCCACAAGATCAACCGAGCCATATCTCTGGGCTAGCACATTTGGGTAAACACAGAGCGGAGAGTAGTTGTTTGGGATTATGGGTGCGGCGGTACCTGTACTGTGTTTACCCATTCGTCGGGTGGTTCATTACAAAATCATTAATTAGACTGAGCTGTGGTGTGTGTCTGGTGGATTTCCTCATTTCATTCGAGTCTCTCCTCTCCAGCCATCTGGACAAAGAAAGGGCGGAGTTAACGAAAATGAAAAGGGCATGTTCGTCTGGATTTGAAGTATGTTTGCTCAAGTGGTAGCACAGCAATTATATGCGATAAAACTCCAGAGACGATTTCACTGGACGTTTAACGATTTGAAAAATAGATTTATGACACTCTCTGGCTGAGGCGAAGTCAGATTACAGACGGCGGATGGAGTTGCAACAGAGACAGAGACACTGCGACAGAACTCGTTTGACAAGCGATGGGTTTTACGAGGTACAGCACATAAATCCGGAAGCAGATTGATGGCAGCCAGATGGCCGGAGCGGGAAATGTATTTATCAGCTTTTGGAGATCTGAGATTCGTGTGAAAGACGAGAAGTGGAACGCATATCTCGGCCGACCAGCTTGTTCTGAAGACACACGATCAAGCACTCGGTCCCCTTCGAGATCAGAAGGTTACAATCGAGGCCACTCTAACTCCATGGAGGCGTTCTTGGATGAACCAGCTTCAAGTCGAGCTTTAAAAGGTCGCTTAGAGTGGCACAGAGTTGCAAAAGGGCTCTGAAAGGTCCTTACGAGTGGATCTGGAGTCAGCTTAGAAACATCGATCGAGGCTCAAGGCGACAAGCTTGTGTCGAAAGACCCTAGATCCACTCTTGACCCTTCAGACGGCCCCTGTAACACCAGAAGATTGCACGCCACATGTGGGCTTGGGGCTGAATCCCCTTCAAGTCAAGCTTCAAAAAGCTGGCTTGGACTGGCATCGGTTTGGATCGGCATCAGTGGGATGAATCGCATTTACGCCGCATATGGGCTCGGGGATGATTCTCTTTGCCCTTGGACTGGCATCGGTTTCCCCTGAAGCTCCAAAAGGGATACAGAAAGGGTCTGCAGCTCTCCAACTGCCTCTTATTAGCGGCTTTGAATCGAATATCAATCCACCGCCGAGTCTGAAGCCTGGATTTGTAAAGGAATCTCGCGAAACCAACCAAAAATAAAGAAACTCAGCTCCAATCTAAGCCCTGACTCCAGTTCATACACGCGTATAGCTTCTCCTAAAGACAGGCACTGATCAGCTAAATCTCCCCCTCAAGCCCGACTTAAAAAATGTAACGAAAAACAAGAACAATTTAAAGACAAACCTTATTTCCGGTTCCAATCCCAATGGGGGGACAGCTCTGCCGCTTGAAGTCCTTCCTAATGGCCAGCTCGTACCACGGTATAATCGGCTTACTGCGCAGCGTCGTCTGACAGCCGATCTTGAAGTCCAACGGATCGACATACTCCGGAGCGAGAGCGATCACATCACCGCCCGCGATCGTGTCCAGTGCCACCGGATCGTAAAGGTTTCCCGCCGACTGATTGTTATTTCCATTCATCGACACCATCGAACCCGTCATGCGACCGCCCACCGTGTGACTCCGTGTGTGGCCCAAGGTGTGATATCGCCGATCATTGCTCATCAGCACGGGCATCGCCGTAGGCACGACCAGTATCTCATCGGGATCACAGCCAGCGCCGCCCTCGCTGGACGCGTCTGTCTCGTGCGAGAGCCGGTGCTGCCGGTGCAGCCTGTGCCGACGGTCCTCGAGGATCTCAGCGCTCGAACTTCGATTCGGCCCGGCGATCATGTCCAGCGGCTGGTAGTAGTTCGTCTGCGAGTTGTAGAAGTTGTAGCTTGTCTTTGGTTCGGTATTTGTACATGGATCCTGTGCTGCGGGGCTGTTGCCGCCGTTAAACTGCGTGGCGGCCGTGGGGTGCAGGAACCTCTTGCTGTCCACCAGGGACTGGGCCCTTTTGTACTGCATCGCGGTCGAACGGACAGTCGGCCGGTGGCGTTGCTCAACCGCCGAGGCGGACATGTCTTGCATTTCGAAGATGTTCCCTGGCGAGTACGCCTCCAGTTCGTCGAAGGAATGGGAAATTCCGCCACCGACTGCGCTCCTCGACGGCATGTGCTGGGGGGACTCTGGCTCCGAGTAGAGGAAGATATTGTCCTCCGCCACGTAGTCTGGGGTCTTTGGTGTCGCACTGCTGTGCAGCGAGTCCAGCGAAAATCGGGAATTCTTCTTCACGTTCTGGTACTCGGACGCGGCTCCGTTGCCGCCCAGCGCTGATGACGACGAGGACTCCGACGAGGGCCGGAATGTCGAGCACACCATCAGCGAGCCCGGACTGGAGTACAGTGGCTCACCGTCGATGGTTGGCGTCTCCACCTTGACTCCGAGCGGATGATGCTTCATGCCGTATTCCGCATCGTTGTTGTTGTTATTGTTGTTGTTTGCTGTGCCATTGCTGCTGCTGCAACTGCTGCTGTTGCTGAAGTCACTCTTCAGCGAGAGGGTACGCGTCCGTTCGACCTGTTCGGCGGCCCGACTCCGCGTTCGACACAGGCCGCGCGTACGTATCGTCGCGTAACCATCGTGAATCTGATGAGTCCCCGCCTGCGGTTGCGGCCGAACCACAGACATTACGTTTGTTTACAAAAATTTTGATTGTTTTTTTTTTGTTTTTAAGAGTTTTCCGCTGCGTCACGAGTTAGTTCTCATTTTTGACACTACACGGTGCACACGCGATCTAGAATTGAGCGTGGAAACAGATTTTGAGAGGAGCTCGCTTGGCCGTTGATCGTCAGTGAATGTGGAAATTAAATCCTCATCAATCATAATCAAATTTACATCGCGCACTCGTGTGAGATGACGGGTGGTTGGTTGGTTGGTGGGGCTGTGCGTTGGTTCAATTAGCCAACCGATGCGTTGTGTCTTTGTTCAGACGTCGCGGGGCCAGTTCAGATGGAACTCGGGGGGGAATGGTAACGCCTATCGACGCGTGGGGAGACAATCATTGTTTTGAAGACGATGGGGATTCCTTTGTTTTGCTTTCAAAGCGAGAGTCATTCAACTCAGCTGGGGGGGAGGAGGAGGAATGGAATTGGCTTGAATTCGAATTAAAACGAAAACAGGAGGATTGTGGAGAGATTACGCACTGTGAGGGGGAAGTGATAGCATTTGCAGAGCTCAGACGAAGCAAAGAATGCCCAGCCGAGCAGAGGTCTTCGACAACATTTTGAGTCAGATATCCGCAGATTGTTAGTTTAAGTCGTGGGATACTTGTATAACTGTTGTTTAGAGGGCCCGCTGATGGCCAATAAGTTAGATTACGATGAATTTAAATAAAGAAGGAATTTTTTCACTCAGTTGGTCAACTTGAGGTTGCATTTTCCGATTGATATAAAGTGCATAAATTTGAACAGGCTATGGCATGTTTTTGCACATTTGCAAATGTCAAATGATGCTGTTTTCAGGTCTGGTAAAAATAGTTTTATAGGTTTTATAGGTTTGAAGAAATTTGGATCTAAAAATGTAACCTCTAGGTGAATGACATAGTTTTTGAATGGGCTTATGGGTTGATCTAATCAAGGCTGGGGAGGCGAGGAATTGCAGGACATGTCATTTTCCGTCGAATTCCAGGACAATTTCCATGTCAAGCAAGTGTCATCAGCAAGTGTGCCTCAAAAGTCAGACAGTCTCTCAGGCCAGTGAACTGCTTCCTCAAGCGCCAATTAACGCATGGAACGCGATCCCATTCAAGCCGCTGCCCTGATCTGGCAGTCCACCATCTGGCCCGTCCACCATCCGTGTCACAAAACAGTCTTTAACTTGACCACCATCTCCAACATAATTCGTGCGAAAATGTCACACAAAAAATTGGAGCAACTCCAAAGTTAATCTCAACTCTGTCTGCCAACACAAGTCGCCGAGCGTTGTTTCAAATTCAGTGTCCCAGCGCACAGAGAAACCGCCACGCCGCGCGCACAGTCGACAGACTTTCACGCACGTACTCGCGTACATCGTGTATTCCATCAGAAAGATACCCAATTCCCGGAATGTAACACGAGCCTCACATCCGCATAATGACCCACCAATTCCCACTTGTGCCCAGATACGTCGGAGACAAACGAAAAAAAACTCTCTCATTCTGTCGTCTACGCAACATTGGACGAGGGTAATTTAATCGCAATTTGTGCCGTCAGGCAACCTGCATTCCCTCGGTGCGATGACAACAACGACGACGACGACAACGCAAGCGACACCACCACGGTGCACTGCCACCACCATCTCTCTCTCCCGCCAGCATCAGGTGAAGGTAATTCAAAACTCTCACCAACGACGCTGGTGCCGGGGACCGCTGCGAGACAAAAACTAAATCTGACCACAATGCAGCGCGAATTTTATTATTATTTTCCAATTTGGTGTAGAATTTTCCAAGCCGCGCCGCCGATGCCGCGGTCGATGCTCGGCGGAGGTTGTGAAAGTTTTGTTCTTCCGCGGACGAGGCTGCCGCCGTCCTAATGAACCGCCACCACCAAGAGGTATTCAAATCGAATTTTGGGGGAAAATCGTCAAGCGGCGTCTCGCAGGGAGCTTGTGCGCCCGCCCGACCCATCATCGACTTGGGGCCGACTGTGCCGGGTGCAATACTGTCACCGATCCGAAGATTGATGGCATTTGACATTTGACTTTGACATGATCGATGGAAGTGACAGTAGGAGTTTTGCATTTTGGAGGCGCACACTCGTACAGTTAGGAATGTGCTCCTTATTCGGCGCGCGCGCGCTCGCTCGCTCGCGAAAACCGAGTGAAAACCTCTTCGCTTGGAGTGGGGCGGCTTGTGCTGCTGCAGCTACAACGACGACGATGGTGGCGGCTGCGGCGGCGGCTTGTGATTAATAGTGTCGCGCTGGAAGCTTGGAATACAAACAGAAAAAAAAAGGAAACAGCTTTTCGATTATCGTCGCTGTCGTGTGGTCGTGGCTGGCGCGAGACCAGATGAATTATGTAGGCGACCGGATTTTCGTCTCAGCAGCGCGGCCTTTTGTTGGAATCAGAGACGCGAATCCGAATCGGAATTGGAATCGTTGGCCAATAGTTGACTAATCTCTTGAATCGATTTGGAACTCGATCTGTGGAGAGCTGAAGAACCACTTTTTTTTTTTGCTTTTGTTTCTCTCTCTTAATTGTGTTGTCTTGCGAGTCTCGGCTTTGTCCGGAGCCGAGGCGATGTCGTGCGATTTATGGTGTCAATTTGAGAGCACGTAATGAAGTCTGTCTGGTTTGGCGCATGCTCTGGGGACTGACTGCAGAGACATGGATTTCAGTTGACACTTGGTCGATGGAGACAGCTGGCAAACTAGGTGGCGACTCGATAGGGATCTTGATCGACTGCTCGCGATCACTCAACTGAAACTGAATTGATCACGGTCGATTGTGAGCCGCGAAGGGAGTCTCACAACTCTGTGGCGCCAAGGGGGTCGTTTTTGAATTGAATTCTTTTGTTAGATGGTTGGTCGGGATCATGGCTGGATCACCGAATCTTGTTTGAGGATCAATTGACTTCGGTAGAGGATCAGGACGATCGCCCAATGCTCGGTCTACCGGAAGAAGATCATTGCCGCTGTCCTCCCTTAAGTGGTCAGGGATCACGCGGTGATCGCGGCAGTTGATCGTGGCTGATGTTGCTCAGGATCTTGTTTGAGGATCACTTGACTTCGGTAGAGGATCAGGACGATCGCCCAATACTCGGTCTACCGGAAAAAGATCATTGCCGCTGTCCTCCCTTAAGTGGTCATGGATCACGCGGTGATCGCGGCAGTTGATCGTGGCTGATGTTGCTCAGGATCTTGTTTGAGGATCACTTGACTTCGGTAGAGGATCAGGACGATCGCCCAATACTCGGTCTACCGGAAGAAGATCATTGCCGCTGTCCTCCTTTAAGTGGTCATGGATCACGCGGTGATAGCAGCAGTTGATCGTGGCTGATGATCGTGGCTGATGTTGCTCAGGATCTTGTTTGAGGATCACTTGACTTCGGTAGAGGATCAGGACGATCGCCCAAAGCTCGGTCTACCGGAGGAAGATCATTGCCGCTGTCCCCTCTTAAGCATGGAGGGAGGTGATCGTGGCTGATGATCGTTGCTCAGGATCTTGCTTAGCTCGAGGATCAGAACGATCGCCCAATGCTCGGCATTGCCACACTCCTCCTAGATCAACGCCTCATTCATTCAAAACCAACCATGAAATGGTGAACTTCCAAGTCAGAGTGACAGTGACAACTACGACGTCAAACAAAATCGATTGCAATCACAGTCCACTCCATGAACTTCCCCTCGAATCACATGAAATCACTTAACATTCACCATCCCCACCCTCAGCCCGTGTCCTTCCCCCCGCCAGTCGCACTTGCTATCGCGCGTCCCTTATCGAAGTGCCACAACGAAAGACATATCAGCGCAAGCAAAGCAAAAGTCAGCAGACGCCCATAAACTCTTCTTCATAAATCACTATCTGTCCGTGCTCAATCCGGGCGGCTGAGTCATTCGCCGGCACAAGAACCTCTCGGCCCGGCGAAGAGAAATCCATTTCAACCGCTGTGCGTTGTGTCACTTTGTGTTGCAACAGCACTTGACCTTTGCGACCATCATCGTCGAGCAACGCCAGTGTGGCGGCGGCGGCGACAAGAAGCGATAAGATTCCGTCCCACAAATGGAATAATTACACATGTACTCGGTGCGCTGTTGAGCGAACAATGTCGAGCCTTGTTCCGAATGCGGAAGCGCACCATTACAGCGTTTGGATGGATCTTAATTAGTGACATGACAGGCAATTCGGGCCACGCCAGTGCAGTGACAGTTGATTGGTGGGTTATGACGAATGACGGATAAGGGATGGCAGTTGAATTGGCGCTTCCACATCTCGTAAATCTTCTCATCCTCCTTGTCCATCATGCGGCGGGGCTCAGACACACGCAGAGGGAGTGAGAGAGTCGAAAAGATTTCACTCGTGTGATAGCAACTTCCGAAAGGGAAAACCGCCATCTGCCGGCGCACTGGAGACCGACACGTCACACGGCTGGAGACGAGACGTGCTATCGACGGTATCGTGGAGAGACTGCGACACCCCACCGAGTGAGAGAGAGGGAGCCGGCGGCACGTAGGAGTTTGGCCAGTGTGCTGATGTGTTGACACATTTAGCAGTTCGGCCGTCTTGGCGATTGTGCCCTGGCGCCAAGGCACTATCCGCTGCTGGTGCTGATATTGGAATATCTAATTAAGACCCGTGCACACATGTGCGGTTGGCCGAAAATAAACTCGACCGGTTTCTGAGTTGGCGGCGATGGCGACTGCTGGCCTGGCAATTATGGCCACAAGACAAGTGCAAGTGGTGATTACAGTGCACCTCTCTAGGACTACCACCGCCACCACCAACAGAGCACAGAGCACAGCGCACACCGAAGGCAATGACAGTGTGATTTGCGATTGGAGGCGTATGCCGAGGGTTTGGCTTTGATTGTTATTGCGTGGCGCAGCAGATTCAAATGAAAGATATCGCAATTGCCAGGTGGGAGAGGAATTCCAAGCGGAATGGAGGACATGTGGACCTTTGGCTGGTTTGCAGTCGAAAGTGCAAGTCATTTCGGCACTGGTGTGAATGGAATCTTGAGAGTTTGAGCCACGTTGCAAGAAACTGACGAACGGGGACCAGGTGCGACGGGGAAACCTGTTGCTGATGAGATGAGTGACATCGGGAGTCGACTGCCTCGAATCGGACCAAATCATGACGCAACTGCTGCTCTAAGAATTATCTCCGACAGCTCCACGCACAAGGTCGACCGACGCATGACTCAAAGACTTGCCACCGTGCGCAAACGCAGCTCCATTCGAAGTGCACTCTCGAACTCGGCCACGTCTCTCAGGCTTTCGTTCAATCACCACGCGATCTGTGTCAATATCGAAGCGATTAAATTCTCACTCAACCCAGCAGCGACCTTGCACCGAGATTTGTTTCACTACCACGGCATTGCCAAGCACGAGTGGCGTGTTGCAGCAGCGGCAGCAGCACACAACGTAAGCCCACTCGTAGGCGTGCTGCTGCAGTTGCAGCACTGCTCACTAATTGACTTTCATGTTGAATTAGCCAACATCTCCGTCTCGCGACTACCGACGTCACTGCGGTGTCAGCGATGAAGTGGATCTTGTCACGACGACGAGGGCTTTTTTGGTCGAGTGCAACTTCAGGCCGTCTCCGGCTTGGTTACAACTCCAAATGCGACTTTAATTGCCACAACGAGGCCCTCTGCTGCAGCAGGCAGTGAACTTTATCCGCACCCGCGGTGGTGCTGGTCATGGCGGCCTATTCATGCTCACCGCGGACTGATGGATATCAGCGGATGGGTGATATAAAAAAATTTTATTAACTCAAATCGGGATTGGGGATTGGCTTCTGTGGGGAGGCTCAAGGAACACCCAGAAGCCCGCTTAATGGGCCCCTAATCGACAAAAGTAGGTGATTTGGGCTTTCGGTCGCGTAATTTATTCAAAAGTGGTTGTTGTTGGCGATCGAAATCAGAGGAAATGGGCTGCGCGAGGAGACCTTGGAGGAGTTTTTGTGTGGACCGTGGACAGGAAATTAAGCGGTCTCACTGATCTGGCACGCGATCGTTAAAGAAGTGTGACCAATTAGTGGAGATGAGCTTGGGAGTGGGACTGCGACTGAGACTGCCCGAGTTGAGGCTAATCTTGTGGCCTCAGTTTGATGGGGCTCAAATGGCCATTAAAAGCGGTTGGGATCGTGGCTTTGTTTTCAAAGGTTTGCGAGGGTTTTGAGGACGGATGCGGATTTAAGTCGAACGGGGTGAGGGATTTGATTGACATCAGACGGGTTTTGACCAAATTCTGTGACTGTGGTGGTGGAGGATTGTGTAGTTCGTGGACCTAGAGAAACCAACTTGGTTCCTCTTCGACGTGGACAAGTGAAATCGACTCTAGATGAGGCGCCTTCGAGAAATGGCCAACTTTTCAAAACCAACTCGTTTTTTGACACATTTCTTTGGATTGCTGCTGCAAATTGATGGCTGATGTATGGGCTTAAATTGTTCCATTTCGACGACTGCAAATATTCGTCAGAGATTACCAAAGGTGCACGCCGGGCGCCATTTTTTCGCGATATGACAAATTTTTGGTTTTTGGATGGTTTTTTTTAACAAATACTGACGCAACTTCGTGGCTGAGACATGCAAGCCACTTTTTGGCTGAACACAAGGCGCTTCGATGCTACGTCGAAAGAAAGAGAAATCGAAAGAAAGAGAAATCGACGTCGGGCGCGACATTTTCGAGATATGACAAGCTTTTAGTCACAAGTCATGGCTGAGGCATGAAAGCCACTTGACGAATTTTGGTCAAAAACAAGTCACTCGGAAGCTACGTCAAAAAAAAAATACCGACGTCGGGCGCCACTTTTTTGAAACATGACAAGTTTTTGTTAATTGTGGTCACAAGTCATGGCTGAGGCAGAGAAGCCACTTGACAAATTTTAACTGAAAGCAAGTCGCTTTGACGCTACGTCTAAAGAAAGAGCAAACCAATGCCGGGCGCCACTTTTCCAAGATATGGCCAATTTTTGGATTCTGTTCGAATTTCTTACACCGACTATTGGCTGGTGGGTGATGCCACTAGAAACGACCTTCAAACAAAGTCGCCAACCATCGTCTATCTGCCAGCCAACCAAGACTTTGCAGCTTCATCCAAAAGAGCAGCACAGCCACCAGTTCCAGTTCCAGCAGATACAACGCACCAGTCTCTTCTTCATTTTCACTCTGATTCAAGTGAGAATTGAAGTGAACTCGTTCCCTGTGTTATGCTTATCAACTCGAAGCCCACTTGAGAGTGACTACATTCCTTCGAGTGCCCATTGAACTCATAAAACCCGAAAATAATTTAATTAAGCCAAATACCATCCGTGTTATTTGAATGGGAAAAAAGCCCATTTCGACGCGACCTCAAGTGGTTCATATCTATCGAAATATGATCTCACTAGTTTCTGACCTCCGCCTCATCATCATCATCATCATCGGGCATAGCATCGTCTGATGCTCAGGCAGAGCCAGTGAAGGCCTGCGAGCTAGCGCTCCGAGAGTACGTGCAACCACCGACCGATCCATTAAGGGCTCCACCACTTGAACATCGTCTGACTACCACTTGTCGTTAATTAAAGAGAATCTCCAAATTTAGAACTCACAAATAATGTATCAGTCATATGCGTTAGATACACATCACATTTGAATGTATCCCCTGCTCTCGACAATTAATTGAGTTACATTTCGGAGACGGCGACGGCGACGGCGACGGCGACGGAGACAGAGACAAGTGCTGGGTTTAGAGGGAGGGATAAATCAGAAACCTTAGAGGCTCGAGGCGTAGAGCAGAGGAAATTGAAGACTCTTGAGGGCCTTGCAGCGAGCACTCGGAAAGCGTCATCAACACTTGCGGTTGGTCACTGTGATCATTTCGACACTTTTTCTGTGTAATGTAAGCCGAGACGACGTTCGTCTCGCTGATGTAATGGGATATCGATGGAAGACAGGAAAAAGCATCACGTCACAGAGATACACAGATACGAACGAAGAGGTTCCAAGAAGACACGACGAAACAGATAACCGTGGTAATAATTTAGTTAGGCAGATAGCCCCCTGTCCCTCCCCTCAAGCAGAGGATACCAATAAAGATTTCACTTATCAACCTCCTCTCGGGAGTGCTGACAATTGCAGCGACGAGAGAGTCGGGGCCCACTATCTGCGTTCGGGGGTGCGAGGAAGTTCGAGGGAATTTTATGGAACCGGAAGGCATGCATACGCACGAATTGATGGGAACACTAATGACCTTTTGCGGTGGAGTGAGAGCGAGTGAATTGGTGATCGTGTTGGGAAATTGGTTTTTCGGGGCAAATATGTCAAACGGAAGTGAATGAGATTTTATTGAAATTTTTGTTTTCTGATGGAGGACACTTAGGACTTGTAGGGTTGGGGGGAGGGGGCGAGGGTGGTAATAAGAGATAAGTGATAGAAGTGCCTGAGGGGCGGTGGGAGATGTCGAATTAGTGATTGATTCCATAAAAGTCAGCTTAACTGCTGAAAAAAGTGGAGTGCCACAAGGTTGTCAGTTGACATCCGTTCTTGTTTTTTTCAGAAGAAAGTGGTAACTGATTGAAAGGGATGTGGCAGATGGTTCTGGTGGGGCTACATGCGCCTTAATTGGGAAACATTGACAGTCGACAGGGTGACTGGCAGGATTTGTAGGCGAAATGTCGAATGTGGACTTAGTAGGGAAAGACACTGCTTCGGGAAAGTGGACGAGTTTGCCGGCTTGGTGTACATTTTGTGCCAAACTGGGTAAAGCAGGCTTAAAACCTTAAATTACTACGTCGTCTGATCGAACGATTTGGCAGACTTATCGACTTGATGCACACTTTGCGTCTAGGAAGGTAGATAGGTAATTGGGTGCTCTAATGGCTTTGTGGCTGTGGCTCACTTAGACCGACGTGTTGGGTCCATCGTGCCCGCTCCACTTTGTGTCTAACTCTCTCAACAGAGGTCTCAATACCTTGAATGCGGGCATGCATCTTCTTAAGAATCGACATCGAATTTCTTCCACTTCGACGTCCAATTTAAGGCAGTCCCTTTCTCACAAAAAAAAGCCTCCAAGAGAGCTTCCAGATCGTTGTAAAAAGACACGAAGCCTCGAAGGAATGTGTCACTTGGTTTGAGGGAAAAAAAAATAAACTGAAACAAATCAGTAAAGCCCCAAGTGTAGCTCATAAACTATCCCAAAACGAGTCTGCAGTGATACAAAGCACTTAACAACAAAAATCCCTCCCTCCCCCCCATCCAGAGACACACACAATAAAATGCAAATTATGCCACACTTTACCGAGACACGAGATAAATATGCGCATATACGCAGCAGTTATTCAACTGTTCTACCCGCCTCTACGGAGAACCCATAATCGCGTCTAATCATTAAAGACCTCATTCAGCGAGAGATACTTGTTGATTCATTGGAATGTTCGCGTTTAATTAAAAGCCGCCCCCCTTCTGAATCGGATTGCCACTAAGACAATCACCATACGAATTCGACTTTTATTCAATCGCATGTCGGAATAGATAAATTCTCGTCGCCCCTCCGGGTTACCTGGAAGTCTGGAAGGAACCACAATCGTTTTGTGCTCTGTTTGTTGAGCGAGTTGACCATCGATGTCATTAACACCTTCGCATGGTGCACGGGCACGCCGTATTCATGAGAATGTCAACGGCGAGGTGACCTTTCTTGTTGACGGGGACTTACGATTTCCGTGTATGAGAAACGCTTTCCACTGAAACAGCACTGAATCGGACGGACAATGAAGCCGAACGGCTGCGGCTATTAATTGCCCGCAATTGTTCTCCAGAGGTCCCCGCGTGGAGATCAGATAAGACGCGATACAAGGGGTACGTCGGGTATCTTGTCTAGAGCATCTGTAGATAAACCGATGCGATGGATGAGCACAAAACGCACGGCATGTGTGTGCGTTTGGGTTTTTTTTTGTTCATTTTTCGAGAATTCCACAGATCAAGGTGCCCATCGGAGGAGCATCTGCCAAGCGTCTGGAGGATCGTCCGCACAGCTTAATTGTATTTAATCGAGTGAAGAAAGTGGGCCGCATTCACTACGCACACGCACACACATGGTGGCGCTGCTGATGTTGCTGCTGGTGACTGTGTTCGGCGTCGAGTGCAGGTGCGTCGCACAGTCAGCTGCATAAGAGATGTGTGCTGTAATTATCGACGGTGCATGTGCAATTGATATGCCTCGTGCCTGGGCATGCATTTTCGGTCTCTAATTGATCAGATAAGCAGAATCAATCGGACGCACTTGAGGATGTTGTTGCGATTGGCGGAAGATGCCAACGACGACGACGGCGACGACGACTCGATGACTGGTTAATTGAATGATTCGCAACATTCACTCGGACGCGAATCAATTGTGAATGAAGTGTCGACTGGTTTGCCATTAAAGGAGGATTGGCAAATTGCCGGCAGATGGGTGTAATTTTGAGAGCTAATGAGGAGCTAAGGTGGTCCACGGTGGGTCTGAATTGGGTGCGGACTGATTGTGGGAAGCTGAGAGGGGTTTTTCGACTTTTTTTGATGGAGTACCACAAGGATGCATATTCATTCTTCACACATTGGTCCACTTTTCTTTCAGAACATCGACCTTGTCAGCCACCATTTCATGCACTTTCCGTAATTTGTCTATGGGTTGCCACAAGGATGGCTACTAAGACCGTCAGTTACCCCAAATTTGTGAGTTGGCCGTTTCAAGAATCGCTCAATTGTTCATTTTTAATGGAATACTACAAGGATGAGTACTAAAACTGTCAGTGACCAACAGTTTGTGAGTTGTCCTTTCCAGGCATCGCTCAAAATTAAGGTGTTTTTAATGGGATACCACAGGGATGACTACTAGGACCACCATTGATGTCAATTATGTACGCTCCCCATTTTAGGCGTCACCCAAAAGAGTAGGCCACCCCAACCGTCATTCGTCACATGTTCTCCGTTTTTTTTTCATGGGATACCACAGGAGTGAATGCTTGAACTGTCATTTATCTCAATTATGTACGCTCGCCATTTTAGGCATCACTTAAAAAGTAAGCCTCCGTAAGCAGCACCCTTCGAGAATTTTTCATTTTTAATGGAATGCCTCAGGAGTGAATAATAGGACCGTCATTGATTCCCATTGCACACAATTTGCTCATTTTTGACATTTCTAAGGAAGGCTAGTTGCTTGGAGAGGAAGGGAGTCACTTAAGACGGCCGTTTGACACGATTAAGGGCCCTACCATGTGGTCGTTAGAAACACGAAACCAATCCCCTTTCAAACTCCTTGATGACTTCTTAACGATTGAACAAAAAAAACTCCATTACGTCCAAAAGTAAGTCATGCCACTCCAAAAGAGCCCCACCTCAAGCAAGTCGCTGACATGAATTCCCCCCTGAGTCAGCACTAGATGGCGCTGACCCCTGAACCCTCTTAAATTGAAGCAGCCCCTCCCTCAAATTACGTCCTCAATTACAGACAACCGCAACGGTACACAACACGCGTTACAAATGCCAGCTCAGCCCCTATGTCCGTCGACATCATCAACCTTCAAAGTTCCATTCCCCAGAGTCGATCGATCGCTACACCATCGCACCCTCCATCCACCTCTCGTCATCATTAATTCATTTCTTTCCCCCCACCCCTTGCATTTGACACGCTTATCTCCGACTGACATCATTACAGTGGCAGCGCCACGTTCGATTCTGTGCCACCAAGCACATGTATCTGGGCCAGCATAGATTCGAATTGAAATTCTATTTCGCAGCCAGCATAACATATTCATCCCTGGCTCGTGCGGCTGTAATTAAATTCAATTCGCTCTCGCTTCCCATTATTCCTCATCCAGCCTGTCGGCCAGGATGCCAGAATGTTTGCTATGTTTGCCATGTTTGCCAGTTTGCCATGGACACCCCTCGACAAGCAATATTGCAGGATAATGAGAAGAGGCAGTTCTTCCTCAGTGCTGTCCCTACCAGCCGGAGCATCTGCCTGTGGCCTAGTTTCATCTGTTCTTCCGTGTTTCTTGTCCGCATCTACCCCCTAGCGCACCGTACAGTTGTCACCTCACATGAGTCATAGGGGGAAACAGAAAAAAAGAGGATTAAAGGACACACATCGCATGATTGGCTCCTATTTGCTCAATCGAAAGGTGCAACCTAGGGGTTGGCTCAGACCAGATGTGTGCAGCACCCGCCCGCCAGGTGAGAAATGCCTCAATAACATGCCACCAAGATTGCTGCAGTCATTAGGAGGTGCTCCTCAGCTGGTCGCGTGAAGAGCACCATTTGATTCAGGAAATCAAATTTGCATCACCAGACCATTTCTCCTGCCCGTTGCGGTAATTAAGCCCCTCACACGCTGCGTCGTTCGACAACAAAGACAGCAGAGCTCGACTTCGAGGCGATTCTAAGGGGAATCCACAAATTTATGCAAAACAATGCAATATTCGACTTCAAAGGACAAGGGGCGACAGAGCAGACATCTTTTCGCATGCGGAAGCATCGGCTACGACATCGTTTCGATCGGGCGCTTAAGCTTCGTCTAATGACGTGGACATGCTTGTAGATGCAAATTTCCTGCTGGCCTCTAGGCAATATTTTCTCTTTCACACGACTTCCATGTAAGCACAACAACTACAGCTGCTGCTGTTGATTGCTGAGGTGACGGCGTTTGGTGCGCCTCGACGCTGGCGGCAAGGAATTTCGAATATTTTTGCTTCCCAGAAACTACGAAGGGCGTATGCTCGCATTCCGTATCGAGGAATTTCCATTTCGGAAAGGAAAAGTGGGAAGTGGATGTGTGTGCACACAGAGAGGTACGATTTTCTTGAAACCATCTGGCAGGGAGTCCATTAAGGAGAGACACCGTTCGCCTCGACTGTCGGCGGCTTTGTTCTCCTTGTGCGGCGAGGAAATTGAGTATCTTAGGGATTCCCGAATGAAATCACGACTCATTATGTGGCGTTGATAAGCGCCCGAAATGGATCGAAGATTGAGTTCAAACAGGATGCTGTTGTTGGGAGGAAATTTGTGGTTTAACTTCAGCGACAGCTGGAAAGTCGTTCGGTTGGAAATGAAAGAAAGCGGCCATCTGCAGGGGAGGTCTGTAAACAGAGAGAAGAGGGGACCCAGAGGGACTGTGACTGAAGCATGCGCTCTATACGATGCAACAATGTCGCTGCGATGAGGTGAAACTACAAAGTGGCTTCAGCTCCCTAAGGCAGACGATTCATTGGCTCACATCTGCCGAACCACCTCATGATTGAGTCTATTTATTGCTTTTCAAGGCGCTCTCTACACGATGGAACAATGTTGCAGCGACAAGATATGACTGCTAAGAAGGCTTAGAACGTGACAACTCCCTTGCCATTAGGTTTCCCTTGTCCCAGGGAGATTGTTGCCTCACATCCTGCGAACCGCCTCAAGCTTATTTCTCATTTTCTAATTCACCCTCTACACGATGCAACAATGTCGCAGCGACAAGAAGAGACTACTAAGCTGGTTCAGCTCCCTAAAGTAGACGATTCATTGCCACTGCGACATTATTGCCTCACATCTGTCGAACCGTCTCACGATTGACTATATTTCTTCATTTTTAAGGCGCTCTCTACACGATGCGACAATGTCGTAGCGACAAGGTGAGACTGCTAAGAAGACTTAGGACGTGACAACTTTCTTGTCGCTGCGACATAGTTGCCTCACATCCTGCGTACAGTTTCAAATCTACTTTTTTCCTAGATCTTAAGGCGCTCTCTACACGATGCGACAATGTCGTAGCGACAATGTGAGACTGCTAAGAAGACTTAGGACGGGACATCTCCCTTGTCGCAGCAAGATTGTTGCCTCACATCATGCGTACAGTTTCAAATCTACTTTTTTCCTAGATCTTAAGGCGCTCTCTACACGATGCAACAATATCGCAGCGACAAGAAAGATGTGATTCCTTGGGAAGTGATACGTGGTAGGAGCGTCATCCACCTCACTTACACATTTCCTAGTCCCTGCTGCATGTAAAGAAAGGAAGAGGCAGAGTTAAGCGGTTTAATGGGCTATTGACTGAAGGAAGTCCCCTAGAATCGTCACGAACAGTGTCACCCATTCCCACGGTACACCTCATTCAGTCATCCCATCAACGCCTTCCCATTCGATTGACAGTGACACCAAGAGGCCCATTCTATCATAAATATCAAGCCCAACGGAAGTCCAGCCATATACGGAAGTCCGTGTCAAGTCGCTCACATCCAGAAACAGAAAAGGGAACAATCCGCTTAAGGCAATCACAAACATCACTTACAATCAGTTCGCCGTAAGCACCCGATAGCCATTCAAGCACAAATCAGTAATCAAAACGAGAATATTCAAAACAAGCCCACGAGCGTTAGAATCGCTCACAACAACAATCATTGGGAACACACATAAAAGCCTCTTATGTGTGCTGTCATATCGACGAGTCCGAACAAATGCCTCATTGTGGCCCCGTCGTCCAATTAAGACTTCACGGCACGTCCGACTCGGGACTCTGATGGTACACGGGGGTGGGCCTTTCTCTCTCTCTCTTTGTCTCTCTGTGTCTGTTTATCCATTTGTTATGGCAAACGATTTATTAAATCAACAAGGAAACCCATGCATTTCTGCATGCAAAGCAGCAGTCCATCACCAAACCGATAGACATGTGCTACTCAATCAAACAAACAAAAAAAACCCAATTCATTCGACCCATGATCTGCTCTCCTGAAGTGCGGACACCTAGACACTTCATGGAACAAGGTCAACAGAAAAAAATCAGCGCCGCCAGTTCATCGCCACAAATCGACACGAAAATGAAATCACATCTCGGAGAGCGGAAATCCCATCTCGTGGGAATGCCATTGAATTTGCATAAAACACAAAAAGCTACACATTTAAATACTTAATGACATGGAATTTGCAAATTTTAATGATAGATGCGAAACAATGATTTACAAGATAGACGAGTGGGTTGGAGTGCCAGGTGAAGTGGAGTGGAGAGGGAGAGGCGTTTCCAGAGCGGGTACCCACAGAAGTGAATTTATTGTTTTTTTGTCAGCCCAAAAATGGTCTCCATTAAAATGAAGACGTGTTGTTGTTGCTGAGTCCATTATCTCGGATGAGAGGAAGTGTGTTCTTCTTTGACGTACAACAACCCAATAAATTGTGTCTTTGATGAGTCCAGCAATTATCTGATTATAAACAACTTTGTATCCACACGCAGCAGTAATCGAAATTCAAAATCAAAGAGAAGGAAAAAAACAGACAGAGAGATGAAGGGGTTGTTGGCCAGTGCTCGATTCGGCGATCTGAACAACTTCGGTCCATGTCCAGCACACGCACCATTTGTTGATTCTTTCGTAACTCACTTCACCACGACGACGACGACGACGACAACGACGACGTAGAGCCACAACACAACACTCCCCGTATCCAATTTCTCGCAATTCACTGATGATCAAGCAGGCAGTGTTGCCACAGCCGATTAACTTCATAAACGAATGTTAATTGCATAGCAAAACGGACAATAGATTCCGAAACTACAACACAATTGTCGCGTCTCGTTGAATGGGAACGCAAATACGTACAACCACCCGTTCTCTCGAACCGACCGACCGACCGACCGAGCGAGCGACGAACCGACGCGACCGAACAAATGGGCAACTAATCGTTAGCATTTAGTAATCAAAAGCAAAGAATTAAGCATTTAACAACAAAAAAACACATACACTCGCGCGCTCGGATGCTTATTTTGTGGCAACAAATTATCGATGAAAAACACACACAATAAAGGGTCAGCCGAGAGGAAGGCAGACAAGTCGTTTAAGCAAATTACAAGGCATGTAACGCGAATAACATCTAGCGGCGCACGGTTGTCGCTGTTTGTATCATTGCCACGCGATTATGCTAATTGTTGAATACAGAATTTATTCAAATAGATACACAAACGAAAACGAAAATTCTCACAATCTGCGAGCAGCACTCATTTGTATCCAATTGAACGCGTGTAGTACGCGAAATGGTTTACAAAAAAAAAAAAAAAAATCCGATTAAATATTTCCATCGATTCAGGCAAACAGATTCTGTTTATCCTTTGAATTCTTTGTGCGAAATGAATTACCTAAAAATAAATAACACAACACACCACTTGATGAGAGAGAAGTGTCTGCAAACACGATCGCGAACGTAAACAACACAAGTCTGCACACACGCACCCACCCGATCGATGGTGCGCGACGACGAAGCAGTAGAAGAAAAACCGACTAATGACGAGTACATGCGCGTACCATGCGGATTGATGGTTTTTCTAACACTGATCGGTTGTTTTGAAACATTTCCAGCATGTGGATACACTTGACGAAGATTTGATGTTGGCTGTTTAGACTCTCTTCGCGGTGAGCACAAACTGAACGAAGCATGGACTTAAGAGAGCTGTAGCTGTTATGTTGCTGGATATGTTTATGATCGTGTAGATACACATTTTTATGTGTAGATTGCTGGGGAAACATTTGTTCGATTCGTAAATCTTGATCAGGTGACTACTTGCTGACCTTGGCAGGAGTTTCTGTGTGACACACGGTGTAAGGATGCTGATTTTCAATTATAGATACACTGAACGAAAATTGGATTTTGCGTAATTCTTTTAATTTAGACATTTTAGACATAATTCTTTGTTTTTAGACACCGGCATTCACTTGGAAGACCTTAAATGGCATCTGAACTCAAGAAGTGATAACAAGATAGACTGGACGAAGATGTCATGTGAACAAAAAATTGAGTCGAAGTCATTAAGGCAATGAAAGGCACAATCTAGTAAGCACTTCAAATTTAAATTGAAGTCAGGGAATACAGCAAAAGAGGTCTTAGATACACTGAACGAAACGCACTTCAAGTGCGAAAAGAGTCTAATGTTGACTTCACCATCGAATCTGTTCACAAATTCACATGAACAATTCAGCAAAAGAGATCTTAGATACACTGAACGAAAAAACACTTGTGGTGCAAACTGAATCGAATCTGCTTGAAATCCAATAGACCTTGTGGCAGCAAGAATCGAATCAACAAATGTTTTACTCCCTCACGCAGAATATCGCTTCAAATACACTTGACGAAAATCTATCAAGCTAATTTTGAAGTAACAAAAAATGTTGCTATACATTTCTCCGAGATGTTTATAGGCATATAATTCACATTTTCAGTATAAGATACACTTAACGAAAAACACACAGAAACGTTGAATAACCTCAGCAAAGTCTCCTAAATCATATTATGTCACAATTTTCACAAAATCTCACTGCAGATACACTTGACGAAAAGAATGGATTTCCCCAAAAAAATGTCAACACAGAGATAAATCTCACATCAACGATCCAGCCGCTGAATCATGTCAAATATAATCACATTATTCCCTCAAAGGCCACAAAACAACTAAATCCATTCACCGACCAAGCAAACACAACTCTGTTTCGATGGAACCACCGACGAGGTATGCCGACCAACTGATTCCTATTCCATTTCATAAAATCAATTTCCACTGACTGAAAGTTCAGTCAAACTAACCATTCACGTTCCTTGTTTTTTTTTTTTTTTTTTAAAACTATCCCGTGAACGATGAACACACACAAGACAACAAAAAGGACACCAAACGCGCGCGCCACCATCATACCACCAGTCCGTTTGCCAGCAATGAAGAACGTTGTGCTTTTCCATTTCATTTTTATTTTTCTTGTTTTTGTTTTATTTTGTGGCTCCACAAGGATATGTGTCTGGCTGGATGACAGACGAAGGGCAGACGAGGGTGGGGGGGAGGTAGGGGAGAGATGACACAACAAGGGGTCGCCAGCGCCAGCTAAAGGGCAGCATAGGAGGAAAATATGATCAGGGTTGGGTAGTATTTAACTGGAAATTCTCCTCATCCCAGGCAATGTGAGCAATCCCATTCGAAGCAATGTCGCGCGTAAACTACACCCCTTATTACACACTAGGGTGTGTATTCACTCAACCGTCCCCCTTTCAGCGCACAGCCCACAAACCCACCCATTCGCATACAGAGTCACACATGAGCGTGGTGGCGCAATAACAATTTGTAGTCAGACGACTCTGCATGGAAAAAAAAAGGACAAGAATCTGAAACTATCAAGCCCCCCGCCCCACCACCCCCCGAAAGGTTGCCGCTGAAGAAGGCAAAATAAATATGGAAAAAAAAAACGGAATGAATGATGGTGCGCCGCGATCTATGACGCTCCATGCTGGCTGATTGCCCTTTTCACTGGCAAGGGGGGAGCGAATCGGAAGCTCGCACACACCCCGATGCAGGAGTCTCCCCCCCCCCCCCCCCCCCCCACCCTCTAAAGTCGCTTCCTCATCGGACACACGAGTTCGTTCTACGAGCGATGGCGGCGGCATCGGGGTGTGAATCTTCGACTCCGTCTGTCTGGCGTCTGCCTTGGAATTGCATACTTTCAGCAGCTCCGTGGTGTGTGGTGGGGGGGGGGGGGGGGGAGCCGGTTGGTAAGTTGGTTATTTACGACGGCGGTTGGTGGCATGCCTCGGCCACCCCCCCACACAAAATTGGATGAAACTTTTCGGTTTAAGAGTCTATTTAGCCGTAAGTTGACCGCACCCAAGTACGAACGAACGAACTGCTGCCCCCGATTTTGTGGGTTCCTTTCATTGCAACTCACCCCCACGCATTCGGTGGGCTCTGCAGATTTTTTTTGGGGAAAAAACAATGAATGCCACAAAACTTTCTAATGGCACCACATTCAGCGGCCGGACGCAGGTAGGCAGGTAACTTTCCTTATTTTTGGACGGCAACATGTGTTTGTGCTCGTGTAGCTGTCGTGTAGTTCAACTTGTTCTACAACTTGACGATTATTATCTCTCGTTCGGCTTTGGTGGTGGTTCTTTATCCGAAATGCGCTTGTGAATGGGTTCTGTTTACATTTCCGCCAAGAGACACGTACAGACTACGGGTGGTGGTGGTCCGTTGTATGTCTGCTGCGGCAACTACTTAGCATGGCGACATGGAGATAAATAGGAGAATTTTCTTCAAATTCAAATGCGAAACACTGCTGAAGAGGGTTGCCAAGTGAGTGGTGAGTGAGAAGTGCCCGACGAGCGACGACTGCATAAGTAATGAATAGAATTGGTGGCGAACTCTGGGGAATTCCAGTGGGATGGGTGCGGGATAAGGATTCTGGAGGGTTTTCCAAGAGATGACGATTATCTGGCCGATTCAACTTGGCGCTGGTAGCTTTAAGAGGAACAAACAATGGCGCCTGCAGCCTACAAAAAATCCTGTTCGGCGATGCTTCAAAATTGAAGATTTTTTCCTCCTAAAAAATGAGAGCCATGGCAGCCCAAAAACCGAGTTCGGTGATGCTTCAAAAATATGAGATTTTTTCTCCAAAAAGTGGGAGCCTGCCATGGCTCCAATGGCCCAAAAATCGTCTTCGGTGATGCTTCGAAATTCAAGATATTTTCCTCCAAAAAAATGATAACCCTGGCAACCCTCAAGCTAACCCCAACCCCTTTTCCTTTGTTTGTCGTATATCATCTCTGTTGACTCTTCATATTCATTCAGTTGTGTCATTTCGGTTTTATCTTCGACAAATCTGATAAATCTTCGACTTGGCAAGTGTGCCGCACAAACAATACCCTCGACTCGACAAGTGTAACCCATCGTCTCTCGTCTCCTGCCTCCCCCCCTTCCCCCTCCTCGTCCACACCATCTCGTGAATTCAGACGAAACTCAATGTGCGTTCTATGTGCTCACACAAAATAAAGAAATAAAGAAGCAAACAAACAAAAAAAAATAACTGGAATCGTTTTGTCAAAACATTGTCGAGGACCACTTTTGAATTTGAATATCGATCCCGTGGAAGGGTTAAAGAACTTGTCGGTGACGACCCAAAGAGCTCAGATTTTTTTTATTATTTCTCCCAGACTTGTTGGCGCGTCGTTAGTTTTGTAGTCGAAAACGAAAAAAGAAACTAATTAAATTGAGAGAAGGACTATGAAATCGGAATCCAATTGAGGGCCATTAAGTGGTCTTGCTCGCTCGGGGGGTCTCCCTCCTCACCCGGGTGCAGTGTCACGTCACGTCTTTGCAATAAAAACGCAACAATGCGACGAAAATTCCTCACAAATTTGAACGTTCTCCTCGTTTTTCGTCAGTTAACGACGTTGATGGGGAGCTTTTGAGTGACAGCTTGTCAGTTGATTGATGTCCAGCCAGTCGAGAAGTTTTGAATTTCAATTGACTTGGCCGAAGTTTTGTGTGAACCCTGTGGCATCGCCGTTTGTCCGTCCATCATCATCCTTAACAGTAATTGCGTTTCTATTGCATTTCTGATCTGTCTCTGGGGTACGCTTAGGTGTGTCGTGCAGTTTTTTGCAATTCCCAAGGCCGCCTAATAGAACCGCAAAGTGGCGACCTAATCCTCAGTGCTTCTGCAGAAATGAGAGATGGAAATGAATTCCATTTGTGAACGTATCCGCCAGACCCCCCATTCCCCTCTCTGGAATGTATTCGCCAGCGACTCTCTCACACGCCGCCTGAAGTGGGGAGTTGATTGATACCTTTGACCAAGACACAGTGGCAATGGCATCGCCGTAAATAGTGCGTGCATTCGTGCTTTGCACGGCGACGACGACTGCAGAGGAGAGGAGGACTCCTTTAGCCACCATCCACGACGACGTCGATTGACTTGCGCGGCAAAGACAACAGAGCGACGACGGTTGCTCAGTTTTGATCCGAGATGTGCACTCGTCGCGGCACAGGAAAACAGACACGGCTGGGCGGCAAAGGGGCGGTGACGCGAATTCTTTTCTTATTGATTCGATGGATTGATGAAAGAGAGATAATATTGCAATGAACCGTTATTATTCGTCTACCCACGATGGCATAGTCGCGGTCGGAGTCGAGTCAAAGCCGCTCGCCGTAGGCCACCAGCCACAGCAGTTGGAAGCCATTGCAACTGTTTGCGACGCATGAATGCATTGCATATCCAAACCGAATGCCATTTCAGCCATCCAGTCTAGTAGCCAATGCCTTTGATGTGTATCTGTCGGTGTTTGACTGAGTTATGATAGTGGTCTCGGTATGGAATGCTCTCGCGGCCGGGCGGGGGCACAGAGAGTAAGGCGGAAATTGTGCTTGAGGGCGTTGCAATGGAGAAAACTGACCAACTTAGCGGTTTTCGTAATGAAAATATGCCGTCAAGAACGGTTAGCGACGATGATCGCATGGAGATGCAGGTGAACCAGTTGATGTGGTGTGTCTACGAGGCAACTTTGTAACGCGCCGTAGATTTTTGGCCACTGCTCCAGAACAAGCAACAGGCTGCAGAGAGACTTTTAACGACTTTTTTACGAGCTCACAGCTTCGTTGGGGTCGTTAAAATGGTGTGGACTCAATCATAAGTGGTGGCAAATGCCTGGAGAGGCATGATTTCGCATCGAATTCGTGGAGTTTTTAAAGTATTTAGCTCTAGCTCTAGCTCTCTCTCTCCCTCTCCCCCTCTCTCCCCCTATCACTCCCTCTCGCTCTGTCTCTCTCTCTGATTGGTAGTCAAACCAGCGGCGAACAACTGCTGACAGAGAAAGCAGCGATCCTGCCTGACCTACTTCAACCAACTCAACCGTGTGCCTCTCCCCATGTCGTCCCAACGTCCGGTGTCAAGGTCTTCCAATGCACGCCACAGCAAATGGGAAAAACAAAGCAACAGAAAAATGCGGCCCCCGTCAAAGCAAACCATCGTGCTTTCGTCCACCACAAGATCTTCCCGGAGAAGTTCAACAATCGCCAAGCCAATCATCAATTACACCGTGAATCAGTGCTTTCCAATTGTCCACCCAAATAAGCGCACAAAGAATTTTAATGAAAATAATTGAGAGAATTTGCGTCCCAAAAAAGGGTAACCGCCACAATGACTCTCTGTGTGATCACTCATCGGCGCGCCACGCATCGGTCGGTATGTCGTCGAATCGTGTTTAGTTTGTCCCGAGCAAATCCTGCTGAGGATGATAGACGCACAAGCGCACGCACATTACAACTCGTAAACTAGCAATCACTGTCAACATGACATTCCACAAATTGTCACCACAGCAGTTGACATGTCCTTAAGTACATAATGTGTCATAATTGTGGACCATCATCGGCGGTTGCTTGCATCCATCCATCCATCCATCCGTCGGTTGGTCGGTCGGTCCGTCGTCAACGTCCAGCGGGCGACGAAATGGATTTACCGATGTTTGCCTGGCTGACATATCTAGAAGTAGTCGCTGTTGACAGCTTAAGGTGCCGCCAATGGCTTTGGGAATGGCAATATTTTAAAAATAAAACAAAAACAGTTCCTTAATTAGCCAAGCTGATGATGATCGTCACAAGTTATGGGTGTGCCGCGCTGGGTTTTGCTCGGATTGACATTTTTTTTGTTTCGCTGCCCCACCCTCCTGTCCACACTCTCCATCTCGGTAAATACCTCAATCAATCTTTGAACGAGAACCATGCCGGCGCGACGGCGGCGGCGGCGGCAGTAAACATCTCGGACTCCTAATTGAACCGAGTGCAGCACTAGCCAGAGACCCATCGCTTGGGTCGCTAATTTGTTTCCTCAGCGATGTGGCGGGCGGTACGCAACAACTTACTTGACCCCAATTGAAAGTTCTTGTCGACGTTCCCTTCTCACACAGCGACTTAGGCGGATCGGCGAATAGGCAGGCCCTGCTCTGCTCAACATGACGTCATTTTGGCTTAAAACTCAACCGATTAATCGCAATGGACAGCAGGTCGTCAGCGGAAGACTTAAGAATAACCTACTTCAATGCGAATGTGGTTGGGCTTATCGTTCTGTGCGCTTGTCCCCTTGTCTGCGGAGGAGGGGGACTGACCCTTCGGCAGCGATAAGATGCGGCGGCACACACATGAACGCGCACGGATTGTGGCCGATGGCTGGTGCTGTGGGTTATCAGATTTTTTTGTGTCTTTCCGCCGCTCCGAAGGTGGCCTTAATTGGTTCTAATAAATCGTGGATTTGGCTTGTGTTTTATGGATGAGCATGCAGTCGACGGCGGTGTGGGCTTGTTGTTGTCTTTCGATTCGAGGCCGTTATCTTCGGTGGACTGACATAAATCAAAAAGTGAGGCAATCTTCGAGGATGGGACTTTGAAGTTTATTACACTTTCACTGCGATGGGGAATGAATAATTGTGCAAGCATGAGATGAAGGAGATTTGATTTCAAATGCTGGCGGCTGGGTGAACTGATTTGTAACGCCATCTACAACGGGCGTGGGTAGCACCGTAGTCAAGACACAGACCCGAGTTGTGGAGAGAATTGTGAAATGGACGGAAATGGGAGGGAAATGTAGACCAACTCCGTGGGAGTCTGCTGCGAATTTGAACAATACCGAGAATCAGCGTTTGATGGGGAAAATGTAGGCAGGTAGGGCAAGGAAACCGAAAGTGATTAAACTTCGGCGAGATTGCAGTGAATTTCGGCGGCAGACGTGCCTTTTTTTTTTTTGTGAGATCCGATGGCTTTACGAGATAGTCGGCAAGATTGCAGTGAATTTCGGCGGA
Source organism: Eristalis pertinax (assembly GCA_907269125.1). Classification (NCBI taxonomy): domain Eukaryota; kingdom Metazoa; phylum Arthropoda; class Insecta; order Diptera; family Syrphidae; genus Eristalis; species Eristalis pertinax. Next base: position 7,652,144 of record OU026148.1, read on the forward strand.
AGAGGAGCATTTTTTGAGTGGGATTCGATGGTTTTACGCGTCCCTTTACGTTCAGCAACAATTTGGAGATATCAACGACGACAATCTTGTGTCGTTACCGCGGTCGATGTGGCAGTGATAAGGTGGCTAGGTTTATGGATGCCTTGGTGGTCGTACAGCAGCGCTTCACTAGGACCAGTGTGTGTCGGGACCATGGTGCGTTGCGACAATGGTTACAATGAAGCGTGGTGAGCCTCAAAAACTGAGGAGTAGCGAGATGGTGACAATTTGTGTGTTCCAACACGACGGAAGTTAAAGATTTCCAAGTGAAGACGCGTCTTGGAGCGACTACCTCAAACAACCCACATTTGTAAGTGATTTGGGGTAGTTCCCTTGAAGACGAGCCGCTTCATGCGTGAAGGAACTCGAAAATCTCTGAATTTGGACACCAGGACGCGTAGAAGGATCCTAGAGGCTCGAGGAAGTGAGAAGTCGCCCAAGTCATTCGAGACTACACATGAGAAGGACAGTATTTGAACGAAATTTTCATTATTTCTTCGAAAGTCTCTCAATCCCCACACAGACCTTGACGCCTCACATCAGAGGACACTTCCCCGATCAAAGTTATAACCTCAATTAGCTCTGATTTGTGACACATAATCCCCGCACATAAATTGCGACCATTTCGAACAAGAAAACTAATGAATTCCCATTCACTTTAACGATTCGCACACAATTCCTAATAATTCAAGCCAACCACACACACGCCAAGGCCCAGGATTAGATACTCATGTCAGTCATAACCGTGCTCGCCGTCCCCCCCCCAAAACTGAAGAGTAAACAAAAGAAAACTTATCGATAACAATAACCGAGCCAACACGAACGCAATCAATTGCCAGAATGAGTGTAGACTGAAAGGCGACAACGACGACGGCAACGGCGACGGTAAATATTCATAAGAGCCGTCATCAAGACTGTTTTTGGATGCAGAATTAATTTTTGACTCCTCTCTCTTGGTTTCGGTCGATTGGCCTTGAATGTTTACGTCCAGGAGGGGGACGAGCACGGTAAGCTGCTGCTGCTGCTGCCGCCGCTCAGGAGGGGAGAAGATCTAACGAATTGGCACAAGTTTGTCCTTGCTCGGGAAGACACACATTGCGACGTGTCCTGGAAGTGGGAGTGGGAGTGATGTGATTTATGTGACAAGGGTTTGCGCTGAGACTTACTTACGTGCTCAGAGGTCAAGGGAAATTGGCACGAGGATTGGAAGTTGTTGTGACAGCGAAATGGTTTGATTATTTTGGACTTCGATGTTGTTTTGAGTGTTTTTTGAGGCAGGAGCACGAAATACCTCGCAGCGAAGAGGTGTGAATGGGTGGCGCTAGACAGCCCATAGAGGGCCAGGGCCTAGCTTCTCAGTAACCACTCGTGTTGTGCGTGCTATTGTTCTCTCACGAGTGGAAGGGATCTACCGAGTTTTTGCCGCCTCTGAACGGCCAAATTTGAGAAACTTTTTCTAGAAAGAAGTGTGGGCAGTGAAAATTATGTCGAACCTAGACGCCGAGGTTCAACTGCGTTGGAGTCGACGCACATACCCCCACAACGCCACTGTTGTCCAAGAGATGCTTCAAGAAAATGAAGACAGTGGTCCTCTAGAGGAAACCTAACTTCAACGTCAAGACTAATTAGAGACCGGGACTAGGTAGGCACGACTGACTGCCACGGCATTCGCCGCTACCCACTGACTAAGGAACAAACCCCTCTTTAACGTCCCGACGAGGCAACAGAGGTGAAGTAGACGGGTGCGTTCACAAATCGAAGCAGCATTTGTCGCAGGCCTCCCATCAGAACTCTCAATTTGCAGGAAGACACTGGAAGACACTGGACGTGGGCCTCAACCAACAAGCCTCTTCAGCTAGCCAGATATCTGCCAGCTGCCCACCAAGCTAGTTGCAGTCCCTCTCCACTTATGTGTGCCATCTCGTTGGAGGACGTCCTCTATTCCTATTGTTCCAATGGCTCGCAATCGAAAATGAAGACACTGACTAAGTTAGATAGAAGCAGGGAAGTAGTGCCGTGAGAACCTTCACAGAACCACACCTTACCTCCACCTCCAGGCAAAGCAGACAGTCCTCGTGTCCTTCACTTAACAAATTGCTGAGGGGAACCAGATTCCGTGAAACACCCGTCCGCCACAGAGCCCCTTTCCCCATTAAACGCACAACGATCCCACATCGTCCCATGCTTTCCCAAAATCAGCGGTTGCTCAGGCTCTCTCTGAATCCCCTTAAATGTGCATTGGCAACGAATACCCCATGACGTTCGTAAAATTTCATGTTCCGCTGTGTAAAATAAAGCTGAACCCTTTATGGCGCCACTCCAAATGGGAGAGAGAGCCCCAAATAAATTCTCATGGTTATGTGCACTCCTCCCTTCCTCCCTTCCACACGCCACACAGGCATTTTCAAGAATCACCCACGTAAGCATGATCATAGTCGTCGACCCTGGCCAAATGCCAGTTCATTAGAACCACGTATGAACTATGACACTCGGTCTACCACTGAATTTCGTGCCACAATTCCTGCGGTCGTCGTCGTCCCCCCTCGCCCCCCATTGCAGATGTCAGGAGCACCTCCCCTCCTTCCTCCGGGTGTGGCAACAGTGAATTCCACAATTCATGGTCAATGCAAGAGACCCAATAATGGAACGAAATGAAACGAATCTCTGCAATCATTGAGTGTCCGCTACGCCACTTGGACAGAGTCCTTTTTCTTTCTTTTCTGACTCTGCAGTGTTTTGAAAAAGTTTTCTGATTAAACTCTCACCGCGGAGGGAAACAAAAGGAGCCACCGGACCGAGGGTTAAGGCAGCAAAATTCTTTGGGTTATGATCGGAGGATGCGTTGTTCAGTGTTCAGTGCAGAAGGAATGAGTCACCACCACCGCAAGGATATCACAAAGTTAAGGATTAACAGGAGCAGCAGCGCAGGCGGAGAGAGACGTGCAGAAAGTGGCCAATGGAAGATGTCTGAGTGGATAAGTGTTTGTGTACAAATGGTTTTCAGTTTCTACCCTCTTTTCAGCCGAAGTTGGTGCCTCTTTACGGACAAAATGTGTCATGGGTGCACGGAGGAATGGCGACGACATGCCGCCGCCACTGCAATGCATTGTGTTGCACTACTGACGCCGTGGATATCCTTTGTGTCAGTGGCGATGACATGATGCCATGCGGGGCGATAGGGTTGGGTTTGGCAGGAGATGCTCGGTGGAAATGCATGGTTTTGCAAATGCGTCGGAATGGAGACGTTATGTGATCGAGGAAGATGCTTAAAGTGGTGGACGGGGGCGTTGAAGTGTGTGCTGTACAGTTGACGACAGGAGATGTGCAGTCATTGTCGGCAGGATGAGGCAGAGATTTATCAAAGTTCGGGAGCAATTGGTGGAACAAAATTCGGCGTTCTTACACACAATGTGACTCGAGGTTTATACTCTCGAAGGCGATGCATATGTTTACTGACGGTGGCAACGATGGCAGTTAATGGAGGGAGTCAAAAAAGGGATTCCAAGGAGCAGTCATTAGAAGGCTTCAAGAAGGAGTCTAGAAGGCTTCAAGAAAGAGTCGAGAAAGCTTCAAGAAGGATCAAGGAGGCTTCAAGAAGCAGCCAAGAAAGCTTGAAGATGGCTTCAAGAAACCGCTTCAACAAGGAGTCTAGACGGCTTCAAGAAGGAGTCTAGAAGGCTTCAAGAAGGAGTCGAGAAAGCTTCAAGAAGGATCAAGGAGGCTTCAAGAAGCAGTCAAGAAAGCTTGAAGATGGCTTCAAGAAACCGCTTCAACAAGGAGTCTAGACGGCTTCAAGAAGGAGTCAAGAAGGCTTCAAGAAGGAGTCAAGAAGGAGTCGAGAAGGGTTCAAGAAGGAGGCAAGAAGGAGTCTAGAAGGCTTCGAGAAGGAGTCTAGAAGGCTTTAAGAAGGCATCAAGAAGGAGTCAAGAGGGGTTCAAGAAGGAGTCTAAAAGACTTCGAGAAGGAGTCAAGAAGGAGTCTAGACGGCTTCAAGAAGGAGTCTAGAAGGCTTCAAGAAGGAGTCAAGAAGGCTTCAAGAAGGAGTCAAGAAGGAGTCGAGAAGGGTTCAAGAAGGAGGCAAGAAGGAGTCTAGAAGGCTTCGAGAAGGAGTCTAGAAGCCTTCAAGAAGGAGTCTAGAAGGCTTCAAGAAGGAGTCGAGAAAGCTTCAAGAAGGATCAAGGAGGCTTCAAGAAGCAGTCAAGAAAGCTTGAAGATGGCTTCAAGAAACCGCTTCAACAAGGAGTCTAGACGGCTTCAAGAAGGAGTCTAGAAGGCTTTAAGAAGGCATCAAGAAGGAGTCAAGAGGGGTTCAAGAAGGAGTCTAGAAGGCTTCGAGAAGGAGTCAAGAAGGAGTCTAGACGGCTTGAGGAAGGAGTCTAGAAGGCTTCAAGAAGGAGTCAAGAAGGCTTCAAGAAGGAGTCAAGAAGTCTCCAAGAAGGAATCAAGAAGGCTTCAAGAAGGATCAAATGCTGTTATAAACTGCCGCGACTCACTAAGATCCATCACCCACCATAAGGTGAAACTCTGCTGGGCTCCAGGTCACAGCTCAATAGCAGGGAACGAGAAAGCAGACGAACTAGCCAGACAAGGGTCTGAAATGGACATTGGCGAAGCGGACACGTCACTGCGACCACCGATCAGTGCATTAGACCGGACTATGAGTGACATAATATAAAAAGACGCCAACTCGTCCTGGCTCACTAGAAATGACTGTCACACGACAAGATCAACATGACCAGAGCTTAACAATGGCAAGACAAAGAAGCTTCTGGCGTTGGACCGCAACTCGATTCGTGAGCCTCGGAAATGGAACGCGGAATCCAGCGATTTCTTCCGGAGCTGTGGCGAGGAAGAAGAGATCAAGGCTACCCAACATCTGCTATGCAGCTGCCCAGCTCTCCAGAAGCGACGCCTACCCTTGCTGGGCCAACGATTCTTCAGAGAGACTGCGGACTTAGCAAGTGCAGACATTTCGGATCGCTTAAGATTCGTAAAGAGAACGGGGTGGTTTACGCCATCACGCGACAGGATATGTGCCCCGTAAATGAAGTGATTCACAATGGTCTCTAAGGCATCCGAGTGGAAGTGATGTGTAACCATCACACTCCCCTTCCAAAAGAAAACCTAACCTAAGGTAGTCCGTGAGGCTAAAACCATTCAATTTCAGCCTTCACTCAAAGCGTCTGACGTCAAAAAAAAAAAGAAACATTTTTTTTCCACCCAAAAAATATTATCTATCAAAAAATGAATCTCAACCGCCTACGAAAGCAACAATAAAAGATGTCGACGCGCATCGAGTTAACACCGCACTCGCTATGCGGAATTTCAACTGGCTCGTTGGTCTAGGGGTATGATTTCCGCTTAGGGTGCGGGAGGTCCCGGGTTCAAATCCCGGACGAGCCCAAGTCGTCGATCTCTTTTTTTTTTTCTTCATTTTTTCTTGTTTTTTCTTCACAAACACTTACATCTAGAGGCAAGGAAATGGACTTACGTTAGTTGACAGCTGACTGGATAGACTCATCACTTGGTCCCGAGCGTCGACCAGCTCGCGTTTGAGGCGCCGAATCTCGTTCGCCTGTCGCTCCTCGGCCGAGCCGTACAAGGAACTTCCACCGGAGAGCAGAGACGCTGCACTGCCATGAACTGCAAATGAAAACAAGGCGAAACATAAATTTCACAGTCGATTGATTTGAAAAGCTCATCCATACCATCGTCGTTCTTCTTGGGATAGGTGAGCCTGTGGCAGCCGGGAAGGGTTGTTGTGCCGCCGTGTGTCGGCGATAGGGGCCCGCCGAAACCCCGATTGATCGGTGTCGGTGATGTTGGCTGACTCCAGGCGACCGGTCCCACTCCAGCGGGCACTCCAACTTGATTGACGTTGCCCGCGATACCGCCGGGACCGGCTGGCCCGCCGGCACCGACATGGCCGTTGGCGCCGGGTGGCACTGTGCCCACGGGCAGGCAGTAGTACGGCTCGAGTTCGACATCCGGTCCGCGGCTCAGCATCGATGGGTACATTTTCTCCGACTTCGTCGATCTGCTGGCAAAAAAAATTTAAATTAATTCAAGCGCACAGGGGGTGGTGGGTGAGAGGGGTGGTTAAGCAAAAGCGGAAAACAATTTGATTTGCGAGGCGAAAGAGGCAAAAGAAATTCGAATCAGAGTGCAAAATGAATGAAAAGAGCTGGCAAAAGTCAAACGCGTCTAAATTGAATTGATGCGAGGCGTGTCTAGCTGAGACTGAGAATTGAGTTATCCTTAAAGGGGCCACTTTGCTTGGGGTGCGGCGGAGGTGGAGGAGGGAGGTGCCTGTGTGTGAGGAAGACGCTTCTGGGTCAAATGGTGAAATGGATCCTTTGCGTCATGAAATGAGTTGAATTGCATTTTTTTGTAAAAAGAAAGGACTAATTTTCAAAGGGGATGGAGTCTGAGAGGGATTTTCTTATTTACGTCATGGCTGCTGACGTCGTCTTTGGAGGGAGTCATGAGGACAAATTCGAGCTTTTTGAGACTTTTGGGGGCAACTGTTCGCGTCCAGGAACAACAGCCGAGATCTGAAGAGAGGACAAGTCTTTTCGAAGGACAGGGGTGTACTACAAGTCGTCGGGTTCAGACATGGAAAAGCACACGTCGAGGTTCGAAGAAATATCGGCTCTCATTGAAAGACAGGAAGAGTCCTGCGGGTCATCGGGCCCGGGTGCAACAGAGCAGGACACGACAAATCTCGAATGCGGCGAGCCTTCAGAGAAAACCTAAGGACACCAATGAAAAAAACCGGCAGAAGTCGTCACGTCGCTTGACTCCTTCCCAAGATCGAAGCTATCCCATTTCTCGCCTCCCATCCTTCATCTGCTTCCGACGTATGATGCGTCTAGCTACATTTCCGACAAATTCTTCTTCTTATCGTCCTCTGATGGCTGTCTCCAGCATCAGCAGTCACCTATCCCTGCAGGTGGTCTGCACATTCGATTCATCATCAGGACGCCCTCCTGCCGGGACATTCTGCTCAAACACCAATAAGTCATCGAAAGACACAATCACACATCCCACGGATTTGCCCTCCGTCCATTCAATATCCTTTCGACACAATCCCTATCGGATTCAGTTGTCAACTCCAGGAGCTGCACCAGAAGGAGTAACCATGTATCTACTTTGCATTTGCATGGAGTCCATCCCCCCGGGGGGGACAGCAGAAGAGTAGCAAACATTATCACCGCCGACCATGAGTGCCTGTCGACTTCCGCCTCTTGTGCGAACATCATTGTGCCGCCGCCGACGCAGAGAGCGAGTGAGAAAGCGAAATAAATGAAATTCCACGCTGTAATGCGCGCCGAGCACATTCCACAGCAGGAGCCTGAAACGTGAAGTGCACTTCTCCTCGTGCCGCCCCATCAGTTGCTCGCCTCCGCAGCTGCATATCCTTCATCGGCATTCACGCACAATATGGAATGATTAATGGGGTCTAACATGCTTCGGCTGAGACTGAGAGTCGGATGGCGGCGGTAGGAGGAGGCGGAGGACGAGGATTGCAAAGTTTCATTGTAACATGAGTCCTTGGCTCCTTTGTTTCTTCCTTCGCTCAACTCAAGTCCTTGACAGAAGGTGAATGTCACCGGAATTGCCGTGCCACGGGGGGGAGGGGACACCGTGAATTGAGTTCAAATTTAAAGAAAATATTGAATGCTTCCAGTTGAGTGGGCATGGCACATTGTCGACTGGCGTCACATTTGTCGGTGGTGTCGGACGACCAGGGGCACGTGAATCAGAAACATCCGGAAATTGCTTGTAGCGCTATTTGCATTTGTTGGCGATTTCAAAAATCGATTATAATCGAAACCGAACTGCTGCCAGACAATTAGATTTGAGTGGTTTTCAGGTGGCCCCCTTGCACCCTCGTCACTTCCTCTTTCGTCCTCTCCTGGGTGACCGTCTGTCGGTCTGTCTGACGGTCCCACATTCCAAGGACGAAATGCAATTAGTGTTTTATTGTTATTTGAAACGTGTCCTGATTAACATGCCACGGGGGGTCGTATTCACATTTGAACGGAGTGTGTATCTGGACTCTGAATGGACGAAGACTGTTTGTCTGTTTTAGATGCGGGATTAGACGCTTCTTTGGGGCCTTTGTGCCCTCTTTTGAGCCGAAAACCATGCCGCTACGACAGCTAGGGGCTGAGAAAAGTGTCCGAGAAGCTGACCTGAAGGGATTGCTTTTACAAAATCGCCAATATCTCGGCAATCCAATTCATCTCCTTCGAGTTTTTGGGACATTCATCAACCCCATCCCACCATAGCCCGGCACAAAGCACTTTGCGCTTGGTTCCAAGCCTCTACGCTAGCGTCATCTGTCTGATCACTGTGGTCGTTGGACCGCACCCCCCTTAATGGTGCCCCGGGGTCGACTGCCCTCCACGATGCATACACATTGAACCTTGTACCTGCAATTAATTTTCGCAATAAAACACACAAAATAATGCATCCTTGCGCTGGATGACTGGCAAAAAACAAGAACCGACCAGAATACAAGAAAAAAAAAAAAGGCTCTCGACATGTGCTACAAGAGCAATTATCCTTGCGCAACACATTCTCTCTGGTGGCCTCTCTTAACCCTTTAACTCTGACTGAAGGAGTGTCGATGTCTGGGGGAGGGAGGGGGGGAGGTTGCATATCGTTTTTGTGCATGCAGCGGAACAGATGATTTAGAGGAAAAACTGAAAAACTATTTGCGCCCTGCTGCAGTAACACAAAACAGTCCTACGGAACGAACGACGAGCAGGTAAGAATGGACTAATGTGTGTGAGTGAATGTACGTGTGCCTTATTCATTATGTCCTGGGGAGCACTTCTAAATTGGAACGATGCGAGTGAAAGGAGTATGTATGCCAGAATGCCAGAATGCCAGAATGCCCCACAGTCAGGCATAGTCAGGCCCTTAGCGTGTGTTTATTATCAAATGAAAGAGAATTCACTACACTCGTACACTCGTGTGTCCTTCTTTCGTTATCCTTGTCCTCCTCTCATCCGCCCATCATCTCGGGTGAATATTTGAGTGAGGTTCCAAAAGGGACTGAATAAAAGGTCCGAAAAAAAACGTACGAAACGTACGAAAAAAAAAAAAAGAAAATAATCCCTCGTCCTCAGTGAATAAGTGATGTTTCGATGTCCTTCACACAGGCAGCAACTGAATGGGACCTGCACTATGAATGCGGTGCTCCACGGTGTGTGTGTGTGTGTGTGTGTGGCAGTGTCTAGTGAAAGATGTAAAAGAAGACGCATCTAACGGTTGGAAAAGCACGCGGAAAAAAAAAGCTCATTAAACACAAGGGATATAACAAAGCGTGAACAGAAAGAAAAAATGGAAGAAATTCGCCTTCTCCCGCACAAGACCACATCTACTTAAGCGCCAAAGTAACGAAAGGAAAAGAAAAGCGAACAAGCAGAACAAAAAAGAACTCAAAAGGACACAGGTTCTCCTTCGTTTTTTTTTTTGTGTTTTTCTGTCTGGTCTTCCACAGTACCTGGGGTATGTCCTTTCTTTCAGATAGCTAGTGAAAGAGAGAGAGAGAGAGAGAGAGAGAGAGAGAGAGGGCGTAGGGTGGATGGTTAATAAATGTTCAAGGCGGGCGCGGAAAACAATCATTCCGGTGTGAGGGGGTGGGTGGGGAGAAAAACGGAGGACACAAATATTTAAATTCCTGTTGTTTCTGTTTTGTTTTCGTTTCGGGGAGGATTTCCTTTTTTTGTTTTTCTTTCTTTCGTTCTAAGGACTCACCTGATGCTGTTGCTTCGGTTTAGCCTTGGACTCTGAATGTATGGGGATTCGCCGCCGCCGCGATGAATGATTTTATGATTATGTCGTGTCATGCCGGGTGATCCGATTTGAAGACTCTCGAGGGAGTCACCCTCGGAGAGGCGGCTGCCAGCTGTGTTGCTATGCTTCAGCCACATCGCGTACGTACTGTACTCGGGTTTCACTTCAGCATAAGTTTGCGTATCCGAGAGGCTGCCGTCGATCATTTTGCCTGATGTACGATTTGATATGCTGTGCACGAGAGAGGAAGAGAGAGAGAGAGAGGGGGTGTGTGAGATGGAATTTTACAAGACTGTTGCTGCTTTGTGGCACTCTGAGGGAGTCTCGAGATTAATGGAGGCGGCCATTCGATTGAAGTGTGATGGAATTTAAACGACTGCTGTGCGACGTTTCGTAGTAATGGCAGAGTGCAGACTGCTGTTGTTGGGGAGTAGTTCAGCATTGAGTTGAGTTTCAGTGAGGACTGGCGAGTTTCAATGCGATCGTTAATAGTGTAGACCGAGTGGGAAGGTGCCTCACAAAATTGAGCAGAGCCTGAATGGTGGGCGGTGGGTAGTAGTCCACGCCAATGTGACCAGAAAATCCACGACGAGTTCTAAGATGTACGCCGAAGAGCTGAGTACTGCGCGGTGTATGAAGTTCGAGGATAATCTAAAGGCAGTAGGCATTCAACAAAAAGAAAAAAAAAACAAGTTAAAATTTGCCCGACGTGGGAAAGGAGACTGAGACGATCTTCCGCCTAGTGCGCCCTAGTCACATTCAACACCACTAAGAGAAAAAAATGCAGTGGGTGCTCTTTGGTAGGCCAACATGAAGCCGAGGACGAAGGACAACATCGATCAAGTTTTCCAAAGAGTACCCAAGGGTCGGATGGTGTAGACAGTTTAACAAAAAAATGGCCAATGTGCCACCTAGTTTATCCTACTAGCATTCAGCAGCACTAAATGGTAAGAAATCCCTCAAAAGCTTGTCGAAAGTATTTCAAAGCAAGCGTTTGGTGGTAGGACATGCATGAACCCCAAGATGACCAACAACACTAAAATATCAAAATTCAAAACAAAAATGTACCTTTAGACGGTCGTAGGGGGTAGGTGGAGTAAGGGGTATGCACCACAAATAAATTCAACGAACAAAATAATCCCAAAACACCCACGATGTGCAGTGTGCACTCCACGGAGGGTGGGCAGAAACTGAGTTTTTCAACTCAGACTAACCGTCTCTTATATAGAATCGACCACCCACCACCACATTTCACTCAATTTTGATTTTTTTCATCCATTTTTTCGGGAATTTCACTTATTTTTCGGATTTTTGAACTTTTTTTCTCGTCAAGGGTTATTGGGGGCGATTGGGGGATAACTTCTCTGAGGACACTGAAGAGCATTTTACAGCAGTTTAGAGGGTGTTTGGAGGTATTTGGTGGCCTTGAAGGCACATTTTTATTCGATTTTTCGACGTGTTCTTGTTCCAGAATCGGTGCTAGAAGTAGTGATGGGCCAACTCGAGTTGGTAAGCCGGGACAAACCGAGTTACATCCAAACCCAGTTGAACCGAGTTCAATTTATGTCAACCCGATCTAAAACGAATCGAATAATTGAACATGTAAAGTGAACACACAATTCATTCACTTTCGGTTGTACTGCTCCGTTCTATACCTAGTTGGGGTTCTGCTTGAACTCTGGTGGTCCCGCGGTTGCTCGGACCCTGTCGCAACTGGCAAAGCCCTGCAATCTGACATGCTATAACTTAAAACGCGACTCGGCTGTAGGTAGAATTTAGTTCGAAAAAATCTTTGCAAATGTTTGTCTGCTCGCGCCATCACGAATTTCACACGGCACGTACTACTCTCTGTTGTGTTGGATAAATTGTAGCGTGTGCAGGACGTAAAGGCAGTACTCTAGAGTCCGACAAATTCAAACATGACCAAACAAAACTGCCTTGTAGAACGTTTGTCGGATTACATCAGGTCGACTGGAATATTGTTTGAAACCGAGTTAGCCGACTCCGAGTCGGAACTCGGTTTGCTTCAATTCCCACTCGGACTAACTCGGTTTAAGGAAGTTGTGGTCTGGCACGGCACTAGCTAGATGTTCTTACAAGCTTTTCTTTCGGAAGATCTAACGTCAATTCATACGACGCGGTGAATCCCTAGAGTTTTGAGCGATGTCTGGACGTGCAGTCGGGTAGTTTCACTACAAACAGGAAATTGGATGTGAGTGAGTAATTGTAAGGGTGTCGCTACAGGACCCTACAAGTTCGGTAGAGTGGGCTACCAGCGAAACCAGCACACTTAGAGACACTGTGTTGGTCCGTTGTGATACCCACAGTCAGACTACTACCATTGATCGACAACGCCCTTGTTCGTGTCGTTAATTTGATCCCAACGGCATATGCAGACTGAACCTGACAAAAGCGTGCGGACCTCTCTAACCAGGCATTTAACCATCCAGCTGTTGCACCTGGGGTTAGCTCCTACAGGAACCACAGGAGCGTGCACACCTACCCAATACGTCAGGCCGGGCAGGATTTGGTCAAAAGACTCTGTTTAAAATGCACGACTGTAGCACATTGGCACTTTTGGGGCATGACTTGACGTCACTAGTGAAAAAGCGCCCTAAAGGAGGACGCTGGAGTCGAGAGCAGAGTGAGGATGAAGAGAAGTTGTAGTACAATGGATCAGTTTTTGAGTCTGAGTGCTCCAGTGTAGTGTTAAGAACTTTCGGCAGAAAAAATAAGGGATGACGAGAAGCAGACAGTGAATGCACATGACCAAATTTCTAAATTGCCCAATTCTTTGACAGTAGCAATTGTGGCCACCAGGGATTGTGCCTTCTTCGTATAGTCATGCGAGTGTCATGTGTATAGTCAAATTAGGAAGTCTGGAGCACGCTAACTCAGTCGCCAGAGTGTGCAAGCTTTGAACAGAAGCCCCCCTTCGTTTTCGAAGTCAATCCTCAAGCTTATCCCACCCAAAATCCACTCGATTCAAAGCTCCATCGAAAGACGATCAAATAATCTCCATCGCCCATCAACAAGTTCCACAAGGAACCTCTTCCACAAGACAGTTGGACGCACAATCTCTCCTTTCTCAGACATCATACAGGTCCTTGAAAATCACAGAAAGAATGCAAGCTGATGGAACAGCATGGTCTCACTGAATAGCTCGCTTGATCCTCTTAATTTTTGCTCTTGGACTCATCCGCCTTCGACGTACCATTTCGGGGATGGAGCTCGAAATGCATGCGTGTAGCGTATTCAACAAAAATCAGGTCAAGTCAAGTAGATGGTCATACTTCGTTTCGAAGACTTTTGGGATACCTGCTGTCTTTTGCTGATTTCTGGGCGACTTTGGCCGGATTTTCAGTCAACTTTGATCCATTTTTTTCGAGGCACTTCGTGTGGGCTTGGGCTGGACTAGGCTAGACTATGGCTTCTCGATTGAAGGTGGGTGGGGATGGGTTTGTGATGAAAATCTGTGGGGAGAGGGGTGCAGATGGTGTTGTGGGTCTGGCTAATTTCATGGCTTTCTTGATAGAGTTAAACTGTGTGACACGACATGGGTGCCTGAAGAAGAAATCGTGATGAGCCGAAGGTCGTGATGAGACTTGTGCGGGAAGCAGTTGGTGATGACGATGAGGGGATGATTCAACAGCGAACAATAGAGCGCCAAGAATCTGTGGAGGGACCTACATATCCAACGGTCGAGGTGGTGTCTAGTCGAACGCCCATTTGTGGCTCAACCATCGACACCATTCGACCTCCAGATTGACTACACAGCAGACTCTAGACCAAATCAAGCCTTCTGTGCAATCAAACATCGGTCTCTCTTCTTAAAGGGCAAATTATCGACCCCCGTTCCTATACCCAAACTCACTTCGAATGAAGTCATCGCCAACACCCCGACCCCGACCGTCACGAGAGTGATTCCGCGTCGTAACGACCACAATATTAAGCAACCCCGACCCCCTTAATGATACACGTCTCCATTCACATATCAATTTCCTGCCCCTGCGCTTCAGCCCCGGCCTCTGTCATAACTTTTAATTGCATCCCATCGCGCAGAGACACAGAAGTCGTAAAGGCCAGCCGTACCCCAGCAATCGAGCGGCTCCCTCCCGCCCGCGTCCGCGTGTCCTTGTCACTCTTACCGGTGTTGGAAGACATGCATGTCGGTTCCGGGCTTCGGCAGACTGTGTGATCCCGTTGCCAGTCGCTCTCTAATTGACTGACTTAGCTGCGTCGCTCCGGGCCCGGTTAATGAGAAGCTCCGGTGCTGGGTGTTCGGTGGGATCTCTGCAAAACACAATGGCAAACATTATAATCACCTTCTCGCCTTCTCGCCGTCTCGGTGCCGACGCAATACTCACTCGTCTGCATGTCATTGGTGCAGGTTTGGGTGCCACCGGAAACTTTGATTTTGCCCGACCTCGGCACGGCCGAGACGTGGGCGGTCCTCCCCGACTGCTGTTGCTGCTGCTGGTGGAGCTGCTGCTGCTGCTGCTGAAGTTGTTGTTGCTGGAGCTGTTGTTGTTGGAGCTGTTGCTGTTGGAGCTGCTGCTGCTGTTGACCACAAGGATTGACACCTCCGGCGCCCATCATCATAATGTTTTGCTGTTCGGCCGTTGATGTGGCCGACCCGTTTGACCTCTTCACATAGCCAAAGCTGGGAGGCACACCTTTGGTGCGACCACTGCTGCCACCGCCACCACCCCCGCCGCCAGACGACGATGAGGACGATGACTGCTGCTGCTGCTGTTGCTGCTGCTTTGACGCCGAAGCGCTCCGCCTCGAGTGACTGGGCGACGATTTGTCCTTTCGGCCGGACGTCGGACTCGGCGGCTGCGACAGCTGCTGATGGTGGTGATGCTGCTGCTGAGGCATGCCGACGACATTATTGTGACCATTTATTGGTGGATCGGGCATTTTTGACCAATTATCACGACCGTTGCGCGATGATGCACGATTGGGGCTGCCGTTTGCGTCCATTTTGGAACCGTTCGAGCTGGCCGACGATGGGGCGGTTGTACCGATGCTGTCCAAACTGCCACGACTGTTACGGATTCTGGAATTAAAGTGAGAACATGTGAAACTAATTCGAGTCGTTTTTTTTTCTTCTTATTTTTTGTGACAAAGGTGTGTGGGGGTGGGGGGTGGAGGAGCGTGTCCAGTCCAAGGTGAAGTCTCACTCTGCATTTGGTTCATGTTCGTTTTCTTTGTCTTTCCCTCTCCTTGAGGAGTGGCGACCTCTGAGGGAGCGCAGGCGATTCCATTTCGCCGCAAGGAGTTGACGACGCTAACAGACCAACACAAATAGAAATAGTTGCCGAGGTTGTTGTTAGTGTTCACTTCGTTTTTTTTTTTTTTTTTGTTCATTGTAATGTGTCCTTAGGTGAAGCAACGTGTCATTAGTTTATTTGCGTCCTTTCTCTAGAACTTTCTTTTTTATCTTGTACGTGACATTTTGGTAGAATTCGTGAGTGGAATGCGACGAAGGGAGGGGCGCGGGGGAGGTAGTGAGGCTGAGGGAATGTGAAAAGAAATCCGGAATGAGTCCTTGGCGGCGCTCTGAGATGGAGACGATTTCGTGGTGTCCTTTTGTGTTCGTTTCATCTCTCGCTTGTGCAATTAACTTGCTTTTGAAACGGGTGTGGAGGGGGTTTCTCCCCTCTTCGATGAGACTGTGAAGGCAAACGAAAGGATTTTTGTTTCGTCAGAGACGAGTTGCGAATAGTGAGCGGTGGAAGGAAAGTTTTCTGGCGCAACGTGGCGACTGTTGGGTTATGACAGCGTCGAAGGACTTGAAACTTTTTGGGCGATCCTTTGGGTTGCGTTACCAATTTTTCACCACTCGACATCCACACATGTCTCTCATGAGTGCAAAGTGTCACGAAGGCATACTATGCGCCACAATCATGGAGCTGTTGAAGGTTCCAATAATTTCACGCCCAGTTTACGAATGTGTCCAGAAATCTCCATCGAATCGTATGAGAGAAATAAGTGTCACAAAAAATATGTCATGCGACAAGAGTCAGGACAGGAAATCTCGCATGAGTGCCGCAAAGGAATAATGTGCGCCAAAATCATGTAGCTGTGCAATTTTCCAATAACGTGATGGCCAGTTTAGGGGTGTGTCCAGAAATTTCCCTCGAATCGCATGAGAGATATAAGTGTCACGAAAAAATATGTCATGCGACAAAAATCAGCGCGTGGTTCAGTTTTTTCACTAATTTGACACGCAATTCAGAGATGCGTCCAGAAATCACATGAGCGTCACGAGGCAGAAGAAGTCCAGAAATTTTGAGATGTCACGAAATCTCGCATGAGCGAAAAAGTAGCATGAGATTGAAAAACGACGCGCGACACGAAAATAATGAGACAGCACCATGGCTATGTTCAGTTGTCCCCCACTTGGCAGTTAATGGACACGTCCGATATTCTGCTTGAGAAAAAAAAAAAGTGTGACGAAAGAAATGTCATGCGTCAAAGTCAGGGCGTTATTTTACTAATTTGACAGTTTCAGACTATGTCCAAAAATCACATGAGTTTCACGAAGCAGATGTAAATTCAATGGAATGTCACGCAATCTCTCATGAGTGAAGAGTAGCGCGAGACTGAACGACATGGAAATAACGATACAACACCATGGCTGTGTTCAATCATCCCCCACTTGGCAGCCAATTCGTGGGCGCGTCCAAAAACGCCCCATCTCTCGTTTGAGAGAGAAGAAGAGTGTCACAACACAAATATCACATAACCGTGCTTCATAAAAGAATATGAGCAAGAATTTCAATGTCACACCCGTCCTTATAAAGCCAACCATCAAATCTGTGAATAGGACAGTGCCCCTACGACGAACCCACTCAAGCGACAATCTCCTCAATCGTCTCCCAAATAAGAACCCAGTTAACAGGAAATGGTAATTCGGATCTTATGCTCATTCAAGGGCATAAACTGAACGAACGTGCCCCCCCCCCCCCCCCCCCTCATTCAATTCGTGTCAATTGACGTCAAAGACACGAGCCAGATTACAATACCCTTCCATTGTTCCCTCACACACATTCCATGGAGGATTCCCCATGTTTTGCGGGGCGAAAAAATTATTAGACTTCTCCGCAGCCTCTCCGCCCAACGAACCACGATAATCGTTAAATTTTAAACCCACATACGCCGTGGCGGCAGCCAGGTCTCCGCACAAGTTTCCCAAAAGCTAATGCGAATCAGAAGTATCACTCTGGGACGTTGCATACATCGGTGGGGTGGGCACACACAATGAATAGCTCGCAAGGGCCTACTTTTTAAGTATCGATTTCCTGGCTCAGCAGAGGAGCTAGCTCGCTCGTGCCCTCTGCCAATCGATACACGGTTATGAATCCATTTGTGGCAATGCAATCATCGTTTGTTGAACTCGCGCTCTTTCGCTCTTTCGTCGGACCCACCAGTCATGCCACCAGCCACCAGCCACCCCCGTCGATGATTAGATTGATTTCTGTCTGTGATGCCAGAACGAAACCCTTCAAAAGTGACTATTTGTCACATTTTCCTTCAATTGGATTTTGAATCGCGTTGCCCTTGCTTACCACACGCCGCGTGAGTCATCGTCGGCGCGCCACCACCAGAGAGACTCTTTTTTTTCGAGTGTGGCCTGCCTGCAGAGTTGTTCGAGTTAAATTGTGTGAATACGCTCCAGTGTCGATGAGGGCGCATTCCCTTCCGCTCGATGAGACACCGGGCGGGGGTGTGAGGGAGGGCAGGGAAATTAAATTCAACCGATTCAACGGACGGAGGGGGCGAAAAAGGGCTCGCCACCACGCCACTTGGATAAGAGAGATCGTGAGGCAGATGTGATAAATGTCGCACACCATGTCGTCCGGATATCGATAAGGGAACGCCAATGGTCTTCGGACACATTCGGGATAGTTGTTGAGGCGGTGCGCGCAAAATGTGCCCGGAAGTCGACCTTAATGGGCAGTAGTTTGCCGCACACGAAGCGATGCTCAAAGGCGGCGAAGGACGAATGAAGGGCGCGTCACCGCAGTAATGGTGGGCATTTCTTGTGACATCGCCGCTGGCGGACCGAACCGCATGGTCCTTGGCCTACATTTCCTGGGGCGTGACGTTACGACGACGGAGTGATAACGCGGCTGTTTAAGGGTTAACCCTAATTGGAGACACTTTCGTGCGGAAAAATGATGGCGTTTTATTGAAACGAACCATCTGCGCTGACTGCGTGCGAAAGTCTGCCAGAAGCAGATGTTCATGCAGCGACTCAACTGTGACCATGTCGGAGCAGCAATTCGCTTTTAATTGCTGTGTGAGTTGAACTTACTCCCTTCTCCCCCCTCGCGCCGATGGACTGAATCTAAGTCTAATGAGAACAGATAGGAGTTGAGCAACAGCACATTCCACAAATCATTTGAAGAAGGACCCCTCTGAAGGGAGTCCATAAATAAACGTCGTCGTTGATTCGATGAATCATTCTGCTCCTGTGTCAGTGCCTCCTCTGCTCTACTCCATATCCATTAGCCTGATTTTCATTGTCTGCTTCTCTGCATAGCCCCGGAGAGTAGCGCATATTCGGCGCCATGGCATTAGTCTTCTCCTTCCCGGTCTCTCTCTCTCTCTCTCTATCTCTCCGTCTCTCTGTTCCGGAAGCAATAAAATATGCCAACATGCACACACACACACACACAACTCTTCCTTCGATCGGCCACCTCCACCGCCCTTTGCCGCTGTGTACTGCTCGTATCGGGCGATATGTCTGTCTGTCGGGCTATCTACTTGATGAAGTAAAAGAATTCCCTTCGCTTTCTCTCTCTCTTCAATAATTTAGATAATATCCTGTGACTTACATTCCCTTCCCCCAGTGGCGTTAGCGGGCCGCACACCAGCCCAAGCACAAGTAGCGAGCAGCCGTCCGCCCTTTCGAATCAAATATTCAGCCTAGAGAGCTGCTGGTCGTCCCTTGTGTGTGTGTGTGCCTTTGCTGATCGATTTCTTAAAGCCTTTCATACAGGCTGCTGGGGTCCCCATGAATGCCATTAAAGTGTAGCTCCAGCCCCAGCCGCCAACGCGATGCCGTGTCCTTCGAGCGAGCGACTCTGGCTGGCTTAGTTGGGCGCACACAACCGCCGCCGCCGCCGACGTTGCATTAATGTCTGTTTACTGTGTAATTAAAAACGACCAGGACGTACGTCCTGCCGCCCCAGGGTGAGGCCGAACAACAAGACGAACACAAAAACAATTGATTGGCTATGCGGGCGAGTGTGAGAGGACTGCGGAGCAACCGACCGTGCACGATGGCGTTCAGGAGCAATGAACTAACCCAAGAGTTTCCTAACCTCTCCACTTCGACGACGACGCAAAGGAACAGCTGGACGAATGGGCGCTGGGTGTCACCCAGTCTTGCGTGTGTTCTGGTTCTGGCGAAAAAGGGAAAGTAACTTCCAGTCAGTCCGTGCACTGCAACCCCGATAAATATCGCAATGTGTGCAGAAAAATGGGAAAAAATATTCACGAAAGGTGGGGGAGGGGCAGACAGAAGGGATATCGGGGTAATTTCATTCCCATCACATCGGTGAGTTTCCCACGAAAGGGAAAAATCGATTAGGGAAATTAACCGAATAAAGGATTACTCTGTCAGTGGACGGTGAGGGCGTGGGTGGGGGTGGAGGTGGTGGTGTAGCGAAGGCAATTTGGTTGAGTTCATTAGGCTATTTGGTTATCGATAAGTACGTGACTAATTTGCTAAAGCGATCGATTGGTTCTGGATTCATTTAATGCCGGCCAGGCAGGTGGAATGGCCGTGCTGAGGGGGGTGGTTCGTGTGTGGGTGGTGGCAAGTGCCATGTTGAGTCCACGCGCCACGGCAGAACTTAACCCTTGCAAGTGCCATGAACTTAGATTGACGGGCAGCACGATAAGCAGTGGCCGCCTTGTCTGTTGATGTGTCGCTCAGACGGTGGATTTAATTGGGCTCGTGACATGATTTTGTGGTCTTTTGTGACCAACGTCACGTTTTGGAGTGCAGTATGCTCTGCTGTCAGTGGAGTCGGAGTGGTTTCAAGGCCGGCCATGCAGAGAAATGCTGGAGGAGAATTTAGGGAGAGACAGCGAGCAGGACATCGATTCTTGTTCTAATTCGACACGGAAGGAGGTCTTAATGGCCTTGCTTCGTCTCGGTTTTCCTCCGTCTCTGCCTTGCTCCGTCCATGTCTTCGTCTGCCTCTGCCTTGCTCCGTCTCTGCCTTGCTCCGTCTCTGCCTTGCTCCGTCTCTGCCTTCCTCCGTCTCTGCCTTGCTCCGTCTATGCTTTCCTCCGTCTGTGCCTTCCTCCGTCTCTGCCTTGCTCCGTCTCTGCCTTGCTCCGTCTCTGTCTTGCTCCGTCTCTGCCTTGCCCATCTCTGCCTTGCTCCATCTCTGCCTTGCTCCGTCTCTGCCTTGATCCGTCTTTGCCTTGCTCCGTCTATGCTTTCCTCCGTCTGTGCCTTCCTCCGTCTCTGCCTTGCTCCGTCTATGCCCTGCTCCACATTCGGCTTGTTCCACAAGACAACTTGAAAGAAACAAGCCCAACACGTCCCAACAGATCCCGCTTCAGCTTAGAGTCGTCTTGCCTCGGGTGTCAACCCTCCACATCCCGACTTAAGACAGTCATTTGTCCCTACCGACACACTGTCTCCACTCAGGCCACCTCATTGTTGCCACCGACTCGCTGTTGTTGTCACAAAAAGGCGCCTCTTCAAACCCCCCTCAGAATCGGCAGCCTTTTCTTTCGCAGCAAAACCCCTCGGAAAATGCGTGGTTAATTAAAATCGCCTCACTTGCTCCGCTGTCACGAGAATTCCGAAGAGGATTACATAAATCCACTTACGAATCCCCTAAGACCAGGAGTTACTGTTTGGAATGCCGCCAGCCCGACGATACCATTTGCGACTTCCGTATGCCGCCCTCTCTCCCTCACAGTGTCTCCCCAATTTGCAAACACCTTCAAAGAGTCCTTTAAGCCGTCAGTCTAATCTCACACCTTTATCTTTCGACTTGCAACCCGCCGCCCACTTTTGTTGGAATGAGCGGAGAGAGAAGGTGTACTCGTACACGACACGATTCGAATCCAAAATGGATTTCAACGAAAATCCTTTGCTTGGCACATCAATCCTGTCTCCCCTCCCCCCCTGCCTGCAAAGACAGACGGAAACAATGGAAGGATAACAAATTTGGCAATTTACGAGGACCTCCCATCACAGCCCGCAGTTTGCCTGTTGCGCCATCACGTATTTCGTTCCGCTCCTGTGGATAAGGATTTACTCCGATTACCACTACAGGCAGTGAGACAGACCCATTCACCTGTTCCAAAATATAGGGTACAGCATGAGCACGATTTTTTGTCGCCCCCCACCACCGGTCGGCCTGTTCCGGTGTGTCAGGTCTGAACTAAAGGGAGACGACAACAAAGGGTTCGTTGGTCTAAATTTAACTTGAATGCCGTCAACATTGTCGTCGTCGTCGCCCTCCAAAAAAGAAAAAAAAAAACGGGACTACCATATGTTAGTCGTCTGGGGTTGAAGCCGCATCCCGCATGCAGACTTCGCATGACTTTGCCAAATAAATTGTTAACCGCCGCGCCGCGCCGCCGAGTGGATACAACAGAAGCCGAAAGGACTACGTGCACGCGCTGGTAGTGGAATGGAAACGAATTCGCGAATACACAGCTGCCGGTGGAGGCGGAGACAAATGGCCCACCTGCTGGGCGCACTGCCGCACGATAGCCAGCCGGAAATGGGAAAATGCAATTTTCAGACCTTCGCCTGCATTCAGACGGCGAATGTGTCGTGCATTGGGGCAATTTTGGAAAATGCCGTGGCGACGAGCTGGGAATTCGAAACTCAATTTGGGCGAGGATGCGTTTGCCCTTTTTTTCGAGTTCAAATGACTGTGGTTGAGTTTGAATGAATGAGTGGGGGTAGGGGGTCGATGGATGTGAATAAAAGGGGCACCTGCTTTGGAATAAGTTCGAATAAAGAGCAGAAATAAACTACAAAAGTTGCAGGAAAACTTGAATCTGTCGGAGCAGTACTTAGATCGTGATGCATGATGTTTGCCTGAGCAACTTGGGATGAAACTCCGGCTCGAAGGACCAAAATTATGCTCGACAAAGCCTTTGTTCTGTCCCGGTCCTGATGGAGTCAGTTTTAAGGAGCCGAGGGCTGGAGCAGGGTGAGTAGAACAACAGAGCGGAGTCTTGGCTTCATCGAAAGAAGTAGCTACAGGACAGGGCATAGCTTCTTAAGCAACCACGTTCTACGTCATTTTTTTTCTATCCTACCTGGGAGCAAGGTGAACAGAGGAGAAGACCGCGAGTCGATCTCTAAGAGAGGAACCGAAATGTGGCTGTAGTCCGGAAGGCAAAGATCTTTCGACCAAGCTGTCTCGGGGACATTTCGAGAAGAAGAACATCAACTCCAGCTGCTGATGTTCGAGCTTCATAGTTCGATAGTCCGAGCCGCCTAGGTCTAGACGGAGAGGACGACCGAACCGCAGATAGACCGCGCATGCGAGACAACGTGGTTTTGATGACTGGAAGCAGTGTACCGTCAAGGATCAGCTCAGCCTCTAGTTCTGGAATGTTCCTGAAGACGCATTTAAAGCAAGTAACGCGTTTAGAGGAGGTGAGGATGATGGGGGTCTAGGACGAGAACCGAGCACGAATCTAGCCGAAATCGTAAACGGCCTCATTACAGACATTCAAATTAACAGAGGCTGCCGAGGACCCTGTCTCCTTCGCCATGTCTTCGCTCATCCTTGTGAGAGATCGTAAAAAGGGCGAAAGAGTTCATCATCCTGCACCATCGACGAAGGATTTGAACAAGAAAAGCAGCAGAAAAAGAGAGGAGACCGGTGACTCTGGAGGAAGTTTGTAAGCAGAATTGTGCCAGGCTGGACGATCAGCATCGACGGCGCAGGATATGACCAAGAAGTGAGTCTAACGGTCTATATAAGAGTTTGGGCTGCTACTGCTTTTGTGCTAGACTAGAAGATTAGCATCGAAGATGGCGAACGAGGATGGCGTCACAAAAATGTAACTCCGTCCAGAGATCCAGAGATTGGTCATCTTCTGCTACCTTCTCTGTGTGGTGCCACAGTCCGGGGTGACCCGAGGAGAGATTGCCCGAGAAAGACAAGAAGTTGACTCAAGTAAAGTCCCGAGGAGAGATTGCCCGAGAAAGACAAGACAACTTTGCTTAACGCAAAGTCACACCAAACAAATGAATCAAAAGGACCACACACGTCTGCTTGTTCACAGATTCCGATTGAAGGTGACTCCATGAGCGAGTCAATCGTCGGAAGTAGGACACAGTTTCCACTCAGCAAACAGAATCGCAGCAGCATCTCTTCCCTCGGAGTCGGAGACGTCATGTCGCCACTCGCCTGTGAACCTCTCAAGGAGACCGCAAGGAACCATCGAAATTAAGGCCATCTTTGGATGGCTTCTTCTTCCATTCGTCGCCGCATCTAGGCCAGGAAACGACAACAAATCCCTTCGAAGAAACACAAAATCGATGACCCGCTTTTTTCTCTTCTCCACGCGCGAGCTCTACTCCTCCGTCAAAGGTGTCATGGCGACGCTAGACAAAGAGAACTCCCCAAAATGCCGCCATCCAGCTGCGCTCAGGCGGATGTGTTCCAAGTTAATTTTGGACCACCAAGAGGACGTAGAAACTTCACGCCCTCATTAGCTGCCGAGAGCCCTCTCTCACTCGCCGTGTCTTTCTGAGGAACCCAATGCCCCCGATATCCTTTTTGCCAGTCTTTTGTTGTGTGTTTTCTTTCTGTTTTAAATTTTTGTTTTCTCTTCTCCAAATTGGGTTGACATCGCGACACAATGTCTGCTGAAACAAGGAAAGAAAGATAGAACGACCATCCCATGCACAAGGCAGATACAATTATGTCACTCGTTCGACGACGAATTGCATCCTTGTGCCGATTAGACGACGACGACGATGAGGACGAGAGAGAGCATCTCTGTCGTTGCCACACACAAGGGGAAATTCAATTTATCACCGACGACGCTTGTCTCTTATGAATATTTGAAGGCGAACCATGCAAAAAGAAAAAAAAAACCCCACCACTCTCGCATTGTGTACAGTGGAGCGGCATTATCCTTTTTTATGGCGTTCCATATAAATTTTCTCCACCTCCCCCCCCCCCAATCGATGTGCAAACACTTGAATGCAGGACTAGGCGGCGTACTCGTAGATTATGAGTCACACATTTCGTTACGTAATTGAGTGTGTATTCAAATGCAAATCGATATAGGAATTGATCTGGATGCTGTTTGGAGTCCTCTTTAGTCCTCCTCATCCTCTCCGGCCGCCTCATTTGCATCGCCATCAGCTGGGGACTGGCTGTTGGCTGGAGGTTAGGAGCTGGAGGCGCTTTATGTGGATTATTAGGATACACGTTTTCAATTACGGATTTTTATACGTTGCCTGCAGCCACCAGCGGAGGAGCCAGAGCCCTGGTGGAGCGACGAAATGTGTTGGCAGGGTGGCATCGACTCGGGGTTTTATGGAATTCGGAAATGGCGTGTTTTGCGGCGAATTGTGATTTGAAGGGGGACCGCATTTATGACCGAGAGTTGAGAGTGGGGGAGTGGACTGGGTGTGTGTTTACCCATGTCATCATCATAACGTTCTAGCAAAGCGTTTTGAGTGTTTTTTTGTTCGAGACAGCCACCGGGGGAGAAGGACGGATGAGGATACCGTAAAGTCAACTCCATCATGCCTCTGTTTAGTTGGCTTCTTCACTCGAGGACGCCATCAGACTACTTATCGATCTTCAGCAAGATCGACTCAGACTTAGAGACGACTCTTCATCGTCTTCTGTGGATGTCGCTGCTGTCTGAAGTGCATTTTAGGAGACCATCAGCCTAACCATCAACCTTGAGCAACACAAAGCTCGACTCAGACTCACAAGAGCTCAGCTGTGAAGCGCAAGATCGTGTATGGTCTCGGTTTGACACCGAACAGCACAGAGCTCGACTCAGAGTCACATACGCCTCTTCTTTGGATGTCGCTGCTGTTTGAGGTGCACCTTAGGAGACCCATCCAGCAGCACAGAGTTCGACGCAGAGTCGACGCTCGGCTAAGGAGCGCAAGATCGTTTATGGACCCGATTTGACACAAAGAGAGCAAACACACTGTGATCCTTAAGCCACTTCAACCCATCTTTCATCGTAAAGGACTATGAGCGCGTGCTTCTGTCCGCGGACCGTGTCGCTTCTCCACTTCGACTACGACCTGCGTTCATGAAGCCTCTTTCTTAGCAAGGTGTCGCAGCAGGCTAAGCGGGTAGCTTCAGTGTCGAGGAGGAGGACGGCGGCACGCTTACGATTGCACCGCTCAGCTGGGTAGGTGGTCGACTAGATTGAAGGTGGCTTTAGCTGCACTTAGGCCCGGTAGGCTCGTTATACAGAAACGTGGGTTCACAACGTCGTGGGATCGGACTGAGTTGACTTACGTACATCCATTTACTCATTCCCTTCTCTTTGCAGACAGTGGAGTGGTGAAGGCTGCCTCAAGGAAAGTTGTACACAACATTTGGCGGAAAGGGCTTTCGACACGTCGCGATGGAAGATCGAGTGAAGCTCTGCGTTTTTGGCCGGTCCAGCAATCAAACCGATGCCTACCTCGCTCTTGGCCGTCACCCCCATCTTCTTCCATCAAGAACTTGTGGTTTGAAGACGGTTTCAGGCCAGTCGGGTACAAGGACATTCTGCAGAACCCCACAAAAGACACCCAAAATTGCATCGAACAGAAGTCAGTCGAGCCACTGGCAGTCTGGGTCTAGGAGGACCTCAGAGCACTTCAAGAGCACACCAAAAACCGGAACCCATCCCAAGTTTGGGTACAAAAGACGGCAACAACAACCCCTATCCCGTTCAACAGGCGAAGACAGATTTTAGGAAATGTCTCAAATTTGACGAACTTCCTCTCGCACAACAACCAGAGCGAAGAACAACAACGCACATCAGCCCGAAGGGTGTCTTTAATTGCTTACAAAAAAAAAAAAACGTCCTCCCGCCTCCGTCGCATGACAAAATTTATTAATTCAGCCGACATCTCGGCGGTACAAGAAGTTTTTGATTAATGAAGAATGTTTGCGGCGCAACCGTCGAGCCAGGAATTCCAATTTACTTGAGCCTTCATCCTCGACTCGACCTCACTTCGATGGAAGTTTTTTAACAACACTCACTCACACACACACACGGGCGCTCGAAAAGAGAAAGAACTTTACTTTGTTCGAATTTTTCATTCGCCCTCGACATCCCGCAGCCACTTGGCCTTTGCTCGTGTGCCCTCGCCTTGGCCGCCCGTACACGTCCAAAGTACACGCTTACCACATGTATGCCCGCCCGGCCGCCCCCCTCGCTGAACACACTCATTTCGAAATAATATTTGCTTTGTGAGCACACAGTGAATAAAATAAAAATAAAATGGAATTCATAAAAAAAAACAAGAAACAAGAACAATCGAGCACACCTCTCGTCGGGCGGGAAGGACTCGTAAAAGGAGCCTGCTGCTGGCGGAGAGGAGGATGGCGAGAGTTGGGAGCTGGGACCCCAAAAGGTTGTTGTTCCGTGTGCACACACCTCGGAGGGACTGCGGCGAAATGTGAACAATGTCAACGGAGGAGGGGCGGGTGTAAATGTGCTTGCTTCTGAAATATAATTCACATTGGAATTCCAGTCATGCCGGATGGAGTGTGTGAGGCCGTGTGTGTGTGTGGGGGGGTGTCCTGTGCTGGGACAGGATGCGAGACGTTGTTAGTTTTCGCCACTAATGAATGGGCTTCATCCGGCGGCGGAGGACACGGCTCTATCCGGCAACTGTGAGCGTGTGGTGAAGTTGAGAAGTGAATGGTTTTATTAATAATAAAATGCGATCCACGATGAATGTGAAAGTAAGTAACTGTGAGTGAGCTGGCGGCAGCATCCGGCGAGGACACTGGACTGGACAATGCGAAGGGATGCAGTGAATGAGTGGACAGTTGGAAGTTGCATCGGACAAGAGACAGGACACAGGAGACCATCGGTTTCCCCTTTCCGGAACGACGATGACAGAGTTTCGGCTGTGGACGGGGTTGGCTGGCTATGAATGTGCGGCCAGTCGGAATTTAAGGAAATTCATGGTCAGGCGATGGGATGGATTGAGGTCGAAACGTGGGCAGGAGAGATTAAACGAGACTGGATCGAGAGTGCAACAGAGTACTGAGGAGCGGACGGATTGCGACAGGAGCCATTCGAGTCACTGGAAGTCTAGGGTACAGCGACGTCTTAATAGAACCTTACAGCTCTTTGACTCACCTAACAAGGCCCCGTCTATCACTCCAATGGAAGACAAATTGGAGCACAAAGGAACGAGCGTCTTCTGTTCCACAGAACCTGCAACGATACCACTGCAGACCACATGATTATCTCGCGGGGACTTCCCCTCGTCATCACTTCGCTGAACCTGCTCCACAAACAGGCCACTAACGGGCCACAAAACAGGCCGTAGCCTACTTTAAAAAACTAATTAGAATTCATTTGAAAACCGGAAGGGAATGTGGAAAAATTCCAGAAAAAAAAAGAAACCCCGCATCAGATGCTCCCTAGATATTCCATCAAAGCAGAGCTAATGTGGGTCAACACCACCGCCGCAGATGCCACTGCTCGGAAGCGAAGAACACATGGATCGCAAGACAACAGAGGAAAATATGCAAACTTCGTGCGTTCCTTTGAGCAGATGCGACACATGGCCGAGATGAAAGAAGACAACATCCAGCAGCAGGCGCAGCAGCGAGCCGAGGCGAATTGGAATGTCTGATCGCGAGAGTTGATTTTAATTTTAATTGATGAACCAATTAGATGTTGGGTCAACTGCAGCGAGCGCCGAAGGGAGACACAGAGCTGTGGGAACTGAATTTTCATTCTGGGAGTGCATGGCCAATGAATGGGAAGACGGCCCTTCGACGCTTCGATCTTGACCAGGGAAAGGGAAGACGATTGTAGGAAGGGCCCTTCGACGCATCGGTCTTGGCGAAGGAGTGCGAAGACGATGGATTGTAGGAAGGGCCCTGAAACGCATCGATCTTGGCTAAAGAGTGGAA
The DNA here is from genome assembly GCA_907269125.1 of Eristalis pertinax. Classification (NCBI taxonomy): domain Eukaryota; kingdom Metazoa; phylum Arthropoda; class Insecta; order Diptera; family Syrphidae; genus Eristalis; species Eristalis pertinax. The sequence continues at coordinate 7,680,136 of OU026148.1, forward strand.
AGACGATGGATTGCAGGAAGGGCCCTTCGACGTTTCGATCTTGGCGAAGGAGTGCGAAGTCGATGGATCGTAGAAAGGGCCCTTCGACGCTTCGATCTTGGCCAAAGAGTGGAAAGACGATGGATTGTAGGAAGGGCCTTTCGACGCTTCGATCTTGGCCAAGGAGTGGAAAGACGATGGATTGTAGGAAGGGCCCTGAAACGCATCGATCTTGGCTAAAGAGTGGAAAGACGATGGATTGCAGGAAGGGCCTTTCGACGCTTCGATCTTGGCCAAGGAGTGCGAAGACGATGGATCGTAGGATAGGCCCTGAAACGCATCGATCTTGGCCAAAGAGTGGAAAGACGATGGATTGCAGGAAGGGCCCTTCGACGCTTCGATCTTGGCGAAGGAGTGCGAAGACGATAGATTGCAGGAAGAGCCCTTAAAATGGTCGATTACTTGTCTGATCGTCTATCGCCGTCACTTATTCAGGGTCAGACTGAAGGACGATTAAGACTAAGCTGCGATTTTGTTGCTTGATGTAAAGTCATCGAAATGACAAAAATGACCATCCCCAGACGGCGAATGATCACGTATCCATGTCCAGCCTCGGATAGCCGCACAAAATGCCCCCACATCTTGGCTTAAACCAGACATATAATCGAATTTAAGAGGACCTCTCGCACAGATGTGACATCCCCGAGACCGACATAATCCCCGCACAAGCCATTGGCACAGTGCACCCTCAGTGTCTGTGTGCAATCACGTATCAACCAAGGAATGCCAATGGGATTGCCACGCTTCGTTTGCCTTGAATCAGAATTCACCCACCGCACCCACTCAGGGCCGATGGCTCGCTCCCAACAGAGTTCCAGTGGAACACAGCGACTGTGACTGTGTCTGTTCAACAAATAGAATCCAATTTTAATGCATTCAGCGTCCTCTCGCAGGACGAACACAGAACTCGTAAAATTTGAACATCCTCCCTCCCAAAAAGAAAAAAAAAAAAACCAGAGCAAAAAAAAGGAGACCATCAGTGGGTCCTTCCTCCTCCTTTTTTTTTGCTACTGCTGCTGTTGTCTACTCATGTCTACGTGTGTATGTATGTACCATTCAATTATAATCCTTCCACCTCCTTGGGGAGCACACAACCAGCGGCGCGCAGCGGAGAACTTTAAATTCAACAGCAGCCAACAACACCGGATGCATCCTTCATCCTGTGTGAGATTTTTACAACGCCACTCCGACGACTGAATTCGATTAGATTAGGTCTCAGGACTCCGGACGAGCCGCGTCACAGAGTGCATTCACTCGCTCACTAGATCCGAACAAGAAAACAGAAAAAAAAATGCGAAGCTCTGTCTTAATCCTAGTTTCTAACTACACGTGTATACACTAGACGTATGGATGTATGTACTCGTACGTATCACAGTTACAATGCAAGGAAGAATATGTATTTTTTTTTTCAAAACGAAACGAAAGGACTAAACAGACGCGAATTTATTCATTAAAGCACTTGGACACTTATATAGAAGCACACGTAGGATTCTCCTCTCGCGCGACACAACTAGAGTTCGAAATCTTAAAGGCTACACGACGACGTTGCACTGTATCCTTGCGAAGAAGCGAAGCCACCGGAGTGTAGTATATCTCTAAAGCACTGCACACACAACACTTAAGACTAGAGGTAAGCGTTAAGAAAGCTAGCTAGCTACGATTAAAGCTGAAAATCAACGGAAACTTAGATTAACTCGTGAGTAGATACTAGATACTATGTATATGTAAATTTTGTTTGGGGCACTTTTGATTTGGTCCTTTGATGGATTTCTTATTTCGAGAATACACTTGTGGTCCTCCCTCTCTCTCTCTCACACACACGCGCACACACACACGCACAAAAACACACAATTTTCAATCTCTCCCTCGCTTGCGGTGTCGATTTAAAGTCGATTTTCCTTTCTTTTCTTTTTGAAGACTTTGAAAATTCAATTTTTTTTTGGTCAGCAGTTCACCGTTGAAAGCGGAGAGATGAAAATTTCGTTGCGACCGTACCGCCCGATCGTCAGACTACATTTTGGGGTGGTTTCCTTTCTGGAAAAAACCGTGACAAAAAAGTTTTGTATATCCATGGTAGACACTAGACAGTGGTGAGTTGAGCGAGAGAGAGTTGCGTGGCTTTTGCGATGAAGAGAATGAGAGAGCGAGAGAGGGGAGCGTGTGCATGTTAAGAGAGTGGCGAGGAGAAAAGTGCATGTGGTCTGTAAGCTTTGAGGGGAGCTATGCGATGGGCGACATCTGTTGGAAGGCGATGATGGTAAAGAGGCGCTGGTGGTGAGGTGGTGAATCAGAGCTTTTTGAAGAAAAATCCCCGCAGGACACCGAAAAGGAAGGGAATTTAGAGTGGAAGAGTTCAAATAAAGGCGAGGCTCACAAATTAGGAGTTCCTTAGGCAATCATGGCCACGTACGTGACGGAGGCCAAACTAAACAGAGACTAATCGGCCCAGAAGGGTAACGAAGCCTGAAAGGCAATATGGAAGGCTTCAGAACAAGAGGTGGGATTAAAAGAAACGCATTCCTTAGACAATCGATGCCAGAAACGTGACAGGAGCTAAAGAAGACTGGCCCAAAAAAGTTACGATGCATGAATGGCTAAGGAGGCCTAAATGATACAACAGCACGGCCATTAGGAGGCTTAAATACTCCATATTGCATAGGTAATAGGAGCCCAGAACGTGACTAGACAGAAACAATACAGGCCTACGAAGTAATGAAACTTGAAAGGCCACACGGAAGGCTTCACATCAAGAGGAGGTACAAATGTCCAGAATTCCGAAGACAATCGGAGCTATGAGACAGGAGCTAAACAAGATCACCCCAAAAAATGTTATGATGCTTGAAAGGCTTCAAAGCAAGAGGAGGCCCAAATCATTCGACGACAGCTTGATCATTCGAGAGATGGAGAGGTGGTTCATTTCATTCTAATCGCAGTGCATTAAATGAATGCCTAAATGATTCGGCAACACCGAAAGCCTCGGACCATTAGGAGTCTTAAATGTTTCATGTTCCATAAGTAATAGGAGCCAAGAACGTGAAAAGATGGAAACCATACCGGCCACGGAGTAGTGAAGCTTGAAAGGAAACATGAAAGGACTAGAGGAGCCTTAAAAGTTTGGAACTCCTCAGACAATCGGTGCCAAAAACCGAGATATGGACTAAAAAATACGGGCCCAAAAATTGACGTAAACCTCTCCAGACAAGAGAAGGCGTAAAAGTTGCCAACAGCTTGCAGCGTTAAGAAATACTGCAGATTGGAATGGAAACCTTTGACCCAAAGCCCATATCTGACTTGAATTCAAAGAGGACGCTAAAAGGGGTTGAAGTCAACTGGGCAACAGGGTTAAACTTTGGAGTCGAAAAAGCGCCTTCACATTACAAGGGACTAAAGTTCAAACGAAAGGAATTAAAAATGTGACGGAGTTTATCGCAAATCTACGAAAAAGAGGTTGGGTCCTATTTATTTCACGATGCCTAAGGTTTAGGCCTTCGACTCGTGAAGGAATTCATGCTTAATGCAATGAAATGACCCACCTCCAGCTCCAGCTCTCGAAAGACCAAGCTGACTTTATACGAGACTCTGATCCGATCCCTGTCCTGCTCTCTGTCCTGCGCAGCGACATGGACGCTATTGAAAGCGGATGAAGCAGCTCATGTTCGTTTTGAGAGAAAAGTTCTGCTTGCGATCTTTCTGTCGTGGTTGTGTTGATGGCGTCTGGAGGAGAAGATTCAACCACGAACCTACATGATTTAGCGTTGGATCCGAAGACGCTTAACTAGGTACTAGTCTTCGGATCCAACGCTAAGTCATGTAGAGCGGATGGCCACAATAGCTCCGGCCCGAAGAGCCTTCAAAGCCATTGGGACAATGCAACAGAAGACGTCCTCGATCGAGAAACGGCGCACACAAGTGGAGAAGGACCTCAACCAACTTGGTGGGTAGCTGGTGCAAGACCGTGCTCTGACTGGACAGGCTCGTTGGTTGAGCCCCGGGTCCACTCCGGACTGTTGCTCTAAACAAAGAAGAAGAACCACAAAGAGACGCAACTCGCAAGAGGGCCCCAAGTCAAAGGGACAGACTTCAAAAAGGGCCTAGAAAGATGCAGGCCGCAGAAAGCCAACGAATTCTCGGAAAAAAAAATACCCTTGTCCACTTCTAAATCCCACATCCAGGGAGACCGCCATCTAAGGCATCATGTCCCTTCCCTCAGTCCATCCGTCTTCCAGACGTCCATCCACCCCACAAAGTCCCGCAATCAATTGCCTCACCTAATTCCAAATGAGACAACCACTCTGATGTCACCCCCCCTCCCCCCCCCCCCACCAACATATGGCCTCTTACGGTCCAATTGAAACCGCAACCGCTACCCCAAGCCACCTCCCCTGGCACAGGACGAGCAACTCGTAAGTACTCGTATCAAATACAAATCCTTAAAGTCACCTTATGTCACCGTAATCAGTTTTGCGCGTAATCTTCGTCGGTCGCCTCCCTGACCTCTGACAATCGTTTTCAAATAATTTATGAAACGACATGACAAATCCTCTCATCCGCCTCAAATCCCACACATTCACCACACACCGCCGCCGTCATGCGCACGGCCATCGTCCAGCGGAGTAAGTTACTCTCCTCATTCCACGGCGATTTGTGGCGGCGTCGAAGCAACAAATGATTCTCCACCACCATCAGAGCTTCCACCATCAGCACTCATTTAAGAGCGCACTCAAGACAGTCGCATTTCTCGCTTATCTGCGGTGGCAACTGGCAGGCAGTGAAACCGTCAAAGTTACGAGTGCTGGGCTTCGTCGTAAGTGGGGCCTGGTGCACTGCTGAAGGTTGCCACCGAGACGAGGCGTTGCGCGCGGCGTGGGGACAGACCAATTGCCTCGGGCGCCGCGCTCTGACTCTGGCTCTGGCTGTGACAACACTCAGCCGGTTGTTGGCTGGTGGTTGTTGTGTTCGCCAACGGGCTACGCGGCGTAGGATGTGACAGGAGACATGACAAACGATTTTCCGATAAAACTGCTGCAACAAGTCAGCTCCGCGCGACACACCAAATGACAAGTGTGTTCGTCGCGCGCGCGTTTGTGTGGTGCTCTTTGTGTGTGCGGGAAGTTACGGATAAATGGTTGGTAATATCCATGAATGGAGGCGCACGGAATGGCCACAATAATTACATATTTCAAAGAGAACTGGCCCCAGTTGAGTGGGTTGGCCACAGCAGCAGCAGCTCCGACTGCTTGCTGATTCTCATTGTCTCTGCTCTCGCAGGCTTTGGCGCAAAGTTATGGCAAGCGCTTAGGCAAGCAAGCTCAGTGAAGTGATGCATCGAGCCTCATTTGGGCCGTGATCTTATCGTAGGAGCGACAGTTGGGTGAGTGATTAGGAAATCCAATTGGATAGCCCGAGGCGGACGACTACGATGGCGGGTGGGTGAATGACGAGAATGACGGGGGAATGGTGTGGTGGCGCACGAACAAAAACACGCATACACACACCTTTTTTCTGTGAAGCATGAGTGAGTGGGAAAAACACAAGCGATTCGATCGAGGCTAGCGGAGACTGGAACCAGGTGGTGGATGTGGATGGTGGAGATGGTTGTGGATCGAATTGAGTGGCGATTGTGGGAGATCGCGAGAGAGGGGAATTTTGAAGCAAAGTTGGATAGGGACACGGATGGGTTTGGCGAGCAGGGGCACCGTTCGCCGGAAGCGTCGTTCAAGACTTTTTTTCTCACTATTCAAGACTTCCACTTAAACTGATGTCAACATCGTTCAGGCCTTCTTCGATTTTGATACATCTTCAGTTAATGTTGGCTTCAGCTTCCTAAAGAGCCACGATGGTGTACATCGTCCAGACATCCATCTGCATTCGATCATCTCTCGGAAGAGCAGCTTCAGGCTTGCTTAAGTTCCATCCGCTCTTCTCGACACTTCAAAGCTGACTGAAGCTTCCTGAAGGGATGAGTGCATTTTTTGGACGATCGCAAGGACGCTTAAAATGGCTAAGTCATGTAGAGCGTATGGACACCACAACTGCGGCCCGAAGAGCCTTCGGAGCCGAGCCATTGGGGCAACGCAACAGAGAACGTCCTCGATCACAAGTGGAGAAGGACCTCAAATTGGTGGGCAGCTGATGAAAGACCGTGCTGGCTGGACAGGCTTGTTGGGCAGCTCATGACTGGCTTGGGATTCCTACGGAGTCATGGCGGTTTATGGTTCATAGAACTGCCACGTGACATGGATCGTGGATGGACACGTCGCCTGTGCAATGTGGCTTTACTGGCTACTGTCAAAACATCCAACATACCTCTGCACCTACTCTTGAAGGCGTTCCGCTGACTTCATTGGATCAGGGATAGAGACGTGGGCTCTGCAATCAGGACGGACTCGGGATATCTACAATGCGGCTTTACTGGTGAGTCTCCAGCAGACCTCTGTTCCTTGGCTTCTCTTTAACGCACCCCGCTGACTTCATTTCAGTGTCGAGTAAATCTTTAGCGGATCCCATGTAGAAGCCTCAAATCTTCACCCGGCGGTCATTGATTCAAATCATTCCCCCCAGTAGACGTTCGCCCCCACCCCTTCCCCCCGGCTATAAACCCGTGAACCATCAACTCAATAAAACCAAAGTCCACTCAAACCCCACCTGCTAGCCGAAAACAAGGGTCAACCTCCTCGAAGCACTTGCCAACTTCAAGGATTCCCTCAAATTGAAATCGTCCCCTCCTCCCTCCCAACTTTCAACGCGGTCCTTCATAACTTAATTCCACTTAATGGCACAATGTACTCAAAACCAAACAAAAAAGGGAACAAACTTTACGACTGCCTCGCAACGAGAACAAAAAAAAAAACAAAACGAATTACCATCAAACCCGTGTCAAGGTGCGTGTTGTTCACACTGCAACACCTCCCTCCGCCCCCGAACCGCCGACATGGCCAGCGGCAGCCCGCGCCCTAATCAAAATCGTTTATCAAAATTCGCATCTTAATTGCCTCAAAACACAGCTACGACCTGTCACAATCCCATTACACCCTCGTACATGCCGTGCCACAATTGCTCTCCGCAACCAGCTGCCGACTGCCGAGTAGGATCTCCCACCCCCTCCTGTCCCCCCGGGGGATGAGTTCGCAGAGAGGACCGAATGAGTATGCGATGAACTCACTCCGCAGAGTTCTAATGGTAAAAAAAAGGGAAAATTAATTTTCCTCATTATCCCGCCGAGGTGGGTGGCGGCATGGGGCATGGCAATGCTTCCTCGTTTCATTACGGTTTTATGATTCCCAGCACAGAGGGAGAATTGTTTTCCATAAATTGTGAGCTGGCTAGCCCCTCGGGTGACGCGGTGACGGGGGCACGGGTTTGGCTTGAGTTCGAGCCCGACTCCCGAGTACACCCCTTGCGCCGTGTCCCGTGCTCAGTCGTGCAGATGCAGTTTGTGCAATCGTATGCACAATTTATTGACACTTCAAGTTCGCCCACTGATGGCGACTTCAGGTGCGGCTGGATGGTGATGGCGAAGAAGCGGAGAAGCAGAGAAGCGGGCAAGCGGGAGGGAGATTTCTTGAATGAACGTGGTGGTCACACATTGGCACGGTGGTGGAGCGCCTTGAACCGGCTCTGGAAAACCTACAATCACTTCTACGCTATCGCCGCCCAGTCCAGTGTGTGCGGACGATGAAAATGAAAGACAACTTGCACTTTTCCAAGAGAACGACCAGCCATTGTCCACTCTTTCGGTCGTTGTGAGGGGAAAATAAGAAAAAAAAAAACGAAAAGAATCCCGACTTTACCATGGTCTCGTGGGGAGACGGAGAGCAAGTGGCAGAGAGATGCAAGTTCAAGTGGGGTGCGTTCTCTTTGAGTGGTGAAAGCTGGCGGCAGACTGTGCGGGCGAAAGTTCGTGAGAGTGGCAGCTTTTAGTTCCACTTTACACAAAAGCTCGCGTAAAAACTGATGAGTTGAAGGAAAATGCCAATAGATGGCCATGTGAACTTCGAGAAGAGCTTTTTGTGAGTGAAGCATGGGAAATGAGGACTTTTCTTGACGGAGTGCTTGAATTTGAGAGGAATGACGGACACTTTTTGGGAAAAAAATACCAAAATGATGGATGCGTGCCTCGACTGATGCTAAGTGAGTGCTGATGTCCTGCCAAGCGGACATCCGTTTCCCTAATAGATTCTTGAACACTTTTTAATTGAGTCAAGGATCGAAGGGTCAGCCTAGGCGGTTCAAATGGTGTCGAGATTCGACTTGTGAGGCGACGATGACGTGTGAGAAACTGCAGAATGATGGCTGATTGACTGACGGCTAGTCTGATCGATGGCTAGTCTTACTGATCGAGGGCTATTTCATCCCCGGAATGACACTAAGCAATTGTGATAAAGACGATCAGTGTCTTCCTGGAACATCTCTGTCCCTACTCGGCTATCTAGGAACTGTCTGTTCAGATGGTGGGATGGATGGAAGGGAGTTTTTTTTTAGTGGTATAGAACTTTAAGTTGACAACAGCTGTCAAGTGATTTAGTTTGGTGAAATGATTGGCCCGTAGTTCTTTAAAAACGATGCTGACCAGAACGTTACAGTCAATGGTAACCGCTATAGAGCCATGATTACTGACTTTTTCGTTCATCAATTAAACAAAAAAACAATGATGTGCAGAAGCTGTGGTTCCAACAAGACGGCGCAAAATGTCACACAGCTCGCGCAACAATTGATTTATTGAAGGAAACGTTTGATAACCGCATAGTTTCACGTTACGGACCCGTGAATTGGCCTCCAAAATCGTACGATTTAACGCCGCTTGGGGGGATATAAGCCCGAAACGATTGACCACTTGGAGGACAATATTCGCCGCGGTATTGCCGATATACGACCACAAATGTTGGCAAAAAGTCATCGAAAATTGGACCTCCAGATTAGACTACGTCCCAGTCAGCCGTGACGGTCATATGCCAGAAATCATGTTTAAATTACAATGCCAGAAGATTATCTTTCGAATAAAGTAAATTTCACGTCAATTCAAAACAATCATCTTTGTTTTATTCTATTTCAAAGTTCTATACCTTTAAAAGAAACACCCTTTATTAGAAGATTCCCAGCTAAAACACACAAAATTGAGCGACATATGTCGCTCTGTCCGCCAACGTGTTATGATGAGGCCTAGCTTGATGCAACCTTCTCGACCTCTAACAGAAAAGAGTCATGAAAGATTGCCACAGACTAGCCCAAGGTTGCGGCAAGAACAATAATCTCACGCAATTGACAGCCCGACATCTCAGATCCAGGCGATCCTGCTCCGCAAACCAGATCGGGCCAGCTTATGATGAAGTAACCCCCCAGGTAACTTCTTCTTCAAGAGGAGAGGGCGCCACGAGTGCAAAGAAGGTGCGGAATAGCTTAATTTGTTGCCTCTGCAGCTTCCACAGAAGACACTGAAGGGCAGACCCAATCTGAAGCCGCGAAGTGCCAATGGACGCAGTGCCCAGTGGTAACGCCGACGAGGGTCCTGAAAGTCGTCCGGGTCAGTCTGATCGGGCTGTGTGGTCGTCTTCGATTGAGAGTAGGCCCTCATTTGTCTCGTGGTGCTCTCGGATTAGGTTTGAATGGGACGGACCACAGGGTGACGGAACACAGGGAGACGGACCACAGGGTGACGGACCACAGGGAGACGGGACACAGGGTGATGGTACACAGGGAGACACACCACGCGAAAGGAAACATTCAAATGCTTAAGCCGGAGACGGACCACATGGAGGCAGACCACAGGGAGACGGACCACAGGAAGACGGACAACAGGATGACGGACCACAGGGTGACGGACCACAGGGAGACGGGTCACAGGGTGATGGTACACAGGGAGACGGACCACGCGAAAGGAAACATTCAAATGCTTAAGCCGGAGACGGACCACAGGGAGGCAGACCACAGGGAGACGGACCACAGGAAGACGGACAACAGGATGACGGACCACAGGGTGACGGACCACAGGGAGACGGACCACAGGATGAAGGACCACAGGGAGACGGGTCACAGGGTGAATGACTACAGGGTGACGGACCACAGGCAGACGGACCACATGGAGACGGACCACAGGAAGACGGACCACAGGGAGACGGACCACAGGGAGGCGGACCACAGGGTGACGGACCACAGGGAGACGGACCACAGGATGAAGGACCACAGGGAGACGGGTCACAGGGTGAATGACCACAGGGTGACGGACCACAGGCAGACGGACCACAGGGAGACGGACCACAGGGTGACGGACCACAGGGAGACGAAACACATGGAGACGGACCACAGGAAGACGGACCATAGGAAGACGGACCATAGGGTGATGAACCACAGGGTGACGGACCACAGGGTGATGAACCACAGGATGACGTACCATAGGTTCACGGACCGCAGGTTGATGACCCACAGGGAGACGGATCACAGGGAGGCGGACCACAGAGAGACGGACCACAGGCAGACGGGCCACAGGGGGGGACGGACCACAGGGATATGGACCACTGGAGATGGACCACAGGGAGACAGACCACAGCCAGTTCAAGCAAAGCAGTCGAATGCTAAAGCGAAACACAGTTCAAATCATCATCAAATCTGAACCGAATCTCATGCCAAATTCGCCTCAAAAATCCCCCCATTCGATCAACCCAATTGGCTGCATCAATAAGTGCGCAAAAACATCCCTCACACCACACGCCATCGAAAACTACGCAATAATCGATCCCAAAAATCTGTCTGCAAACGACATAGGTACCGTCAAAAAAAAATCTCTTAAACATTCCCAACCCCTTCCCCAAATCGTTATGACAAGCCAGCCCGTCGTCACTCATCACCACATTCCAGACGGAAATAGTTGAGATACTCGGGTAGCGTACACGCTCCCAAATGACACGTGCACAAATGCTAATCTATTTTCGGCACAAAGGTTATCCCATAAATTCAACCTCCAACCGCGTGGTCAATTGATCCTTTTTTCCACCATCCGTCCTCCTCATCCTCCTCCTTTGTCTTGTGCATCGAAGTCAACACTTAACTTCGACGGGGACATTCAATGAATTTGAGAAGAAGCTCAACCCGAAGGGGGACCCCCTTTCGATCGTCCTTGTTGCGAAGGAAATATTTATAATCACTTCTATCGCAGACCATACACGTTTCACACATTTGCCGGCAGATTCCGCATAATTTAACCCATCAACCACGGTCGGGCATCGACTATAAATTACGTGCACATCCTGTTATCCTCGCACAGGATCAGAGCAACTGCGGTGACTCGGTGACTTTGTGCGTGCACACTGACTGTGGGCCCCTTCTTTCGATTTTTGCAGTTTATTGCCTCTTATCGATGATGCAAGGCATCCCCGCTCAACCCAGACACGAAGGACCTTTGTGCGGGAGCCCTTTGAGCTCTTTGAGCGAAGGACTGCTCCGGCAAAAGCCAAACGGATGTGTTTTATTGAATAAATCACTTCTTTTTTTTTGTTCCTTCTCTCTCATTTCTATGCGATTAAAAACGCCAATGTCGCGTCTTTGACTAGGAGGACTCCGCCCCCTCGGCATCGCCGCCAGGAAGGGGGGCGATATGTGCGAGCTCTCCTTAGAAGCTGAGAGAAAATGGGAAAAAAATACGTTCATAGTGTATGCACTCGTCCTCCGTCTCTCTGTCGACGTTGTCTGGAGGTCCTCTGGAGCGGAGGAAATAATGAAAATATGACACTAACAGAAGGTGACGACAAGAACTAGCAAAGAACTCCCTTTTCATGGGATCAACGCACACCCTCAGCTAGACGGAGACTGTAGCGCAACACACACACACAGCGGCTACTGTTGTTGACATGCGACTGGAACGTGTCGCCGCGCTGTCAAGTACCTTGGCTCGGTCTCGCTCTCATATTAAATTATTAGATGCCAACGAGGAACTACAACCACGCACACACACACGGTCCTTGCACAAGGATAACTGATTCATGAGAGTGTACACGTCGTCGTGGGTAAAGTAAGGAAATTTCATTACGCCAAGAGAATGCATAATTGATTCGTATCCGTCGTGCGCGTGGAAATTCACCGAGTGAGCATGACCCCCCCTGGAACGGGTGACGCTCATAATCCTTCAATTTGGTGGTCATTTCAATTGAATTCCTTTCGCAAAGGAAACGGACTGAAGTAAATCCTTAATCGTCACGTTGATCTGTGAAATTAATTCAATGGAACATCCCGTAATGGCTGCGGGAAAAAACACAGAAAAGCAGACAGAAAACGAAAGAATAACACAAGGGCGGGCAATCAGGTTTGCTTGCCATCGTCCACCACTCGCTCCTGCTCGAGAGCACCCGCCTGCTCCTTCGGCAGCCGCAGGCATTCGAGGAAATACAAAATCAACAAAGGACTACGACGACGATGACGACAAGGAGGAGGAAGCAGTGAAAGAAAGAAAAACAGATAAAAGCATAACTTTAAATTAGGTACTACACAACCCACAACTCCAACTGCCTCTCCCCTCCCCCTGCGCAGCTCTAGCAGATCCTTCTCGTCTGACTCCGTCTGAATTGGGGATTTTGTCCTGACACACAGAAGAAGAAGAAAAAAACTCAACCCAAGACACATGGAACGGATCAAGGAATGAAAAATCAACAGCTGCCTTGTCAGTTTGATGTCATGCTCCTGACATATCCCAACCAACGCCACCCCTTGCACTCACTGACAGCATCGCAGCCCCCTTTGTGGTGTGGTGTCAATTCGAATTCAATAAAAACCGAACCGATGGAAGTGGAAACGAAGGTTTATCTTTTCACTTTCCCGCACCTTCCCTTCCCCGCCGCCTATCGAATCTCATCTCCGGATCGACCGAAGACGAGGGATGTGAGCGCGGGGGAAAAGGTGAGAGGCGGGTTGCCCCCGTCAGGCAGGTGAGAGATTGGCGAAAAAGATTCGATAGACAACGTCTCGACTTGACTCGATCCGGCTACAGGACCTTCTTGAGGAAAGTTCTCCGCCATGTCAACGCAACTAGCCGAGAGAAGGATGCTACCACGGTGCTTGTGGCGCAGAGGATGGGCGGTGCGAGGGGGTTAAATGGAAATCAGTAGCAATCATCGGATTAGGTTGCCGGTTGTGCATGTAAATCACTTTGACATTTAGGGAGTTCACGAAGGTACCCGACCGCAAAGGAGAGACTTCTTTAAATCGAAAGGACACGGGGTCCTCTGCGTCTTACATCGGAGGTGGGATGTGTAGACCTGGAGAGGGGATGTTTGACTTTAAAGAGGTCTTTAAGACGTCAGATGGGGACAAGTGGACATCTCTGTGTTGTCCTTGGTCGCGTGAGCTTGAGGACAAGTAGACAAGCGAGTTCGTCAGCCTTGTCGTCGCCCGTCTAAAGCGGCCTTCCCAGCTTTACCCTCGTTCGCGTGTGCTTGAGGACATGTGGCCAAATGCGCTCGCCAACTTTGTCCTTGTTCGCGTGAGCTTGAGGACATGTGGCCAAATGGGCTCGCCAACCTTGTCCTTGTTCGCGTGAGCTTGAGGACATGTGGCCAAATGCGCTCGCTAACCTTGTTCTCGTTCGCGTAAGCCTGTGGACATGTGGCCAAATTGGCTCGTCAGCCGTGTCCTTGTTCGCGTGAGCTTGAGGACAAGTATACAAGCTCGTCAACCTTGTCGTCGCCCATTGAAATCTGGCGACATGTGGCGGAGCGGCCTCGCCACATCGCCAGTTCTCGCCCGCAGGCTGCCGAGCCCCGTATAGCCAAGCGTACTGAGAACAAAGACGCAAGTCGTTGGTATTGGTAGCGGCAGCTTGCCACAATTCAGCGCCCATTGCGAAGCAAGTCAAGCCTCCCTCCAAAGCCGTCAAATGTTCCAACGATGGCAGAGTAAAGTCAAAAAGTCCCCCCCAGCACCACCGTTGCGCCCCACTCTTTCGTTGCAGGAACCCTCTCGCCTCCCACTGAACCCACATCAAACACCAGAAGGCCTGACAAAGCCTGACCTCATTCCCCGACGGCTTCTACTCCCCCTCTAATCCCGTCAAGCATCAAATCCACCGGCAAGCCCCTCCATCTCCCACAAAACTAGGTCTACCGTAATTGGAGCCCTCCTCCCTGCGCCCAGCCAAACCTCCTCCGTCATCCGAATCAAATTGCTTGTCAAGACCGGAGCCCCGTGAGCTCGTGTGTGTATCGAGCCTCAAATGGGTTAACATCAATCAAAATGTAAACTCCTGCCTCTCTCCGACGAGAGGTGATGAAATGTAAATTTTCCCCGCTTTCCCTCGATCCTGCTGCCGCCCTGTGACTGATGCACAACACAGCAGCATCGTGTCCAATTTGACGTTACACATTCAAATGCGGGGCCGCTGGCTCAATCTACCGAACAACGAACAAAAAAAAAATCAGATGAGAACCGATTCGTGGATGAAGAGCTCCCAGGACGCCACTCACACGCTGCCGGAGTGGCCACGGTTGCCGGAGGGAAAGGGTTCCACTCAAAATCAAAATGTCATTAGAATGCATCATCCGCTGATGGAGAGCCGCCATCAGACGAGGCAGCGACTCCCCGTGGACACAAGAGAAAATACTAAAAAAGTGCACACTTACCGCTCTTCGATGGTCGTCGGCAGCTGCGTCCGTGCCCGCATCAGGCTGAGGAAGTGCTTGCCGCCGTGGATGCCGCCGCCACCCTCCGACAGATAGCCATTGTCGATGTCGGCGAAGCGTGTCGGCGGACCGACACGTGACCTCAGCGCGTCGCCGTCGCTGCAGTAGCCCTGACCGATGTCCGATTCGCAAAAGTCCGCGACAAAGTGATGGCCTCGCGCTCCGCGTGTCGGCAGCGTGACATGATGGGTGTTGTAGCCGCGCAACAGGGGACGCATTGGCATCACGCTGACCGGCTTCTCCTCCTCGTAGATGGTGCCGACGATTTTCGACGGCACCGTGTTGAATTTGCCGTTTAGGTGGCTCTGTTCCGGGCTGTGGAAGTCCATCTTGCGCGTGACCAGCGCACTCTTCGGCGACATAATCCGGCTGCTGTTCGGCGGCGACGTCATCATGTACGAGTCGGAACCGGCTCTGTACATGCCCGGCGAGTCGTGTGGCGACTGCTGCTGCTGCTGCTGCTGCTGGATGCCGTTCACTGATATGTTGTTGTTGTTGTTCTGCTGGTGGAATTGATGCTGCTGCTGCTGATGATGGGGCTGGAAGGGGGCACCCCTGCCCATGGGGCTGCCGGCCATCAGCTGGTCCGGCAGCAGGGCAACGAGCTTCACGATATGTGTCTTCTGGGGGGAGTTCTCTGATATGGTTCCTCGGTTCGATGATATGTCGCTTTTCTCACGCTTCAGCGCCCTATTGCAGTCGTTGGCCGCGCTGGCCGGCGGTGGGGCTGGCTTCTTGTTGTCCGGCTGCACCGGTGGCGGAATGGTCTTGCTGGTCCCCTTGATGGCGGCCACCGGCTTCGGAATGCTGGTGCCGCCGCCGGGGACGCTCATCAGCGCCTTGTTGGGCGGCATGATCAGGCTGGTCTTCGACTCGGATCGGGAGTCGTTCAGCTTCGAGTTGAGCGAGGTCTTGGACCCCTTGGAGGCCTTCTGATCGGCGCTCCTCGGCAGGGACTTCTGACCGCGCCCAATGGACGAGTGGCCCAGCTTTGATGAGTCCGCGTCCGAGTTGCTGCGCGCCGGGCTCTTCTCCTTCTTGTCCAGCTTCAGCTTGGCCGTGGCACTCGACGATGAGGACTTCTGCGAGCCGGCCAGCAGCTTCGATTGCTTCGACTGCTTGCCGGACTGGTCCTTGTTCCGGTTGGCCGTGACCGACACGGCCGGTGGCTTGATCTGCGACAAATGGCCATCGTTCAGGCTGAGGCTGGAGTCGCTGCGTTCGCTGCGCGCCGACGAGAAGCCACTGCTCGAGCTGGTCCGCTTCGACACCTGCGACTTGTTCGACGAACTCTGGCTCGTCGGCGTCTTGTCCTTGTTGAACAGCTTCAGCTTGTCCAGCATCGAGTGCTTCGTGGCGGCCGCCGTCACCGGCCCATTGGCAGTGTTGTGGTTCGGCAGCGATCCGTTCGGCAGGCTCGGCGGTGGCCCATGCGGGCTGGTGGGTATCTTGCACTGCGGTTGACGCAATCTGCAAGAGAAAAGCGCAAATCAGTCAGACTGCTGGCGGTTAGACGGACGCGTGTACTCACCCATTGTTGTTGGCAGCGCTCTTGATCGTCTGAATGGTGTGATTCGATGTCGGGGGACTTCCCGGACGGCTGCCGCCATTCATGTCACCCCCGGTCTTTGCTAATCCCGGTATGGCTGCAACGAGAAGACGGAAATGAGAACGGTTTCAATCAAAAAACAAAAAAAAAAGGGTGCTGATTCGCTGTCATTGTTTGCATTTCTTTCAAAGGACACACACGCACACTCACGCATCACCCCTTGTGAAGCGAACTAGATGATTATTCATCTTCGGCCCCTAACATGCACCACCGCGCGCATCTATTATTAATATTTCAATTTGAAGTTCCGCAGGAACACGGCGTAATAGGCGCACACTCGTGACGGCCCGAAGATACTTTGCTTGTTCAGCTGATGTCGAAAATATTCCCAGGTGGCCGACTGGCGACGGATAAGGGTCTGAGATTTAATGGTGGAAGTTCATAAAGACGTGTCAGGCTTCTGGCCGCGATTGACAGGGGAATACCGACGAGGATGTGGAACATGTTCGATGCGTGAGGTTATGCAAATTACGCCGAGTCTCAGGTGGTTTGCAATCCGACGGAGAAGGGCGTCTCGTTTGCCTTTGCCTGTGCCGGGCTAATGGATTTGTGAAAGGGATCTGCTGCAGCGGGGGCGGGGAGGTGATTAGTGACTCATTGTCGAGAAGACTGTTGAATGTGTGGTCGCATTGTAGCCACGAAGAGGCTCTGGGGAAAAAGAACGCACACACTTTCTCCCAACTGCCTGCCTCGCCTTGGACACGCCGCGTGACTCATCTTCAAGGATTTATCGAACCACGAAAGCCGTTATCAATAAAAAAAAAAAACCCTCGTGATGTGGGCTTGAAGAAACATCAGAAAGGCGAACGCAATCCATTCATTTCGACGACGAATGCAGGCCACAACGAAACCGCAAGCGAATCGTCTGTTGCGACGGCTTTAACCTTCTTTCGGCAGATAAGAGGCAAGAATTAAACACAGATTTACCGCCGCGGCATGGGGAAACATGAAATTCCAGTCCGTCCGGGGCAGCACTGCGGGAGCATTGTCCCAGCCATGCACACAGTCAACAATGACAAACGAGATACACAGTGTGGCCAGAAGGAGTATCAGGCGGCCGCCTTCGCTGGCGACGACGACGATAACGACAACGACAACGACGACGATGATGGTGATGACGATGGTGATGACGATTCGGGCAATGAAACGAGCCGAGCACTGGTTCCTGGTCCGTCAGGACAGCTGGCTGAATAAATGAATACATTAAAAATGCCATCCAAGAAGGATGGAGCCTCTCAGACGGTTCCTGGTTCGGCGCAGACACTTGCATGCCATGGCTGTGAGTCAGCCAGGGCGCGGGGCGATGTGCAGAGACTGTTCGTGTCTTTTCGGGCATCCTTGTGGCGTGTGTCCCCGAAATGTTCTTTCGGCTGTCTGATACATAGTGAGAATTAGGTCATGACGGAGAATTCGATGCGAATGCCTGTCCTGCCCAGCAACAGGGGGGGGAGCAACTGAAGGAGAGTGTGTGAAAGTTTTGATTAAAAATTGAGTTAATCTCCACTTTCTACTTGAAATGAATTCAACTTCAATCGAAGTCAGATGCGAAACAATAGCGCTTCATTTACGATCGCCCCCAAGAGATGGACACGCTCACAGTGCCTACGCCCCCTCCCCCCATGTCCTGCAAACCATTCAACAGCCATTCACACCATCCATCCACCCACCCACCACCCAGAACATGATTTATTTCCTACTTACTTGGCGTATGATTCGGTGTCGGCGGCAGGGGCCGAACCTTATCCGGTGGGCATCGTCTCTGCACCAGCACAGTGGCTGGCAACGGAATCGCCGTGCCTCCATTCCCCTTCGTGTATGCTGACGGTATTTGTCTGAAAGAGAAAAAGAAGAACAAGAGCACATTAAAATCAGCACAAGACCAGAAACAGAAGCTGCGTCGATATTAAGTTTTCTTCTTCAATCGGTTCCCTAGTCTGTTGTCTGTCTGGTGGTGTACTGTCATGGCAACATCTGTGAGTGCATCTTTGATATAATTGCAAACAATTTACACCTGCACAATGGTATAATTGAATTCGCCAAACAATGTCGCTCCGAACGTGGGGGCAAACCAGAAGACGACATCCTGGCATTTAGTCGAAATTGATTTATGTACCAGCAGTCCTCCTGTGTGTGGGCTGTCGTCGTAGTCGTCGTCGTCACCCAGCCAACCGGCAGACGGTGCTTTAGAGCACCACTATTCGACTGAGAGAGGGATTTGTATCGTTAAGGACACACTCCCACACACCCACCGTCGTCCTTAAGAATCATCATCGCCCACAAGCATAAATGCATATTTTCAAGTTGAGAAGGTATTGAATTTCAAGCACTCCGCTGAAAGGATACTCTTTCTCGGGACTCTCAGGACTCTCCTCCTCCTCCAGCTGGAGTGGTCGTCGTTCTCGTCGTCTTCGTCGTCGTCGCCAAGAAACTGACGATGGAAAGTTTAGAAAACTCCTCAAACTCGAGATGGGTGCGCGCGGGTGTAAGTTTCCCATCGCCTGGCCGATGGCTTGCATTGTTTTAGGCACCGTGACGCAAGGGGGGACGACGCCAGAGTGCTTGACTTTTAAGTTACTGAATTGTTTTGTAAAGTTCATGCACTTGGCAAGTCATAGGGTCCATGCGATAAGGACATGCTTGTAATTTATGGACGCATTCGGGAACAGCGTGTGGATGTGAGATGCGTCGCTTTGGGGTTAGCAGATGGTTTCGTGGACACTTGGGAATTGTCTAAGATTGTTTTCAAGAAACTGCTAAGCTCCGACGATGTCGTTTGGAGGAGTGTGAGATGGCATTTGGCACTGTGCATGGAAGAGACGCCTTGGCCGGATAACTAAGCGATGTCTAGAGGACCAGGTGGCCTCGGCCTCTGGAAAAGCCTAAGTTACACGCCTCGGCTGTGCAACTAAGTGTTGTCTAGAGGGCCAGGTGGACTCGGCCTCTGGAAAAGACTAAGTTACACGCCTCGGCCGTGCAACTAATTGATGTCTAGAGGGCCAGGTGGCCTCGGGATCTGGAAAAGACTAAGTTACACTCCTCGGCCGTTCAACTACGTGATGTCAAGAGGGCCAGGTAGCCTCGGCCTGTGAAAAAGACTAAGTTACACGCCTCGGCCGTGCAACTAAGTGATGTCTAGAGGGCCAGGAGGCCTCGGCTTCTGGAAAAGACTAAGTTACACTCCACGGCCGTGCAACTACGTGATGTCAAGAGGGCCAGGTGGCCCCGGGATCTGGAAAAGACTAAGTTACACTCCTCGGCCGTGCAACTACGTGATGTCAAGAGGGCCAGGTAGCCTCGGCCTGTGAAAAAGACTAAGTTACACCCCTCGTCCGGCATTTGAACGCAGGATAAAAAAGAGGACAAGTAATCGCAACATTCGGCGGTTCGAATGAGGTTCAATTTTCAAGAATTTGAGAAAAACTACAGAATTTGCTGTTATTCTTAAAATGCCACCTCCTAATGGACCATCATCGAAAAAACTGTTCATTTTGACTTGAGTACGTAGTAGCGACCACGAAAATTGCTCTAGCGTCTACTTCTAAGCTACCGATGCGAAAGTCTAGCACATACAGTCACCTCCAACAGCCACACGACACCTGAGCCAAATCGAGCCCAAACAACTGACCGAAACCGGAGTCCAACCAACAATCACTGTTCCTCCGCATCGTTCGCAAATTAGTTCCCGTGACACGCCCAGCAAATCGTTTCACTCCCAAGGCGATCTGGTCCACACCGTGAAACTGGGGCATTAAAGCCATGCATCGCGTGACTAAGCACACTTGAGCCGGCAAAGTAGGCATTATCCAATCATATCTGCCAATCTGAATCGGTTGCATGTGCTCCCTGCTTCTGCACTCGGCCGACGGAGCACCGCTGGGGTGTGCTTGGTGTCACACAACTTCCACCTTACAGGTGAGCGTTTCCCCGGCTTTACTCGTAAATCACACGAGGACGAGGAATTTCCACGTTAGTTACATCTCGGAACCCCAAGTCGTCGGCTGTAGACAATTTATTGGAAACAAAAAAGGAACAGAAAAGACGTCCAGCAGGCTCAATCAATAAAAACCATAAACATGACAACGCCACCTTTGCTCATAAACTATCGGAACTCAATTGATTGGAAACAAGACAAAAGCAAAGGCGAATCCATCGGATGCCAGCTAACAGCAGGCAACCGACCAGCAGGCAGCGGGCACGACAGACGCACGCTCACAGTCGCTTGGAGAGATGGAAATGTGAGGAAAAATCCTTGCCAGCGCTACGCAATTAGCATAATTATTCAATTCCGCTACACATCCCACATCAGGCTATGTGCGAGGGGCTGTGGCAGCGCGCTAAGCGTTTCGAGTTTCGAAGCGAAACTGTGCATTAGCGCGACCACGAGTGCAGTCATAAGAGGTTATGGTTTGCTTTTTGTTGTCTTTTTTCTTTATCTCGTGTGGTGTCCTAGTTGGGACAGGGTGACACGGTGATTGGTAAACAAAAATACCAACTTTTGCTGAGTGCGGTTAAAATGGTCTGAAAACGATTGGGAACCGGAGTCAATGCAACGCGGAAAGATGAATGATCGAGTGGAGGACTAGCTGTGTACCATGTTCTTGGACACACACGCGGTCTGAGGGCTGAAGGCGGTCCCCAAATTGAAGCCGAACTGCCAATCTCCAGAGCTCTCGATGGCAAGTAATCGCTTCACCTCGAGGACATTCGGGCAGTTTCTTAAAGCAGAAGGCAATCTCTCACCCGACGACATCAGACAACGTCGCCCACGGGCCAAAAAACAAGCCTCACTTCAATTCGAAACGAAGATCGTGGGAAATGATCTCGAATCAGTGGCAAGGGCACGGCACATACACCAGTTCACACAGTTCAGCATTAATTGAGTTGAGACGCCGTGAAATCTTTGACTCCTCCTTCTGCTCCTCTTGCTCCCCCTGACACTCAGCGACAGCTGTCACCGCAGCCCACGTCGTGCACATAAATCTTCAAGGTTTCTCATTTTAATTACGCGAGCTGCATCGTCACCGCGCACACCCTGTGCTCGAGGGAGCGAGAGAGACCATCAATTTAAACGATCAAGAGAAAACGAATAATAATAAACCGTTCGTACATCATGTAAGCCCATCGGCAGAACTCATATCAGACTCCTGCCGCCCACTGGCGATGCCCCTCCGCAGCACACAAAAAGCCGACGCGCTGATAGTTGCGCCGCTCCGCACCGTCTCTCCACCCAGCCATCGCACTCAATCGTCGGATTTATCGAATTCAATTGCAAATTGCAAAAATTTATTCTTATCTCGTCGTTTATCGCCTCCAATAAGACTTAAGTGCGCAACAACAAAGCACGAAGGGAGTCGTCGCAAGTCGCAAGTCGCAACCACCGACTTGCGCCCAACCACCACCGTGGCTCCCACTCATTCGTCGTCGGTTCCAGGAGATGAAAGTCCGCGGCAAGATGTATTTTTGGACTACCTTTTGTTTATCGACGCCAGCGAGCGAGTGTGATCGCTTTTGGATATAAACTTGCGAAGTTAATTGATTAAGAGCGCAGCGCCCAGGAACCGTTACAATCGCGAGGACCGAGGACGGTGTGGCGCGTCGGCCAGGCCCTTAGGGGGCAATGGAATTAAAATCCAATTACCGGCGAGCCGGGCCGCGATGTGAGGCGAAAGCGTTTACGACTTCCAACGAGCTCAAGTGTCACTGATTCGAGACAACAGCACTCTTGGCACTTTTGACGAGTCACTCGGTTTTTGTTTTTTAGTTCTTGTGTGCTCTGTGGGTGAGGGTGGAGGGGGGGAATGTGGTTGAATTGATGTGCCACAAATGTTCGAAGCAACGGCAGGCAGGCGTATGCTAATCAAGTGTGCCACAGACCGTTCGGCGAGAGATGACTCGACAGAGAAGGTGATGACGAATGCGACGACGATCGCGAGTTTTGGCCAAACTACAGATGGGGGGACAGCGATGTGGAATGCATAGATATTCTGGTGATTTACTGTGATTCTCGGAAGTGTTGACTTTCTCTTGAGCTTTGAGCGATGACACATGCAAATGCTGGGCCATTGACTGAGGAGGATGTGCTTTGAGATGATGGAGGTCGTTTGAAGGGCGTTGATGAGGTGGCTTAAGGTTGCCCTAAATGACGAACATGATAGTCGAACCTGGGGCTGGTTCGATGTTGGATTTGTTCGTGTTCCTTGGCTTCGATGTACAAGTTCGGCGAGCATGTTTAGGGCTCCCTTTAAGCATCACCTCCTCAAGGAGAGCACAGGAGTGAGATCGAGGATCCCAATCAATCAGTTCAGGAAGTCATTTTTCTTTGGAATCGAAGGTGGCTTCGAGAAGCACTGACATGCTCAAAGGCGTCCGTCTCAGTCGATGATGGACGGCTGAGGACATCTAACCGTGTCACAAATTTAAGGAGAAAGGTGGGTAGAGTTGGACGAGTTAGACGACTTAGACGAGGTCAAGTTAAACTGAAGTCGAACAAAGCTGCTGGAGCGGACGGATAACCCGCGGAACTGTTTAAAGCAGCTGCAGATGATCTGGTTGGGCATATGCCCCAGCTCGGAGGAAAGCACTCCCGATGAGTGGAATTTTAGCGTCGTTTGTCCGGTCGCCAAGAGAGGAGACCCATTTGACTGCGCCAACTATCGAGGGATCAGTCTCCTCAACACAGCGTACAAGATCCTCTCTGCCGTTTTGTGTGAATGCCTGAAAGCATTCGTCTATAACCTGATAGGTCCTCATCAGTGCGGCTTCAGGCCGGAAAAGTCCACCAACGACCACATCTTCACACTACGGCAGGTCCTGGAAAAGACTCGACAACCATCACCTATTCGTCGAGAGACGACCTATACAGCGCCTAGTCTAGTTTTGAAATTCCTGCCAAACTCGTCAGGTTGTGCAGGATGACGATGGATAGCTCTCTGCTGCTCCATCAAAGTCGGTAGCGAACTCACCGAGACCTTCAATGTCAACAAAGATTTTAGACAAGGCGACACTCTGTCTTTCTTAAATTTTGAGACTCAAACGTCATTATCAGAGACACGATCTTCCGTTCAACTGCTTGCTTAAGCGGACGACATCGACGTGATTGGACGAACACAGCGAGCCGTCAACGAGGCGTTTGCTGACATTGAAGCGGAAGTAGTCTGGCAGTAAATCATGGCAAAACGAAAGAAAATGCTGTCATCACGGAAGGGTGCACAACATCGACGTCTTGAACAGAGCGTCATACTGGGCAGCAGAAACTTTGAGGTCAAGAACTTCGTCCACCTCGGCTCTGCAGTAGACAGGGACAATAACACCAGCACCGAGGTCAAGCGCAGAATTACTCTTGCCAATGTTTGTTGTCACATTTCTTGCCAATCGCTGTTTCTTTGGTCTCCAGAGGCAATTGAAAAACAGAGCCATCTCTCGAAGCACCAAGTTGACTTTATATAAAACACTCTTGTCATCCCAAACTTGTCTTGATGAAGCCCAGTTTGTTAGTCTGGCCCAACTGTGGCTAGCCATTTGAAGGAAGGGCTTAGAGACTGCTTGTAGTGGCACAAGTACTTCCTGTGCAAGCGAGAGAACCCTACTCCTGGGATGTCACTGTGACCAGGAAACCAGGTGAGGGATATATGAAGTTGGCCTTCCAATGATGCTAGCTCGGTCCGGCATTCTGCTACAAGTTTGGATTGTGTGGCAGCCTGGCTATCAGTACAAATAGCCACCTTTTGTCTTGGCAGGTGGGCGTATCTTGGCCTCGCGAATAGCGAAAAGCTCCGCTTGGGAAACACTGACATCATCTGGCAGCCTGTCTGGCTTTGGAAATGTTGAGGAATTCTGAGAACACACCCGCTCCGACTCCACAGCCCATTTTGGAGCCGTCAGTGTAGATTACCCAGTTAAAATCCTCGAACACCTGCCCGCCCTGCCATTCTGTTCTTTCGGGCAATGGGGCTTCAAAGCCGTTTGACAAATTAAGTATAGGGACCGTATAGTTCGTGGAGAGTTGTACGAGGTCAAGAGGTACGCATCCAGACTCTCTGAGCCTGATGGCACTGTGTGCTCAAGTGTGTAGACCGAGGGGTAGTAGATGCAGCATTAAGGTCAGGGCGTCTGTTGGTGTCGACCGCAGAGCAACTGTGGTGCCAATGCATGCTTTTTTCCAAGGGCAGGCCGCCATACTAGTGATGATCCATATGTTAGAATAGGCCGACCTACCGCCGTGTACATACCTGTGGTCAACTTTGGTTGAAAGCCCCACCTTTTGCGGAAGTTTCCACTGCAGGCGTAGGAGGCTATGCAGGTCTTCTAAACACGATGGTCTACGTTTATCTTCCAGCTGAGTTTTTGATCTAGGGTTACGCCTAGGTACTTGGCGCTGGTAGATAGAGAGAGCGGTTGGTTGTTCAGACGGTGAATTTAAGGAGGACTATCGAGAAATGAAGAGTTGCACAAGAAAGGAGGCCCAGGCCGCGCAGGACATAAAATCGTGGGACGAATGCAAAGAGGACTATCGACAAACAATGAGTTACCCAAAAAAAGAGGATATGTCTGATTTAAGTCAGCTCAACCGTCCGCCAAGGGGTCTCAGAGCTTTAAGGACATCCCACAACGAATGTGAACAATTCAAACCGTCAACATATCGATAAACGAGGAGGTACCTAAAAAGAAGTGAATTTCTGATTCAGTCTGCCGACTACCCGCCAAGGAGTCCCAGACTTCTAAGGACACGCAACCATGTGAACACTTAAAAGCGTGAAGGCATTCGAGAAACAAGGAGTTATCCAAAAAAGGAGTAGATTTCTGATTCAAGTCAAACCCCGCCCACAATTCCAACCAAGAAGGCTTCTTCTTCTTCTGTAGAACATAGGACCGCCACGACGCTTCTAAGCCTGACTCCATTTTGGTGCTCCTCTTGAGATGTCCTTTGTCTGTTCAGCTCGCCCAAACCGATCCAAACTGAGTCTCTCTTCGAAAATTCAGACCAAAAGGCCAAGCTTAACATTAAAGCCGTCACCAATTTTCCAGTAAATCGCACAAAAAAAGCGCGTAACTCGCATTAAATCTCACAACTCATCCTTAACAGCCTGCTATCGGGTATTTAATGAAAAGTGAAATCCTTTTAACGAGGACAGGACCATTGATATCAATCTTTGTTTGACAAATCCTCGCCCCGCCGACACGGACAAAGCGCCACAGGCACGGCACATAAAATGTCAATACAAAGTGAGACAGAGAGAGAGAGGGGTAGTGCGGAATAGAGAGTGAGGTGTTACCTCTCGAAAAACCATAACCATTCCACCTCCAGCACCCATCTGTGTAGATTAACACTCCACAGTCTCCACAGATCCCCATAAAAGGCTCGCACAAGGATGCGAGCGAACTCAATGACACACACGGGCCCAGCACCCAGAAGTTGGGGAGGGTCTACCGTGTAGAGAGGGTCTGAGGGGGAGGTAGAGAGCTAAAAACAGAAACGGAATGTGAAAAACTGTGTAAACATGACTTTTCGCCTGTTTTTTTCCCATTTTTTCTGTTGTTTGCCTTGCATCACCATCGCCACCATTCGCGCACTGGTATGCCACCCATAAATTGTCGTCTCCGGGTAGACACATATTTTTTTTATATCATAGACGTGCCGTAGCGGAACGGATGCGACCATACTCCAGCTTACCGCTGAAGCACATCCAAACAGAAGGACTATCCACGGAACAGTAGTCTGGTCGGTCGCCTGCATCTCACCTCAATTGCAATTCCATCAGTCAACACAGCAGCAGGCAGAGGACTCGGATCTGTGTGCAAACAACACAACACGCACACACATGGGCCAGTGAAGCAAACAAAAAAAAAAAAAAATAGCAGCAAGTTGATGGCCTTAAGAGCTAAACCAGGGCGCCGCACACACACACACGCGCTGGTAGCTGGAAGGAGCCGCTCCTTGGCTCAGATTTGTTTTCTTCTTCTTCTTGCGAATTTTCAGCCTCAACGCCTACTCTCTCGCTGAGTTGAAAGAGTTCACCAGCAATTAGGTTGCGGGACGACGGCCCTGCTGCTGTAACTCGGAGGGACAGCCTCAAAGTGGTCCCCCAAGGAGGAGTGAGTGCACACTTTATATCCGTCACGGCGCTCGTGTGTGGGGCGGGCGAAGGGCCAGACACATGTCCTGACAACGTGGACAGTGGGCGACAGAGAATAAGGGTCGGGCACGATTTTGCCCCGATGACATGACACTGATAGCAATCGACTGGCCTTGAGTGCGCGCCGCGCTGCCGTGGGAGTTGTGTCCGCTGATCGACGGAGGATATCAGGAATGAAAGTGAATTTCGGATGATTGCACTTGTGTGAGGGGACAACTGGGGACAGCTCTTTTGGCAGAGCCTCAGTTGGATGTGCTCACGATGGAATGTCCTGCGATTCGTCCCGAGTGTCGGCTGTACATTGCATAGACTGACTTCATAAATAAATAAATAAATAAATAAATTCCCTCTTTTCACTTATTTTCGGCGTGTTCAAGGACCCCTTTCGGACTCAATTCCAAATGCAACGCCTCAAGTGAACGCATGTTCCCTGCCGCCACTGTAATGTAATGACAGCAACATATCCGAATGCATTCGAAGAGAGAACCATTCACCTCCGAGTGAGCACAGTCAGTGACTTATTTGCCGTTGCCTCCTTTTGTTCTCCCCCAAAGACCACCCCCCACCCGCCCCCATGTCTAATTCCGTTGTTTAAGAAGTTTACATTTGAGAAATGGAAGGATGTCAATAGGGACTGAGAGGGTGAGGCCGAGAGGCAGGCAGAGTAGGCTCCACAAGCACTAGAAAGTCACTCCGTGTCCTCTCCGTGTTCTCTCCCCTCTCGTGGTTTGATCTCAGAAAGAAAAGAAGCCAAATAGAAGAGGTAGCAGAAAATAGAAGGAAGAGAAGGAGGATAAAACAAATCTAGACTTTCCAAAGTACCCGCTGTACATGCCCCTCGGTTGGCGGTTGTCGGTTGTCGCTGTGTCGCTGTGTCGCTGAGTCGCTGTGTCGTTGTGGTTGTGTCGTCGGTCGGCCTTCCACTTTTATGATGAGACGTGTGAATAGAGGATGCTGTGTGCTTACGCATACGTGAGCGGGCCGCGTCTTGGATTCGCAACAGTATTGAAGGTCTGTTGCTACAACAAGACTACTTTACTTCTTGTTGCTTTGTTCCTCTTTGTTTGTTTCTTTTTTTTTTCGGATCACTGAGCCGCACAGAGGGGCACAGGAGGGGCGCGTGACGTGTGTGTGTAAGAGCAGAAGTCATTGACGTTGAAATTCTATGTTCTCCCTCGTCATCGTGGTCTAATCACGATTCATTAAGAGCGCTGGACAGAGCAGGGGGAGTGAGGTTCCAAAGGTTATCGACATCGCCGATCGCCGTCCAGCGAATTGACAGACGATATCGATTTGTATGGCAGCGACGAGTGGGTAATTGAGACGAAATGGACAATTTAATTGGACGAGGAAGTGCCTGTGTTTGGTCTTGGCATCGTGTGAAAGTTCTCATGTGTGAACGAGTCGGAGATGAGAGGCTTAAGCGATGAAAGACGACGGCCTTGAAGTGGGACTGTTGAATGGCGCGGCATTGAGAGTGGCGACTGTGACAGCTGGCCGTCGATGGTGCGCGGTTTGGTTGCGACTAAGATGGGCTGAGTCCGGACTGAGCTGGAACGAGGAAGACGGCGTCAGTGTTCGAAGTCATTCTCCAGATCTCCGACGCGTCACAAGAATGGGGATAAGTGATCATGGCACCCGATTGAGTTGGAAGATGGCGTCGAAGGAGAGGCTCATCCTACCTCCGGAAGGTCGTCATTGTCACGGGCGATGGTTGTTCGATTGTTCGGCAGAACTCCAGATCTCTGAAATCAAGATCTATTCCGACACGTCACAGGACTAGGGATAAGTGATCGTGGCACCAGAAGACGACTGCATTTCATGCGCTGCCGGAAGAGGCCGACATCATCTCACTCAATCGCCGTGACATGGACATGTACACACAAATCCGTGCAAAATCAGTTCGCAAGAAAAAAAAAGAAAAGAAAATCCCCCCTTAAGTGTGTCAACAGAGACAAGACGCGAGATCTCCATTCGAACACGGCCGTCGCAGTATCACTCATCTCGTGGGAGCACCGATGGCATAACAAATCATTAATCAGCTTTACTTCATGTGCTGCTCCGCATGCTTTTTTTTTTCTCTGAATTGCGGAGGTGTGTCGCGCCTTCGAGTGCGGAAAAGAAGTCACGCAAAGTGGATCAGAGGGATCATCATGGATCACGCAGAGGCTTCGTTAAATCTCATTATGGACCTCGCTGGTGGGTATCAACTTTCACTCATTTAAGATGCTGCTGGTGTGCACTGAGCGATCGTCTCGCACTAATGGCACAGCCCCCGGTGCCACGCATGCCCTTTGTGTGGCGAGAGCCGGGATCAGCTTGAGCATATGGCCGCAGTTTGTGTTCCTTATCAAGCGTGACTGTAGGAGAAGGAATCCGTTTGTTGTTCTTGTCGGCGATAGCAACACCATGGGCGCAAAAAGGGTGACCGGTATGCATGTTTGAAGTGTGCACACACGCAGCCAACGGATGCTGCCCGAGTCAGGCTGTAGATCTCGAATAAGATCTGCTGATGATGGACATTTGTTGACGATGAATCAACAGATAGGGACGCGGCACATTTGGTGGCCGATGTCTGCATCTGCATCGGCATCGGCATGTGTGCACGGGTCGAGATGGCATCGTTATCGGCATCGATGTCGTGGGAGAGGCAAATGACTGCGCGAATGGACGCGGAGATGGTCAACAGAACGCATCTTAAGTGCGGATTGGATTTATGACACTGGAAGGGTACTTTGCAGGAATTCCTCAACCTACACGCTCGGTTCGAGGTAGAGAGTCTGTAAACACCCACGACGATGAGGACGCTGATATAAATGGTTTGAGACCATGTTGGAGTGGTGGCGAAGACGAGCATAGCAAGATTTACGTTCAGTTTTATGGGTGAGTGGAGGAATGGTATTCAGCTGAATTTTGAGCGCATGAAAGGACATGGGAATGGTCAAAATCTCATAAAATCGAACAGCTTAGTTGGAAAGATAAGAGCTTACAAAATTCAGCTCGAGTTTCAAAGTAATAGATGTGCCTGTTTAGTGATGAGATGACAAATTTACTAAGAAACGGGGTGCTTACAAAATTCAGCTCGAGTTTCAGAGACCAGTTGAGTGCTGAGGTGGCAAATTTGCGCTTGAAACGATGCACCAGTTTCAAGCAGCGTGGTTTTGATAAGTTTCAAGTCGAGATTCCATGAAATCGATGCACCACATTCGTGCTAATATGACAAATTTACTAAAAAAAACTTGGTGCTTACAAAATTGTGCTCGAGTTTCAGAGACATTGATGCGCCAGTTTAGTGCTGAAGTGGCAAATTTACCAAGAAACTTGTTGCTTACAAAATTAAGCTTGAGTTTCTATGATATCGATGCACCTACTTAGTATTGATATAACAAATTTACTAAGAAACTTTGTGCTTACAAAATTCAGCACGAGATTCAGTGAAATCGATGCATTAATTTAGTGACAAGATGACAAATATATCAAGCAACTCAGTGCTCACAAAATTCAGCTCAACATTCGTGATGAATGACGAGATCAACGACGAGACCTACGAGCTACTGCACGGGCAGCTGATGCACGACCTGATGATGGATGAAGTGACGAAGAAGACTACATCAACGAGCTCTTAATGAGAACACAGAGACAGTGAAGAGAATACCGTCAGAGACAGCGAAGAGAATACCGTCAACAATGAAACCGAAAGGAAAGCCACACAAACGAGCAAGATCTTGACAAACACCAATCAAGAGGACTGCCAAAAGGATTCCAATTAGTCACCGACCCTAATCACCATTTGTACCACAAGGGCAACACCCGTTTTTAGACGCATCACGTCATTCCGCCCGAGCCGACATTCCTGCCTCCAATTATTCACTTCAAAACAAACCCCAGGGCAGGCTGCCAAGAGCGCTGCCACTGTTCAATTCCAGGCGTTCTAAATTTACTCCTCGTCGTTATTATGCGATTTTCCAGGATTTAGTCACCGAAGCAGCCGCCGGCACCCCACCACAGCGCAGGCACAAGTTGCACACGTCATTTGGCGAACTGCAGGCACGCCGCGTGCGTGCCAGTGTTTACACGGCGCGGCGTGCCATCGCCAACACATTAGTCGGTGAATGGATCTCCATTTGGAGATCCCTTTGATATCCGAAGGTACAACAGCTCCAGCGCAACTAATTCGCCCATCTGCAGGAGCAAACGCACGATGATGCATGTGCGTGTACCAGTGTCTCCCGAAATAGGACCAAATTTAGAGGCGACCCTACACGCAACGACACATACACACACACGCACACACACACACAGCAGCGGAGGCGAAGTAAGAGGATTTGTAGCATAAAACATTCAAGTAATTACCCCGAAATAGATTTGAAGACCAAATGGAAGCCGTGAGCTGCAGAAGGCATGTCATTAATGCACCCAACCCCCCTGCCCGCTGCGAGGAATGCCTGCCCATTGATTCCCGGCATCCCGAAGCAGTGTCACACACTCGCACGGTTATGAGCGAGCGAGTTGTAAAGAAAATATTTTATGTCATCCTCCGCGGTCCGGACTGCCCTGGACCCATTAGAGACTCTTGTGTCAAACGTAAACATTGGCCGGGGACGGGCACAGCCATGAGAGCATGTTTCCAGCGCGTTTCCTCGTCAAGATTGGGTCGTAAATGTCGACGTTTGTTATGCGAGCTGGTAGTTTGTTTGGCAATATAGTGCTTCCATCTAGTAATTAGCGGGGGAACACCAGCAAAGCTTGACACAAAATCGGTCGTCGGTGTAACGCTGCCGCCGCAGAGCACTTACAAGATCAAAGAATTTGGAAGTCGCGTCACCACCACCACCGCCAGTGCGCGGAGAGTGAAGGAAAGAAGGAAAAAACTGTTTAATTGGCCTGTCAGACATGACAGGTTATTGTGTAACGGCAGTGCTTGTGCTCAAACAAATAAGTGTCTGAGTTATGGGGCCCTTTTCGAATGGCAATAGAGTGGCCACAGATGTGGGCCATGCGTGAGCTGGGAAGCTCGTAAAGAGTTTCTGAACGCGGTTTGGAGCACAACCTGTTAGTTTGTGGTTAATGGGGTGGGGTGGGGGCAAGATTGATCACCCTTCAAATGTGAATGGCTGTGGGAAGGGATGCTAAAGTCGTGGGGTACCATGTGGGGGCTGGGCTCATTTGGTGATGGTTTAAGGCTAGGGTCTTTGGATGAACAGCACGGAGGGGCGATTAGGACTGATGATTTGTTGCCAGCGCCTGGTAGACAGTCATTCAGCGGATTCAATGAAGAGTTCCGGTGTCCAGGTTGGCATTTCATTGGATTTGATAATAGCTGTTGGAAGACTGGTGAAGGCTTACATAGAAAGACTCGGGGAGAAGTGGATATAAAAAGTGCTGACATACAAATTTGTCGTAAAGGTAAGATTGAAAATTTAAGGAGATTTGAAGGCAAAACTATAGATATTTCGATGTGACATTCGCGATGAATCATGGCTATAGTCGAAATTTCAACATTCAGCGGATTCACTGTACTCTTTCACCGCCATCGTTTAACTTTTGTAGGATTTGACGATTCTCAGTTACATCTCTATACAAGCTTACAAAAAGGCCAGTGCTGTAATGACGATCAAGAGTGATTTTTTTTTAAAAAAACACAATTCAGTAAAGGCTTACATGGAAAGACTCGGGGAGAATTTGATATAAAAAGTGCTGGCATAAAAATTTGTAGTAAAGACGAGATTGAGAGTTCAAGGAAATTTGTTATGTCAATGAATCATAGCTATAGTCGAAATTTCAACATTCAGCGGATTCACTGTACTCTTTCACCGCCATCGTTCAACTTTTGTAGGATTTGACAATTCTCATTTACATCTCTATACAAGCTTACAAAAGGGCCAGTGGTGTAATGACGATCAAAAGTGTCTTTTTTTATAAACACAATTCAGCACAATTTTCCAATGCATACATTGCACCACAAAGGGATCGACTATCAAAAACTACTTCAAAGTTGTCAAAAAGATAAGTGCTTACAAAATTCTGCAGCACATAAAGAGCAAAATTTACAACAGCCCCACCCAAGCATAACACGCTTACATCATTCAGCTACCCACACGAAATATTCATTTTTTTTTTGTTATCTCATAAATTCCATAGAAAAACATCAACAAAAATTTACCTTCGAACATCCGGTGAATTTGGTAGACTGCGACATTTACGGCTGCTCTTGCTGCCATGCGACGACGATGAGTTGCCCATGGTGACCGTAATCCAAATGTCTACCGCGCACTTTTTTTCCTTTTCCTTTTTCCTTTCTTCTCTTCTCTCCCTAATCACTCACATCACTCGGTAATTTTTTTTCTTTCAATTTCATTCTCTCTTTGAATTCAACACTTACACAATTACCACTCATTTAAACAAATATCTACACAGTGTCGCTTCAGAGCGACGCGGATACATCTGAGCGGGCATCTGTTGTGAGGGCGAAAAAGGGAATCGAATAAATCCTCTTATTCTCATTAAATCTGCCATAACATCGAAACCAAATTAAGTTTCGCCTTCTTCGACGCATCACCACGCACACAAAAGGATCCCTCACACCGAATTGAAATGGAATACAATTACATCGGAGCCTTACAGCAAATATCATTATATCGTCTCTATCTCTCTCTCTGCCTCGGTCTGTCTCTCTCACTCGCTAGGTCTTAATTAAATGTACTTCCGCGAGTAAACTCCTCGAATACATCCTACATCCCCCCACACCCGGTGTCCTGATCCAAATTGAAGGGCAGATGTGTGTCCCCCCTGTGCTTGACAGTTAATTAGTATTAAGACCATGGCCAAGCCCCGGCTAAAATGGCAAACAGAGAACCGGAACTCAATCGCCGTCCTGGAGGAATTTTCTGAATTCAAAAAGTGGCCTGCTCCAGATCCATTAATCTAATTGAAAGCGACGCGACGGTGAAAATTTGAGGAAACAAATTGATTTTTGATCTCAAGTGGACCGTGGAATGTAAGTACCACGTTTGCAATTTGCTTGCGAAGACCAGTGTCGGTACACAGAGACACGGCGAGTGAGCGAGACCCGTACCGTACCGTAAGGGGGATGTTAATAAAAAATGAACGATGGACGTTGTCGGTTGTCGGTTGTAGTCATCGCCAAGGGCTATGTCCTTGACAGTATGTCAATCTGCAAGTCGTCTCCTTTCGCCACACTCTGCTTCGCCTGAACATGCAGGCTTGAGGGTGTTGACAAAGGATTCAATTTTAAATGGCAACAGGGTGGTTTTAAAAATTTAAAACTTTATTATTATCTTTCTCTTTTTTGACTTCCTGTTTGTCGGAGAGGGTCCGGCGATGACATTTGGAGGCAGGCGAGGACTGACAGGGGCTGTCCTTCTCAGTTGGTTGCCGGGCGAGCGATGAATAGCCCTTTCGAGAGAGAAATCAGGACCGTTCCCATGCATCCCTCCATCAGACAACAATCAAAATAAACCCACAATTCCACTCGAAACAAAAATAGAGCCAGAAACCATCAAATGGCAACAAGGACCGCCACAGAATGCTTTTCCCACGGGTCGCTGTCAAAATAGAGAACTTTCCAGCAACCACCCTGTACCTGCAGAGAGATCTCCACACATAATTGCTTCGCTTCCGGGCACCGGGCACCGTTAGTTTCACCGAAACCAAACATGGCGCCGGTAATTCAATATTCCGCCTCACAATGGACTTGTCGAACGACGTCCACGATGTGGGTGGGTGGTTGGGTGTGTGTGCGAGCGAGTGTTGGTTTTACGATGTGTTTACGGGTGCTCTTATGGCCCACACCCGAGTGTGGCTCCCGCGTTCCCATTAAAATCAAGGAAACAAATCAAAAGTCCTTGTAAAAGGATCATTCTCCGCCATGATGGATGTTCGATGCGTTCCCTCGAGGCGCAGTTCTGCACAGCCCTGGTGTAGTTGTTAAATGCCAACAACATGAGTGACTACCACCGTCACCCACTCAACCAACCACCCACCAGCAGCACCATCAGCGACAGCCCCGCCACACACAGACGTAATCAATTTGCTGTTAAGCAGGATAATTGGAAATATATTGCGATTAATGTTACCAGAGAGACATGCCCAGTCACGTGTCTTCTTGTACTTGAAAGGCGACCCCCTTGTTGTCGTGCGCCTGTTGCCAGTTGCAATTGCTGCTGGACCCAAATGGGGGTGGGGGGGACGAAAAAAAAAAAAAAAGAGCTGACAAAAGAACCGCATTTTTTCCATTTATCCTCAATTGAAATGTATCCATGCGTGTGCTGTCAAAATGACGCTCGCATACGTTCCATACACACGGATTATCCCCTCGATTGAAGGTGCACCCCGTGAATTGATAATCATCGTCGGACGCTGGACGCTGGACGACGCTGAACGCACTAAATCAACGTGTCAGATGTGGAACTGTCGGATGGGGGGTATATATCTCTGATGGATAAACGATGATTGTATGCGCACCGTGGATGCAGATGCAATGCATAATCGCATCATTTCGACGTGTAGGCGCTCAACTGGCGGCAACCATTTCGAAATGGCACAAATCAGCAGCCAGCCCGGTTCAGTGCCGCTCCGCTCAGCTCAGCGCAGCGGCAGACTGCGACTGAGAAGTGAATAGCATGCGGGTAGGGTTGTCACGATTTTATGAAAATTCACTCTCGCGCGCATATCTTTTGTGCAACTCAACAGTCGGCGGGCATGCTTCGAGGTGAATTATTCAGAAAATTCCTTCGGTTGCCCCTGGTGACTAGATATGGTTCTTCTCATGGGAATCAACTATCATCGATTGTGGGGGGGGGGGAGCGGCATCAGAGGAGCTGCCAGCTGCGGAGGGATGTCATCATGGATCAACAAGTATGTGAAGAGGGTCGTCTCGGAGTCGAGAATGGAAAGGAATTTTTGAGGCAGGGGAACCGTGTGGACCGTGAATCAAGCGAAAGGTGTGCTGTGACGAAACACTAAAGATTGACTCCGAGGCGGCGGAAGGTTGGGGCAACACATGTGCAACTTATATGCTTTGTGCAGATGAGTTTAAGATCAGAACGCACGACGATTTTGGGCAAAATATTGACGACGGGATGTGGATGATGGTGGGCATTCTGTGAGCGGGAGAGTGTGTGAACCTGCAGGCTCTGAGAGCTCCTCAGACTTGACCAAATCAGGGTTTGTTCGGTGCGGACCCGATCTGACGTCGTATTTAGGAATCTCACAAGCCAGCGGCAGATGCAACCGCCAGAGGTCAACGAGCGAACCACCGATTAGGCAGCCCAGCCAGATAGAAAATCTCGACAAAGAGAATGCCATCATCCCCATCCACCGGCAGCCGTCACACCAGCCGCTGATGCGCAACAATAGCAGCAGATTCCAATTCAAACAATCCCCGACCACCGCTCGAAATGTGAGCGCACGCAAATGACGGCAATATCCTCCACAAAATAGGTCCCCGCACACAATGTGTACAAAACAATGCATCATACCGTGACACGTTAAATTACATCACGATGGTGATGGCGATGTTGATGATCTATAATGTATCTGAAACTAGAACGAACGATATTTTTTTTTCCAAATAATAGGTTCAACCTCTAAGCACGCCCTACAAAAGCCGGTCGCTCGTGTGTGAAGAACCAACGTGTGGCGATGCTGCTGATGGTGGTAGCGCAGCTGTCGCATAACATCCCCTGTGTCTCCCCCTCGAGGACGCATTCACAAAAACAGCGGGAGGGGAATGGAAAAACCAGTCCCCGACGAGAGTTGTCAATCGACGTGGAATACTCCGTCAAAAGAACAGACAATTCATCTCGACGTTATCGTCGCACACAATCGGGGAATCGCCAGAACAACGATCCCAATTTGGTAAAGCATTCACGCAGCGTCGGGAAATCTGGAGCAGCGACGAGTCATCGATTCCAGGAAACTTCACCTTGTCATCGTGAAGCCGTCGTGCCAAGGTGCATCCATAAATAAAGCCCACCACCGTCAGCCGGAGGAATGCCGGCATGGCTGTGCCCACAGATCGTTAACTTGGTGAGACTCGGTTTTTTTTCTTTCTTTTTTTTTTTGGTCAACATTGAGGTCTCCACGAGGTGGGAGGATCGCACAGAGAGCGAGAGAGAGAGACGAGGGAGATTTATGAATTGGGCACGGTGCGGCTGGAGAGGTCGGACAACGCGCGCAAATGTCACTGCGCGCGTGACAAATTGCCGATAATTTCTTGTGAAGCGTTTTATTGATGATAATGAGGTGCCGTTAATCATTTCGCGAAGGAATCAAATTGTACCACCAAAAAACGGGGGAGGGACTCCATCGGGAGGATGGATGGAAATTCAGACAGCAACGAAAGTTGGTCTTGACTGTCGGCGGCTTGCTGACTTGTAAAGCTGTCAGCGAGGCGTTGACTAATTACCCTCGACTGGAGAAACTGATTCGGCGAATGGATGCCGGGGGGTGGGTTGATTGATCACGGGAGACGGGTGGATGGAGGTGCGTCAAGACAAAAAGGATTGCGGACTGAGATTGAGAGGGGAAATGACAAGAGATAGAAACAGACAGGAGATGGAAGATGACAAGAGATAGAAGCTACCACAGCGGTTGAGCCCGCCGGGGTCTGAGGTCTACCGCAGACTGAGGCGCCACCCGAGAGGTGGAGACCTTCTAAACTGCTGGACAATGGGACACTGTTGCAACTAGTTGAACAGTCGAGACGTGAAAGATCTTTCAAGTCGCCGTCAAGAACCGAGAAGTCATATTGTCCAGCGCCTTGTGACCTTCAGTCTCTCGTCGAATCTAGTTGGGCAACTGAGGCAGTTGGAGGATGAGCCAGGAAAATGGGCCTCATCTCGTAGCCGACTTCAAAGACGAATTTTTCGTGAAAAAATAGGCCGTCCCCCATCCCGCTGAAGTAGAAATCCATTTCGACACACCGACTCGCTGGCCGACCATCAAATCACCTTCAAATCAAAAAAAAAAAAATAGAAACGTTTTCGAAAATCTTTCAAGAGTCAAGTGGATCGTTTGTCTTCCCGCCCACACACCCGTCACACTTCAGATGCAATTAGATACACGCAATCCATTCGGTCGTGCACTTGACGAGCACAACCTAATTACGTTGCTCGCATCTTCAATGTTTACCACACGCGGATGGAGATAAACATTTCGATTAAGGGGCCCTTCACGATCTTACCCTCCTCCTCTCCATCGCCACCACCGATGGCTTGCAACACGTGATATTTTTAGAACTCCAACGCCAACCCTTTCGCACAGACTGCCACAGTCCACAGCAGCGCATGCCTTCAAGGGCCGCTGTACTTGATCCTATCTAATTTGAATTTTCATCTAATTGAATACAAAAGAGGGACGTCGTTTTAAAACAACCACAGCCCAGAGGGAGCCGCCCCCTTGCCACGTCCATCGACTCAACTCACTCACACCGGCAGCGCTGTCGCGGGTCTCTGGCCGTGGTCTTGAAAGCAAAATTAAGGACTTAATGAAACGGCAGTTAGCAAACGACATGGTTTTTCTTGTAATAATTCCTAGAATCAACGATTAGTCACGTTCTGTGGATATGATTCGGAGTTCAAACAGACGGAGCGATGGCAAGGGACAATCCGAGGCGAAGGCGTTCCGTGAACTATTCCCTCAGCAGTTGATCCTTTAATGCAATATGATACTTCTGTGTGTGAGAGAGAGTGAGAGAGAGATGGAGGGGATGGCAAGAGAGCCTAAGTGAAAAAAAAGAGGGTTGAAAGGGGTCGGAGTGGGGGAAGTTCTTCAGATTGTACGCATATTTCTGAGACTGGCAGAGGAACTACAAGATTTGATGGTATTAACGAGGGATGTGCGGGGGAGGGGGCAGGACATCCTGACATTTTCTGATGGATCTGTGTTTCGGGAGCTAAGTAGCTTACTTTTGCGACAACCGAAGCGAGGTAGAGTCAGCTAAAGAAACTGGGTTTTAGAACGATCCGCGTGGTGCCACAAGAGTGACTGCTCCTTGGAGTCAAGCGACTTGAACCTAATTCTAATGTGCGCACATCAGGAAACCGATTTTCCTCCTCAATCGCCACCACCACCGACATTACGTGTCCACTGTCCACGATCTTTGTCGCGATGCCTCAATCAGGAGTTTTCTCTGTTCTCTCTGAGGACACGGTGAATAACTCACGCTTCTGCAATGCGACCCCAGATGTAGAGGCTGCCTGAAGAATACCCTTAACCACTGCCGCATCGAGAACGTCCAAGAATCATTCACAAATCCATCAGAAATTGGCTGGACTTTCCTACATCCTTTGATGATTACGTCAAATCCTGGAGTTTCTCAACTCGAAAGTCTGCTTCTGTCACTTTTGAGCTTCAGATCATCCTCTATAGGAGATTCAGTGCCACTGACTGTCCGTCTATAGCCACAAACGAAATGCCTGCTCGCCGGTGTCTGAAAATCCGTCTCAGTTTGCCTCAAAACCGAGAGGAAGACCTCACATGCACCTCGACAAGTAACAGAAGACACCCTTTAATGCCTCAAAAGGAGACCAGAGGAGTCAAAGAAAGGACACACTGTCTTCCTAAATCCATCACCCATGGGTTTCTCGGAAGCTAAGACGCACGATAATCTCATCTCATCACATCTCATCGCCTTCGTTCCCTTCTCGTTACCCATTCAATAATCACTCGAGGGAACACATTCACATCCAATCATTCGGCTTAAGTCCACGTCAGGATATGCTTGTCAAAGACAGTGACAAACCCTCAGCACAGATGGGACGCACAAAAGATCTCAAGCGACAGCAGGACAGTGTGTATCCCACGACCCGGGATTACCTCTCGGATAACCCCTTCGGACGAGTGTGTCTGCTGCGATTGACTCCGTTCAAGTGACGAAAAAGATGTGGAAAGTCATCGAAAAGTAATTGGAAGCCACTCAAAACGAGCACTTAACCCCTATCGCCTCCCAGAAGCGATTAATTAATCGCATCCTTTCATCGATAACAGGCCATTGTGCCGCACACACCCGCTCCGCACTCGAGTGCTCTTCAGCTCGGTCAGGGCGACGCGACGCAGTGAAGGTCTACGCGATAAGCCAAACCAGTGTCTGGTTAATCCACTAGATGTGCTCTACGCTGCAAGCAAGCAAGCGACCAACGACGACGACGACGGTCAGACAGATAAAATTAGCATCGAGTTGCTGCTTGTGGGGCTATGCGCACATAAATTAGCTCTTATCTGTAATTTTCTAATTCAAGTTCGTGCGAAGGTGCTGGATGATGCCTAATCCTTTATTTTTGGTCACATACACACACGCACACTCACGGTGATGATAAACATCATTTGAACGCGTGCCAAACGACGAGCTAATGACCTACCACCCAATCTCTGAGAATCGGTGACTGGGGAGGGTGGCATAAAAACACCGGACGACAGCGGTAAGCAAGCACAAGCACACACGGTAGATGCAGATATCCGTTCGCGGAGAGTATCTTAAGTTGACGTTACGATTCGCACAGAAAACCGAATTTCGTAAACACACGCAAGCGGATACACCATCACGTTCGATGGTCGCACGATGACTGAAGCGAGCAGGCGAAGAAGAACTTACAACACTCGACCGTTGCCTGGAGTGTGCAATGCAACCGCACGTTGGATTGCCATTGGATTGGTGTGGAGCCGGCATGGCATGAATGTGTGTGTGTGTGTTATGTTGGAGCGACGGCAAGAGGGAGGATTTTTGAGGCCGAAAGCAGCCAGCAGGAGTGTGCGTTGAAACTCCGGTAGCTGGGCGAAGGGAAATCGACTTCAAACACCGGCGACCATGGATGCTGGCTGGGCTTGATTTGTTTTTGTTTTCTTTCTGTTTTCACTTGTGGATTGAACGACAGCGTCGGTCGGTCGGTTGGTGTCTGGTGGTGGGAATGGTCTCGATGTTTGGTAGTCGCAAGCGGCGCTATGGTGACTAGTGTTGGCAGATGTGGAAACAAAGAATGAACATTTGCGGCGGAGGATGCCGGAGAGGGGTAAAAAATCTTCGAGGGCATTAAGGTTCAACCATAATTGAAATTTAAGTAAATTTAAGCTCACGTCGGAACTGAACGAAATGGAGTCAGGAGCATCATACAATTTTAAAGTGCCGATAATTGCTTCTGGAACCTAGAGCAACATGAAGATTTCGCTTCCACCTAAGTAAGCAAAAGTGAACGAAACTTTACAAAACTGGACGATATTTTCAAATTTGAAAGTGCCGATAATTGCTTCTGGCACCTTAAGCAACATGGAGACAGCGATTCATTTCGCTCCCCTTGCCAATTCATTTAGCCCCCATCTAAGTAAGCAAAAGTGAACGAAACTGGACGATATTTTCAAATTTGAAAGTTCCACTAATTGCTTCTGGAACCTTAAGCAATATGGAGACAGCAATTCATTTCGCTCCCCTTGCCAATTCATTTAGCCCCCATCTAAGTAAGCAAAAGTGAACGAAACTGGACGATATTTTCAAATTTTAAAGTTCAATAATTGCTTCTGGAACCTTAAGCAACATGGAGACCGATTCATTTCGCTCCCCTTGGCAATTTATTTAGTCCACATCTAAGTAAGCAAAAGTGAACGAAACTCAAATTTTAAAGTGCCGATAATTGCTTCTGGCACCTTAAGCAACATGGAGACAGTGATTCATTTCGCCCCTTTTGGCAATTCATTTACCCCATATTTAAGTAAGCAAAAGTGAACGAAACTTTACGAAACTGGACGGTATTTTAAAATTTCAAAGTGCTGATAATTCCTTCTGGGACCTTATTCAGTCAGCGATTCATTCCGTCCCCATCTAAGTAAGCAAAATAAACTTAACGAAACTGAACGAAGTGGTTGTTGTGGTCAGAATCTATCGTGCATTTGTATTCTGTCGATTGATTGCGTGGAATTAAGTCTCCTTACGTCCAAAATCAGCCATAAATCAGTTGAACTGAATCAAAAATGAACGAAGATTTACCAGAAACTTCCTTTAAAAGAGGTCAACTCATCTGAACGCCAAGGAAAAGCTTCAGTTTTCTTAGAATCTGTTCGAAAACCTGCTACAAATCCTGAATTTGCCTCCCCAACAAAATCACAACCGCACACACCTCCGAACACTGTTCCACGTTATTGCACGTAAATCCCTTCGGGGAGCCGAGTACATCTCTCCCACTTGTGTCGTCACAACATCAAACATCACCGAACCCGGTGCCTTATTTGTCGTCAACAAACTTGGCTCCAGCCCCAAAAAGGGATGACTGCTCTCCGTTTAGGGACATCACATAAACATCACATGAACATCGAAAAGAAAGAAAATAGCCTTCCCTCACAACGAGCCTGTTGCCTGTTGCCTCCTCCTCCACCACCAGCCGCCGCCGCCGCCGCCGCATCCACATTCAGTGGAATGTCCTTTTCTACGTCATCGCCTGGAGATACTCGCTGTCGTCGTCCCTATTTGGGGTCTGTTACACTATCCATCTCGATGGATGGATACATTTCTTCCGTTTTTTTTTTTTTTTTTTGAGATTTTTTTGCGATTCCACTTTAAGACTCGTTCAACAAGTTCAAAGCCTTCTCTGCGGCAAAGAAGCACGGTGACGAGGAGTGAACGCGGGAGCTGTTGAGGGCAACGACGAGGAGATCATAGTAAAGCTCGGCGACGATGAAACTGGAACTGGTTCTTGTAGCGACAACGGCGGCGTCAAGCACACACAACACCATGGCCATGGC
Source organism: Eristalis pertinax (assembly GCA_907269125.1). Classification (NCBI taxonomy): domain Eukaryota; kingdom Metazoa; phylum Arthropoda; class Insecta; order Diptera; family Syrphidae; genus Eristalis; species Eristalis pertinax. The sequence goes on from OU026148.1 coordinate 7,722,327, forward strand.
GTTGGGTATAAACAAATAGATTTGCGCAGATCCGCGGCATTACTCAGTGGCTAGATACACCGATACTCAGATACCCGACTGCCCGGGGAGTACAAAGCCTCGCTCGCTCTCTCTCTCTCGCTGTGTGTGTGCACGCCGATTAGAGGGAACGCGCAGGACTGGCGGGGCGACACGAGCACGTTTTTGTGAGAGTAAAAGTGGAGCTGGGCTCTGATTGAAGCGTGATAAGTAGGACTTAAGATGTTGTTGCTGCCGCTGCTGACACTTGAGGAGCGCTAATGGCGGGTGACGAGACGACGGGAGGGCGGGCACGATACAACAGTCAAGTGGGTATGTCTAAACACGATCATTATTGGATACTTGTGGCGCATGAAAGGTTGTGCGCCGTGAGACACACTAGCGGCACGAAGGAAAAACAGTTTAAAACAGTGCTGCGAACCGAGGAGTTCAAGATTTGCGATTTGATTGATCAGTCACTGGAGGGGTCAGAGAGTGATGTGTGCAAAGTGGCACAGATCCATTAGATCGCGGCAATTTGGAAGATAGGAGAGTGAGAGAGGCAGAGAATTTATGGGCCATTGATCCGGAGAGAAACTTGAGGGGCCTTGAGGCCGCCTAGACGGGGAGTGAACGAATGACACTTTCGACGAATTGAGGGGGGAACCAGTGGACTGTCTTGGATATGAGGCTGGAGATCGGCTTGATACGGATGACGGAGCAGTGCGGGAGAGGTACTGAATTGAGAAACCGAGTTTTGGCGTCTGATCGATTTTTAGGCAGTTGCTTAGTATATCTCTATTGAAGATAGATCAAGGATATTGTTAGGATTTGAAAAATTAAATATTTCGAGGCAAATGTGGCGTCATCTACTTTCTGAAGAGGTAAACATTGATTGGAGTCTAGGATAAACAATTGATTTGAGTCGATTAGCCAATGTAAACGGTCTCTGGGGGGAACCTAGGTTGACACGATCGCTTTGAGCGTCTCATAGTGACTGTTTATGACGGTTTAGGTCAACCTTTCATCTTTAGAGCACTGAACTTGACTACAAGATGAAACGAACTCGAAAAATGGAGTCGGAAAAAAGGTTCCCTCCCCTCGAATGAACGATTCATACCTCAATCAAGCCAATGAAGCATCCCGCAGGATGTGCACTCACCAGAATCAATGGCGCGGCACCGAAAGGGAATGAAAGCCAAATGAAAAGTCCATAAAAACCTCCTCGCCAGCAACAAACTGCAAAAAAGAAAAAAAAAAAAAAAGAAACCAAAATCCCCACCAAAGACTGTGCAGTAAACTTCATCAGACACCAGCTGATGATAGTCTGGCCCACCTCCTCAGCCTAGCCATCGTTCCGAGAAAACCCATGGCAACCAGTAACCCAGAGGCACGGCACGGCACACAAAGTAAGTTACTCTCAACCGAAGCGTACCGTTTTTCGGGATAATAGTCATGCCAGTGGATTACCAATCTGCTTACATCTGGCTCGCAACAAGCAACGCAGCAATGCATAGATGATAAGTCCATCGCTCATCCCTTCGGCCGTCCGAAGGAATCCACCGCACCGTGCGTGTACCACCCCTTCGCTTCACGAAATTAGCTTCCTATTCATCCAGTGCTGCTTCTGTTTCTCAAACCAGCCGCCGTGGCATTGTTGTTTCAAAAATCTAGACCAAAACAGTTTCGAGAATTAATCCGTTTCCCTGCGTTCCTCGTTGTGGGTACGTACACACTCGCAGACGCGCAACCCTTTCGTGGTAATAGGCCCGATCCCACATGGCGGAAAATTCACGACCCGAGAACATTTAAAACGTCCTCATCCTGTGTGCCGCCACTCCCACTAAACGATGCCGAAGAACGGGGGCAACATTCACCAGCCACAGCCGACCGTAGCAGCAGCCGGATCTCAACGGGTTGCAATAAACGCAATGTCGAGTCCTTGAAATGAGGGAGAACAGGACTCTCTTTTTTTTGTGTGCTGAAACCATGCAAACACTCACACACGCCGCAGCCGAGGACTTGTTCGCTCCTCTGGAGTCCCGGGGAGTTCCAGAGAGTTCACCCCCCAAAGCGTTTGTCTGGCGATGGTCTGATTTCACGTTTCCTCCCTTTTTCGCATATGTTCGCCTGTGTGCGTCGTGTTTGTGTGAGTCCTGTGCTTTATTAGGTTTTCGGTGAACACGCTGTGCCTCTGTTTGATGTTGCAAATGCCACCGCACGAGGTGGGAGAAACACAGAAACAGAGAAACCCACCCGCCAAATCCACCACCCCCACGCACATTCGTCCTTCGTACGTCGATTATCCTTCGGTTTATTATCGGATCGTAAATATCATCGAGAAATATTACGAAACGAATCGGATGCATATACAAACGCGCTCGACGGCGAGGGTGAAAGTGGAAGAAGGAACATCTCGAGGAGAGCCCTTCAGTGTCCACTTGAAAGTTTGCTGATCTCGCTCTCTCTCTCTCTTTCTCTCTCTCTCTCCCTTTCCCCTCACTCACTTTCTCTGCGTCTCTGTGTGTTTTCCTCTCGAGGGATTTAATTACGAGAGTAGTTAGTTCGTCGTTATGATTATTTTAAACGGAAACTTCCACCGGGCCGAGCTGAATGCGCACGTCCTTCTACCGAACAAATAAAAATTGCGCCTTCGGGTGGGTGTGGCGGCCACTGACTGAGGGGAGGGGAGGGGGTTGTGCTCTGTGTCATAATTTGAAGTGGAGTTTGTGTTGCGATTGTGAAAAACTTCAAAATTACTAACCCCAGGGGTGGCGGAGGCCGCTACTGTACAACTTCCTATTCATCTACGATGACGTTCGACAGGAAGGTGTGTGTGCGTGTGATGGCAGAGGGAGGGGCGGAAATGGGGGGGGAGGGGGGGATAGAGAGCCTGCTTTTGATGGGCAAACGATGGAGTAGCGAAGTTCATTAAGTACTCTTGTGTGTGCAACTGACAGCTTCTTAGGCGACTATAAAGGACACATGAAGTTGGTTTGAGTGACATGTGGTGAGACAGCAAATATGTTAAGTTTTACACAACATTCGTTGAGTGGGCTTCTGTTCCTTGCGAGTTAGAAGGCACTTGAGGGTTTTGTGGGACTTTCTTCTTATTTTTTTTCCCACTTTTTCAAAGAAAAGGTGTGGTTTTTTGGAGTGATTTAGTTTTGGTAGAACTTGGCAGAGTTCGCATAAAAATGAGGGAATGAGGCTTGCATTCGGAAGTAGTTTGAAAAGACTTGCGGCAGGACGATACAGAATGGAAGAGAGTGGCAAGGGAACTTCTAAATCAGAGGAGGTCTTCGACTCCGAGCTTGTTGAAGAACGAAACAGAGGACGCCCGCGCTTGAGATGGTGCACCCAAGTCGAAAAGGTCCTCAACAGTCTTAGCGTGCGAAAAAGGTGGCGTCTAGCCAGAGATCGGAGGCTTGTTGGTTGAGGCCCGCGTCCACGCCGAACTGTAGCGTCAAATAAAGAAGAAAAAAATCGGAGAATGGCCGCGGAGTCTTACTCAAGTTTGAAGAGCAAAAGACGTGGCATCTAGCTCATGGCGGAGTAGCACTGAAGCTCTCTTCAAGTTTGAAGCAGCTCACAATGGCCCCTGATCAGGTTCACAAGCAAAACAGGTGCCATCTAGCTCTTGGCGGCGGTCAAAGAAGCTCTATTCAAGTTTGAAGCAGCTCGCGATGGCCCCTGATCAGGTTCACAAGCAAAACAGGTGCCATCTAGTTTATGGCGGAAGAAGTTTTGGTTGATGTCCAAGCTAAATGCAGAATTAAGCCGGATACATGTGGTTTTTGCAGTCCATTCGTGACTTGAGCTTCAGAAGAGACTCTGGAATCATCAATCTCAAGGGATGAAGGGAGAACAGGACAAATTGGGGTCTGAACTTCAAGAGAAGGACATCGAAACAAGGACAACCTCGTGTCACTCAAACTGAAGATGAAGGTGAAAGATGCTTAGTCGACCAGTCACTGGCCTGCCTCTGCTGGTCTCCTGCTGTTCCCCCACAACAACAGGTCAACCACCTATTCCCATCGCGACCGAGCAATGAGCTAACCTAACGTCCCGTAGAAAGCTTTCTGTTTTCTTTCCGTCTTCTCCCAGCTCACAGCTGTCAAATGATATACGCACGTTCTGAATACCCTCTCTGCATGCCCTCCACACAGGATGACAGACAACCCACTCTAGTGGAAAAACCAGGTGCATGCAGCAGCGCAAATCCCCACTCAAAGACGCGCATCTCGCGCGCCCGGTAAGCAGTCGCCGCCCGACTGAGCCATCCCATTGAATATTCAAATTGCACTGCGAAATGCAAATGATTTCCTTCAGTCGAACACGCTGCCTGCATCCATTCCCAGAGAGTCCTTAGCCAAATTAAAAGCATCCGCAACGCAACGCAACGCGACGCCCTCCCATGTCGCGTCTGTGTCCTGTGTGTAGTGTGCACTGCACGTCGTCGTCGTCGTCGTCTTGTCTATTGTCTTCACATCGGACGATAGATAGTAAGTAAAATGAATTCCCGTGTCCTGAAGGATGATGGCACTCCTGTTGTCTCATTGTCATAGTAACAACATCTGCTCCGGTGGCTGAGGAAAAGGAAAACACGAGGACTCCTCCTGCGCCGTGGTGCATGAACCATCCTCACACCCACCAATCGCCGTCACCATCGTCACAGTGGGGAGTTGGGGTGGGGGGACGGCGAGTATCCACCCGAAACGAAAACAGAGTGTAACCCCTTTAACAAATATAACGGTGTTTTGTTTGTGACAAGTTTCCCTTTCATCTTCCATTTATTCGATTTTTTTCTTGTTGTTGTTCGTGTGTCGATAGGAAGCAACACGCATGCGTTCGATTGGGGATAAGCCGCGGTTGCCAAAAAACGGGAGGGTTTTCAAAAATTACCACGCACTGGGGAGGGTGGAGCACGGGGAGGGGGGAGGGGGAAGCGCTTTTAACCTCGTTCGTGATGTGCTGCCGGGGCGGGCTGCGATTTTCACAGAAGCAATTAAGGGGAATTACCCCATGGATGGCAATTAGGCGGAGGTTGTCGCATCGCGGCAGCTTGGGGAGCAATGAGTGAATTTCTGAAATGATTGGATTCGCCAAAGGATGAGGGAGCGTCGATGTGGAGGTGGCACTCGATGACAGATCACAGACTCACACAGTTCTGAGAAGTGCCCTCGCTGCCATGATGTACTCCCCCCACTCGAGGAATCGGATCAAAAGTGAAGCGAAAAGGATGCTAAAAGGTTCTTAATCAAAGACAGCATAAAACATCACAATTTTGCGTAAAAAAAAAAAAAACACCTCAATTCGATCGCGCACAAGTGCAACGCCTGTCCCATCGGAGCAGCTGTATGCACTTCCTCCCCTTTTCGGTTAATCAAAGTCTAAGTGACTGACGCAACGTCTTCATCTTCCTGGGCCATGTCCCCACCTCAGGAGCACACTCAACCGAAAAAAGGACAGCAAAGACGATGAAATCTCTCAAGAAATGGTTGTCATAGCTTTGCATCCGGACGTCTCGCGTCTCGCACCCCTCCCCCCCCATTTGGCCCCCTGTGCCCACTCGAGCAACGACAAGGTACATAAAAATTAATCAAATTCTCCCCCGGCGACGTCGACTCGGGTCGGGAATGCCAAAACAGAGAGAAAGACGACACAGCCAAAGCCGTTGTAGACAAGGGCATTTATATTTTCCACCCTCCCACGACTGCACACACACACACGCACAGACGTCCCCAAAGCGGCTCTTTAAACTCAAATCACCATAACCGACATCCCCCCCCGGCCCTGGCATGACTTCTTTCCCGCTTAACAAATGCGTCCGCTTGATATGATACATTCCGCGTCGTCACAGTTGGAGACCAAGACGTTTTTTTTTTTTTTTTGAACCCCCCGCCCTTTGAAGGCGGTACGCAGGAAATATGAATAACAAATCGTTAAAATCAAGGAACGGAGCGCTTTATGCATCCTCCTTCATCTGGCAAACACTCAATTATCCGTTTCGCCTTAAAGCTGCCGAAAAAGGGAGAGCAGGCCGCCCCCTTCTGCAGCAAGACGCCGCGCCGGTATGCCGTTGCCATAGAGAAGTCGAAAGGAGTCGAAAAAAAAAAAATCAAATTCAGGAAAAACTTTCCAATTGTCTTGCCATCCCCCATCGACGGGGCCCAGACTGTTGCTGGCAACCAGAACCGAAACGATTGCGAGTACTATTTCAGACCATTAACTGCCAAGACAGCAGCAGCAGCCTTTTGCTTCTCGGGTATCGCTGAGGTCGACGACGGTGTGGAGGTGGATGTGACTAAAGCGAAATTTTCGCAATAAATCTGCACAGACACACATGCACACACACACCGTTGGAGAGTGTCTTTTTGCGAGGAAACAAAGGAAGCGATTTAAGGGACGAGAAGCAACCCTTTCCCTTTGAAAGTCACACTCCCCCCCCCCCCCCCCCCCCCCCCCCCCCCGGCTCGGTGGCAATCATTGAACGCACGCCTCACGGAGGACAACTGTCACCGAGAGAGATGCTTGACAAAAGGCTGCCGTGCATCGACGAATTCACTTGACAGAGATGCATCCTCATAACATCCTCGACAGGACACGCCAACACATTGTGACACGACGCAACCACCCATCACGCCCCTCCCCCTCCCCCTAGCAGCGGATGCCGATATGTGCGGCAGTAAATAACGAGCGGCATGTGTGCTTTAAACCCTGCCATTGACATTTTTATACGGACTTTCACTTAGAGGGGGGCCCAAGCCAGGGCCCCAGCCGGTCTGGTCTGGTCTGTTGTACACGGTGTGGTCGGGCCGGATGGCCCTGTACATGTGCACTTCAATTTGGGGGTGGTTTTCGGTCACATGTGACATTTTGGAGGCGGTCTGGTTAAGAGCGCCTCATGAGTGTCCTTAAGTGGCGGGCAAATATCGAAGGACCTTTGCGAGGGGCAGGGGATTCTCGGGCACTGCCAATTTCCTGGCACTGATGATGGGGATCTGTGCTCGTGGTTTGTGGGTTTTCAAGATGAAATCAAGTGCGCGGCAAAGGACCCAACAAACAAGGCTATAAAGCTGGAGAGCGGCGATTTTGTGGTCTTTAAAGGGGGCCGGAATGTTGAAAGGGGGCAAAGGAGAGGAAGGAGGGAGGAGATTCATCGATGATGGGAGACACCGAGGGCAGCAGTGACAGCTTCCTCTGCTTTCACACCCGTCAGGTGACCTTCATCAGGAAGGACTCCGTCGTCCTTCGTCAATCGACGACATTCTCCTTCGTCAATCGACTTCATTCGAAACGTCACTCTTCCCAAAATCGGCAAGAATCGACATCGGTCCAACGTTAGTTGCACACAAATGGGAACACTCGCCAGCGCCTGTATACCACTTCTCATGTCTGTGTCTAAGCTAGAGTTTAGCAAAGACACACTGTCATATCGGGGAGACTACAAAAAAATCCCACTTAGCAAACGCAACAACCACCACGTCGAAGTATTTATTCGAAGACACCACCCAACTGTCATACCAACGAAACTAAATAAAAATCCTCTCCTAGCAAATGCAACAACCACAACCTTGGAAAAAATCCCCTCAGAACCAATTTGAAGGAAAACTTTCACCTCGCGTCACAGGAAAACCTGAAAAAAAGCTCTTGGTTGAAATCAACGACTCACCGATTTATCATGGCGTCATTTCCGTTTTGTACAGCTATCACGTTGGCGTTGGTCGCCGACTGATTGTGATTGTTTGGTGGTAGCTGCTGCTGCTGCTGCTGCTGCGACGACTGCTGCAGCTGCTGTTGATGTGGTTGCTGCTGCGGTTGATGATGGATTTCGGCTTTAATTGAACCGGTTAAGCTTTTCGATTGCTTCGACTGCTGCTTGTATCGGCTGAGGGCGAAGAATAGCGCTAGGACTGCTTTCAGGCGACCAGCACAGATGTCGTTCGTGGTGATTGATTCCAAACCGCTTACCGCTTGGTTGCGAAGAACGTTCAAACATGAATTTACGTTGTCGTACTGAAATGAGAAGAGGTGAAGGGGAGAACGATTAGTTGGGTTAAGCTCGGAGAATTGGGGAGAAATGGGCCAAAATGGTAAGGAGTCCGCTTTTGTTCATGGAGCCTTTGAGAAAGTCGTAAGATTTGATGGGAAATGAAAGGAATAAGCCTCAAAATGCATGAAATCGATAGGAGATACCACAAGATTGTAGTGAGAGACCCATTCTTGTCCGAAATAGTGTTTATTTTAGTTTAAGAATGTGGTCATTGAATAGCTGCGACGAAGAAGAAGTCATTCAAGGTCCCCTAAAGGAATCCACTCGTTATATGCAACATAACGTCGTCTCTTTCTCGTCACGTCATGGAACCAAAAATTACCGAGAACCCACTTCTTGCAACACATCGAGAGAAAGTGCGACCTCAATCCGCCTCCCCCCGCTCAGTAATTAACGACGCATTTGATCGATCTGAACGTCGATACATCATCTCCACCGCCAGCATATCTGTCGCTCATTCGAAGAAACCCCAATTAGCCGCTTATCATCCGTCGATAACCGCACAAAACATGCCACCAATCGTCCACAAAACGCTCCAATTTTCCGCCGTGAAACAACACCCGAGCAGTGTTCTTCTGTTCACTTCGACGAATGACATATCCAATCCGATACACTGTAATTGGGTATCGCCAGCCGCCACAAAGCCGCAAAACGATTGATTGCACGACACGCTGCAACATCTGATCGGATAAATAGATACTTTTCGTTCGTGTTTGTCTTGCACACCGCCGCACCGCGTCGCACCGCCTCGAATCCAATTACACTGCGTGTGGGTTAGTTCAATTGAAACACGATTGTCTCTCCACGGAATGAGGTCATAGCGACAGATACCAGCAACAAGCTAATAAAACACCCCAAAGACATCATTCAAACGCGCTCGCAAACGTCTCAATTAAGACTAGCGACGGGCGGCCAGCCATCAGCCACACACAGAGGCGATAAATTTTGATGAATGAACTTGAACTTCGGGCCGATGTGTTGTCCTCCGTTTGGGGGATGGCTCGATGTCGATCTAGCGCATCGACGAAACTTCTTCTTCAATTTGCATCGCTTGTCCGTCTGTGGCGCAGTTCACTTGTCGTAAACAGATGGCAGGCGGCGCGGCGGCTGACTGAAGCGAGGAGCAACTCCTACAAGTATCCACTCGCCGAGTGTGTCATGGCTGCATGGTATTCTGATTTGGATTTATGGCCTTCCCCCATCGGTTTTTATTGAGAATTGAAAAGTCATCAAGTCGCGAGACCATGAAGTGTCATTGTCGTCGCGACGCGGTGGCGCGGTGGCGGGGGCAACCCGAACGAGAAATCGATCTGTTGGTGACCTTTCTGCATCTGGGGGCGGAGATATTGTGTTAGATCCGAGGCGTCTATAATTAGAAAGCGTGATAAGCCTCCTAATGAGGGAAACAAGAGAGAGAGAGAGAGCGCGCGGAGGAGAGGGCAAGTGCCACTCTAAGTGTGAAAGTGTCGCACAATGATTGATGACGCAGATCATGCGGTGGTGCGTGTGAGATCAAAGGAGATCGACGGAGGGACTCTCGTTGTGGCGGTGCGCTCTTTTAAGCCGTTTAAGGGAGTGAGAGGTCGTGAGTGCATCCGGTTTGATTTATTTTATTTTGGGCGTGGTTTGTGGTGTTGTACCGCGTAGCCGAGGAGGAAGTCTTGAAGTTTGACTCAAGGGCCCTCAAGACTCTCAATCCGACGCGAGAGGGAATGCCTCATGAAAGACACCACGACAGCGACGCTGGGTCTTGATTCAACACCTCTCCCCTCCGAAGGAGGCTGGGTCATGGTTTAAGACCTCTCCCCTGCGAGGCCGGGTCTTGATTCAATACTTCTCCCCTGTGATCAGCCGAGTATCTTGGTCTCCTGATCCGCCTCCACGAAGAATGCTGTCCGGTGCTCTGTTAGAGAAGAGATGACGATGACAGGGTGGCGTGTGATCTCCTAGTCGGGAAACTGAAGCAAAATTCCTTCAAAGTTAAGCTTAGTCAACGCCATCTACCGCATACATTTGACGTCGCAGTCACCAAATGGCGTGCATATAGGCGCTAGAGGTCTCTCATTTGCCCGCTGCTCTGTTCGAGAGGAGATGACAATTTCAACCCTCCTCGTCGGACAATTGAAGCAAAATGTCTTCTAAGTCAAGCTTAGTCTCATCACTTCTCAATCAAACGTCGTTAGTCAACGCCATCTACCACCAAATGGCATGCATTTAGGCGCTCTAGGACATCCTCTTAAAAGCAGACACCCTAATCCCTTCCCTCACACTGAAGGACACGCTGGCCACTTGAGGACACCGCCTAACGAGCCTACATCTAGATAACTCCTTAAGTATCAAAAATTCATTAATTTCGTGACGATGCAGTCCTCCTAAGCCCATCCAATGCCTCTCTCTCTCTCACTGTTTGCCGACGGCTTCTTCTCCCAAATCTAAATTGAATCGCATTCAGGTAGACCGCCCCTCTCTCTCTCTCTCTCTGTGTCCATGTCGCCCGGCAGCGCACGAAGGACAAACACGTCAGGATTCAATAATGACAGGATAACATCAACAATTTCGCAGCTCGTCCCTTCGCACGTAGCACCGATCTTTCGGTCGTCTTTCGGTCTACGAAACAATAACGGACGCACATGCATTCCTCCATCGGCAAGCGGCAAGGATTCCCAATAATCCCGAACCAAACCCAATAACTAACACCCGTTCCGCCATAGTAAACAAGCATCCTGCCGAAGCAACCGGCTCAGTCTGCCACCGGTAGTGTCCCTCAGCGGCGAAGTGTTCGTTCGTAATTGAAAAGTTTCCAGAGCTCTCGACAGGAGTCACACAACACACAACACACAACACACAACATTCCACATTTCAATCAATGGCTGCCAGTGAGAGCAGAGCACTCCGCCACCTCGTCCTCGGTGGCCAGTCGACGACGACCGCTAGAGGAATCAATAAAATTTAATCGTCTTCACTGGTGGCCGGGGATCTAGCGTGGGATTCCGCTTCCCACAACCGTCATCGTCTTCCAAGGAATGTCTCATTTCATAAATATTTGTCGCTGCAATGGAGGTGGAGAAGGACGCGGACGACCATCGCTGTCACTTGACACTTGCCGGCAGAGAGTGAAGATGTGCAGCTTCGGCGAACAATGTGTGACGCGTCATATTTCTGTGGTCAGCGCGAAATCAGTTTCCCATCCGAATGTGAACGTCCTCGTCTCCTCCGCCCGGACGTGCATCGCTCCGATATCGAATAGTTTTTGTGTGCAGATTATCTCCTTGTTCCTTGTCTGGTTGCTTGGCTGCGGCTCAGGCCAACCACAGATGGTGTGGTGCGGACCACAGCTCTCTCTCTGTCTGTGTGACGGTGGGTGGGAATGGGTGGTTTTTTTTTTTGGAAAACGATACTCTGGTGGGTGATTGGCGGCGACAACGACGGACGATTACCGACGGTTGTAAGTGCGGTGAATTATATTTTATTGTGCTGCTGTTGCGGTTGAAATTGAAATACATTACTCGATTATACATCAGCCCCCTCTCCGCGCCCCCCTCCGTGCCACCCGGAAGAGTGACTATTAGCGGCTGGATGTGTGCCCGGGGGGAGTCGTCTTGTGTTCAGTTTTTAATGAGCGCGCGACATAAACGCGCGCACAACGAGATTAAAGTGGTTTTTGACTGCGCTACACATGGCGGTTAGCTTTGAGCTCCTCGTGACCACACGCGAGTGGTAGGCAAACGAATTAATTTCAAAATGGACGGCGCTGGCGGAGGGGTGGCGGATGTTGTACGTATTCATGAACATGACTGTCAATTGGCGAATGGAGAGATGTTTTTATGTTACCACAAGCCGAGCAGGGGATGAGGTGGCCAGGCGATGTTTAAGGAGGCTGATGACCGGGGGGGGAGAGTGGCGATGTTGTAGAATCTCATGTAAGCCAGCGCGGTTAGAGGCTGTTACAAGTCACGTCACGGAATCTGGGGCGGTTACAGATCCAGGCTCCTTGCCAGTGCATAGGGCCTCAGGTCTCGTCACGGACTCGGGGCGGTTATAGATTCACGCCCCTTGCGAGTGCGGAGGCTTTCAAGTCAGAATCTTCCGCCGTTCGAGATCCAAGCCCCTTGCCAGTGCGTAGAGCCTCAGGTCTCGTCACGGAATCGGGGGCGGTTATAGATGCACGCCCCTTGCCAGTGCGGAGGCTTTCAAGTCAGAATCTTCCGCCGTTCGAGATCCAAGCCCCTTGCCAGTGCGTAGGGCCTCAGGTCAATTCACGAAATTTGGGCGGTTGGAGATTTAAGGTCCTTCCTTAGGCTCTCAGGTCAGAATCTCGAGCTCCAAGCCCATCGCCAGTGCTTCGCCAGTCACGACAAAGTTCCGCGAATCACTTTGAAAGACGCCCGAAGGCACTGTCCTCCAACACACACGTGGCACGCGTCCCTCCCTCTCCCAGAGGCTGACTCGATGTGAATTTGTGGAATTCCATGGCTCATCGACCAGCCGAGAGAGAGTCCTTCCCACACCGCAGCGCACACCAGTCCGCGTGAGTCAATGTCGAAAAGTAAACAACGAACAACGAACAACAACAGAAAATTGCTCACATCTTGAACAACTTCAAGTCCACATGCAAATTGTGTTCGAATTCTCTGACCGTAAAGTCTGCTCCTTCACCCTGCCCCCCGCGCTCAACGCACGCGGCCCCCTCCCCATTAAACGATGGAGAGGAGTATGAATAACAAGAAATAAAAATGTTTGCCTTCCTAATTAATGAGCAGACGGATTTTTTTGTTCGCTTGCCGCACGTACTGCTCTTCGAGTGAGTGAGACACCCCTTCCGCCAGGCCACCCTTTCTCGACGAAAGGAAACAAAAATTCAGGTGTGACCAGGCTCGGGTATATAAATAATGGCTAATGGCAATAGCCGGGTCATCCGTGACTCGGTCTACTGCTGCTTCATTTGTATCCTCAGTCAGACAGAACTTACTGTCTGACGGCGGCGGGGCCAACTCAAACGAGAGCCAAAACACAGGAAAAAATAAATAAAGGCAAGTTGCAGCAGCGAGGGTGCTACACTCTCCGCGGAGCATCTTCACGTCGCTGTGGCCAGGCATGGGTACGGAAGAAAACATTCCTCATGCTGACGACGCTCGAAATGACTTATGGACAAGCCATATTCACGTGCTCTTGTCGGTCGGGACGACGAACTTAAGAATTGATGACGATTGCTTATGGTGGACACTGATAAGAGCTGCAATTCAATTCGGTGGCAATGATGCCGTCATCATCTGTCCAATCGACCCCATCGCCCAACCCTGTGGCGAAATCACGATCCACAGCAATGACAACATCATCATCAATCCTCATAATTTGCGTTGTTTCACACAACGACGCTCGCTGATCGCGAAATGACCGTCTTCCCGTTTCGCCTACAAAACAATTATGATTGACATGGCAGCGGACTGAAACAACGGCTGATCCGCAGCGCAGGCCCGCAGGAAACCCATTATCCATAATTATACAAGATCAAGGTTGCTGTACATTCTAGCCGAGAGCAGCTCTCCCCGCGTAGTCAACGAACCCAAAACTAAAATTGCGTTCATTTTTTTCTTTTTTCGTCTGAATTTCAAATCATTTCGAATCAGCGCCGCGCCGGAGCGTCGGTGTTCCCGTTTCGCAAGGAAACGAATGGAGTCAGCCCTCGAGCATTAGTTTAGCCATCATCCCACTCTGCATTGGCTTCGGTGATCCTCGCCTAGATCATCCCGTCGCATCGCAGCGTGCAGAGGCACATTAGACGCTGCTGTGCGCGCACTGTCCATGTTTTTTTGATCTAATTATAGATCTTAATTCGAAAAGGTAACCAAACCGTGGCAGACAACAGGGATGCAGAGCAGCATGGAGTCCCGTCCGTTTTTGGGTTATGATCGGCCTTTAGCGTATCGCCATCCAGCGAGAGCACCGAGACCGTGCGAGCGGCGCATGGGCCTCCCTACGAACTGTCGCCGCAGCCGTCGTGATTCATGCTGAATCAATGAAGCACTTAAGCGGTCGGTTCTATTTGTACACCACACACATTTGGGTTGCGACGAGAGCCGGTCAATGTGCTGTGTTCTGCGGACTTGCACACAACAGATCTCTCGATTCATATTTAGATACGCGATACAGACGACGGATTTCGTGGCGTATATTTTTGTGTCGTCGTGGTTTCGCAATAATTTGTAATTTCCCCTAGACACGATAGCAGATCGCTTTGTTTCTTCACCGGAGGTGCTGATCCGAATCGGGACAGTGGGGGGTCTGCTGGGCTGTCGTGGCACTTCCGCGTGGGAGACGGTGTATCTTGCGAACCATCCGAAGGGCCAGCAAACCAAATCAAAGTCCAAGTCAAACAACATACACTAAGTCGCGGTTCAAGGTGAGCGGGGAGAGACACAATAATCGTCGTCGTTAAAGGTCGTGACAAGAAATATGAGTTCTGCGAATGACCCACTATTAGAATAAATCGCTGTGCCGGGCAATTAGCTGGGGAACTGGCTGCGCCGGAGGGCAGGGAAGCAATCATTAGCAGGAATTACCGCCACGTTTTTATGATGTATCTCAAGGCGTTCACGTATGGTTGGCTGGCCACTGCGATCTCAAGTGAAGATCGTTTCGTGAGACAAACAACTGTGACACCTGACTGAGCGCGATGGTGAATCATGGGCAAATAGTTTCTTCGCATTCCTCGCCCTCCTCGGGGACAAAGAAACTTTCGCTTTAGGCTTCAAAGGCCGAATGGCTGCTAGAAGAAGTGATCTAATTAGCGATCAACCAGTTTGATCGTGCATATGTCTCAGTCTTGACGATCGAGAGTGGAGCAATGGAGGCGGAAGAATTTGAGAAATTCAAGGCACCTGCACCAGATTTGCTGGGTTTTTATGAGCCTCAGGCTTCCGGTTGGTGAAGGTTGGCATCGTTCAAGATCTTCAAAGAGATCGCGTTCAATTGTGAGAAAGGCGAGGGGACGCAGGCTGCCCGCTTTGGATTTGATTGGCAGAAATGAAGCTCAGAAATGAACGAAAGTCCGTTGAAGGCCGTTGGAAATGTTAATCTTTGTAAAGAAAGTCCGAATTTAATAAAGATCGCCTTCCATACCAAAGCACTTTGTTTCATTTCTGAATTCTGACTCCGTTTTGTTGGGAAAACGAAGTATTTTCTAGAAGATTTGGCTTTCTCTAAGCACTTCGGGAAACCTACATTTCCTGTGTCTCCGACTAACACAGTGAGCTGTCGTCTATTCGCAGTTGTCTCACTAACCATGCCCATATGCCAGCTTGAAGTCACAGGCGATGGGTTGAAATCCAGACAGCGAAACAATTTGGCTACTACACCAAATGGGGTATTCGTATCGATGCTGGAAAATCGATACTTATGTGCGTAAGGAGAGTATCCCGAGGTGGATGCAGATCAGCAGCTAAATGTCGGAGCATTAAGATAGTTCTGCCTACCGGTACGGAAATAACAACAGACAAGTATCTTGGCGTTAACTTCACGGAAAGGCTGAAGTTCAATAGCCACTCGAAACTGACTCTTAAGAAGGCCAACCTAGGCTTCCATCGCATACATCCTTTGATGCGTGAAAAAATTGAATTAAACCCGAGCACAAAGCTGCTACTCTACATGCAGCCAATATGGCCGATATTAACGTACGGCTTCCCAATATGGGACACCATATCTGCAGACCAGCATGGAGAAGCTCGCACGTCTCAACTTCGACAGGGACCGAAGAAAGCAGCACAGCAACAAGAAGTTTTACGACGAAGCTCGCATCATTCCCTTACAACAGAACATGGTGACACTGTTCAGAAAGCAGCTTCTAGACATCAACAGTCATCCTAACGAGACAATCAGGAACCTGAGAAGCACCATGCCCGGACAACGCTACCTCAACGCGTTAAAATCTGGTAAGCGAGAAGAACTTCTCAATTACATGGCTTCTACCAGAGCAGCGATAGCAGTCATCATCGAGGCCTAATCGGCGACCACCCCAACCCAAAAGGACCAACATGGATTCACGGATTTGAACAACCCGATGTAAGCACTGGACATTGCAGGATATACAAAATAAACACTAAACCGATATAATACCAATTGTGGAATTATTTAAATCGTTCCTTGTGTGGCGCCACGGACAAGGGCTAAGTGGCTAACGCAACCACGCTTATTTTGCGGAGCCATTCATTAGCCATAAAGCGACGTCCAACTGGAACTGATTGACTACTTGGCCGACTGAGAAGCGCTCGATGGTTGACTGCTTGCCATATCATTAAGGAACTACTCGCAAGTGCAGGGAAGTGACAGCGAAGTATGAGAAGCTCGGAGGGCAGCCAGTGACTCTCGAGAGGTGAAATATGAAAGTTGTCCGCGTCGCAAACTGAACCTAGACACCTAGTGATGGACTCGATGCACTCTTTAAATACACCACGGTGGTTAATAGAGGTCTGCATCGCAAACAACAAGACGAGAACCACGATGAAAGCCCATCAGAGCCAAAGTCATCGCCTCAACTGAGGTCTGTCTTGAGGGAGCGTCTGCAGATAGACTTAAGTGAGGAGCTCAATGTTCCTTCTTTTTCTTCTTCTTATCGGGACATGAGCCTCACCCAACTCTACATCTCAGCACAAGCTCTCTCCAGTTTCGCACACCAAGCCAGCTGAGGTCCCCCTCGATGTGTGTGCGCCACTTTGTGCGTAGACGTCCTCTGTTGTCTCACAGGCTCAGTTTGCAGAGTTAGGTGAGGCCGATGGAGGCCCCCTCGGACTGTAGCGCCCTAAGAAGAATAAGAAGAGGGAGCAGAGTGGAAGATTCTTCAGGAAGGAGCCAGGTTGTCCATGGCCTAGGCCAACTTAGGCGTTGGATCCGTACGTACGACGCCTGACTAGACTCATGTCGCTGTACAGCAGTTTGTGGTTGAACCTTCTTCTCCAAAGATTGAGCGCAGAACTCTTCTCTCGAAGGTACCAAGGTGTTTAGTATACAGTCCATGCCTCTGAGCCGTAGAGCAAGACGGGGATGATCAAGGTCTTACGGCAGCATACCCTTTGGCAACGCCATACACATCTACCCAGACGGAAGATGGAGTGGGAAGTGGTGTATTCTCTGAACATCTTCAAGTCTAACTAAATCACTTCGTCTACCAAATCAGTGCCGGGGTTTCAACGCGGAAATAATGGCGATTAGGGAAGCCCTGTCCTGTTTGACGGTGGAACGTGATATCCGCCCGCGCAGCCAGGCAGCCATGAAATCCCTGACATTGCTCTTCATAAACTCTAAAGTAGTCATGAACTGTCATGAATCTCTTGATTGGATATCCAAACAGTTCGCCTGTGCTGGGTACCAGGCTGCAAAGCAGAAAACTTGAAAAAATCGCCACAAAACTGCCACTTGACGGAACCTCTTGCAGGTACTCCCTTAGCCACCTTTAAGTCGCAGCTAAAAAAATCTTAATAAAGAACCAGTCAATGCCTGATGAAGGACAGGTAATCCATGCAAATCTGGCCCTCCCTCGATCCAAAAAGATTATATAGCCTGATCCCTAAAATTAGCACTGCTGTGGGAATCACCGGCTGCCACTGCCTATTAGGTCGACATGCAAAAAGACTAGGACTATTCTGAAATGACTTCTGCAAAAGATGCCGAGATGAAGATGAGGACGAATGTGTACAAAACCTTCTCTGCCTCGATCGGGAGATCCACATTGGGCTCCTACTTCTTCGATAATCTAGGCGAACTCAGCGAAACGCCTGTCACATCAATATTAGCATTCACTGACAAATCTGGCTGGCTGTCGCAGAAAGACAGCCCAATCCCCCGTCTTTGTGGACCCGCGTGGCAGTACAACGGGCCTATCTCGCCTAAGTGCATCTAAAGCCACTTTCTAATCTAAGGTCCTACACAGAGTCACACTTGGTCTGCCAAGAAAGAGGGCTCTGTTACTCAATTGGCTTGTGAGCCCAAAAAACAGAGCTAGTCTGCGTTCGATCTCTGCTGCCTGGCATCTAAGTTTTCTTTTAGACAAGCGACAGAAATAGAAAAGTACAACAAGCCCCAATCTGATTCCTAGGACCCTACATTGAGCCTGTCAACCCACCAGTCCCCCAAGTCGACTGCTTTGGTAAATATGGCACTTCTCTGGTGAACGACTAGGACCCACTGGCATCCAAGGAAATGAAAAAAGTGTGAAGTCTTACGAAAGAGAACTCTGAACGCACTCACTCCGTGAAGTCCTAAAGAAACTGGAGGACGAGACCAGGATAGAACCAGCTGTCGATGGCTGAGTCTGAACGAAGGGACAACGATGAGCTGCGCTGTCCAAGATGACTCAGTAGTCAGTCTCAGTCGCAAGGATGTACGCGTTCTAGTGGGAGTCCCTGCCGAGCACATTCACTGAGTCATGGTGAAGTCATCCCTCGCAGTGACTTTTGTAAGGGACAACGATGTGCTGCGCTGTCCAAGATGAGTCAGTAGTCAGTTTCAGTCGCAAAGATGTACGCGTTCTAGTGCTGGCGCATGCACCGTGTCTTGACATCAATCGCAGTGACTTTTGTAAGGAGTTCAGGCACGAAGAAGAAATAGAGTCTGTTCGACATCTGCTCTATCGAGTGCTCAGCCTTGACAAAGATGAGGATGATGTTTGTTTGCAGCGCCGGAAGTTGAATAGGACCGAACATTGATCGTCTTCGTCTAAGTCTCAAGGTAGAAACACGACACCCATCAAGAGCACATCAGGCGCGAACTAGTTGCTCTAAGTGGGCCGCGACTGTAGACCTCTAGGTCACTCCCATACTAAGTCAACTAAACACTCAAAGACCAAGTCATGAATGCCCCAAGCGCCAATAAGTCACACGGCCTTCCCTCTTTCAAGCACATACCCCATTTATGGACATCTGAGAACTCAATGCCAGTGAAAGGCTCACACAAATCTGTCAATCATCTCAGAGTCCCATCGATTGATTGGCCCCCTTTCTTTCCGGTGTCGCCCGCAGCCCACCGCAATCGATTGAGTTCAACAACTGCCATCATTGGAAAGCCATTAGTATCGGTTCTGTTTGTTATTTCAATTTGCATCCACAATCCACGACGATGCGCCATAAGAGCGACACAAGGTGTCACACATGCGGCCACTTTGAGCGCGGAAAATGGTGCTAGGCGGTGTGTGTTGTTTTGGTAAACAAAGTGTCGAACTAGAGCCGCCGCATCGCAGTTATGGGCCGGCGGCACCGACAACGGGCCCCCTTTGGTTATGTGGGTAAGCTCAAGTGGGCGCTGGATTGGTATTCAGGTGGTGACTTGGATTTGGTTCGCATTTAAAGGGGACCACCGGGAGCACAGCATCTCCTCGCAGCCGCACTCAAAGTCGAATCAGATGAAGGCGTTTATGATCGACTTCAGGACGTACCCCATTCTTCCTCGCAATCCCACGCCAACCCCTTGAACGCGCTGTCATCGTACCGTCGCTACTGCTTCTGCTTTTCGCTGGTGGCGGTATCGAATTACAAAACGTTTCGCGTGAGTTGGCTCTCGAGTCGTAATTATTCGAGCTGACAGATAAATTAAAAGCACATTAGACCGTCGCCGGAGCGTACCCATTGTTGTCCTGCAACAATTTAGCTAAATCACCCTCTCCCTCCACCCGGTCGACTAGTTTCGAATTCCATCGTCGCCGCTCGTGCAACCCCCTCCTCGTGGGACAAGTGGCCGTATGGATGGATACAGGCTGGCCGCCTATAATTTATGATGAACGTATTTACGGTCTGAATCTCGGTTAATTAAATCGTCGGCGTGCTGTACCGATGCTGGTGCCTCGCTTCGCTTCCAAAAACCCACTAGTAGCTGGTGTGTGTGTGGCGTTTATTTTTAGTTATGGCAACAAGCTCGGCCTGTGGATTCTATTAAAATGTAAATTGCCGCCGATGTATACTTTCGACTTTGTTAACGCAAATGCCAGGCATTAGTGGTAGTTGCGATGGTGTGCTGTGGTGCTGTGGCCTAGTCTGAGGTTATAGAACATCGCGCCCGCCTGCGCCTCCACCTCCGTCGACAAGCCTTTGTTTTTCGCGGAATAAATTTCGATGATTTTTCGATGAGCCTGCAGAAATCCAACCGTGGAGTGTTGGTTTTTAATTATGAATTAGATTTTTGTGCTCTGGCAACAAGTGAATTAGAATAATTTAGTCGGCTCGAAATGCACAAAGCCACGCGGGGTATTTTGGGCCGTTTGGCTGTGCCGATGTTTGTAATTAATTTCGGCCGAATGGTGGGCGTTTGCGGCGATGATGGCGGTATTTTGTGATCTGGACACGATGGTAGGCATTTTCGGTGTGCATCTGCGGTCGGATTGTGAAACTAAACCGAGCCATAATCAAGTCATAAAGCCGGTTATTGATGAATTTCATAAAAAAACACACGTTTATGGAAATTAATGTGCGCGCCATTGAATGATGCATGGATTGTGTGATGAAGCGGCTGCGGTGGATTTGCCGGGGATTAGTGCGGCGTTGGGGAGCACGAAGGGAGGCTTTAGTGCTGTGAGGTGCTGGTTTTTAAAGTCGATGGGGACTGCCGAGCGACGACATAGAATTCACTGAACTCGTCCCTGACGCCTCCTTTGCACAAGAAAATCTTGGGAAGCACATCTGTAGCAGAAATTGACGGTGGAATGCCTCAGGAATTCGCTAAAAAGACCGCAACTTGTTCCACTACGACTTACGACTCACAGTCGGCCGTCGCAAGAGACTCGAGAACGTCTCCTTTACTGAAGAAGATCTTGGGAAGCACGTCTGTGACGGAAATTGACGACGGAATGCCTCAGGATTCCACAATAAGACCGCAACTTGTTCCACTACGGCTCACAGCGCAAAGTCGGCCTTCGCAAAAGACCCGAGACCACGCACCCTTTGCGGAAGAAAATCTTTGGAAGCACGTCTGTGGCGGAAATTGACGACGGAATGCCTCGGGATTCCACAATAAAACCGCAGCTTATTCCACAAGGACGCACGACTCACAGTCGGCCTTCTCAAGAGACTCGAGACGACGCCTCCTTTGCACAAGAAACTCTTGAAATCCCTCAGGACTCCCCAATAAGACCGCAACTTGTACCACAATGACGCACGACTCAGAGTTCGCTCTCTTTCTCGGCACTGATCCGTTCTATACTTGGTACTTCGAGAAACGTACGACGGGGAAAACATTTTCGACGGAGTACCACAGGGCTCCGCCCTAAGACCGCAACTTTAGTCCAAGGTGACTCCCTCACATACCACACCCCGAGATGTCACAAACAGAAGCAAATTTTGAAACCAATTCCCTGCCAAACAAAATCACGATTAAACACCTCAAGATTCCACCCAATGACTTGTTCCACTGTGACCACGAATCTTTAGAGAACCCGTGTACACATTGAGAAACTGATTCAAATCATTCATTCATCGCCCATCACGTCAACAAGTGCCTCACTTTCAACAGCTCACACGGCGCAACATTTTGTGACGCCAACCTCTTGCGTAAGCCCATCCCTGCGCCCACCGACGGCAGTAAACAACTCAACATGCGTTCGCTTGCCACAAATCACATGCGCCTTGACGTAAGCGTGACGCCCCAACTCCCGCCGCCAACGACTGCTGATGACGAACAGTCACCTCTCAGCCATTCAAACACCCCGAATTTGTTACGAAAGCACAAGACGAACCTATCGACGGCATTCATTAGCGGATCGTGACAGTAATTTGAAAAGGAACGACTGCTGCTAAACGACTTGAGACTTTCTTCTAACAAAGGACCGCTCTTCGCTTCGTTTAGAATATCGAATTAGATACTCTTTAATGTTCGCATTTTTTGCGAAGTCTGTGACGGCGCGGTGGCGCGTCATCTGTGCGCACGCCTGTGTGCGGTGAACTCTAATGAGTCAAATGGAATGTTGGCGTACACCTTAAAAAAAAAAAAGCAAAACAAAAACCAGCCAGTCGCCCCTCCCGTCAGTCAAATTCGCTGGGGCAAACATTTACATAACGAATGACATGCAATTGAGCGGGCGAAACTGTGACACACCTAGATCCATCCGGGGACTATTCTTAGAAGGAGGACACCCACAAATTACAGCGCCGGTGGTGGGTGGGCTTAATAACCGACCCCCACACATTGTGGGCCGCACGGGCGAAGCAACATCGTCTACAGCGCATAGCGCCCGGTATTTCCGGTGAATTGCCGGAACACGCCTGAACGTCGGCGACGATGACAGAGCACAGACACACAGAGAGAGAGAGAGAGAGAGAGAGAAACTGAGTCTTCAAAGGTGGCAACCTCGTTGTTTTCGGGTGATCATCGATGGGAATTATGTACCAACGTCCTTTTGAACTTCCTCAGAGGCGCGCGCACACCCCGCAGCAACAATGAATTACAACGCGAAACAAGACACACACGCCGTCACCCATGCAACCATCCTGCAACGATGCCGCCGCCTCTTGATGTTTTCGATTCGAACGTGCGCGCCCATGTGACACAGAACTTCTGTTCCGCTGGGCGCTGCCATGGGTGGGGACGGGGGGGGGGGGGGTTCTTGTGCAGATTCCACAATTGCAACTCATCCGGAAAGGTGAGCGAGCGAGTTTTAAATTTATGAACGTCGCTCGCTCGCCCTCGAGTAGGTGTCACCGGAGTCGACCTGTCAGACTGATTGGTATTTATAGGCAAAATGACGAGGTCTTCCTGTCAACCTGGTGCTTTACTTGATGAGTATCCCAGTGGCTTCGTTGGTTGCGCGATGTCGCGCTGTCGGGACAACATGACTCTCTGTGCACGCCGGGTTACAACTCAACCACTCGCATCCGAAGCGAATGTGACGCTTACAAGTTGGCGCGATGAGCGATGTGAACGATGTGTATGCGATGCCAACGGAAATGAAAGACATGGGGGTAGGGTTGGTGTGAGGCAGCGGAGCTCCACCAAATAGGGATGTACACAGTTCTGAGAGAGGGAGAGAGAAAGCTGGAAGGGATTAAACTGATCTATTTTCAGTGCATGTGGGTTGAGGAGGGGGTTTGGAGTGGCAAATGGGCTTAGACAACAGTCAAAAATGGAACAAGTAACGGCATGGCGAGGCAGGGCGCGAGAGGGAGGGATTTTCTGTTTTTTTTTTTTTGGAGTACCACAAGGTTGAAGGTGGGTACTGCAGTTAAAAAATGGAACAAACAGCGGCATGGCGAGGAACGGCGTAGGGCATCAAATTAAAGAGGTGTCCTGTTTTTTTATTGGAGTGCCACAAGGTAGTGGGTGGGTACCGGAACTTGTTGCAGTTAAAAATGGAACAAGCAGTGGCATGGCGAGGTAAGCGCGTCAGAGGGAGGCGGCGGATTTAAGAGATTTGCTGTTTTTTTTTTGGAGTGCCACAAGGTTGCGTTTGGATACCGGAACTTGTTTCAGTTAAGAAATGGAACTAACAGCAACAAATTGAAGAGGAGTCCTGGTCCTGGTGTCACAAGGTTGATTGTGGCTACCGGAACTTGTTGCAACAAACAGCGATATCGCGAGGCAGGGCGTCAAGGCATGGAAGGCAACAAATTGAAGGGATTTGCTGTGTTTTTCAGAGCGCCACAAGGCCGCGAATGGGGACCTGGGCTTGTTCTAGTCAAAAATGCGAACAGCAAGGTTTGAAGGGGCAAATGTGTGAACCGATGCTTGTTGCCCTTTAAACGGGTACAGAGGCGAGCCACAAATGATGTGACGTCTATCGTGGGAGTGACTCGAACTCAGACAGTTTTCACTCCGTTCAAGTCGTTAAAATAAAACCCATGAGTAATCGCCAACACAAAGCCTCGCAAGCAAAGTGCTTAACATTTTTCGCCGAACTAGACCATGTCGCTTCAATGGAAAGCAATGACAGTTTGTGCTTGAATTCAATTACACGAGCACCAGACTCTCACAAACCCGCCAGACTGTGAACGAACAAAAAATATCAAATCTTCATCATTTCACGCACGTAACGGCATTACATCGTCTTCAACTGATGATGATGATGATGATGATGATCGTTCGTTACGTTGACTCAAACATTCCAGACACATATCTCACACATGCCATAACGCAATTGCCCAGAAACTGATTTAAATATCGCGAATATCTTCTTCTTCTGCCTGAACGACCTTAGCTTCGCTCTGCAGTGCCTCCAACACAAGAGCGACTTCTTCACATTTCCGAAACGTCGTCTGAATACGAAAATACTCCTATGTACCATCGACTCCCGCT
This sequence comes from Eristalis pertinax, assembly GCA_907269125.1. Classification (NCBI taxonomy): domain Eukaryota; kingdom Metazoa; phylum Arthropoda; class Insecta; order Diptera; family Syrphidae; genus Eristalis; species Eristalis pertinax. The sequence goes on from OU026148.1 coordinate 7,746,643, forward strand.
CAGGTGGCTGCCGAGGACTCCTCTGGCTGGAGACCACCCCATTCCGCCCCAAGGACCATTCAGAGTTACAAATGCCTCAAGGACGTGCCTGCACGCGGCGGGGAATAGTTTATGAACAAAATTAGGTGCCACAGATTGCAGGCCCCCGAAAATGACGGTATTAAGTCATCTAAATTGCCTCGACACACGACGGTGGGACGAAAAAAATTGCTAAAATCAATTTGAGATACTTTTTCTTCAATTTTATTCCACTACCCTGCTAGCTAGCGTGTGCGTGTGCGTGTGTCACCGGAGGGCTACAGCAGAAGCAGCAGCGGCAGATTCTCCCACCGGCAGCGACGCGTATGTGGGGATTTCTTTCGCTTTTTTTTTTTTTGGAGGTGCGCCGGCAGTTATGGGATGTGTTCACACACGGAATACTGAACAGATTTCCTAGGCAAAGGTCGCCATTAATAATTTTCGGTTTTGGTTCTTTTTGGAATTCTGTTCAGCGTCGAGTCGAGATTCAAGTGAGAGGACGACATCGAGTGTTGACTGAGGGGCGGGTTGGCGGGTGGGGTGAGGGGGGCACTCTCTTCGCGTGAAAAAATCACGTAGCAATCCATGAAATTGTTTATTTTTAATTACTTTCGTTTACATTGTTTTACTACACGATAGCATTGTGAATCAAAAATGGATCGTAAAGCACACACAAGATGGAATTTATGACAGGGCCGCTGCGCGCCGTGCTGGGCCGTCGGGTCGGGAATTTCTGCTTTGCCTGATTGATTGGGGGAATGACTGGGGTTAAGGGGGGGGGAGGAGGGAGAAATGTCACAGCGTGTGGATCGTATAAAATGTGACGAGATGGCATTCACAATGATTTAGCTGAAAACTATTAAAAGGCGCCGAGCACCATCGAGCAATCATCGAAACGGGCGGGCGAGGTAATAAAACGAGTAGTGTGTGAGAATTTAAAGCTCTTTTCCAGCCTCAACCCCCTCGCTGTGATGTGATTCACTTGAAGTTGCAGTGCCACACTGCCGACGAAGTAGCACTTGTTCGTCGTGTCAGAGATGGTGCAGCGAGGCGCGATTAACGATGATTAGACGCGTCAGGAGGCGCATTTCGGGCGGAGGCAATTTTGTCTGACTTCGAGGGTGTCTGCAGGGAAATGTGGGCACTTTTATGAGCCAGCGTAAGGGGTCGTAAAAATATGGACACTTGTTGGGGGGGCGAGATGCATCGTGGGTTTCAATTAGACACCACTAATCAGAAGCAGAAGTTGTGCCAGAGACGGGCTGGGGATGCCATTCGGTGGCAAGCTAGAGCCCGACCGAACATTCGGCTTCGATTTCGACCGAAAAAGTGGCGCTCGGTTGGACTCTTGTGGCAACTTGCCTCGAAAAAGGGGTAAGGCCTTCCATCCCACAAAGTTTGATAATGTGTCCCCCTCCCATCATCATTTGAGTTCAAAGCAATCAACAGCGACCTCCCAGCGACATCAGCGACATCCCATCTGCGTCAGCCATTGCCACTCAGGCCAGCCTTAGCTGACGCATCCATCGGCCCACCCTATGACCACCCAAAAAAAAAACCTTATCCAGCACACTTTGTCATTGAAACACGCGTCGACCCACATCTTCCGTGCTGCCGACCGAAATGACGAATAAATTGCATCCACCATCGGCTCCATTAGATCGACACACTCATTCATTAATTTTCCCGGGAATGCCGACGGAATGCTGAACGCCATTAGATGAGTCACGGTTGCGCTCGTCATCAGCCAATGCACCGGAACACGCACGGGACCCACCACCACCCCCCACACACACACCTTAGAACCACCAGCATACGCGAGCCTCTGGTGACTGATTACGTTGGCGGGCATCTTCGAATTTTCATAACGAGGCCGTGAACGGGTAATTGGCTCCACACCCATTAGCGTTGTCACGCTTCGGTCACCGACACGTTCCATCTTAACCATCGACATCCTGGCATCCAGAGTGAGATTTGCGTATCCCCCTCCCCATCGCCCGAAGGACATTCCGCTGATCTGATGCCAGCGGCACGTATCGTTCCAACGAACCGAGCGTGTGTCAGTCCGATTGACTCATAAACTTAAGCCGGGATCAGGCCGTCGCCGTCGCCGCCACCGCCGTCAACAGACCGTGTAGCATGCCGCTCTGGCTCATCGGGAATTTATGGAATTTCAAGCGATTTTACGACCTGCCGCTGCCAAGCAGCTCGGACAAGCCCCAATTACGGGATGAGAGCCGTAATTCTAATTGATTCTCGGATTCTCAGAGGCCGACCGTGGGGTCCTTGGCTTCGCGTCATACCGTCGTGACAACAGTTTATGGGTGCCTTCGCGTGCATAAATTAACCGGCGGCCGCGGCGGCGGCGGCGTGCAGCCTTCGGTGCGGTTCTAATGTGAGAAAAAGTATCTCAAATTGAAATCGGATTACCCGAGGGATTGCCGAGTGATTCTTCACTGAGTCCCCGACAGATGATGGTGCTGCCAACGACGACGACGACGATGATGGGTGCTGGGGCGATGGGTGACGATGAAGGCGGAGTCGGACGCACTTGTGATTGATTGCGATTTTTATGAGCCTGGATAAGATTATGAGGTGGAGAGACGACCTCTTGTGGAATTTATTGAACCTTCACCGTCGACGTCTCAGTCGTCGCAGCCGTCGAAAACAACGCAGTCGTCGTCTGCGGACCATAAAACTGTGAAACGTGTTACTTTGTCAGTGAAATGGGTGTCTGTCGCCTGAGTCGTTAAATCATTTGAGGACGATGTGGTCCGGTGGCCTGGTTGCGGCAGGTTTTATTATTTTTTTTCTTCTTTCCGTTCGCTTAGGGCGGTGGTGAACATCTGGAGGCGTCCTCAGTCAATGATGCGGCAAAGTGGCTGTCGATACAATCGGTCGTAAACGACGAACGACTGCGGTTGTTCGGGGCAACCTTCCAATTAGGCTTACAGTTTGATTTCTAGTTCTGGAATGTAGGCAGCGGCGAAATGGGGTCACAGGGCGATATCGAAAACAGGAATGTTTCGTTGATGTCGAATGAGAGCCACAAAAAAGAACAGTTTACGATGAAACCTCGCTTGACAACCCTGTGGCTGGCCATCAGCGAGGGGGAGTCCCTCAAAAAGGCGACCGATGCTCGTCACTTTCCCCAACATTTGATTGTCCACGGCGAAGTGGGTCACAAGTGGTGCTACTGTTCCCCGTCAACAGCCCCCCCCCCCGGGCCACGACCACTTGTTGAGCATCTCTCGACCCAATTTTCCACAACCAATTGACTCAAGTTTGCCAAAAAAAAACGATTCATCCATCTTCGCCGGTTCTTCAACAACTCAACTCTCGACGCACACAAGAGCACTTTCCGCAAAACAAAATCCATCGCAAATGGAAGAGTATCCACGCCGAAGTTAAAAGGCGGAAATCCGCCCCCACACCACCGCCGCGCACACTCAAACATTCTGTCAGCAAGACAATTCCTCATAATTCGCGAAAGTCTCAAGGACGGACCCAATCAAGTGCATGCCTGCACATGAGCCCCCGCTGCCGCCCACGTATTCGGTTCAACAGTCCGTGCGATTGCCACAGTCACAGATACATAAAAAGCGACCGACAAGTACACGAACCCGACCAAGTGCTCAGTCCATACCACGGGACCGCCGGTCCCAGGCAGTGCTCGCCACATGTCAGCCGGTCGGCGGATGATCGCTCCTCGTCGTGGTGTGGCGGAAAGTTATGACGGATCGCTTGCGGACTTGTAATGAGCGCTGGCCATGATTGGGCCTGATTCAGTCCCAGCGGGAGATAAATGCTGCGTGCATCTATGCATCGAACTACCCCCAAAAATCAAACCGAATGTCCACAGCTAATTGGGTTACCAGTTGTCAACACCAGCTGTCAGCGATTTCCGGCGGTGCTTTGCAAATTCAATTATCGTCCAACCGAACCGTAGCCACTAGACCAGTGGCCAATTGGGCAGCGCGGTTCATAGACACCTGGGGATCCGCAAATGCACGCTTAATTGCTTTCCGCGCCCGCTTTGGGGGTTCGGGACCATTTGAAGCGACTGATAGCGCTCGCGTACGTGAGGCGGACCGTTTTTGGAAAATGGGTGAACCGTTGAAAGCACCGTCGTCAAACCGATTGACGGACGGGTGTACGTGACGCATCTACAAACCGCACCGATGTCGGATTCCTCTCCGCGGTGATGACCTTGTGCGGCGAACTCAAATCTCTCAGAAGCCGCAAAAAAAGGGAAAGACGACACAAACAAACTCCAGATGGCTCTCGGGTGTTACGTCAATGGAAGGACACCTTCGTCGTCAAACGCGGACGCATTCCTGGCACATCAAAGCGGTGCCGTCCGGTTGACCGCGCTTAAGCGGTCATTTACTGCTCCCGCGTCTGTGTGTGTTTGTGTCGACGGCGCGACATGAGTGACTAATTCAATCGTCGCGCGCTTACGAGGACGGTGTGTGGGCACGAGATGCTTTTTGTTTTTTACGAGGCTTTAGGGCGATTAAAGCCGCTGCGACACCGGTGTTGGGTGCCCGACTGAATGGAGTGTTTGGAGACGAGTCGTTAAAACATAAAATATCGGTTTATCGCAGGGCACCGACGATGACATGGTCTATTCAGCGACCGCAAGCCGGTCCGATTAATTCATTCAGAGAGTCATTGACTTAGGGCCCGTGAGCGGTCTCGAATGCGGTTAAGATATGCAAAGCGGTATTAATTGAGAGATGTTGAATAAATTTTCGAGGGGTTTTCGTGTTTTTTTTTTTTCTGTGGGAAGGAAAATTATCGCGTGAGACGAAGTTTTGAAGGAAAAAGCCGATTGTGGTGCCATCTATGGGTGAGGAGAGATCTGGCGTGGGTGCTGGTCTGGGCTACGAAGTGGTGGTGTGGATAATATTCGCAAGAGCTCACGGAGTTACGAACTGAAAGAGAGCAGAGCTCAAGGACTTTTGGGCAGCCCTCGGCAAAACTTGGGGAAAACGAGGAAAAAACGAAAATGTCGTCGATTGTGATGCCATCTTTGGTGGGTGCTGGTCTGGGCTACGATGGGGTGGCTCACGGAGCTCGATCTCACTGAGTTCAGAGCTCAAGGACTTTTGGGGAGCCCTCGGCAAAACTTGGGGAAAACGAGGAGAAAACGAAAATGTCGTCGATTGTGGTGCCATCTTCGGGGAAGGAGGGGGCAGTAACGGGGCTACGATGGATGGCTCACTGAGCTCGATCTCACAGAGTTCAGGGCTCAAGGACTTTTGGGGAGCTCTCGCCAAAACTTGGGGACAACGAGAACAAAAAACGAAAAGCCGGCCTCAATTGTGGGACGAATGAGTGAAGAAAAGACAATATCTCCAGCCATCTCCACTTGATCAGCAATCAACCGTAAAAAAATTGATAATTGGATTAAAAGCTACGGGGTAACCACACAACCTTGTGGCGCACCAATTTTTTTCCTTCACGTCGTCGACTTATGTGAATTAAACAAGAAAAAAAACGAACAATTCATTCGGATTCGTGTAGTTGAACAAACAGAATAACCTTCGTCTCATAAAAACCGCCATCTCACGATCGCCATAATCCCCCCCGTTCCGCCCCATTTTCAATTCAATTAACTTCCTCAATTCAAAAAGTCGACATTTGCTTTGCTCTGGCTTTGGCTTTGCTACAATTAACGGAGAAACGTGAAACCAGATACCAAGTCAACCGTAAAGCAGGCCTCCAAAAGCGAAACAAGCGCACATGGTCACACCCCAAAAGCAAAAACCGCCACACGAACGAACACCACAAGTAAGTAAGTGTGTCCATCATTCGGAGTCACGTACTTTTGCCTGGTCTTGTGGTGTGTGCCCGCAAAAGGTTAAGGCCACGAGCACAAAATAACCACCGCAACCGGGCTGCAGTTGAACGTTCGCTCTCGCCGACGAACAAAAAATACACACAAATGCTCCGGCTGCTGCTGTACACGAGCGCACACAAACGCCAAGTGTTCCATCATCAATCTTAGCGCAAACCTCCATCGACTCGGGGAGAGCTGACAAATCTCTGCGATGTGACCATCTGATCGCCAAATATGACGTAATCCTCACAAATCGTCGCCGAAGGACTATCGGCCTCTAACCCACTTCCATAAGGAGTCACCTCACGGCCCGGCCAGCATAGATGCCCATGCGTGCGACTGTGACTTGTCAATTCCAATTAGCATACACGCTCGAGATGGTAGCACCCAGTCTCGTCTGGCCAGAGCGAACCATCGCGCTCTCAAGGTTCGTGGCCGCCACGCGGCGCACTGAAGAGACCCCAACAACAACAGCAACGACCACCGTCCGGGCAACGTTCGATGGCATATCTTATGCAAAAAACGTGCGCCACCAACGTACAGCGACTGCTGGTCGTGGGTCGTGGAGCTCCTTTTAAGCCCCGGAACACGGCGATGTTGGCCGCGGCAAGCATCTGCAGCCCGCCGCCGCCGCCACCGCCGCGCCGTTCATTATGATTCGCATTCCTCGGACTAATGTTTTCATCATTGACGCCAATTGACACACTTTTATGCGCAAAGTATCTGCGATGTGATGCGATGTGGTGCCGACGACGACCACGACCACGACCACGACGACGACGACGCACGCCGCGGGAGGATGCGGGCGGTTGAGCAGTCGAACAGTGCAGAGCAGTGTGGTGTGCCGCATGCCACCACTTAATAGCGCCAACCCATCGAGAAATTCTCTTCTATTCAGAGGAAGATGTTGAACTGCTTGTCGTGCCCGGTTCGGCGGCGGCGTAGGAGACGGGGATTTGACCACCAAACAACAAGACTCGTTGGTTCGTGTTATTGATTGCTTTGCATGTGTAAATTGAATTAGGGCGGTTAGGAGCATTTAGGCGAACAAGCGGAGAGATGCCAGATGCAAGCAGGTTTCTGGGTGATGTCAATCGGGGTTAAGTTGTCATAAAGTGCTCGGCCACTGAGTGGGGACAGGCGCGCGCGCTCGCTTTAAGTGGGTTTTAAGTGAGTTCCTTGTACGAACTGATCTGGGTTTTCTAGATAATTCAGACATCAGTCTCAATCGCACTGATCGCCTGCGTCTGTGTCTGCTCCACCCGCTCTCTCTCTCTCTCTCTCGGAAACAGGTAATTACGGCGAGAGATCGGCGTTTGTTTTGATGGTCATCAATCATAGAGGCCGGGCTTCGCGATCGCATTATACGGTCACGTTTCACTAATGACCGTGTGATTGTCGATTGAGAGCGATGGATGGAGTGGGAGAGAGAGAGAGAGAGGGAGAAGGGGGAGGAGGAGGAGAGCTGTCTTTTTTTTTGGCGGATTTTGAAATGTTTCTGACAGATTTTGATCAAGTCGTTAACACGCGTGTAGCCAGCCGGAGAGGGACTGTGGCGAGTCAGTCAGGAGTTGGGCAACGGGATTCGAGGGGACGACGATGGTTGAGTTGGTTAAATGCTGTGTGGGTTGAGACGGAGCGGAGGTATGGACGGGAGATCGCGGAGAGAGTGAAAAAGAGCGTCAAACTGTGTCCATTGGTGGCGGAATTGGCGAAAAAGGGCAGACTATGAACTTGATAATTGCATTAAAAAGCAAAGGGGTTGCCGCTTAACCTTGTGGCACACCAGTTAAATTACTCAGAATGAGGTTCAGTGGCGGGAAAATGGGCACCAGCGACGGTAAGTCGACCCGAATTATATTTCTTTAGAATAAAAGCTAAGCGGTTAGAGCACAACCTTGTGGTACACAATTTAATGGCCTCAGAATGTGGTGGAGTGCAATAAAGACTTGACTACAAAATAGGTACCAGCAGCACGACTGACATTTTTTTTTGAATAAAAGCTGAGTGTTTGTCGCTCAACCTTGTGGCACACCATTTAAAGAACTCAGAATGAGGTGGAGTGCAATAAAGTGACGACCAGATAGGTACCAGCAGCACGACTAACATTTCTTTTTTAGAATAAAAGCTGAGGGACTACCGCTCAACCTTGTGGCACACCGTTCAAAGGACTCAGAATCGGGTTCAGTGGCGGAGAAATGGCCACCAGTCGACTCGAATGATGTTTTTTTTTAGAATAAGAGCTGAGGTGCTGCCGTCCAACCTTGTGGTACGCCATTTAAAGGACTCAGAATGTAGTGGAGTGCAATATAGTGACGGCTAAATGGGTACCAGCAGCCCGAATGAGATTTTGTTAGAATAAAAGCTGACGTGTTAGAGAACAATCTTGCGGTAGCCCATTTTAAGGATTTAGGGTGAGGTGACGTAGAGCAGAGGTAGACACAAATGGGTACCGGCGACGACGACGACGTCAACCAAATACAGAATTTCAAAATTTTCCATTGGAATGCTTATAGATTCCCGGAAAATGGATAATCAACGCAATATCAGCAGATTTTGATGGTATTTGCCTCCAAGCTGCTCTAAGCCCACACACAATCACTGGATAAATGCACAAAATTCACAAAAAAAAACTAGTTCAGGTCCTGCACCCCTGCCCTATGGGACTCCATCCTACAATCAGTATTTCACAGAAATCCACCAAGCAAAGATCAGGCAAACCAACAGACAAAAACAAAACACCTGCTTAAGCATATCATTTCTGTGTGTTTCGCTTCGACGTCTCTTGAATAAACAAACAAGTTCTGGCATAAAATTATTCAAATTCCTTCGCAAAAGTATCTCTCTCTTCACAATCCTGTCGTTCTGCTCCTCCTTCTCATCCACCACTGCCACCATTCTCTAACCAAACATTTACCAAAGGCTAATCGAATCGTTCTGTATCGCTAACTGAATCAGTATCTATCACACTAGTGGAATAAATATGTAAATTCAGAGCGTACCGAATCAGAAGATGTCATAATCGCGTGCGCATAATGCCAGACATAGAATGTGCTCTCCCGAGACCCGCCGCACCGCCCGCGTCGTTGTGAACGAATCAATTTCAATTAAAATCCAAAATGCCTAATGAAAGGGCCACAAGTTCATCATTTACCAAACTCCCCACCCTCGCCCCATGCACCACCACCCGCGCATAACAAAGGGAAACAATAACAACCATAACAAGGGATCAATAATAAATAACCGAGTGAAGGCACACAGCACGCGGTTGTGGCGGACGGTAGGTTTGTGCTGCGCTGTGCTTAGATATACGGAACGAATTGTTGGATAAACAGGCGAGAGGGAGCTGCAGCAGTTGGAGGTGGAGATTTTCAAAAGTTGACACTGTCCAGCGGGGAGACGCGGCGACAAAGGGACCGGCACAACAATGTTATCTCTCTCGCTGCGGATGCCATAAGTACCTCAAACCTTTTTGCTCGTATCACGCTCGTATCGTGTGAACGGTGGTGGCTCCCGCAGCGGAGCCTGGTAATGAGACGTTTATCAGGAGGACACCGGCATGGGCATGACCCATTCTTACCTTTTTCTGTCCCGCTGCTGGTGTGCGTTGTTATCCGGAGTAAAACTGAACGAGTGCCACCGCACACTAGAGAAATGTATCTAGATGCGGATTTGTCACAAAGGAATTAGATGTCATGACCTTTTGTTTTAATTGACGATGATCACAGCACACAGACGAGAAGTGTAGGAAACCGAACAAAAACCAAACCGCGTATCTATGGGGACGAATTGAGTTCGCTTTAATTATCCCTGGGATGAGTAAGATGACGGCTCAAGTATACTCGCGAGTCACTCGTTCACAATATCCACTGCCGCCGCTGAGATACAGAATGTATCTAGCAAATGAACGTCAAGACTCGCGGAAATTCCAGAAAAAAAACAAAATCTGCCACACTCGCAGATACTCGTGATTTGCGGCGACTAAGACTACGACGGCGACGACGGAGCGAAGTGAAAATATGCAAGTACGCGCAACCGCACACTTCTTAACCGCTCAACAGTTGGTCGGTTACTGATCAGATGTGTCTGTTTTGTTGCCGGTTCGGGGTTCTCTGCTGATCGCACAAAGTATCTTCGAATGTTCTGCACCGCAGCGAGGGAGGGATACACATCAACCAACGATGACGGAGCGGACGGAGTATCGAACCTCTTCCAGTTGGAATAGATGAGACAGGCCTGGCCAGACGGAGACCACTTGAGATGGTTTGTTTCTTTCGCCGAATGAACTCTCTTGTGTGGAACGTGGAAATCGATTGTTTTTGTTTGCCGCGAAGGTGTTTGTTGTGTCGTCGAGGCGAACACACACAGATGGTCGGTGGACGTGGAACCAATCGATTGCCAGTGAACAGACCGAGTATTCGCGCCAGCAGCCGAAGGAAGTGGTTTCCACGGTTCAACATGTGTTGCTGGTGTGTGCACGCGCTTTTGTTTGTTGATTCTTGCGCGAGTGCGATTCATTTAAGTGTCATCGTGGGTTAATGTGTTCGTCTTTAGTTTTTGTTCCTTGTGCTGTGTGCATGTCAGCTCGTTGGTGATAAGATATGAGAAGGGTTGGACTGGCTGTCGCCAGCTCTGCGACATGGGCGCTGAGCGGTCGGGTCGTTGGCTTAAACGTTGTTTTGCTGGCTGTCAACGAACTTGTGGTTTGGGTGGATTCAGATTGGGGTCACTGAATTGGGGCGAGTTCTGTGACGCCCTTAGAGGGACAAGATGACAGAGGACGCCGCCCGAGTTTAAGGTGGCTCGAGAAGGATCTTTACCAACTTAGTGCGTGCAACTGGGCACTGCTAGGCGGGAAGAGTGTGAGTTGGAGAGGCTTATTGGCTTAGGACCAGGTGCAGACCATGGAGCGGAGGAAGTAGAAGAAGGAGACGAAGTAGAAGAAGTAGAGGAAGTAGAAGAAGTAGAGGAAGTAGAAGAAGGAGAAGAAGGAGAAGAAGTAGAAGAAGTAGACGAAGAAGCAGTAGAGGAAGTGGATGAAGTGGAAGAAGTAGAAGAAGGAGAAGAAGTAGAAGAAGTAGAGGAAGTAGAAGAAGGAGAAGAAGGAGAAGAAGGAGAAGAAGTAGAAGAAGATAAAGAAGTAGAGGACGGAGACGAAGTAGAAGAAGTAGACGAAGAAGAAGAAGAACTAGAAGAAGTGGAAGAAGTAGAAGAAGGAGACGAAGTAGAAGAAGTAGAGGAAGTAGAAGAAGTAGAGGAAGTAGAAGAAGTAGAAGAAGTAGAAGAAGATGAAAAAGTAGAAGAAGTAGAGGAAGTAGAGGAAGTAGAAGAAGGAGAAGAAGCAGAAGAAGTAGAAGAAGCAGACAAAGTAGAGGAAGTAGAAGAAGGAAAAGAAGGAGAAGAAGGAGAAGAAGTAGAGGAAGTAGAGGAAGTAGAAGAAGGAGAAGAAGGAGAAGAAGGAGAAGAAGGAGAAGAAGGAGAAGAAGTAGAAGAAGATGAAGAAGATGAAGAAGTAGAAGACGGAGACGAAGCAGACGAAGAAGAAGTAGAAGAAGTGGAAGAAGTAGAAGAAGGAGACAAAGTAGAAGAAGTAGAGGAAGTAGAAGAAGTAGAGGAAGTAGAAGAAGTAGAAGAAGTAGAAGAAGATGAAAAAGTAGAAGAAGTAGAAGAAGTAGAGGAAGTAGAAGAAGGAGAAGAAGGAGAAGAAGTAGAAGAAGCAGAAAAAGTAAAGGAAGTAGAAGAAGGAGAAGAAGGAGAAGAAGTAGAAGAAGTAGAGGAAGTAGAAGAAGGAGAAGAAGGAGAAGAAGTAGAGGAGGTAGAGGCAGTAGAAGAAGGAGAAGAAGGAGAAGAAGGAGAAGAAGGAGAAGAAGTAGAAGAAGATGAAGAAGATGAAGAAGTAGAAGACGGAGACGAAGTAGAAGAAGTAGACGAAGAAGAAGAAGAAGTAGAAGAAGTGGAAGAAGTAGGAGAAGGAGACGAAGTAGAAGAAGTAGAGGAAGTACAAGAAGTAGAGGAAGTAGAAGAAGTAGAAGAAGTAGAAGAAGATGAAAAAGTAGAAGAAGTAGAAGAAGTAGCGGAAGTAGAAGAAGGAGAAGAAGGAGAAGAAGTAGAAGAAGTAGAGGAAGTAGAAGAAGGAGAAGAAGGAGAAGAAGTAGAAGAAGATGAAGAGGTAGAAGACGGAGAAGAAGTAGAAGAAGTAGACGAAGAAGAAGAAGTAGAAGAAGTGGAAGAAGTGGACGAAGTAGAAGAAGTCGAAGAAGCAGAAATGGATGAAGAACCAAAAGGGGACGAAGAACAAGAAGCTATCAACTCTTCCTGGAGCTGGTCAGCGGAAGTGTCTTCCGACAACTGAGAGGCGTGCTCATCAAGAAATGAGTCGCATGTGCCGCGCCAAGAGCAACACGCTTCAAGGTAGGCATCTGAGAAGGCATCGAGGCAAGACTTCAGATGTATGCCACGAAATGGAGCTGGAGGAGTGTAGCAAGACCAAGACATGATCTCCAGACACGACGTCAAAACCACGCGGATTGACTTCTCCTAACATTGGAACCAGTTGGTGCTTACGACGAAGCGGTTTAGCTGGCTTATGCTGGCGCTGTTTAGTTCGTTGAGATTGTCGATGGTATGCCTCTAGGTGTAAGTACCTTCGAGCAGAGTAGGTGGTTTGTGGTTTCAAGGAGTTAAGGGGCCACGCATCACACGGTCAGTTCCACGAAAAAAGCTTCAAGGGTTAGTTCCCGAGAAAAGACAAAAATTGAAGATGAGCCACAAGAGAGACAGGCTTTCGCTGTACAGTGAGTGGTTAGCATCACGAAAGGAAACACGTGTGGATCGTATAGAAACTCTAGCACGACGACATGTTCAAAAATGGACACTTTTTCAACGTCGCAAGTCCTGATTGAGAGCAACGCCACCACAGGGGTCAAGATCATCAACAACTTGACACGGCTGAGGATGTTGTCCACCAACAACCGATGAATAGGAAGCGTCATGAGAAATGAGGGCAGAATCATGCGAATATTCATGTCTTCGTGCTTCGCACAGCCACACACTTTAAAGAATAAGCTCGTAGCACCACCGAAAGTGACGAAAGTGCCACGACAATACACCAACCGCCCCGTGATACGAAACGCCACAAGCGTCTGCCACTTCAAGGGATCTATCATGCCACGGCGTATTCCGAAACTCCAAATGCGCCTCATCAGCCGATGGCCGGCTGCTGGCAAAACGAAGTCCAACCTCATCGACAGCTCTCGGTAAACATTCGTATTAACATCTCCCCAACTGAGCATCCCATCCCCGGCGGAGCATATCATCCACACTTCGCATGCAACCTCATTGAAATGTAATCGTTTTCTAAATTTGACTCAATCTCCTCGGCACTTGTCTGAGTGCAGGTGCTCGTGCCCCCTCCTCCTTCATTGACATGACCCACAATAGCTACAAATCTTCGGCTAAAATTAAGCTCCCCCCCGATGTGCTGTGTACAGCAGCAGCACAACAGGAATACGCGCAAGTTTCATTGGATCCTCGGTTTCGAAAGACGCGTCTATTTTTACGAGCGGCCACATGTGCTGCCTCGGCCGAGTGCGATATCAGGTAAGGGCCCACGAAATGGGGGACTGCGTGTGTGTGTGTGTGCGTTAATGGCAAGAGGCAGACCCCCATTAAAAGCGCTTAACGAGTGCTAACTGAGATAATTTTTGGAAACGCTTAGACGATGCATATTTCCACGATGGGATTCCGTAAATTTTTGATGACAGATACCACTAGATGGAGAGTCGTAAAGCTTTCCGAATGAATTTACGATTGTGTCGTTGGAGAACATGACTGAATTTCGGAGCCGAGTGGGTGGGTGGGTGTTTGAATGGGGTTTTGGGGGGAAGTTGGATTTCGAACGAAAATAAAATAGCGGACGTTGCAGCAGAATGGAGTGGTTTTTCGGTCAGAGCGGCGATCTGGGAGACAGCGACGATCCCACGGTGTAATTGGAGTCGTCGCTGATGGGTGGTGGGAGGCGGTTTTTGGCGCCTGTGGCCGTTGATGTGGGATTAAATGGGTCTGCCGATGATGATGAACGAGGGGTTTTTGTGTGGAACAAGGCAAAATGTGTGACCATCGAGAGGTTGGGTGGAAGCAAGTGACTGAGTGGAGGAGCCAGAGCTGATAAAAGGATGTAGACGATGAAGAAGGAACAAAGAAATAAGAGTTGAAGGCCTTTTTGGACTCGGCAGGGGCGACGTGGCTTCAAAACGAGTTCCATATCGGAAGCCATTTGTTGCTGTACGTTCGCCATGGTCACTGTCGGCAGCTTCAGTTGCAACAAATCGTCCCCCATGTAGTCGCCACCCGTGGTGCTGAACAAGATGGAACATCCTATGATGCAGCAAATGCACGTTGGGCGCCATTTTTTTGCTGACGCTCTCCAGCGACAGTAGGGCAACTAACGGCGTTTAACGAGGTTCCCAGTTTTGTTTGCAAATTGAAGCTGGCTCAGTGACATTACTACGTCTGCAAATAAGTAGGTCCACGTCGTTGCTTCGATGACAACAAATCCAGCCGCAGGTTGGGCGCCATTTTTTGCTGAGGTTCTCCAGGGACAGTAGGGCAACTAATGGCGTTTAACGAGGTTTACATTTATGTTTGCAATTGAAGCTGCCTCAGTGGTCTGCAAATAAGTAGGCCCACGTCATTGCTTCGATTACAACAAATCTAGTCGCACGTTGGGCGCCATTTTTTTGCAGACGTAGGGCCATCCGGCCTCTTTGATTGGAAAGGCAAAATGGGAACCTTATTAAATGCCATTTGTCGTCGATGTCAACGCTCGCCAGAAGCACTAAGGCAATGTGGGGTTGAGTGAGAAGACACGAGTCACTGCGGGCGACCAGTTGAGCCGTGAAACTACAAGCGTGCACCTCGCCAGTGGCAAACTAAGCTCTCTACGGCCTTAGAACGCATGCAGCTCTTCTCGTGTACAATAAGGGAATGGTCACAATTCGTCTCAAAGTCCCATTGAAGTTGATTCTCTGTCGAAATCAAAGAAATGAGCACGCAGAGCGCCTGCATTTTGAAAGCCTCCAAGCCCCGACGGCACTCAGACTTCGAGAGCCTACCCGAAATGCTCACTTTGGAGGTACTAGAGTCAAACAAAACAGACTGTTTCCTAAGAACGATCAGTCATGACCCTTGCACCACGCGACCGCATCGAATTCACACTCGCTGGCTGTTTATTTACTTCTCCCACAGCCACACCACATCCGCTGAGATGGCAGAGCCCCGATTCAAGAATCCAAATGACAATAATTACTGATGACTGGACACAGTGATGAACACTATCCCATGACTAGTCCGTCTCGCATTTGCCTCTCGCATCGCCCTTGTTTATTTGCTTAGGACTTGAGAGGACCAAACAAAAAAACAAGGAAAAACGAAGAAAAACTAAATTTGTCTAGATGCGAAACCGTGCCCCTGCTGCAGCCGTTCGGATGGCACCACTATTTCTCCTCTCGCCAAGGGAGTGTAAACAATCAGCGCGCACATCCCTGCTCGTCTTTCGACCACTCACCGAGGGTCGGCCGGGACGGGGTTTTGTTTTAACAGGCACAACAACGATGGCGACGGCGACGGACGGCTGATTGTGTGTACGTGTGTATTTACCTTTCAGAGTTCCAAATAAGCAAGAGGTTATTAAAATGATAATTGAAATACCGTGTCGGTGGGGTGAGCGATGCGAAGGAGGCGGACTGCTGAGAGGCAGGCACACAGACACGTCATGGTGATTGGATTTGGCTGTGTGTGCGACTGGGCTCCTTTGCGAAATGAAAACGATCCCTAAACTGGTTTGAGTTTTAATTGAGTCCCTTAATGAAATGCACCTCCGCCGGAGGTGTACCACTCGTCGACTTGGTCGTGGCGTGGGAAGCAAACGCTCTGGCTGCAAAAAAGGGGTGGACGACAAATTGGTCTAAATGGTCGCTGAAGTGGTTGGGAAAATGACAGTGCGTCCAGCAGGGGACACTGGCCGATGAGTGGGCCTCAAAAAAGGGTTCGCTGACACATCGTCTTGAAGTGGGTAAGGAAGTCAACACCACAAAACAGCTGAAACAACATCGAAATCCAATCTGATCGACCACAATGCGGACGGCTTTGAAGTTGGAACAACTTTTTTCTTTAAGCCGAGACGACAATGGCTTAAATCCCTCTGCACGGCATATCACAGCCACTGCCATTCAGCGGAGCACACAGTGAACATGTTCAAATCCTTAAAAGTGCTCGGGGTAAATTAGATAAAACCACAAAAGATGCACAGATCCGCACACACAGCCAGTGGCGATGGCAACATACACACACACACACGGCTGCTGCCGCTTCACAATCGAATTTCGCAGAATATCCTTCGAAAGCCTTTCAGCCAGCCACTAGCGCCGCACACACTGCCGTACTTTTCTGCAAATTTATGCTAATTAAGGCACGGATTGGTGGCGCCTGTTGTGGGCTGGGTTTCGTCGTTCTTCACTTCATTAAATTATCCCTTTGTGCTGTGCACCATCGAGAGGGAAGATTTCTGCACTTGATGGGATACTTTGTTTCAAACCACATACCGGAGCACAGATGTAATACCCGAGTACAGTGGTTGCCGCAGGCATGCAGACGCGCCGAATCGCATTCCCACTGAATTGTCGAAGAACTCTTTTGCTCCCCACTGTGTGTCTATGCCCACCCACCGCCCGTTCGCGTATCGGATCATAGTCGGAGAACAGACCATCTGTCAGTTATCTGTCACATGCTCGGGCTGGTGTACATCTTCAGCCACAAGGCTTAAAGGATGTTTACAATCTGATTGTGATTTGCATTCAAACGATACAATGGAGAGGAGAACAGCCACACTCCAACACACTCACCCGCCCATCGATGCACATGGAGAGACGGCAGAATGCCACAGTTAGGTGATGTGTCAGCGATAAGATTGACGCGTGTCCTTTTTCTAATGCACGTACCTCGCCGCCAGCCATTGAGATTGGGCGTGTTGTTGCAATTAGATACAGGGCTGCGATTTGTGGGTGAATGGGTGGTGAGTGCAGAGTGGAGGAGCACACCGTTAAGCGGCTGATGTGCACTATGGCACACACAGGTGCAGATAATTAAGAGCCTCCAGGTGCAAGAGTAATTACCCGCAAGTTTGTAATTTATGGTAATGTCGTGTAATTGATTTGAAGGGGGTGGAGGGGGTTATATGGTGCGGATGGCACGCAATGCACGCGCGACAGGGCGGTGCGGTGCGTTTGAATGAGTTAGTGTGCGGTCACGGCAACGGCGGCCTTTTTGAGTGGCTTGTGCATGAGTGAGGTGCACTTAAAGGGCTTGCGAGTGGATGGATGCTTGAATGGGATTCGAGAGTCAAGTTTTTTTTCGGAGAGAAGCAGGGTAGCGCTGTAGTGGGAATGGCCCAATTAGGGGGAGTTGATGGTGCCAAGTATTCGAACACGAACTGGAATTAAGTGGCAAGGGACGATCGTTTGTGAGAGAGGACTAAGAAAAGAGGACATGGACTGTGTGACCATAAACCTGGAAGGACCTAATGAACGGCTGTCTGAAGGCAGCCTGTTTGAAGTTTCTCATAAAAGACGATCCCCAAAAAAAGGGGTTTGTCAGTGAAAACAATTAAATTTGTTGCCACAAGCCATAACTAGACGAAATTGAGATTGTCATTAGATTCAGCGTAGTCAAGTCTATTTTGTAAATTTTGTTCAGCTTTCTATCTTTAAAAATGTGGCCACAATTTCAAAAGAGCATAGCAGCTTAAGTCTGTTTTTCTTGAAAAATGAGTAAATCAGACTTTAGTGGTTTTTCCTTGCGACGACAGAAATATGCCCGTGGTTGCAAAGTGACCCGTGGATTGTGTGAAGTGATGCATGTCGCAGGAAGGTTTTCACTTCAAAATGACTGAAGGACACATCGGATCCCCAGAAGGCTGCTTACCCTCAAGATGAAACTTCAAAAAGTGGAAAAGTGGGTGCTGGGATTGGTCTTTGTAAGCCAAGATCTCTGTCTTCTGTCTCACGACACATCTCACCCTTCTGGGAGTCCGCTTTAGATTTAAGCCACGCCCAGTGATACAACATATGCCTCTTGAGACGTCGAAAGGGCCGCCGCATAGGTCTCTCGCATTCTACATAACATTATGCACCACAAAAGGCTTCACAAATGATTCATGCCATCCGTGTCATAGATTGAATGGAAGCCTCTTAAAAGACGTTGGAAATCAAGGCCAACCACCGGGAATGTCCCTACTGCTTGCAAAACAACTACGAGACGCAACTCTGGCTTACCAAAAAACATAAGAAATAGATCCCAGCAATTAGCAGGGCAGTAGGCCAAGTCAATCAATGTACACAAAAACGCAATCGTTTCAAGCTCAAAAATATCTCATTCCTCATTGACTCTGCCGACAAGCAGTGTATGCACATCAAACCTAAACAATTTGACCAACCGACGCAGACAATCCCCTTGAATGCCAAGCACTCTACTTTTTTTTTGCAACTAAATTGATTTGTGATTCGTCGCATTCTCGTTCATTTCAACAGGAGCAAGAATTTCCCTCAAAATTACGAAGAAGAGCAACAGATCCCCCTAAAGGGCATTTATTTCTGCCATAACCATGCCATTTCTCAACTCTCAGCAAAAAAAAACCCAAACAATGTGTAAAATCCCCTTTCAATGAAAAAAATTCATAAAAAAAGACCCACAATTTCATTCAAAATTACCTCTGTTCACTGCCTTCAATTGAATTTACCCCTTTTTTCGAATGCATTTACCTACTAAACATTGATGAGGTGATCTCTCGAACATTTCTCTGAACAAAATGCAATTTTAAGTCCAACAAATGACACAAACAATTCGACAAAACGGCACAGTCACACAAATGGTTCAATAATCAAAGTTACCACAACCTTATCTTACTTGAATTTACCGCTGCCACACTTTCGTTGATTCTTCCTGAATATCTGGGGGAATAGCAGCAAAATACTCCCCAGTCCCATCGTTCATACGGACATTCAAATGAATGAACAAACCAAACATTAAACACGAACAAAGCACTTTTTTTTGCGAAAAAATTCCCGACGAACGTCAAATTGGCAACCGCTCTTGTCACTCGCTCGACACGATCTGTCATGCATCGAAAATGCATGCGAATTCGGTGATAAGAGCACTTCGAATCGAACTCGAGTGTGGCGGATCGAAGCATGAATGAGCGTGTTCACTTTTTTGCGCGTAACTTGGTGAATTTCATTCGAATGGACCAGCTTTGAATGGAATTTCGAGTTCGGGCGAGAACTGATTTGTTTGCTCTCCTTTGAGAAGATGACAATTTTCATCGAATTCAAAGGGACTCGTGAGAGAAGCGTTTTTAGTTCCAGGCGTGGACAACTAGGCCTTTGATCGATGATTTCTGGTTTGAAGTTGAAGTTGAATGCCACTTAGTTGCTTAAGGTGGCGCTACAGTCCGGGGTGGACAGGGGCCTCAACCAACAAGTGTCTCCAGGCAGCTTGATCTTTAGCTAGCTGCCTCCATCTTCGCACGCATAGTTCTTTGAGGCCCATTTCCAGAGTCGCGGTCTACTGTACGTTGTCCCTCGGGGGTGGATTCGAAGACTTTCCGGGCCGAAGCATTGCTTCCCATTCACTCCACATGACCAAGCCATCTCAATAGTTGGATCTTCAAGCTTCTGTCTAAGTCGCTGTCGCTGAACAGCTCGTTGTTAGATCTTCTCCTCCACTCACCATCTACGCAGACGATTTTCGGTCCCGTAACCAGAAAAATTTTCCTTTCAAAGCATAACTTGAATTCCACATGAGTTCCTACTTCATACGCCTCTAGCTTGCTGGAACACCTTGATTTTCTGGTTTCTAGATCGAAGTGGAATGTCCCTTGACTCAAGTTTGAATGGAAACCTCTTAAAAGACGATGGAAATCGACTCTAGCTTGCATGGAACATCTTGATTTTCTGGTTTCTAGTTCGAAGTGGAATGTCCCTTGACTCAAGTTTGAATGGAAACCTCTTAAAAGACGATGGAAATCGAGGCCAACTGGCGGGACTGTTCCTACTGCTTACAAAACGACTAAGAAACTGAACGAGACACTTGGTCAATTTGCGTGTATATCAGTGAGAGGTCCTATTGCAGGGCACTCCTTTAGGGCGATGGGATACTGAGTGAGATAAAACATAGATTCTAGACGAACTATATTTGGTCAGACAGAATTAGGGAGAAAATATGTCTTGTCATATCTTGTGTGGCTTCATTCTAAGCCGAAGAGACCCCTTAAACAAGGTCCACGTTTCAGAAAGTCTGCCTAAGTTCCTACTGTCAATGCCCGGAGCACTTTCTCAACGAGCTTGCTGACGTGCCTGACATGGACATCCAGTAAATCTGGCAACTCAACGGCTTCTACGAACGAAAAGGGCTATGCTTCGATGGTTTGGTCTCGTGGCATTAATATCGCCATCATCACGACTGCCGAGGTGTTCCTTGCCATCAGGTAGGTGACCACTTGGCAGTCCCTAGGCGAGGTGGTTGGACCAAGTCGAAACAAAATTCGCCTGGCTCCACTTGGGCATAACTCCTGATGCGTTATAGTCGATGGCGGAGGATCGAGTGGCCTGGAGACTTCTAGCGCGTGCTTTGGCTCCGCAGCTCCTTTAGTGGATTAGGCGGATCAGAAGAGGTGCCATGACAGAAGGCCATGTGACATAAGTAAATACGGTCTTATGAGGCTTTTGCAAAGTGACAGTATGCTAAATGTGTCATAAGGCCATGTGCTCGAAATGTGGCCTTATGTCATGGCACCGTCAGCAGGTGAAGATGAAGATGATGATGATGAGACAAGATGAGTCCAGGGTAACACCCCCCAATCGACTCCAATGGCTGAACAATTCACCTTCGGGTCTACGTGATACCATTTACTGGTGTCTGGTGGCTTTCTGGTGTCTCTGGGTGTGCCATAGAACGTAGGAGGCCTATGCGAGGCTTCCTGAGTCACTTAAGGCATCACTGGGTGTAGTGTAGAATGCGAGAGGTCTAGGCGGCGACCACTGGGAGTAGCTTGAATCTGAAAGAGACTACCTGACGGGACAGAGATTCAATTCAATTCAAATCAAGCCAGGAGACAGAGGACAGGGCTTGAATTTCACAAGAGGTCTCGATTGAACAAGAGTTTCGTTGAGTCGGCAGCGCCTGTCTTTCATCCTTTTTGAAGATCGAACTAGATGCAAATCTAGAGGAGCTTCCTCGAACGTGATGTCAAGTACAGACGCTTCCTCATATTTGATCAAAAAGTGTGGAGTTCCAGAGGTTTATGGACATTTTGTGTCAAATTTTGGCATGGAAACCCAACTAAGTGCAAATCTAGAGGAGCTTCCTCTTATTTCCTCAAAAAGTTTGTATTTCTAGAGGTTTTTGGGCATTTTGTGTCGGGTTTTGGCACAAAAACGTCCAAATTTGTCATCAAACATTTTTTACGTCCCTCCAGATAACCCACCTACGCCTCAGTTTGGACATATTTGCGGACTTAGTTGTTCCCAATTGAGTTCCTGATCAACTCCTAACTCGTCGCTCTTCTCAAGAAAACGACAGAGTTCCTGATTAAATCCACAATTCCACGACCCCCCTGGATAGACTGCCAGAAAACCCCACTCAAGGCCAATGACTTCCTGGGGGGCCATCAACCCCTCCCCAGCCTACTCCAACCAACCCAACGTCTAGACACCCATCCCAGGTGTCGCATAACATCGAAATTAATTTTCCGTTGAAATTTCCTAATCACCTCCGTGAAGTCCTAACGCACTCATTAGATTGCACATCAAAGCCGTACATCATGGACGGAGTTTACCGCCCCCGTTTGTCATCACAAGCCACATCCTGACGGCGCGCCGTCAATAGCCAAGCCGATGTCCTAAAATAACCACATTTCATCAGCGTCACTCAACAGGCCAGCCCAACATCACCTCAACTGGACGCCAGCGACGACGATGTAGCTGAAATTGAGGCGATTCACCTAACGTCTACCATCTATCTGTCATCCAGCCAGTCCACCCTCCAAGGCACACTCCTTCGCCCGCAATGAATGAGAATCTAATTTACAATTTGCCGCACTAATGATGACAGCATAGATCTCGGTTGCTTAGATAGAGACTGCGCTAGAGATTGGGATCCACCTCGGCATCTGCTTGGCTCCACGTCCACCACGGCACACTCGGAGCACACGGAGATCGTTCTATTTTTGAGGTTGAAGAAATCCAAATTAATTGGGAAATGGATTTATCAACATGTTGCTGTGCAACACACGCACGCACCCGTCCGTTGCGCCTCCGTCGACGTCCTCCTCCTCCTCGTCGTCGTCGTCGTCGTCGTCGTTCTGGATTCGACTCGAAGGCAGATTTGTTGAAAATTTAATGATTTATCGTTAGCGTTTTATATTCAATTAGCTGGGCTGCGCTTCCATCGG
The DNA here is from genome assembly GCA_907269125.1 of Eristalis pertinax. Lineage (NCBI taxonomy): Eukaryota > Metazoa > Arthropoda > Insecta > Diptera > Syrphidae > Eristalis > Eristalis pertinax. The sequence goes on from OU026148.1 coordinate 7,769,010, forward strand.
ACGCTCTGGAGTGTGTGTTGAACAAATTTTTATGAACCCAGAGATTAACATAAACATCAACATTAGGCCGTGGTGGTGGGCGGTGAAGGGTGGCCGGTGGGTGGCGGAAGTTGGGGATTACAGTGCTTTGTTGGCAGGCTATTTGGAAATATTGAGAATGGGTTTGCGGATAGATAGATGGGGCACAATGGAGCTGTAGGGGGTGTGAATCCATGTCAAGACGATGGCTGATAGAGGCGAGAGGAGGTGACAGAATTACACGAGTGAGTTTTTATTCAACGGTGGGCGGCAGGGTGTAGTCTGGGAAGGCTGAGGGAATGTCAGACGACACATTTGGACTCGAAAGTTAGGTTCTCATGCCAAAATTGAACACAAAATGGCCACAAACCTCTAGGAATACACACTTTTTGAGGAAATAAGAGGAAGCTCCTCTAGATTTGCACTTAGTTGGGTTTCCATGCCAAAATTTGACACAAAATGGGGACAAACCTCTGGAACTACACACTTTTTAATCAAATATGAGGAAGCTTCTGTGCTTGGCATCATGTCCGATGAAGCTCCTCTCGACTTGCATCATGTTCGAACTTCAAAAATGAAGAAAGAGGGGTGCTGCCGACTCAACGAAACTCTTGTTCAGTCGAGACCTCTCGTTAAATTCAAGCTACGTCCTCTGTCTCCTGACTTTGATTGAATCTCGGTCCCGTCTGGAAGTCTCTTTTGGATTCAAGCTGCTGCCAGTGATACAACAAGGCCTCTTGCGACGTCTAAAGGGGCGCCGCCTAGACCTCTCCCATTCTACGTTACACCCAGTGATGCCTTAATTGCCTCAGGAAACCCCACAGAGGCCCCGCTACGTTCTACGCCACACCCAGTCGTAAAACAAAGCCTCTTGCGATATCTGAAGCGACGTAGGAAACACAGTCCTTCTACCATCTGAAGTGTCGTAGGAAGACCTGCAAAGTCCTTCTACCATCTAGCAACACCCCGTCGATACCCCAAGGCTTCCTGATGTACCAACGGCCTCCTACGTGCGACTGCTGCATACTTTGTGTCCAAACAACAACAAAGACTCCCGGCAAAACATTCATCAGAATTCAGAACGTCTGCGGAGTCCACCCAGGGACCAGGCGCCTCCACAGTAAACATCAGAGAACCTTCTTGTTTTTCACCAAAAATTTAACAGTCCTTATGGAGCTCCTCTCTGCGGGCCCGGGCAATGATTGCAAATCATAGGTCTAAGGACAAGACGGATATTTATAGCAAAACGAACGTCTGCGGTTCTCTCGGTGGAAACTCCCTTGTCGACTGAATCTTTCCACGCACGTCTGCATCCACATCGTTCTCATCTTCAAATCTTCAAATCCCGCCGCAGCGCAAAGAAAGCTCAATGGCCAAGCGGGAAGAGGACGGGAATCAGAACGCCAGAGCGTCCGCGTTTCTGTGTGTGTGTGTTTATTCGAGAACCGTCTCGCCAGGAGACTATTCAGCGAAACCTTGGCGATATTTTCAAGTTTTCTGCCGCAGAGAAGTAACTTTCAGTGGCACGCTTTGAATACTAATGTCCTATCAGAGAGCTCCAATTCAGCCACCTCCCCCCTCCCCCGCCCGCCTTCGTCACCCCCCCGAGATATAGTCGAAATCAAAAATCCAACAAAATCGCTTTATTTATGTTTCGTCTGCCGAGGAGACACGCCGACGTCGACGTCGACGACACATCGCAAACAGGATGCGTTCGAAATGTGAAATTAACTTTTTTTTGTGTTCCTGCTCCTCCTCATCTCGCCGGCTGCATGCAGCCATGTGTTTGATTAGACCCAGCTACGGACGTCCCCATCGCCACCGTGCATTGTCTTGGGGAGGGCCACGTATTCGAATGCGAATTTAAAGCCAGACACAGTCGTTCTGTGCGCCGCCGCTCTTAATTCAATTTAAATTGGAATTTCCATTTATATTTGTATCTCGATATGAAAAGCCAGGGGGTGGCGGGGGAGCTGGCCATGATGTGTTGCTTAGCAGAGGAAGTTCCGCCGAAAAAAAAGGGCAACCACTCAGCCAAGCCAGCGACGGTGTTGGGAAGACAGTGGACTCTCACTCTTTCTCACTGAAGTCGAGTACAAAAGCTCTCCTGTTGTCAAGGAGGAGAGGAGGACGAGTGTTTTTTTCTTTTTTTTTTTTGGTGTGTCTACCCGTCTATGGGGATATGACTTTTATTGTTCTTCGTTTTCGAGGACTTGGAATGCTCTCTGAAAATAATTAAGAGCGAGGACAATGGGAACCGGGATGCGTGTGTGTGGGGACAATTTTTTTCGCCCCTTTTCAATTGGATTCCGGTGGATAACTTTTATCTTGACGGTGACTAAAGCGAGGACAATTTCGGTAGGATAGGTGGGATGTGTACCTTTAAGGGAGGGAGGACGGATTCGACGTTGGGGCTTGTGGAATCAGACAAAAAGTCACACGGAACGATGACTTCTTCGTCGCGACTGAAGGTTAGATCGAGCTACCTCTTGCGGAGTTCATTGTCGTCTTTCGCGACCGAAAAACTGAAGCAAACAACTCCCCTCTCTCAAGAACAGACTCTGCAGCAATAAGCGTGAACACAAACTTGTCTCCACTTCTCAAAGTGGAACTTCTAAAAGGCTTTGACAAATATTCAAAAAAAAAAAACATACCATTTGTTGTTGATTCTTCGGCTTCTTCACCAAGTCAGGTACTTTGAAGGATGTTACGGCTTCGATGACATCGGCTAGCAGGAGTCCATCTCGACAGTCGGCCGATAGATCGGTCACTTTCTTCTTCGACTTCGCCCGTTCCAGGTAATAGTTTGCCCAGTCGGTATAGATCTGTAAGAGAACAAGATTTAATGTGATTTATCGAAAAAAATGTTATCGATGTTATCGATTAAAATGAAAATATGATTTGGATGAGAAACAGAACTTTCAGAATGAGATTATATTTGCAGAATTCACATATCGATGAAGCTGAATAGTTTTGCGAAAAAATCGATAACTTCGATTGATATGAAATGTTATCGATAAATTTGAAAACTTAAGTTTATCGAATCTGAAGCTCTTCAAATGTAAAGAACGTCATTGGTAAGCATTTTCAAAAAAATGCTCACGATAATCGATAACATGTCATCGGTATATGGTCGTTCTGCTATCGATATGTTATCGATCATCATAAATGAGTATCTTGGTCAGCTTCAAGGATACCGAAAATGATATATTTATGAAGCGATATCGCCAATTCACGATGCACATACATATGTAAATCGATAACTTCTTAATGCAATGTTATCGATTCATGGAAAGCAAAATCAGAGAATTTCTTAATCAAATGGAGTGTGCAATGAAGTCCATCTACATTATGAACTCATCTTAGTGCGATGTGCACATTTTTTTTACAATAATCGATAACATACCGATAACACGATATCGATTATCTTGAGAAAAAAAATGACTGTTGGTCAAGAAAATCAACTTGATGACGAGCTGAAGGTCCTGCCGTGCATTTTGATAAGTATGCTTGACTTTGGAAAAATTATCGATAACCCCACGTGACTAAGTGCCCGAAAAATCTTTAAAAAGTTCCAACAAATGACATCATTCTTCAACGTAAATGCATTCCGAAAACATAATATCCAAAAATGAGATCTTAATCGCGAAGAGGGATATACTTTCGTTTGAAGTTATCGAAGTTATCGAAACGAACAAAATTACAAAATTACACATGTGATCCAACAAACTACAAATCCGTCATATTTGCACTCAAAACGAATACAGAAGCATATACAATCCCATGTTATCGAAGACACAATTCGATAACCTCTGATAATCGCACACATAGTTAACCTAGAACTGATCACATCCCAGATCAGCTATCACTTGACCAAGAATTCACCCAAATTATGCAGCAATCGATATCAGAAATTCATAAAAACAACGAAATCATTTCAAGGTTCTTTTCGACCAGAAAAATTCTAGTTACGCGGCGACGACTGGTTTGCAAATAACTCCCAAACCAGTTTCGTTATCACATTCAGACAATCACTTAATTCACACAATCGATAACCGCATATGTACACACGTTCACACAAAATGTAAACAAACACCAGTCCGTGAACTTTCGTGAATTCAAATCGAGTCAAGTTAATGGTCATTTTTTTTCATTTTCGTCTTAGACTTGCTAATGATCAAGTGGATTCGGGCAGCCGAGAGAACATCGATAACATATGCAAATATTTGTAATTTCAAGGCGGGCATTCAAGTCCGTGTGGTGGGCAAAAGACGGCATTCAGGAGCCATCTGTGAATGTTCAACAACATCGACAATGATCGACCGAATCGGGTGTGCCTTGCGTGCAAATGACTTCTCAGTTGATGCCGACTAAACGGAAGTGATCGAAATAATCGATCGGAAACCTCAAACCTCGGTCGATTGGAGCCACAGCCACCCCCCTCACGCTGAGGTCAAGCGTTCACATTCACTTCAATCTGTTATTTCCAGCTAATGGAGTCCTCCTTGCAATTTGATTGCAATTCCTGTCTGTGGTCAGGATACCTTGGACCACACATTCCACTGCTACCGCCCCCTGATGGGGAACATGGCAAAAATTCTTCAATTACAACATTCTAGCTAGCTTTTCTCTCCGGCTCTCTCTGTGTTTCTCCCGGCCCTGGTTCCTCTAGACAGACACTAACCCACCGCCATCACCATCGTCCAGGAGACGAGGAGGAGCCTTTGAGGGTTTCTATTAAAATTTCCCAACTATCAAGCCAGCCAGGTCTGGTGAGAAGGACTCCCCCTCATCTCGGGCGCACTCCCACTCTTTGTGAGTGTATTCACAGTTCAGAAACAGATGTATCTCAATTTGCAACGAGAAAAGTATCTTCTCCTGCAGTCGCCATCACCCCATCACCACACCAGAACGGGCCGCTCTTATCATCGCATCCTTTAGATAAATATTCAATTTTCAAAATGTGTGCAGAGGATGATGTGCATATGCATGTGCAACAGAAGGGATACACAATGCAACAACTACGACGACGACGACGACGAGAACAGGCGGGTAAACTGAACGAACACTCATGACCAGACGAGCGAGTGAAACAAAAGCCAGGACGACCATGAGACTGGATTCTGATTGGCATATGCTATTAAGTTTCCAGCAATTGTGTGCACCCTCCCCGTGGGTGAGCAGGCTCCTCTCGTCCTCTCCTGATGGCGTAAACAATCTCGTATTTGGCTATAATCACAATGTGGTGTTGGATCGTTAGTCCTAGATTAATCCAAAATTAAATTCCCATTTGGATTCGGTTTTGGACGTCGTCGTCGTCGAGCAAGTGCGTCTCCTCATGGGGCGTCTGTGCGAAGGAGTGAAATAGGAAAAAAATAAAAGGATGAACGTTCCGGTTCGCCGCAGCGGGTACTTGAGACTTTGTTCCGATGAAGGGTTTCGCAGATAAAAACCGACCGTTAAGAAGGCATTAAGGAAACGTTAATTGATGGAAGGAAAATAATTAGTGCACGCGGCAGCATATGGTGTGCATCCTTTCGCCGATTGATGCGAGGATGAATGGAAGTAATTACCCGTGCCATGGTGGCGTGGGAGCATTAATCAGCGGAAGTGCCATGAGATGGGATGAGGGGGCGCACATACTCTGATCCGATGGACTTTCAATTGATGAAGGAGATTCAGACCACTTGACGGAGGAGTGGACAAGTAACAAGGATACAGTGTTCAATGCAGCAACTGCACATGATTCATTTGGAGGTTGCAATTTCAATCGATCACTATTCTTTCATTTTGTATGCTAGGAGGACAATGTAGTCAGTTTTGGAAGCTGCAGGCATAGCCATTTATGCATATTTAACATTCGACAGTCGTCACTGCCACCAGTCACCACCAGTAAGTGGCTCTTCGATGAGCCAAGTTCGACCGATTCACTAAGAGGTGCCACTTTCAATTTAGCACCATTTCCATGTTTGTCAAGGAATAGCGATTCCGATTGCAGACACGTGAGGAGAGGGCTTAGACATTTTTAAATAACACTTGACATTTTGCTAGCCGCCACCACTTAGCACCATTAACTGGCGTTTTAACAAACCAAGGACATACATACATATAGTTCATTAAGAGGTGTCAAATTCAAATAACCACTAATATCGCAGTCGTTCGAGCTAAGTGGTCGAGCCGGAACGTGTATGGAGAGCATGATTGGACATTTATCGGTATGTCTTGGGATTTTTTTTTTCAGATTCTAGTATAATAATATGTGCTATTGTTCTCTCACGAGTGGAAGGAACCTACAGTTTTAAGCTTTTTCTAGACAGTTACATATACTCTCTGAGGATTGTCAGTGACACGAAAGAGGTGAGGCCGTGAAAATATTTTTCGTCATACTGGGATTCGAACCTAGACGCGGCGGGTCAAGTGCGTAGGAGTCGACGCACAGACCCACATCGCCACGACGGTCACTCTTTTACAGATTCAGATTGGGGAAATATGCGGAACGCACTAAATCATCAAAATAAGTAACTTTTTCTTCACAATTCCGTAAACCACACAACAACAATTCTATCTAGTACAATTTCCATTCACTTCATCCCAAAATAAACCCTGAATCCCCCCCAGTTCCCCGACGTCATCTAGCCAAACGAAGACTTCCCACATTTTCTCTCTAAACTCCCAACCCCAACACTCCCGCTCCCCATCCCGCACCTTATTACGCTTCTCCAATTCATCCCCTTTCCATCGTGACATCCCCCAACTCTAGATTCATCCTAATTATCGAGAAAATCGATTCACAAAACTCAGCATTCATCCAGCGAAAATGTGTTTATTTTCACTCAAAAAAATGCGAGTCAGCCGCGATGCCAATTTACTGCATTTTTTCGTGCAAAATGTGTCATTTTCTAAAAATTCGATTTTCTTTGTGTTTCAACTGAAATCTTGCATCGAATGGATGGGACTGAGTGTAGATGTGTGGAATAAAGTGAATTCAATCAAAAATTTCAGTCGGCGCCCTTGAAATTATGTGAAATGTGCAACTTTTCGTTTTTCGTGACGTCACAGATGAACTCATTGCGCTTGCTGGAAAACACATGAATTGCTGCTGATGTGGCGATGCCAGTGTTGGGGTGCAAAATTGGCCCGTGAAGTGGATGAGTGAGTAAGGGTGTGTGTTTATGAGATACAGGGTGGGCCAAATACAAGTTTCTTTTTAAAAATGCAATAAAATGAACAAAATTACATTTTTGCCATGTATTATGGCTTTACTAGTAAGAACAACCCTTCCCATTAGTTATGAAATACAATGTCGTTCAAGTGGCTGCCTCGGCTGCTTCCGTAGTAGCGCAATATGTCACACCAATTTGCCAAGACCTTGTTGATGGTTTCGGTGTGTAGCTCATGGATTCCTTGGCCTTAAGTGCTTGAATCATTTCCCGATTGTTGGCTTAACATCGGTCCTTCACGGTTCCCCAAAAAAAAAGGCCCGAATGGATTAAATCACGGCTCCGAGGCGGCGAATTGACATCGCCAAGACGGCTGATAACACGATTTGCGGAATTTGGTGCGCTAAAGATCGATTGTGACATGCGCAGTGCGGCATGGTCTGTGCGGCATGGTCTGTGCGGCATGGGCTGTGCGGCATGGCGCGCCATCTGCTTGAACCAAAGGTCGTCCAAGTCCATGTCTTCATTTTCAGTGACAAAAAACTCGGTTAACATGGCTCTGTAGCGCCCATCGTTGATCGAAACGTTGTTCCCCAGCCTCATTTTCGAAGAGGCCACATTCTCTTTTGTGCACATCCCGTACGACGACGGAGATTATAAGTACTGTCCACTAGCATACCAGTCTCACGAGCTGTTTGTACAGCAGTTCCGGTGGGTGCTCCATATCGTCGACCACTTCTTTAAAAAAAAAAAAAACGCACCATTTGGGCTACACAGCACTCACTTTGGAAATAAGTTTCGAATAGTTCCTAACGTTTTTCAAATGCAAAGCGAGACATTTCGTTCCGCGGAGGTATGATACTGACTTTCTGTCAAGATTTCAAGCCGACAACAGCTGTCAGTGTCAAAATAAACTATGATTTAAAAAGAAACCACTAGATGGTCCACCCTGTGTTTTGACATGAAAGTGGTGTATTTTTCGAAGGGAATATCGAAGCCATTAATTGTTGTGATTAAAGTCGAACGGGTGTTGTGGGTGGTGTTCCTTTTCCCATCACTTCTAGACACCACTCAGTGATTGCTTAAAAAAGCCACCCTTTGATCGAGTTTCTTCTTGATAAACGAATTCAAAATCATCTCCTATCGACAAGCAGGCGGCACCACCATCAATTCAAGCACAGACAGCAAGGTTGTCAAGAGAAACGACGTTGCCATGGATGACTCATTGACACCAGAGACGTCCAGGCTCACCCCAAAGGAAACAATCCCCCACGAAAGAGCAAAGGAGCATCCTTCCCCTTCCCCCCGCACACTCAAACAACATCTTAGAAATCAGAAACACTCTTAAGATACTAACCTTCGTGTAGTCGCATCCACCGTTCGATGACACATTGTCATTTGATCCTTGATAGCCAACACACCCGCCCAACATTTTCGTACAATCACTTTCACTTTCAAAGCATTTTCATTTGCCCACCAACGGATCCTTAACACAGCCGGATGCTGAAAAGATTCGATTACACTTCGATTTCCATGCAATCCCCACCCCGGCGACCCTCTGCCCGATGATGGGCTGAACTTCAAGTGATTCAAGTGCAAATGTAAGTCATCGCGACGGAGTGAAATATTGAAAATTAATTCCAATCGAATTGTTATCGTGAAACAACCCGCCGCCATCGCCGCTCGTTGAGATGAAAATATTTGAACCCAATAACTGTTGACAGCATCCCCCCCTCCCACACCGGCATTCCCCACCAAAATCCGCTTAGACGCGCTGACTCGACCCAGGCGCTCATGAATAAATGAAAACTGTCCTTCGAGTTCGACCCTCTTCCGCTCCGCTCACGGTACTCGCAGTTAATAAATATTTACCCTTCTCACATCGACTCTGCGCCCAGCCGCATACAGATAAGGGATTTCTTTTTCAGCTTCCTTCCTAATTGAATCCTTCGTCAGCATCTCCGCTGTCGCAGGTAGGGCCACAGTCAGCCCCCAACACCGAGCCAGTGTCTGGTGTCCTTATTAGGGTCAAGTTATGTAGAGACTTCCATTAGCCAAATCAATTTTGGTTCCTGGGCCGATCAGGAATCAGGGGGCCGAGAGATGGGGGATGGGACGGTTTATTTTTCTTGGGTAGTCTCTGTTTTTGCCTGATTGGCAGGAAGACTGACGGTCGGGAGGAGCGATGCAAATGAAGGGACGACGGGTGGCTGACCAGATTGACGACTGGGCCGTGGGGAGAGTTGGACAAGTGCCAAGGCGAGATGGATTAAGTGGGAAACATCATCTGGCATACGAATGAGCACGATTTGTCGCATCACATCTTCCGGGGTGCTGACTGAACAGGGGTGAGCGGCTGACCAGTGACCGTCTAATGGATTGAATTAAGTTAAGACGCGAGCAGCAATTGAGGGAGCAGTTCGATGAGACAAGGCAGCAAGTGCTGGAAGGCGAATCATCGCTGAAATGCATCAAACGCCCAATAGTCGCAGCGATTGGGGGAGCAGCTCGATGAGACAAGGCAGCAAGAGCTGGAAGGCGAATCATCGCTGAGACGCATCAAACGCCCAATAGTCGCAGTGATTGGGGGAGCAGCTCGATGAGACAAGGCAGCTAGAGCTGAAATGCATCAAGTGCCCAAAAGTCGCAGCGATTGAGGGAGCAGCTCGATGAGACAAGGCAGCAAGAGCTGGAAGGCGAATCATCGCTGAGACGCATCAAACTCCTAAAAGTTGCAGCGATTGAGGGGGCAAGTTCCGGGATATGGATCACAAGGCACACCAGACACCCTCCTTGTGAATGACTTTGTGGCCACGTGGATGAGCTGTTGCAACACCCCTTCTGCTCGTCAGCTTCCCAACTTCCCCCTCACGTGCCATCTCACACAAGGATCCCTAAATGCTCACAGGCATACTTATGCAGCGCGTTTAATGCAATTACCCGGCTCGTATATCATGATCCATCTGTTCGGGTGATTCTACAAGGACTATTACAAAATCAAATTACTTCTCCGATTGATGTCGGACACACGCAGTAGCATGGCCTCTCGTCTGATAAGGGTCACCGATTATCGATCACACTCCGTAAGTGGCAATCCGTTAGGTCACAGATGCACATAATGCCACACACCCCCACCCATCCACCACCCCTCGTCCGCGTCCCTTCCTTCCAATTTAACACTCGATTACGGACAATGGATCATGGCCGGCGAACTATTTCTCAAACATCCCGAACCAATCGATTTCACATCAAACAACCGACCGTCCGTCCGTTCGACTTCCGGTCTGTGTGGTGTATGCGGGGGCATCTGCCACTTGACACCACATCACAGACGCCGGCTGTAGAGCTCGCGTAAAAAACACTTTAGTCATCATCGCCGTATTAGGAAGCACCTCCCTCTGTCTCTCACGAGCCACCCTCCCCCACCGGAGGTTAAGTGTTTCCTCCCGCCATCATCGTCAGGAGAGAGAGAGAGATCTCACTGCAATACGGACAAACTGACGGAAAAAAGGGAAATGTGCCCCCCACCCCACACTTGAGATGTAATTTTTCCGCGCGCTACTCTGCCCGAGCGTTTGAAGTCAGAGCCGAGAGGAAAATTGAACTCGAAGCCCTGCTGCTTGGCGCGCTGCGACTGCTTATCAAGCATCAGCCAGCAACCTTCGTCATATCAAAAGTAATAAAAATATATTAGAATCGATTGGAGCTAAGATAGATAAAAAAAACGAGCCCTCCCTGGCATCCGCATCCGACCCCAGAATCCTCGCTTCAGATATCCGGTGTGCACGGTGACAGCAGGGGCTGGGGGACGACGACGAGCTGTGTTACCGACTTCCACTACAATGTCATCGGATTCAATTTGTTTAAAAGCCAACGCACGGCAGAGGCTGACGGTAATAAGACACACCCCTGAGCTATCTAAATAAATAAAAAAATAAAATAAAACCCAGGAGGGGGGGGTGAAAAAATATTTTCACATTGATGTCTTGAGACTGTTGTGAAGGATGGATGGATGGATGGCTGCGGGAATGATGATGATGACAATGCCGCCACTATTGCAGGCACCAACAGATGAGCTCGTATAACATGCTGAACATGCTTTTATGCGAATACGATGTGCCAGCACATGTGAGACGAGGGTGGCGCGCTGACAAAAAAAATACATCAACCCTTGTTGTGGCAGGTGACACGCACTAAAACAGCACGGAAATGTGGTGTTGTCAGGAGTTTAGGGTGAAGGGTGACTGTGTGACGTGTGAGAGAGAGAGAGAGAGAGATGAGGGTTTGAAGCTTGGGATGGTGTGTTGAGTGGTGAAGAGACTAGATGGCGCTGGTGGGACGTGGTCGTGTTTGGGCCACATTTTGATGGGTTTTGAGGGAGTTTTCAGAGGGATTTGTGGGAAATTGATTGGTTTTCGGAGAGAATAGTTTTGAAGGCGATTGGGGGAGATACAGGAGGCTCCCCCTAAGTCGAGTTCTCACGGGATATCAAAATTAGTGCGAGTTAGTGGGAGTTCGGCTTAGGGGGGGATCGACTTAAGGACAGTTCGACTTAGTGGGAGTTCGACTTAGGGAGAGTTCGACTTAGGGAGCGACCGACTTAGGGAGAGTTTGACTTAGGGAGAGCTCGACTTAGGGAGAGTTCGACTTAGGGAGAGTTCGACTTACGGAGGGTTCGACTTAGGGAGAGTTCGACTTAAGGAGAGCTCGACTTAGGGAGAGTTCGACTTAGGGAGCGACCGACTTAGGGAGAGTTTGACTTAGGGAGAGCTCGACTTAGGGAGAGTTCGACTTAGGGAAAGTTCGACTTAAGGAGGGTTCGACTTAGGGAGGGTTCGACTTAGAGAGAGTTCGACTTAGGGAGCGACCGACTTAGGGAGAGTTCGGCTTACGGAGAGTTCGACTTAGGGAGAGTTCGACTTAAGGAGAGCTCGACTTAGGGAGAGTTCGACTTAAGGAGAGCTCGACTTAGTGGGAGTTCAACTTAGGGAGAGTTCAACTTAGGGAGAGTTCGACTTATTGATACTTCGACTTAGGGAGAGTTCACTATAGTTCACTACGAGGTGACGGACAGTTCAGCGACTTGATTGTCTATGGTTCCAACGGCTGGAAAAATTGGAGTCTTCAACTTCAGACAACACAACAGAGGTCGTCCTCAGCACGCCGTGTGCAGATACATGCCTCCAACAAACTGGTCATGGATCTAACGACTAAAATGTCAGCCCAGGCGGAAGTCGCCTTTTCACAACACGAGTGGATGCTAAGCGCAGGTTGACCTCTAGGCACAGCATGGATGAAGCTAGGTCCAGATTGACCTCCGACTACAGTGTCAATCACAATATTGGAATATTTACAGCCAATTGAGGTTCCTTTGGTTCTGTCTGCGTTGATGGCAATTGGAGAAAAAGGTTCAACCACGAACTGTATGGGTCTGTACTGCGTCTAGCCAGGCGTCTACTGATGCAACGCCTAAGCTGAGCAGGCAATGGACAACCTGGCTCCGGTCCGAAGAATCTTCCACTCTGCTCCCTCTTCTTCTTCTTAGGGTGCCACAGTCCGAGGTGGACATGGGCCTCCTCCCAACTCTGAAGTGCCTGTGAGACAAGGCAACAGAGGACATCCACGCACAAGGTGGCGCACACAAGTCGAGGGGGACCTTTGCCGGCTTCGTATGCGAAACTGGAGACAGCTGGCGAGAAGGCATGTTGAGTGAGGCCCATGTCCACCTCGGACTCTAGAGGCTCTAAGAAGAAGCAGAAGAATTGAGGTTCCATGGGTATAAGGATGACGAACAAGGAGGTCTGAAGGCGCTTTAAGACAAGATCAATTCATGCTCGGAAGGCTGTTGCCGGCATTAGGAAACCCACGATTCTGAAGACCGACTGTCCTAACCCCATGATGCGAAAAATGACTGCCTTCATGAGGAGCAGCACTCCAGAACGTGAAGTCCTTTCGACGTGATATCCATCAATCGTCGGCAGCAAATATAACCTTCCATCAATTCTCACAAAAAAGCCCGCTGGTGTGGGCTCGCCCAACAAATGACACATCCCGCTCTCCATTATGACAGACTAGCTCCATCTGTCAGACCTCCTGCCGCCTGTGCACCCATATGCCACTCTCACCCTCTCCTGACATCTAACTCAATTTAATCAAAGTGATTTATTCCTTCAACCTCTCCACCACCGACTGCACATACACAACTTCGTCCTAATTCCATTAGAAGTTCCACCAGAAGACGAGGAAAAAAAACTAGAAACGACTGACAGACGACCCCCCTCCGAAAAGGAGGAAACGATAAAAAAAAAAAGGAACACCGTTCATAACCCTTTTCAAAGCATACTCAAACGTAAAGTGCTTTTCACTTCTCCACCTCGCATTTGGGCAGGCCCCAGAGGACACCTTAACGCACTGAAACTTCCTGTTCCTGTTTCTGTTTCCGTTTCTCGGGTCTGCCGCTGTGTCGTCACTGCGCTTCCAAAATCAATTTTCAAGTCGAATTTTTCATTTCCCAAGAAAGCAAAACTACATCCGTCTCGGAGAAAAACACACACCCTCCATGAGAAGAAAACTCAATTTAACCCAAGACTAGAGGGAAAATAAATTTAAAACTGTTGACTCAGGTATGATGACTTCGAGTAGGCGGGGATTTTCCAACGACACCAGCTGTTGTACCCTCATCCACCCTCTGCCCGACTGACGACAACGCACACATGAGTCAGTAATTAAAATCCATAAAAGTAAGCGCACGGCGACAACGACGACTGCAGGAAGACGTCGCGGAGGTTGCACTCGAATCACTTGAGAGTTCATTACATCACTCCCGTAGTGAAGTGATTAGGACGATAAGCACGTTCAAACACAGGGCTCTGCATGCACTATCTCAGAGCGCGCCCCAGAGAAGGGAAAAAAAAAAAAGACTACAAGTCCTACCCTCGAATCTATAAATAATCACACGCACGCGAATGGAACGCGTTCCGGAGATCTGTTTACGTTTAACTCTTTGAACACCAGCCAGATGGCTGTGGCGGGGGGCGGGGGGGATACGCCACTACACCGCCGCACCGACACAAGACGCCACTGTCGTTGCGTTTCCCGAAAAATAATTGAAAAGCACAGAACACTAACGAAAATGGGAAAGATTTCGCCGCCACCACCCGGTTTAATCAACGAACGAACGTTGCTCTCCCCTCCACACACGGACTGAGTATCTGGTTGAACGCAGAGAATCGTTTTATTAAGCTTTTCGCCTTAATTAACCCATTTTTCGGGATTAATCATCACAAGACCGCATCTAGAGCGGCGCACAGACACTCGACTCGCGCCCGGACATTGGTAATAACTTCTGATTAACTGTAGCGACGACGGGGTGCGGATCAATTGTGTGGTACACCCACTCAGAGCGGCACAATTCGCGATTGTTTTCTCTTGAAAATCGAACGCGCAAGACGCAGTTGAAGACACAACGCACGCGAAGGATCGCAATGAACTGAATCTGATCAGCCGGGTTGAGTATCTTTTTTTGGGGGAAATGCGATGGAAAATCTTTATTTCTCATTTTCATGAGTCGCCACGGCAGTGCGAGTGCGATCGCGTGGCCGTGTGTGAGTGCGTGTGTGTGTTTTGGGGGGATCCCAGCAGCAGGCCCCGGCATCCAGAGAGATGCTGTGGAAAAGTGAGTGCAATTGGTGTCGCCATTGAGTGGATTTTCACTCGGTTTTTGGGGGCGGAATGGAGTGGTGTTCGGCGGAGGGGTTCGAGATGTTTTTTGAACCGACGTGGCTTTTTACTTGACTTCACACGCAATTCTCTTGATGTCTAGACCTCAAGACTGGCCACCTTGGACTCTGGCGTCGTTCTAGGGGACTCTCGGGGGACGTCAAACTTGACGTGGGGCTACAGACGCCGTGCGCAACAGAACACTTCCCTTTCCGTTGCCACAAAAAGACACCCTGGTCGCTAGCGCCGTTCTAGAGGATTGACGAAAGAGGAATGAAGGAACCTTTGGCCACGTTAGAGCTCTGGCGCTCTATTTGACACGAATCGCTCGAGTTCTAGAATCCAACACCTTCTACGTTAGCCTCTCTAGGTAGTGCGCTGTCGATTTTGCTGCCTAGCCGAGCCTCATCTAGAGGATTCGCGAGAGACGCCAACTATGACGCGAAGCTGCATAGGAACCAGAGGAACTAGTAGCTCCTCAGTAGCGCACTCAATGAATTCAAACGTCATTCGATTGGGTTCCAGATTCTTGTCCGTGCCCCCGTGAGACTCCAGCCTCGTTCTAGATCATCGTCAGAAGATGTCACGATTGACGACAAGGCTGAATGCGACAACAGAACCTCTGCCCTATTGGACTGCCACAAAACACCACCCAATCCCTTCCACAGCAAGCAGGCCTCCAACAGAGACAGACCTCAGGACATCCTCAATGCTTCATCCAGCCTCCCCACCACAGGACAATCAAAAGAAGCACAAATTCATTTGCCATTAGTCATCGCCAGCGGTTTGCCAATCCAATCAATCTATTTCCCCGAGCAAAAGTGTCAATTCGCCGTCGCTCATCAACTGCACAACTAAACACAAAGGAGCACCACTTATTTTGAGGACGCACTTGTCCTGCCCTCTATCACGTCTCCTACTTTTGCGCGCCACATCACAGTTGGCATTCACCGTTCACCATCAGCATCGGTTTTGTGGGTATTTTTAGACTCCAAGCGATGCGTTGCCGAAGAGCCAAGTCAATCCACACACACCGCCGAGTGTGACACGACAAGTGTGCCATGGTCCAGGACACCGTACACTGGAGAATGCCTGCCCGTGTGGTGGAAGGAGGGCACTGTTGTGAACCGAAAGAAAAACAAACAACAACTGTGTGCGGATGCAAAGGGAACGAGAAGGAGATTCCATTCTATCGAGCTCCCGGCGACTTGGGGGACAGAATGCAATCCAATTAGATGCGTGCTTCTATCGCAGAAGGTGTCTACGTCTGGCTGTGAGTTTCTTGAACCCTCCTCAAAACTGGTGGGCTCTCTAGCACACCGTCGCTTCCACGCAACAACAGGAAGAACCGAACAAGTTGTCAAAATATACACAACTGCAACTGCAACGACGACTGGCGACGAGGACGAGCGAAGACTGCGAGCGCGACCGCCACGCTGCGCGCCGACAACCGCAAACGATATCTCGGGCAGATGGTGGTCCCCGGAATCGAATAGATACCGATGCGATGTGCGCTTTATGCTGCACTGTGCGTCGCTGATTACCACCGGCACACCGTCCCATCCGGGGGAAGACGTTTATTTTTATCGCCGCACCGGGTTGACGGCTCAAAAATGATTCCAGTAATTAATTGCGCTTCATTAAGTGCGTTTTCACCTACACCAGTGTGCACCGTGTTCGCCGGGGTGCCGCGGGCCGTACAGACCCTCGTACAGACATGTGCTCGGTGTAATGTCTCTTTTTTTTGTTTTTCTCTTTATTTTATGAAATTTAATCTGAGCCTAATTTGCCCGAGGCGACAAGCGCGAGGGGGCGCAAGGGAGCGCATGGCAGGCCAATAAAATTAACCAAATGAGACGAGGTGCCGAACGATAACGCAACGTACTTATCTGTGCCCCAAACCGCCACATCGCCATCATCTGCGGATGCCGGAATGGCGGATGATAATGATGATGATGGAAAGAGGTTATGGTTGAATTGACATCTACTCATGCTGGCATTTCAGTGAGTGGCGCATAATGAAACGTTACGATGACACTCGCAATCGGTGTGTGCGACTCCTCAATAATTATGCGAACGCTAATGAAATCATCGCGCTAATTGAGTTGTTGTTAGTTCAGTTGAATAAGTTTCGCGCGTGAATGTCTGCCGACTGAGATTAAAGCGTGTGTGGGCGGCTGTGTGACCGGGATATGCCACGGTGAAAGAGATTAAATGATAAAGGGAATGTGAGGGAAATTGTTTGCTGGCGACATCTATCTGGTGGGGCTGTACTAGGTAAGCGGAGACTCACACCAGTTGTAGGAAATTTTGCATTTTGTAGTGATTTCCTTAAGTTTTGATGGCATTGTGCAGAGAAACGTCTTTTGTGTCTGGATGGCAAGCAGAGAGAAATCTTCGACCAGTTGTTACCTCGTTAAAGAGTGGAAGAGGCAGAGTGTCGAAGTATGACACGGCTGCGAAAAAGACACGGATGCTGGAGTCAATCATGAGCCATCCTCTGATGACAAGATCAGTGTAAAGTGGAGCATCAGACAAAAATTGTGGACGAAAGAGAGAGAAAGAGAGATGGAGAGATAGAGAGAGAGCAACAGAGAGAGAAATAGAGAGAGAAAGAGAGAGAGAAAGGAAGAGAGAGCAATATAGAGAGTGAGAGAAAGATACATAGACAGAGGTAGCGACATAGAGGGACATAGTGAGAGAGAGAGGGAGATAGATAGTGATGGAGAGGCAGAGAAATAGAGAGAGAGATAGAGAGCAAGAGACAGCGAGATAGAGAGACCGAGAGAGACACAGAGAGAGACACAGAGAGAGACATAAAGAGAGACAGAGAGAGAGAGAGAGACAGAGAGTGAGCGACAGAGAGAGAGAGAGACAGAGAGAGACAGAGAGTGAGCGACAGAGAGACAGAGAGAGAGAGACAGAGAGAGAGAGACAGAGAGAGACAGAGACAGAGACAGAGACAGAGACAGAGGCAGAGACAGAGACAGAGACAGAGACAGAGACAGAGACAGAGACAGAGACAGAGACAGAGACAGAGACAGAGACAGAGACAGAGACAGAGACAGAGACAGAGACAGAGACAGAGACAGAGACAGAGACAGAGACAGAGACAGAGACAGAGACAGAGACAGAGACAGAGACAGAGACAGAGACAGAGACAGAGACAGAGACAGAGACAGAGACAGAGACAGAGACAGAGACAGAGACAGAGACAGAGACAGAGACAGAGACAGAGACAGAGACAGAGACAGAGACAGAGACAGAGACAGAGACAGAGACAGAGACAGAGACAGAGACAGAGACAGAGACAGAGACAGAGACAGAGACAGAGACAGAGACAGAGACAGAGACAGAGACAGAGACAGAGACAGAGACAGAGACAGAGACAGAGACAGAGACAGAGACAGAGACAGAGACAGAGACAGAGACAGAGACAGAGACAGAGACAGAGACAGAGACAGAGACAGAGACAGAGACAGAGACAGAGACAGAGACAGAGACAGAGACAGAGACAGAGACAGAGACAGAGACAGAGACAGAGACAGAGACAGAGACAGAGACAGAGACAGAGACAGAGACAGAGACAGAGACAGAGACAGAGACAGAGACAGAGACAGAGACAGAGACAGAGACAGAGACAGAGACAGAGACAGAGACAGAGACAGAGACAGAGACAGAGACAGAGACAGAGACAGAGACAGAGACAGAGACAGAGACAGAGACAGAGACAGAGACAGAGACAGAGACAGAGACAGAGACAGAGACAGAGACAGAGACAGAGACAGAGACAGAGACAGAGACAGAGACAGAGACAGAGACAGAGACAGAGACAGAGACAGAGACAGAGACAGAGACAGAGAGAGAGACAGAGACAGAGACAGAGACAGAGACAGAGACAGAGACAGAGACAGAGACAGAGACAGAGACAGAGACAGAGACAGAGACAGAGACAGAGACAGAGACAGAGACAGAGACAGAGACAGAGACAGAGACAGAGACAGAGACAGAGACAGAGACAGAGACAGAGACAGAGACAGAGACAGAGACAGAGACAGAGACAGAGACAGAGACAGAGACAGAGACAGAGACAGAGACAGAGACAGAGACAGAGACAGAGACAGAGACAGAGACAGAGACAGAGACAGAGACAGAGACAGAGACAGAGACAGAGACAGAGACAGAGACAGAGACAGAGACAGAGACAGAGACAGAGACAGAGACAGAGACAGAGACAGAGACAGAGACAGAGACAGAGACAGAGACAGAGACAGAGACAGAGACAGAGACAGAGACAGAGACAGAGAGATGAAGAGAGAGAGAGACAGAGAGATGAAGAGAGAGAGAGAAACAGAGATAGAGAGAGAGAGAAACAGAGATAGAGAGAGAGAGGCAGAGAGAGGGAGAGACAGAGAGAGAGACAGAGAGAGAGAGACAGAGAGAGAGAGACAGAGAGAGAGACAGAGGGGGAGATAGAGAGAACAATGGCACGCACGACACGAGGAGTTGCTGTAGAAGCGACACCATGGACGACCATGGACCATGGATCCATCCTTCTCCATGTCCGCTGCAACTCTGTTAAACCCGAACTGAATGGTACCCACCCTCCACAGCCAGCCAACATTCATCATCTGCAAAACTTCATGCCAATGCCACCGCAAAGCTCTCTCAAGGATATGCTATAGCAAAACAGAGTATCAAATCCACAGAGTGAAAGACACAAGTTCACCAAATGAACTGCACCCGGGGAGAGTCCTTCGGTCACACAGTCTCTTCTATTCAAAGTCGATTAGAAACTCTTAGAACCAAGAACACCTCATTAGTCGCCTTTTCAGTGGATCCCCCGAAATGAGTGAGGATCCCGACATGGCAGCTGGGTGCGAAACAAAAACCAGCTTAAACCCGACAAAAACGAAGCAAATGCGCCCTCAAAAGGACGCCCAAATCGGATGTTGTGCATGCATCACCAAAGGGTAAACCATAAGCTGGGTTCCTCCGAATCAGTTTTGTTTTTTTTTTTTTTTCGTTTTCGTTTTCGTTTTCTGTGCACATCCTGCAATCGTAATCCCCCATCACACACATCGCTCATTACAACTGACCACAATTTCCTCTCTCATACACACACACCCGTCCGATGGCCCGTCCTAATGGCCGCCTGTCCCTCTGCCCTCACTCAACACTCAACGTGAACATGAAACAACTCTTATAATCGCCACTAAAAAAAAAACCGTTTCCTCACACGCACCGAGCACATCATGCACTCTGGGCACACACCAGGCACCAGCAGCAGCTAACAGAGAGGTGCACAAGTTTGAAAAGAAAATCCTTTTTCACTTAAAAATAACTTTCGCAACCGCATCTGGCAGGAGATCCGGACGTCTGCAGGCACCCCCTGGGCGGTGGCATGCCGGGGGAGGACAGGATACGTGTGTGTTTATGCATGCATCCAGAGCTCACGTCGTCTTCGTCCGCTCCGTGTCCATCCATCAGGATCATCATATCCTGATTTTATCCTCTTCGTTTTTATGTCCACCTCATGCCCCCCCTCTCCACACACCAGCCGGTGAAGTAAACACCCATAACCATGAGGCCACCGCACACATCCTGACGAAAAGCGCTTCCTCAATATTTGCTGTCCACTATCGACTCTCTCCGGCTGGCTCTTTCTGCTGCTGCTTCTGCTGATGAGGATGCTGCATCAAACAACCGAAAAAAACAACAACAACCGAACCGGAACGGGGGTTGGGTAGTCATATCCGTGCCACCGTGCTTAGCGAAGGATGAAATTAAGCAAAAAAAAAAAGAAGGGAAAACCCAACCTAACCCCAGCTTCCCTCGTGCATATCGTCGGTTGCATCCGTCGTTCCCAGTCAAAGTCAGCCAATACACCGAACTGGGATGCAAGCCCGTCCCCCCCCTTCGTCCTGTCGAACGTTTGACGGCATAGAACAATGTTTATCGAATGAGAATCATCTGAGCGCAAATATTTTCCGTACTTAAGCGGATCCGCTTTCTTCTTTCATAAAACAGAAGAAGACGAGCAGAGCTGAAGTCCTGCTTTCATTCTGTTCACCACCCCCGTTGCGCCTCATCCATGCACACAGATGGGTCAGGCCACGTCGAGTGGGCGGATTATAGTGAAGCAGCATTCTGTTTGCACTTTTATGAGTTTCTCGCATGCAAATATGTTATGAGGCCAATGGTGGACTGGTCTCCAGATAGAGCACCATCGCATATTGCGGGCGGCCGGGAGGAGGAGGGAAACCGGGTCAAGATGGATGGCTTTTTTGATGCAAATGAAGAGCACAAGTGCTTGACGAGGGCTTGTCAAAGCAATTCTCGATTTCGACATCTAATCGGGCTTGCATCGCAATCGGGCGCACACACCCTTGAGCCATTCAAATGAACTGCTTCGGAATGAGCTGATAAACGAACGGAGTGACCCAAATGACGTCGAGTTGGTTTTCACTCGCTTTGGCAACTTCAAGTGGGATCGGTTGGGCTTTGGAATCGTTGTGAAGGAGTCCTTTGAAAAGAGGAGAAACATGTAGGACAAGCTGAGAGAGAGGAGGGTGTGCTTTTGGGTGAAGGATTAAGATGGGTTTGGAGATCGAAGGAGTTTTGTGATGATGTCTCACTTGTTTACTGCTGAAGCCAGCAGTCAGGGATGGTGTGAGCCTGAGCTAGTGTTTAGTAGTCCCAATCACACTATTTCCGTCCATCACGTGCAAGTTCACTTGTTTTAGACCTCGGATGTGCAGTCTTCCTCTCGTGCTCGACCAAGAGAGCTCATATTTTAATCCGAAGCACTGGAGCTCACGTGCCCAGTGTTGTCGATGGACCTTTGCCATCCGGACTGCAACCAAAAGGACTTCAAAAGTCACAGAGATCGCGTTGAAGCATCAAAGTAAGGCACAATGGACACAATGTGGTCTATGTGCACTCTTAAGCGACTTCAAACACGGCTGCATTAAAAAACAAAAGAAAGGTGTGAATCTGAGCTAATACAATGTGTGCAGCCACCACTAGATGGAGACACTTTTGAGTTGCGCTTTCAACTTGTGCGACCCATTGGCTGTGTGGGCTAGGATGTGTCCTGTAGTCCCTCCTGCTGTCCGAAAGGATCAGCGTTTCATCCCGCAACATCCAACAACATCCAGGACCACTCTGATCGTGGATGGTGTCCTTCTCAGCTGAGGACACAAGCTGCGCAATCGATTGAATTATGGCCATTCTCACTCTCATTCGCTCCCACCAAATGGACAGCTTAAACGTAAGACTCCCGCCTTCACTCTGTGGCAGTTTTGTTCGTATTTCCGCTGAAGACTGAAATTGACTTTCAAGGCCACTCATCGTGTTGCCTTGTCAAGCGGTCGGGGCTGAAATTTGATTGCAGATTTGAGGTAAAGACGACGCTTCAAATCTCATGACCATACTCCATATCATCCCTAATCAAGCAATAATTACATAAGGACCCTATAAGCCGCAGTGAAACGGAGTCTAGCGTCTAGCTTCCAATCAACCGGCAACCTCGACGTCAAGATGGTCCTACGAAGGGCAAGAAGACGACGAGGACATGGCAATGGGGTCAAGCGCATTGCAACGAATTCAAGACAATCGCAAGACCAACCAAGGAATAATATTTTTAACTAAACGAGGTTTGAATCCACGCTTGAATCAATCAGTGGTCCCACTTGAGTTTGTGACCACGTTTTGGAGCGACTTTCGTAGCTGCTCCATGAATGGTCGTTCATTTCTTCCAATTCAGAAGCTCAAGACCACTGGATCGACTTAGAAAACGGCAAAGTGTTCGCAAGTGCCACGGGCTGCAGGTTTAAAAGGAGAAGTCGTAAATAAGACCAGTCTGGCGGCCCCTTCCGGAAGGCTCATGAGCTCCCATTGAGAATTTGTCTAACAACCATTAACTCTGAGTGCGCCCATGATAAGCAGTTGCATTGCAACTAAAACAGATGGCGTCCCATTCGCCCTTAACGACCCTTCATTTGATGACATCTGCTCTCCACGCCGTCAAATCGAATGAGGTCCCTGCCCTGTCCTCATCGTCAGTCCTCATCTCTCAAGCTCCCTTGAGAATTTTCCCATTTCGTACTTCAGTCTAAGCTCCTCAACCGAGTAAACCCTGCCGCACGAGTGTTCACTCCCCTCTGACGCGTACAAATCATCAAACTGGTGTCTTTTAAAGTATCTATTACTCACTCTACGAGAACTCTTCGAAGGATTTGCATTCGGAATTAGAGATTAACATTTGGAGAATTTATGCTCGAGCCATTAGTCATAAACTTAAGGAGCTCGTCTTCGTCGTCGCAGCGACATCGAGGATTACAACAAGAACAAGAACACACACACCGGCACACATGTGTGTTGAGAATGGCACCCCCAGTGAACGACAAACATTGGGATCCAAGTCAATTTTGCGTAGCTTGTCTTGGTTTGACGCGCATAACCCCACTCCGCGCGCGCCCAGATGCTGTCGAAGAACCGTATCCAGGGCCAACAACAGCCATCAACCCTTATTAGCCCCCATTTCAGATATGGCATTACACTTCAACTCGACTTTGTCTCAGTGAGTCAGTGAGTGAGTCTCAGTTGTCATCTTGGGTGGGCTCTTGAGTGGGCCTGGAGCACAGACCAGGGCTCACAGGGTGGGAGTGAGTGCTGCGGGTTCTGGTGTTACTGTCTCACACCATTGAAAAGTTTTAATTGATATCCTTACATCAAACTTATTGCCACAGCTGTCTGTTAGAGATGCGAATGAGACTGAGACGCAGTCGAATGGAATGGAAGGAGATTTCCATAAAGCGTTGCAAATCCAATTATCAGCAGTAAGCACTCGTTGGCTGAAAGTTTGCCCTGAAAAGGACAATATACTCGCACCAGTTGGATGGGTTGCACCCCAACTCTACCGCCCACCGCCCCCATTTGTGTGTGTACTGTTGTGGCACCTTGATGTGTCATATCGATTCATAATTCGGCTGTGAGGCATCCTCCCTGGTCTCGGAGGGACATTTGTTTACATTTATGGGACCATGTCCTGGCCGTTGTGTGCTGTGTCTCGGTGGTGGAAGACTTGTGCAAGTTGAGAGTGAATTTTACATAATTTTTGAGATTAATAACATTGACTTGGGTTGTTTGTGCGGTGCTCACTTAATGTTTGCCTGGGAAGGAGTCAATTAGGAAAATGTGTTGTCTTGACGAACTGGACCAGGGGCATGTGGCTGGCTGGCTGGTTTTTGAGTCGAGGACGAGTGTCAGGGAACAGTTTGGTTTTAAGTTAGATTATGCTTAATGGACGGAGAGTGGGAGTCGAACGTTGGAGTTGATGGGGGGGGAAAGGATGTAAGTAATCAAGAGGAGTCCATGAATAATTAAACGAGACGAAGTCGACAATTGTGCGGTTTGAGATGTGATGGGTGAGTGTTATGAGGATGTCCCCTGAAAACCAGCTGGCAAGTGTGCGTCTCGAAATGGGACACATGTCGCTTGGGGACGATTCTCGGCACTTACTCTGTTGATTACGGTCAGTTTTGAGGAGCCTCAAAATGGGATGATTCTCTCTCTGAGTAGCACAAGTGACTGGGGCAATTCAATTGGCGACATTTCGTTGACGGCAATTCTTAAGGAATCTTCCACTTTTGTGGGGACATCTGCAGATGGTGCGGATTCCTTGTACCCAAGAATAAAAATTTGTGTATATTGGAAAATAACAACTCCCTAGAAAAAGAGGGTTTTAAGATCGCATGGATTCAGAAAAAAATCAAGTTCTGAGAAAAAAACGTTGAAAAAGTGGGCGTGGTCTCACTGGAAATTATCAAGATTTCATGTCGACGAACATAAAAAACGATTCTATAAATAATCCAATCAATTCCAACGAAAAATTTGAGCTTTTGTGAGAAAATTTCAAAAAAAAAGTAGGCGTGGTCATTTGAAGGCTTGTAGATTTTGAAGTCATTATGCCTGGAAGATATGAGCTATAAGAAATTTAGCTTTATAGAAGAACTAAGGAAGAAAAAATCCAAAAATATTAACATTTTCTAGATTTTAACAATTTTTATTCAAAAAAAGTGGGCGTGTTCAGCTTTTCCATGCAAGATTGCAAGGTCATTCCATAAGCATGAGGAACGATGTGATGATTTCTTAAGAAAGAACTCTTAAAAATGTAAAAGATAAAATTAAGTTTTGAAAAAAATTTTAAAAAAGGGGGCGTGGTCTCTTTGAAAATTATCAGAAATTCATGCCGATGAACATAAAAGACGATACAAGCACAAAATCCAAGGAATTCCATTAAAAAAATTTAATTTTTTTTGAAAAATTTCAAAAAGGAGGCGTGGCCAATCGCCAGCTCTTGGATTTTAAGCTCATTGTGCATGGAAGGCATTTTCTATAAGAAATTCTGTTTTTTAGAAGAGCTAAGCAGGAAACAATCTAAGAATATTAGCATTTTTTGTTTTTTAAAGTGTGCGTGTTCGTCTCTTTCTGTAAAGATTATAAGGACATTCAACGCGGAAGTCTGGATAAATTACACCTTTCTACAAGAGCTAACAACGAAACATCAAAAATGTTTCTAAATATGTTCCAAAAAGTGGGCGTGGTGAACTCAAAAACTGTAACATTTTAGTACAGTTTTGAAAAATCGACTTTAATGTCAAATCATCTAATTAAAGCCATGAAAACTGCCCCAAAAGAGAACAACCAATCAGTCAAAGGCAACCTAAAGTCACCCAGGCGTGACGTGTACCCAATCAATGCTAACATTTCCCTGTCCCAAACACAATAGGCCCGTCACCCCTCCTCTCCGTTCCAGTGAATTCAAATCAAAGCAAAGCAACGCTATCACCATCTTCTCAGTCAATCACCCCATGACAGAATAGAAGATCCCTTGAAATCCCCAATTCACTCCGAACCATCACAACTATCAGCCAAGCACCCCCACAATGCCCCACGCCCCACGGCCCCACATCCCCATCACGACCGATGTCTCTCTAGGGGGAGCATAATTAAATTAAGGACCAACAGCAAACTTTCTCATTAGAAGTGATTATTTTCTAATCGCTCTTCTGCCATATCACCTCACCAGCCGCACAACCCCCACCCACCCCTCCACAGTCTGCCATCGCAGTGACTCTCGAGATTGATGGTTTTGCCCGAAACAAAACTCGACACTTTCCCGACACAATCGCAAGTGAAAAAGGCGAAAACAGTTTTCAAATGTAAACGAGCAGGTACCGCCAGTCACCGCTTCCCTTCCGGTCTAGTCACCATTGCATGGCGTTTCTCCTGACTTTTCCTCGTTTTCTTTTTTTTCCCAGCTTTCTTTTTGTATACATTTTTTTTTTGTTTCTGGTTTCCTCTCTATCAGTGCGCCACTGAAACGAAAGGACTTCTATTTGTTTAAGTGAATAATGAATTTCAACGAGAAAGCGACAACTTCAAGCCAAGAGTGTGCATCCCCACCCCTTGGCACGTCCCGCTGGTTGTACACACTCATTTCGTGTCGTCCGTTTTTATTTTTCTCTCGTAATTAATTAGATTTGGATAATAATTCGCTGCGAGGATTGATGGTTGACTCCGGTTACCAGGGGAAGCCTCTATCATTTGTCATCTCGGCGCAGCAGGTACCACCACCGCCAGCACCATCACGAGCGGCACTCTACCACCACCGTGGCATGGGGGTAGTTGTGTGGACTTCGAAGCCGAGCCGTCGCCGTCACCGTCGTCGTCACTGTGATAATGAAGAGGACTTGCCCCCAGGCTCGTGTCATGGGTGAGTTGAAGCGGATGGAATAGTGAATGCTGGCTTTGGCAACCTAAGCCGACGTTAATGGAAAACGTAAGGAAGTGCGCGTTGGGGATGCTATTTCGTTCGTCCGGCTGTTTCTTTATTTTTTTTTTTTTTGTTCACTTCTAATGGATTTGAGGGGCGAGCGTGTTTAGTTGTTTAGTTCATAAAACAGTGGGACGCCATTGAGCACTGGCACTAGTGATGAAACGTGACATCGGTAAGCGACTGAATGACGCCTTAATGCCAACTGATGATGGAGCCGTGAGGAGGTTTTTTTTGTCTTTTCCAGGCAATGACGACAGTTGAAAGAAACTTGAACTAGATATTATGCGCCGTGACTGAGGGATGAGGGAATTTGAGGCAAATTTAAGTTCAAGGGACATTTTTCTTGGGAAAATGTGGGCGTTGTTGAGACCGGTTGAGAGACGTATGGATACCTTTTTGGGACTACACAGTGATGTAACTTCAGAACAATGCATTTTGACGGCAATTTTGAAGAACGTTCTGCAAAAAGTAAGCGTGGCGGACTTCATCAGGTCTAGATTCGGATGAAATTTAGTGTAGATTATAACAAACTACGTTAGATATCCACGTTCAAGTAAAAGAATTTTAAAAGAAATGAACATTTTGGAGAAATTCTGAAAAATGTGGGCGTGGCGAACTTCACCAGGTCTAGATTCGGATGAAATTCTGTGTAGAATATAACAAAATATGTGAGATATGCATGTCCACATAAGAAAACATTTAAGAGGAACTAACATTTTGAAGAACTTCTGAAAAAAGTGGGCGTGGCGAACTTCACCAGGTCTAGATTCTGATGAAATTTTGTGTAGATTATAACAAAATATGTGAGATATGCATGCCCAGATAAAAAAAATTTAAAAGAAACGAAATTTTTGAAGAATTTCTGGAAAAAAAAGTGGGCGTGGCGAACTTCATCAGGTCTAGATTCGGATGAAATTTAGTGTAGATTATAACAAACTACGTTAGATATCCACGTTCAAGTAAAAGAATTTTAAAAGAAATGAACATTTTGGAGAAATTCTGAAAAATGTGGGCGTGGCGAACTTCATCAGGTCTAGATTCGGATGAAATTCTGTGTAGAATATAACAAAATATGTGAGATATGCATGTCCACATAAGAAAACATTTAAGAGGAACTAACATTTTGAAGAACTTCTGAAAAAAGTGGGCGTGGCGAACTTCACCCGGTCTAGATTCTGATGAAATTTTGTGTAGATTATAACTAAATACGTTAGATTTGCATGTCTACGTGAAAAAATTCAAAAAAATCATAATTTTGGAGACGTTTTTTTTAAAAAAAGTGGGCGTGGTTCACTTTAGAAAAAAATATGTAATTTTTTTAGTAAAAATTGCACGATAGAGAAACGAGATTGATGCTCAAAAATGCGTAACTCTCTAAACCTGATAAAACTTTAAATCAAGTTAGATATATCGAATGCTAAAAAAAGGGGGCGTGGTGAAATAGAAAAAACCGCAAGAGCGACCATCCGCCAGACTTTTTCCTCATCCTGGTGAGGGGCTAGATCTCACGTTGAACATGAGTCATAACTATGAAGCCTCTCCAGGTCTAGCATGGTCTCAGCTGATTTATCCACTTGTGGGCGTTACCTGAAAGAGCGGGCGTCCTCTGCTGCTTGGTGTCAATGCCTCAGAGACGGAGGCTTCTCCGATTGATCAGGGGAATTAAAAGGAAACTGGGAATCATTGGTAGGGCACATGGACCTTTCAGAAAGGAATGCAATGTTAACAGAAAACCGGTGATTTGGCTTTGATGAACGTGGGCGTGGTTGTACTATAAAAACTTGATTAAGATGAACTTTGATTGTTGATTCTGCATGAACAAATTCCGGAGCCTGATCGGATAAAGAAACTGTCGAACTTGCTTTGAAAGTGGGCGTGGCCAGTGAATACATTGACGATTTAAAAATGGGCATTCACTTTTGAGCCTTTAAGGCGTAGGAAGACGTGTGTTAAGGCAGCCCTACCTTCACGATTCCCTTAGAACAACGAAGAGAGTTCATCGTGACTCCTTTAAGGCACACGCTGCTGTCAACATTTCTCACAGCTCTGTTCAGAAATACAAGTCCTGAGCCGGAAAACTTCAAGTAGACAGAGAAAAATGAAAACTCTCCAAATGCTGGCGAATTAATTGCACCGAGATAAAAAAAAAAACAAACGATTACGTTGGTGCACAGGAACCTGCCAAAAGCCCCCCCCCCCCCCCCCTCCCGTCAATGTCATCTCAAACACTCAACCGTAATTGACATGACACTGACAACTCTCGATGAAGATAACCTAGTCACTCTCCCACGTCTTTGATAAATCGCCAAGCAATTGAAGTTTATCTCTTCATCTTAATAATGACAACTCACCGACGATCTCACAGTGGATGAACACTGAAAAGACCGCACCACAAAAGTGAAATGAAATCCCAGCCGAAAGCCGCCGCCCCCTCCAGAGCTACGCAGCATTCAATTCAAAGGGATTTCTCATCTCGATTCCCTCTGTTTGTTCGTCACGTTTCCGTCGCGTTCTCCCCGCGAAGGCAAACACAATGTGACACGAAAAAAAAAAATGGAAACAAAACAAAAACAAGAAATGTAAGGAAACTTGAAAAATCGTCCTGCATGTCGAAAGGACTTCCATAAGTCAGAATAAATTGAATAACTCTCTCAGTCGCGCGCCCCGGCATCTTCTCAGCTCCTTGCCGACTTTCCGTCTGCAATGAGTTATGAGACTCATATTTTGTTTACTTCTCCAATCTCCACCAGGCTCCCCCCGGCCCCCCTGAGACTAGGTCTTCCAAGTGCCAAAACCGAGACAGAGAGCACGAAACGACAGAAAGCATTGCAAACACAGTCGCAATCCGGAAATCGTGATAAAAAATAATTTCCCAAGATTTTCAAGTACACTGCTGCCGCTGCTCACGATGACGATGGGAAAGAGAAGAAGAAAAAAAAAAACGGGCAGGAGTGAGAGTCTCTGGTACAAAAATGTTGAAAGCTTTCACTTCGGCAGAGGCCCGGCCGACGGCGGGCGGTGGAGCATAATTAAATCCTTGAATGTTGCCAGAGCACACACAAAACATTTCAAAAATGTTTCTTTATGGTCGAATGTGAGGTTTTCCACTTGGCCGAGCGAGCTGTCCGCTTTGTAATTCTGTGGGGTGGGAGGGGGGGGGGGGGGGGGGGGGGAGGAGGGAATTTATGCCAACTGCTCGGCCTAAATGGTGTAAGCTGCTTACCGAAATGGAATATTAATTTATGCTGAATATCTGTTATTTTTTTCCTTTAGAAGGGGGCCAGGATGACGGGATCACTTCTACTGCATTCTAGACGGTCATGGCCATGGCCCAGACGAGGCCAGAACCATAATGTCTACTTATGAGGAGAAGCGGACTTAAGCGGTAGCAATTTGCATAATTGATGGGAAGGAGCGCTTAACAGCCTCTTGCGGGTGGGAGATTATTGCGGAGCGCAGCACTTGGTGGAGGTGCCCGCAACTGGGGAACTGGCTGCAGTCAAGACGAATGTGGATGGTTTGGGGAAATTTAGGACGCAGCGATGGTGGTTTGCGTGGCTTCAAAGGAGAGTTGGCAACGAGGCGGGGCCTTAGGTAGGTAGGTGATAGGGTGCCATGTCGGCCCTTTAGGCTCACTTAGACCAACTTGTTGTTCCCTAGCGGAGGGGTCTTAAGGGCAGGAAGGTCTGGAGGTTTGGACAGGAGAGGCCTTGGAAGTGGATGAGCTGAAGGAACAGAGCAAGTCCATGGATGGAGGCAAGGTTCGGAGTCTGCAGCCAGTCTATACTGGGAGAGGAGGATGCAAAGATCTCAACAAGAAGGAATGTTGTAAGCAAAGTGGTCCTAGGGAACTAGGCCCGGTCAGGGAATAGAGTGAACATAGGGATGGGAGCGAGGCTAGTCTACAATGGCGTGCTATTTTGTGGTACTTTCTGGTTAATGATCCTCGACAATCGAGGCTGTCCTAGGGAACGACGGAGAGGAGACGACACCCGCAAGGAGGTGTAATCGAAGATCAAAGGAGTTCAACTATTTGCATGTGGGTTGGTGGGTCTTTTTCCGTCCAGTCAACCGGGGAGTTTTGTAAGTTTGCACGAAAAAGAATGCAAAGGTCTCGATTAGACGGAACGACGTGAGCACAGAGGGATCTAAGGAACAGGGTAGACCTAGTTAAGCCATCACAGGATCATTGAATCGCCACACAAACCTCAAACGATTCCCAAACTCCAGCAACCACCTTGTTCGCCTCACATTGTGAACTCCATCTCCATAAATTCCGCAGCAAATCGCAAGGAAACAACTCTCTCTGCCGCAACGTCTAACCGCCACAAGAAAGCCCCCGAAATGGCATCGAGCCTTGTAGATTCAGCGATAAAACGTAAGAGCTTCCCCGAAACATCACCGACTTCATCAGCGTCCGCACTGCCAAAGAGGCAAACGAGACCATAAATGGCAACACATTCCCATTTGCCGCCACGTTTCACAGCTCCGTCCGCAGTATAATCCTTTCCTCGTCGTCAAACACCCCATGAACGTAACCGAATCACCAATTCGTGCCACACTGGGGAAATCATTAACACTGCCAACCCCATCATCCACCAACCACCCACCTCTTCCGAGTCGTTTCTGCAAACACCTCCGATTCAACGTCTCCCTCCACCGTTGTGCATAAAAAGTAATTTCCTACATCGTTAGGCAAATACACACTCAGCACCACCACCCCAGTCCACCCCTTTGCGAAATGATTCCATCGATTCACGGATTATTAGACCAGTTAAAACATCTCGCCATCTAATGCAATTTTAAATCGTCATCAGTCGTCGCTATCCACGTCCTCGAAGGACTCACATTCACGCGACACCCCTGTGCAAACACAGAGACGCCACCCTCTCTCCCACCCCGACTCCCGTGTTTACTCAGGTTCGGCGGCATTCTTCGTCGCTGTTTTGTTAGATGTTTAATGTGTTCCATCATCCTCTACACACACACACACACACACAGAGTGAGACAATCTGGCGCGTTATCCTTGCTAAAAATGACATTTGAATGAACGAAAGGGCAAGCATCGCCCACTCCACCACTTTCACGTGCAAATGTTTACATTACACGCTATACGCATCACCGCGACACAGCCAGACCTTCACACGCATATCACACAACCGGGCCCAGAGAGGGGTGCAAGGGACAAAGCAAACAGACGACATGCAAGACATTCCTCGGATTGCATGCACTCTCCTCCGCCCATCCGTTGATTTCTCGGGCACAGGACATCACATCATCCCTTGTCACAGGAATTTCAAAAATTATTACTAAATTTGAATACATCCTGCGCGCAAGGATCAGGGGGACCCGCAACCGACAAAATGATTCCGTTTATTTCATTTTATTATGCGTAAGGATTTGCCATCGTTGCCATTGACTCCCATGTCTGTCGGCGGGAGGGTGAGTCAAAGGGACTTCTGTTCTTTTTTTTACATTTAGTCCTTGGAATTAAAATGCCCTCCCTTCGGAGTGAAGGGTTGCTGTTCGAGGGTGGCAATGTTTGCAATTGAGAGTGTAATTAGTTGAGGTGTTCGCCCGCCTGCGAGTGGTATGGGTCTTGTTGCCGGCTCTGTGCGCCTCGGTTGCGAGGGAATTTAAGGAATTTGCATCATCCCACCCGAGAGTGACATGTTTACGTGTGTTTATTTAGGTTAGGTGTTCATTATGCTCATGGCATGCCATTCTGTGGTATGTGGTGAAGCATACTTTCTTGTTGATGGTCCTTGACAATCGAGCCTGTCATAGGGAACGACGCACGGGGAGGAGACGACTGCCGCAGGGAGTTGTAATCGAAGATCAAAGGAGTTCAGCTATTTGCATGTGGGTTGGTGGGTCGTTTGGTGGAGAAAATGGAGTTTTGTAAGTTTGCACAGAGAAAACCAGGGGTTAATTGGGTTGCTGTATGCGGAGTCCCAAAAGGTTGTCAAATGAGTACCGTGGTTTTATTTTTAAATACTGTTCAGAGCGAGGGAAGTCTGCAAACTTTGCAGAGGTCATGCTTGGTGGGGAAGATCTGTTATGTGGAATACCACAGGGCAAGCATGTTGGTCCTATATTTTTGTAAAATTTATTTTTCAATTCTGGCAGTTTGTCGTCTTAACTATCACTGTCTTCATAGTCGCATAAGTCTCCACCGTCACCACAGTCTTCACAGTCACATCAGTCTTCACCGTCGCCTCAGGCTTCATCGTCGTCTCAGGCTTCACCGTCGCCTCAGTCTTCACCGTCGCCTCAGTCTTCACCGTCGTCTCAGTTCCCAACGCCCCTTCACCTCCCCTTCTTCTTTGCGGTTTCCATCTTTACTCCAGCCTGGGTCTTCCATTTCCCATTAAAATCCAATCATCCGTCCAACAAACCGCGTAGAGACCCATATTTTGACGGCGAAGCCCCGCCCCTACCCGTCGGCATTATCTCTCGCCTCCCCGTTGTTACCCTGGGAATCCAATTCCCTCCCTCCCCCGGCCAGCTAATCAAATAGATGATATTTAATAAACATCACCCGCTCGGGATCCAACTCCGCCATCAAATCGTCCCTCCCGCACTCAATGAGGCCAATTTCCTCGTTTAAGCTCCAAATGCCTCCAGTTGCCACATTCATTGGCGCGGCATTCCGGACATGGAATGCGGCTGCCTGTCGGTGTTTTGACAACGCTTCGTCCTTATCTGCTCAGCACACGGGCGCGGGGGGAAACCCCTAAATTCCCACGAGGCGGCTTAATTCCGCCCCCAGACGCACACACACACACACTCACCCACACGCACAGCCCGTGAGCAGGATGTCGGTGGAATCGAGGCGAGTGCCATGTCTCTCATATCTTTGGCCTCGTCGTTTTTGTTTATTTTCTTTTTAGTCTGACACTAGACCGCCAGCGCCACCGTCTCTGTATCCTTAAATCCCCAGCTGCGCACCCCTAGTCACCTCCACCCCCTCCCCACTTATCAACGCGTGAGCTTGCGACTCGACAAAACAGAAAAAAAAAAAGAAAACAGTCGCGGCCACGCAAAAAATTTCTCATAATAAATTCTCGAGCGAATAACGGTTCAGGATACGACACAGGGAATGCAATTTTCATTATTGTTTTTATTAATATTTTTTTTTTTGTTGTTGTGTGTGTTCATATCCCGTTCGGTGCTGTTGCGCTGTGTGTGCTTTGGCTTCGGTTTGACAGGAGGGACGGGGGCGCGCACTGCATGTGTGTTGCTTTTGACACGCTCATCTCCTCGTCCACCCCACCCACTGGGTTGCAGTCAGCGCGCGGCACAGCAGCCGTGTTGTCGAGAATCAATCGCGAGAGTGGAGTCGTAATGAGATTTCGTGACGTAATTGAGTGTGATGCGTTCGTAAATACAAAGTTATCGACAATCGGTTGGTTTTACAGTGATGTCCTGGCGGACTGGCTGTCTGGTGAGCGGGAGGAATTTGTGAATATTTGTATTTAATAACTGAAAATAAACTGATAACGGATTGCATTCAAATTGGATATTACTGCACTTCGGCCGGCGGGGGGACAGGATATGCAATCGGTTAATGTTGGCGGTTTATTTATTGTTTTTTTGTGAGTTTGTTTGAAGTCACAGCCCGGAGTCGACAGATGTCATGGGCTTTGGCACTGAATTAAGCAGATGGACAGTTGGTGAATTAAAGCTGTCATTGTGCACTGGAGAGTGGTAGACGAAGGGGGCGTTAAATGGGTGGCCGGAGGCCTACTTTCGATGATTGTACTCGATATTATTTCATCCTTTGTACTTCCGTGCAAATATTCCACTGAATTCATTGAACTCTTACGCTAACGACTGAGACGGTGGGGAAGACTGAGACGACGGTGAATACTGAGGCGACGGTGGAGACTAAGACGACGGTGAAGACTGGGACGACGGTGAAGCCTGAGGCGACAGTGAAGCCTGAGGCGACGGTGAAGCCTGAGAAGACGGTGAAGACGAGGCGACGGTGAAAACTGAGACGACGGTGAAGCCTGAGGCGACGGTGAAGCCTGCGGCGACAGTGAAGCCTGAGGCGACGGCGAAAACTGAGACGACGCTGAAGACTGAGGCGACGGTGAAGCCTGAGACGACGGTGAGGCCTGAGACGACGCTGAGGACTGAGACGACGGCGAAGCCTGAGACGACGGTGAAGCCTGCGACGACGCCCAATACTGAGACGACGGTGAAAACAAAGGCGACAATGAAGACTAAACCCAAAATTTAAAATTTAACTACGAATCCCTGAAGTGCTAACAAAGACCGCATAAATACCACAAACGGAAAAGAATAACAATCCGTATCAACTCAATGAATGCGGTCAACGACACCACATCAGAAGCAAGTGAAAAAAAATAACAAAAACCACTTGAAGATAAATTACACACAACACCACCACATCACCGTCGGCCTCCCCTCTCCATCCATGATATCCTTAACAAGGACAACAAACTGACAGCGCTTCACGCATCGAAACAAGTGTTCATACTTCAAAGTTTCCATTCCCGTGCATATGCACCTCTTCCATTGGGGCACACAATGCCGGCGCGATGCGATAAAACGAGAAAAGAACCAAACCAACCCAGTGCAGCGGCTTAAAAGGACGAACAAAAATAAAGCGAAAAATAATATTTAAAGCGAAGCATAAGCCAGCGACAGCCAGTCCGGATGGAGGGGCTGGCGGGGAAGAAAAAAAAAAGATTAAAAACAAGGATCTTCGCAAATTACTCCCAGAGGACGACCACAGAGAATCGTAAATTTTCCGCGGAACTATACGAAACGACGAAATGAAAAATAATGGGTGCACAAAAACACACACACACCCAGCGACTCACACGTTCGGCGGATGAAAGGATGAATGAAGGGGTGTGGGATATGGGCTCCTTTTTCGCGGCACCACTGGCGCCGCTGCCGGAATGACTGATGCATCCTTTCTTTCGTCCTGATGAAGAGCAATAATTTGCGCCATTGAAAGAGCAGCTTGATTCGGAGTTTGTTGTTGTGTGTGGGGGGGGGGGGGGGGGTCCTCTGTGTGGAGCAATTC
Source organism: Eristalis pertinax (assembly GCA_907269125.1). Lineage (NCBI taxonomy): Eukaryota > Metazoa > Arthropoda > Insecta > Diptera > Syrphidae > Eristalis > Eristalis pertinax. The sequence goes on from OU026148.1 coordinate 7,804,816, forward strand.
TTGTATCGCTTACCACTTCACGGGGTTTAACTGCTTCCATGCGATGGTTTTCTGTTTCTCTGCGGGGTTTGGATTAGAATACAGTCAGCGATGGCGACATAGACACACAGTTGATAGATGTGGGATGTGGCATGCCACAGGGATGCCGATTTGGACCACATGTAGAGGGAGGATGGTTTTGAAATCACGATCAGGTGGATTTTGATGCCAATTTGAGGGGATTTTTGGTGACTCTAAGGATGGGAGCCAAGCTCGACAGGAGGGTGGGCGAAAGGAACTGACGAACAAAAGCCAATACCGACGTGTGAAGTCGACATTTCGAATGATCTCAACGCTCTCACTCTTCAACTTGCCACTGTTCGCAATTTCAAACCACTGACTCTATGTCCCCATCGCTGACTGTACAATCACTCACTCCGGCAAGTCGAAAGAAAAAAAACGATATGTCACTTCTGACGCAGAGACCATCTGTTGGGCGCCTATGCAAATTCCACTGTGACAGCAGTCAAGTGAGTAAGCGGGTTCATTACAATTTTAATCATCGGCAATTTATCACCGGACCCTGCCGCCCACTTCAAACTTTTCAGAAAACAATACCGTTTAATGAGTGTTTTACAGTGATGACCAATTCCTCAAAAAACAAAACAAAACCACAAGGACTCTCCCCCGCCCCCGGTCAAAGAGTGCAAACACTAACCGAGAGAGCTTATTGATTCAACAAGGATACATATCCCTGCGCCCGGTATCCCTTAGTGTTTGCCTTTCCCATGAGCTGCACCAGAATACACCATATTTTAAATGTAAATAGAACCAATTTCTGGCGATGAAACAAAAGATACGCCTGCACTACATCCACACACACACCCAGGCCATCCTTGAGGATAACAATGTAAACAGGAGAAGGAGGAGGAGACAAGGGAAACAAAAAAAGATCCATGCCATCAATAATGTCAACAATATGAGGAGAAGAAGAACAAAACAAAGACACAACGCCCACGGGACGGGGTGGCAGGCAGGACTACGTCGGGGCATCCTCGAAAGGACGACGCGGCAGTGGTTGCGCGCGTACGTACGGTCTCGATATAAATTAATATCCGTTCACCTGATATCTTTCACATCGTTTGTTATATTTTTATGTTCTTCAGGATTCGACGCTTCGTGGGGAGTTTTTTTTTTTCTTTTTTGTCTCTCTTCTGTCTTGTTTGTGTCCCACTGCAGTGGGATATGCTTTTGTTTTCTAGTTTGACACAGCCCTCACCCGGGATAGCCCTCGGGGGGTTTCATTTAAGGACAATGTGCTCGGATGGTTGTTATTGAGAAAAATGCGGTTCCCACAGGCGATGATGAAAGGGGGCATTCACACACACACACACACACTCGCACACACATCCAATTTCGACTTAATTTGAACGGGGCCGCACATGAAAATTTGACATCAATTGTTGTCGCTGGCATGGTCGTGTGTGCCGTTGATTGGTTTGGGACATGGAAGCCGGGAGGAATGGGGGAAAAAATGCAAGATGCGTTGGTGATTGGATTGCAGGAAGCGGGGGTGGTTTGCTGTGACCGGGGCGACACGATACAGGCCTCGGTTAAGTGTAGGTTTCTGTGGCAAGGCTGAAGGGCACTTTCGAGCAGAGAATGGGGGAAGGAGGATGTTGATTTAGTTTTTGTTTGCCATTTGGCGCTAACAAGACCTCCTAATGAATCCTTGGTTCGGAGACGGATCAAGCTTTGAGTCAGAATCCGATGAACTTCAGGTCCACCATCGATGTCATGGTAGCCGTGAAGCTAGGAAGCCGAGGACTTCGCAACCGAACAAGATTCAAGAGCCTTCCAGTACCATCAACCAAAATTCCGAAAAACTCCTGGACATCGCCGAAAGCCTTGGAGACCTTGAAGCAAACGCCGACAATTTCGTCGAAATTTCAGGCCAAATTTCGATCAAATCCAGGTCCTCGCTCAAAGCCTTGGAGACCTTGAAGCAAGCGCCGATGATTTCGTCAACAATCGTCCAAGTTTGCGGCCAAATTTCGATCAAAGTCAGGTCCTCGTCAACAATCGTCCAAATTTCGTTAAAATCCAGGTCCTCGCTCAAAGACTTTGAGACCTTGAAGAAAACACCGACGATTTCGTCAACAATCGTCCAAGTTTTAGGCCAAAATTCGAGCAACACCAGGTCCTCGCCCAAGGCCTTGGAGACCTTGAAGCAAAAGCAGACGATTTCGTGAACAATTGTCCAAATTTTCCGCCGAATTTCTATTAAATCCAGGTCCTCGCTCAAAGCCTTGATAACCTTGAAGCAAACGCGAACGATTTCGTCCAAGTCTCCGGCCAAATTTCGATCAAATCCGGGACCTAGCCTAAAGCCTGGGATAACTTGAAGCAAACTTGGACGATCTCGTCAACAATCGTCCAAGTTTCAGGCCAAATTTCGATCAAAGCCAAGGCCTCGGAGACCTTGAAGCAAACGTGGACGATTTCGTCATCAATCGTCTAAGTTTAAGGCCAAATTCCGATCAACCCCAGGTTCTTACCCAAAGCCTGGGAGACCTTGAAGCAAGCGCCGATGATTTCGCCAACAATCGTCCAAGTTTGAGGCCGAATACCGATCAAATCCGGAACCTCACCCACAGCTTTAGAGACCTTGAAGCAAACGCCAGCAATTTCGTCAACAATCGTCCAAGTTTCCGGCCAAATTTCGATCAACTCCAGGACCTGGCCCAAGTCCTTGAGGACCTTGAAGCAAATGCCGTCGATTTCGTCAACAATCGTCCATTTTTGAGGCCAAAATCGAGAATGAAGCAAAACCGATGCCTTCTCATGCAACTGACCATGTTTCGAGGAAATCAAACCCCTCTCAATCCACATCGAAACCAAATGAAGATCAAATCGCAATCAACACGAACCCCATTGTTCGGCGTCGCACTCTGGCGTCATTCGCAACTACTGCCACTGGCTCCACCGCCTTGGCAACGCGACAAACAAGAGTGCGAGGCGTGGGCGAGGGTGGGGACAGCACAACTCACGAGTCAGTTGTTGCCCCTCAAAAACACGTCCCTTGACACTGATGTCTATGCAAATCCTGTCAACAGTCACCATCGCAATCTGAGTAATATTCGTCACAATTCAACGCAAGCCTCCTCCATCCCACCCCCTCACCACACACACACACACACAATGAAGACGAATAACTCCGTTCGCGTTTATTGCGGTCATTTATCAAACAGCCATAGTCTCCGAGCTTATCTCCATAATACCGTATGTCAGTCTTTCTGTTTTCTTTTTTTTTCAGCGTGTTCCACTCTGCGACGACCCTCGGGGGTGTATGTTCGTCGTCCCGGTGGGTTGCCAGTGATTCGTCAAGCCTGAAGGATTTCCAATATCGGCGCAGCACAAAACGAACAAGGGATCGGTTGATGTTTTACTGCACCAACAACAGCGTCGTCCACGTGGCAACATTAAAATTCTTAAGAACGCTATCCGGTCCAACCCTCTAACCGATATGTCAAAGGGGGTGAGGTGCGACTGTGGAATGGTGGATTAAAACGTCGAGCTTGCGATTGCACACTGTCGGTCGCACTGACTCTGGCACACTTGGCTAAATGAGGTTTTCCTCCAGAGTCTCCGAGTCGGCGGGGGCGAAGGACTCACTTGTCCGGACGAAGGGTGGGCGCCGGGAATATTTTGGCTACCCTTTCGGCAGGCGGCGTCGTCGTCGTCGTCGCCTGTGGAGGGTGGGAGTGGTGCTGATTAGATAAATTGCCTTCAATGCCTTAGGGTACAATCAATCCGAAGTTGAGTGTGGCAAGGAGGCTGCGAAGGCGATGGATGGTGGTGGGCGAGGGAAGGAAAAGAGCAAGTGAACGCTGCTGCATGTGCTGCCATTGGACATGCTCCCATGTTCAGTGTCGCAGAAAAATGCAGCGTTTGCTTCTTTGCAAGCGAGGAGTGAATCTGCAGCCTTCCTCTTAATGAAACTGCCTGCGAAAGGGCGAAAGGGAACTCATTTTTGAGGAAAGGGCGAGATAGCCATCTGGGAGATATGGACGCTGGCGTTAAATTGTTAAGGACTCTCCTGATTTGGACGTGGACTGGGGAGGGTTCTTGCCTGGGAAACGGATCCCTGGCGCGAAGCCCCCACCCACAGTCGGTGTAAACGTTAAACCGACACGTTTATCCACAAGGACACGCCGTCCGCTTTCGCAGTCAATGGCGCCCCACATCCTCGTCGCCAACGACACACACTTCTTATGAAAGACACGAGCGTCCGTCCTCGTTGCAAGTGCCACTAAAAAAAACACTGATACCACAAAAAAAAAAAAAAAACGACCAAAAGCAACCGAAAAAGGAATTAAATTGAAGAAGAACTCACCTCGATGTATCCTTGGACACTATCGCACTGCTGCAACACCAGAATCGCCGGATTGAATTTCAATTCATCCGGCGAGCAGGGACTAAGGAATCCACTATCGGCATCACTGTGTGTGGACAGCGGACGTGGCTTCCGTATCTTGTACTGAACGTTGCGACTTGGCACCGGTCCCGGATTGAATAGTACGTAATTGGATTCGATTGGTATCGTTCGATGACGAAACTGCACATCATCACTTCGGATGGGTCCGTCGACGCCACCACCGACGACTCCTCCTCCTCCACCACCACCGCCCACACTGGTGCTGCCATCAGCAACGACACAACCACCGTCCGAGTGATGCGACCGCAACGAGTTGCTGCGGAACGGGGAGAGATTCAAAAACGACAGCTTCTTGGTGACCGTCGACGATCCGGACGATGAGGAGCTGGACGCCGCTGTCGACGTCGACGAACCAATCATCATGTCATTGTTGCTGCTGTCGTTGTTGTTGTTGCTGTCATCGTTGGCCTGGCTGCCGCTGTTGGCACTGCTGTCATCGTCGGTTTTCGACGATGTCGTCGATTGGTTAAGAGCGGTCGCCTCCGTTTCCGTCGCACCGCCGCCGCCGCCGGCGGTGTTCATCTTCTCCAAGGATATCGACTTGGAGGCGAGCAGTTTCTGGGTGATAATCTCCTCGTTGGTGAACGGATTGGGGATGCCGATGCTGCTGGGATCGATTTCAAAGTCCTCCGGATCGATGACGAAGTAGTTGTGGTGCTCGAAGGGATTGCTGCCGTGTAACGAGGAGCGCCCATCGTTGTTGGGGTCCTCGTCGTCATCGACGTCGTCGTCGTCATCGTCGTCATCGTCCACGTCATCGTCGTGATATATGATTTCCTGAATGAACTCCTCCTCATCGACGGCGTGCTGGATGAGGGGCGGCGGCGAGGGTGAATCGTTCCGCTTGCGCCGCTTCAGGGTCTTCTCGTTGATAAAGTCGACCGAGGGATCGAACAGGCAGTAGTTCTCCATCGGCGGTATGCCGCCCTTCCGCTGGCGCACCGGAATGTTCTTAAACGGGCTCGACGATGAATCTGACTGATGCGCCACTTCGTGGCTGCTGCTGTTCGCCTCCATTGTCTGCGGGAGATTAGTTACGGAGCCTGTTGTCGTCGTCGTCGTTGGCGTCTCCTTGGTCTTGTTGAGCGCGGAGAATAGACCGCGACTGTTGATTTTTGCGATGCAGTTCTTCAGCTCAGTCACGCGTCCTTTGTAGGGACTCTTTTGTTTGCTGGGCGATGAAGTTTCACTTACCACAATTGCCTCCACCGACGATGCCGTCGCAATGGCAACCGTATTATGATGGTGGTGGTGTCGCCCACTCCCGTCGTCCTCGTTCGGTTGGTGGTGGTGGTGATGGCCTGCAGGACTTCTCTGAAGAGCTGTTGCTTCGCAACTGTCAGTTGCAGCATTATCCACAGCCGCTGTGGATGTCGCTTGTGCCGCTGCCGTTGCTGTTGCTGTTGCCCTTCTCGTTGACTTGTTGTTGTTCTTGATTAACTCCTTGCGTTCCTTTTTGCTGAGCACCACTTTACCCCGTGATGGCGATGATGCGTTGCTGTTGCTATTGCTGTTGCTGTTGTTGATGGTGCCGTGGGAGTGGGTGTGCGATGGGCTGCTGTTTGTTGTTGCATCGTCCTGTTGTTGACGTTTGCCACCCGTCAGGGCACTGGCATGCAGGAGAAACGACGGCATCTGTGAGATTGGCGGCGGCGTCGGTGGCGGTGGCTCTCGGTATGGGGGTGGCAGCGGTTTAACGCCGCTCATATGAAAGTTATTCGCCCCGATAATTGCTGTTGACTCATAGCTAACGGGAAAGTCACAGAAGAGTTCCGTGAACTCAACGGCATCATACGGATTCTGGGTAAATCGATAGCCAGCACCGCCGCCGTTCCCAGGGGGGCCTATAAGGCCGTGTGGTGGCGCTGCCGCTGTCGGGGAGGATGGCAGCGCCTCAACGGAAGTCAGCGGTGCAACGCCGCTCGTTGGAGTGGTTGACTTCTTTGAACTTTGATTCCGGCCGGGAACTCTATTCCCGGGCGATTTTAATTGTGAAAGTTTCGCTCTTGCCTCGTGCTTCCTTAGGGTCCCGCCCGACGGGGTGGTGGCGGCCGGGGTGTTGTCCACGACAACGACAACTCCCCCACCAGTCGCATTGGCATTTCGATCTGACGCTTTCGGAATTCGCAACTTGGTCGGCTTCGAGGACATTTTCTTTTGCTTCTGCTGCTGCTTCTGTTGCTGTTGCTGTTGCTGTTGCTGCTGGTGATGGTGCTTCTGCTGCCGATGGTGGTTGCCTTTTGTTGTTCGTCTTTGATTGGATTTGTCGTCGTCCGGAGGCTGTTGGATTGCCACTGCTCCGTTGGTAGTTGCCCTTCTTATCTGTTGCTGACCAGAAGATGTGGGGTGATACTGGAAACTTTTTCTTCTATGTCCCCCGCTGCCGGTTGGGGTGTTGTTATTCTCAAATGTCGCCCGGCTGCAGGACGACGTCGACGATGATGGTGATGACAGCGATGAGGAGGAACAATTTGATGTGCCGTCTGTGGAATGGGCACGTCGTCGTTTCACTGTACCCGTAAACGAACTGGGCGAGTCCCAATCGTACACGGATGTCTTCAGAGTGCAACCGCCTCCCACAGAGGCGGTCGTTTCGTCAGCAATGACTCGATGTTTGTTGCCAGCGACACGTTCTTGTGGGAGCATCTTTCGCCAGAGGCGATCGAGAGTTGCTTTAACATGTTTCCTCTTGATTTTCGGGTGATACCCGCCATTGGATGAGCTAGACGCATACACACACGCGCGCTCTTCTTGGCCACACGCACGAACGAAGGATGTTTGTGTAATTAATTACGAGGACACATTTCCGGGATTTTTCGTCGGCACTGTTTGTCACATTTGGCGAGGATACTAATGCGTTTCATAAATCCTTATCATTCCTTTGGGTGGATGCTGTGTGGACAAGACGAACAGATAAACAACCATTTTTGGGGGGAAGCGGCCGTCGGATGTGGGCACTGTGCGACGACGTGGGGGGGTGTATATCAATTATTTGGACACGATTTGGGGGAGGCATGACTTGTGGGGGAGGAGTGACATGTCAAAGTCGTGACTCTTGGACACTGTTTACGTTTGTGCTTTTTCGTGTACAAACTGGGGGGGGAGGGAGAGAGAGAAAAGGGGGCCGGCTGTGTCTGAAAAGAACGATGAGGGGAATGCCCGTAGGCTTGGCAGAGAGATAGATCCTCCCCCGTGCCGGCAAACAGGCAGAAACCGTAACTAATGGTGACTGAGTGTTAGTTCATTTTATGGGCAAATTAATTGCGGAGCTTAGAGACGTCAAATTTGAGCACAAGGGGGAGCATGTGCCTTACGCAGGGCCATAATTCATTAAGTGATGATCGTAAGCGTTGGGATTTGAAAAAGAACTGACTGAGCAGCAAAGCGGAAAATCCTCAGGAGACGGGAATTCAGCGCAAGTGGTTCGGAAGGACGTGGACAAATCATCAGATGAGCGTGATTCGTCAAGGCATTTGACGGCCTGATACGGTCGGTGGAGATTTCAGGGAAAACACTTGGGGTACCTCAGGGTTGGAAAATTGACCACCTTTCTTTTTTTCAGATTTTACAATACAAATTGAGTGTACTTGTAATGCTTGCCGAGGAGAGCATGGGCGCACGATTGAATTCTGACACGGTCGGTGGAGATTTCAGGAAAACATGTGGGATACCTCAGGGTTGACAATTGACCTCCGTTCTTTTTTCGGATTTTACAAATTGAGTGTACTTGTAATGCTTGCCGACGACAGCATGGGGATGAAGCAGACGATTCAATTCAAAGACTCTTGGACCAAGGAAGGGTGTAATTTGATCGGAAGTGGGATGCCTCAGGGATGTGAGTAGATCCATGCACTTTTTTTAAGATTCTGACAGTTGAACGAACTTGTCGCTTTTTTAGCAGAAAATGTTGCTGTCTTATGGCGGAGATTCATTCAAACGAACAACTTGAATGTTCACAGGCAGGACGACTACAGGTCATTTAAGGACATCCTCCTCTTAAGCAAAAAAGCTCATTAAAATTTCTGTTGACTCCCATCTGACACAGACAGACAAGAGAATTCCCAAAAATCCAACCACACCGTCAAGGACTTCCTCCAAGGATCTCCCTCCCTCTGCTTCTAACGGTGATTTTAAAAATCACAAAAGCACTTCCTCACCTCAGATCGTCGCCGCAATGGAGTCTCAAAAGATTTTCAAATGATTTTCACTCGCTGCTTAGCCAGAGCCAGGGGGGGGGGACCGCGAGTTAACACAAAAAGGCAATTTCCCCCAAAAAAACAGAGAGAGAGAGTGAGAGGGGGGGGGGGGGGGGGAGAGAGAATTTTTCTCCTAATTCCCTTATAATTAAAATTCCATTTCGCGTCCTTCCTCGTCACAAAATCATCCCAAATGTGTTATTTGAAAATCCCCAAAGTCCCCAAGGCATCTCCCATAATTGCACATCCACTTAGCTTCCACCAGCGCGCTGGCATCGCCCTCCGAATGCAGCCATCTGGCTGATGGAGCACGCTACGCTACGCAACGCCACCAAGTAACATCACCCTCGAGTGAAACGAAAGAAAACAAGTCGGCTGCTGCTGCTGCTGCGGCTGCTTCAATATCCAAACCCCCTCGAATGACATGTTTTAATTTTTCGTCTTCTCTTGGAGACACGACACCCCGAGGGCTTGTGCGTGAGGGGCGGGGCACGTCTCTCGATTTGCACACGCCACCCTCTCGGTCGAGGAATGCCACAACACTTGAAAGTTTCAAAATTAAAGAAAAAGACGACGATCCCCAATTCGAATTCGAAACCGCTGTGAAGTTCGAAAATCGACTTCGTTCCCTGGAACATCGAATATTTGAGGACCGGGACCGGTGGTTAGGAGTCGAGACCATGGCAACTTTTGAAAAACGAAAAGCCACGACATCAATTGCAAAGACAACCGAGTGGAATGTGCAGGATAAGTGCAGGACGGGAGGGATTCCCTTCAGTCAGCCACAGATATTTCGTTTGAATCGACAAACGAGGACAAGAGGACGAAGGGCACTCCTTGTGTCTGTGTGTGTGTGTGTGTGTGTCAATGACGGGGAAAGATTGAAGTCAACTCTCAAGTTTGAAAGCGAACTGAATGTGTCTTCGGACGAGCGGGGTTTCTTTTCGTCGTCCTGCCAGAGTCGTCGGTGGTAAAGTGCTTAACAAATAAATGTCACCAAAGTGCATCACAGATTGAGGTTGAACATGGCGAGTGTAATTCACTATCCTTGCTGCGGGGAGCATGGGGCATCCGGACGAGTGGCAGAGACAGAGGTCACCTAGTTTGGCATCGCTTGAATGCACTCGAATGAGTCCTGTCCTGTGGCTGTGGAGGTAGATGAAGAGAGAGAGAGAGAGAGAGAAAAGTGAGGAATGTACGTGGTGTCCCTGGATAGTGGCCAAAAGGGATGTCTTTGAACTTCGCTTAGTGTCCAATAAAAACTGTACGAGCTAGACCCCGCGGTCGAAGCTATGGAGTGGCGGTTGTGAGCGACATCAACTGTGACCAAAGGACGACGGGTGGGGGGCAACGTAAAAGCATGCAATTCCTTGTTGCGTCAAAGACATACTTGATTTTTTGGCGAGAAGTGCAAGAAGGCATGCTGTTCCCCACGAGGACACAGTGAGCTGAGGACGATATGTTGTGTGAGGCAAAATGGATTACTAAGCGAGTTACTGTCACTATCATTGCGAGGAGCATGTGCATGTGTACAAGGGGAGCTGAGTGGGCTTTAATTTGAGGAAGGACATGAACACAGGGCAACGGAGACGGAGACTGAATGCAGCCAATCCACCGAAGAACACATCAAATTCGGAGGAGAGTCGAAAAAGGGGATCGAGGGCCTTTGACGATAATTGTTCTTTCTTGCCTCCGTTGGAGGAAAGGAGCGCAGGACCTCAGCGCTTAATCATTACGAACAGCTTCGATAGGAGCACATCGCATTGTCTGAAGTCAATGTGCAGTTTTGTGGCATTTGGAAGAAGGATAATCCTTAAGAACTAGAGCCACAGCTTTGACAGGAGCACATCGAGTTGTTTGGAGTCGACATGGAGAATCCGATGAATTGTTGGAGATTTCTTCAGAAATACACAAGATCTGGCAAGGGAGCAGTTAAGGATGAGGTTGGTCAGCAGAATATGCAACTTTTTGAGACCATCCAGAGCTGCTAAGGAAGGGCTCCGAGCTTGGAGTACGATTGGTTCAGAAGGTCCTCTAATTTCTGATGCGACCGATCGGGTGTATATCCGCCATGTTAACTCACTTAGCGTCGAGTGTCCACTTGTGAATAAGGCCATCAGACTGGCCAACAGACAGGCCATTAGACGGATCATCAGACTGGCCATCAGACTGGCCATCAGACTGGGCATCAGACGGGCCATCAGACTGGCCAACGGACTAGCCATCTGACGGGCCATCAGACTGGCCATCAGACGGGCCATCAGACTGGCCATCAGACTGGCCATCAGACTGGCCATCAGACGGGCCATCAGACTGGCCATCAGACGGGCCATCAGACTGGCCATCGGACTCGCCATTAGACTGGCCATCAGTCTGTCCTCGACAAAGCTCAACTCCCGTGAAATCCTCGCCAAGAGCCAATGACTCTCTCAATTACAGACCCTTGCCAGGACCCAATGAACACACGTTTCCCTCAATCACTGCCTTTCGCCAACTCAAAACTCGAAGTCATCCCACATCAGCTCCACACGCCGTCACTCGTCAAAGACTTCATTAACTTTCTCATTAAACTCTTTTTTTTTTCCACACTTTTCTCTCTCAAACCAATTGTCGCCGGTGTCCCTTGAAGCGCACAAGGACACACATCACATCCAGCCTCCGTCAAAATTCCGTTCCCGATCACATGCTGAGGCAATAACCTCGCCAGTGAGTCGTGACACGAGGCCAGATGCACCACGACGACGACGACGGAATGAAAATTCCTTTGATGACACACAAATGGAAAAAGAAATTCCCTCTGCCAAGCGGGCAACTTTAATTACATCACAAGGCCGCCGGTGCGCGACGCCGTACACAGATCGTGTGCATCCCTACCTCGAGCAATTAAAATCCTCTTGACATGGAATCATATTCACATGAACACACACATACACAGTCGAGCCTAGAGATCAGGAGGAGGCCAACCATAATTCAGTGCTTGATGCGCTGGTTTAGAAATTCAACTCCATTAAGTCGGGAGGATATCTTTATTATCTCGTCGTCATTCCGTTAAGACATCTGCAAGCCCACACACCCACGGCGACGCAGATCCCCAAATAAATGGCTCCAAATGGCGAAAGGATATATGAGCGGTTTAACGCCGGAGCCGACACACGACAACACACACCTCTCGTCAAATGAATCACCGCGCACTTGTTTCACTTTTTTTTTGTTTTGTTGTTTCCTGGTTTAGCACACACACACACACATACACCACATCACATCCTGGGGGAGTTTTTTCATAATTTTTCACAAGGACTCCAAGTGCACACTCCCTCCGGGGGAGGCGAGCACAAGTTAAATTTCACTTCACACGAAACTGACGGACAGTCGCCGTTGCCGCGGTCCGTTTGACGGATAGCTGGTGTTTGAACAAAATTCACTAAGCGATCCTTAAAATTCACTGGTAATCCTTAAACGAAGCATAATCCTCGTGATTGCTTGGCCCCGGTAATCGTTCGGACAGTGAGACATTTATTTCCGAGCGAAACCGCGACGAAACATCAACCGAACTGCGAGCGGAATGGAAAGGACTTCGTATCGGGAAAACGAGAGCAGAGTATATCGCCGAGGACTAGCGCGTGATGATGCGGTGCGGATGCGACAACCGTATGCAAACAGTGTTCGTTGTGGACTAACGCACGGAGTGACTTGCAGCCGCTGTCGCTGTCGGTGCTGCATGACATTGGAAACCACCCTCGCCTGCCGTTTGCCGAGTTGGGGGATGGTTATCCTTTTGCCATTACAAGTGCCGTCTGACCTTAGACGTTGGGAGTTGACGCCGGCGCGTTGGCATGTCAACAAATCTTCCAGTCGACGGTGGCGGCGATGACGCCGTGAGTGGGGTAGTGAGAGCTAAGAGTCCCCTCCGACTGGGGAAGCACCAGTGAAGGATATGTGCAGCGGTGGAGAGTCCTCTCGGTGGAGAGTGGAGAGATGCTTGTGCAGACTGTCCTTGAGAGGGGAGAATCAGCCCCAGCTGGAGGGGAAGCGCGATGGTTAGTCTGTCTTGTCAAAGGAACATTGATGCATTGTTATGCGAACAGGCAACCTCATTAAAAGGACATTTGAAGGATTCTTCGGGTTTGAATATCATGTCACATGGATCCTTTGGGATGGGATGGGACCATCATCCGTAATTGGCGTGGGAAGCTTGTTATGTTTTATTTCTCTTTCTTTCTGAATGACAAGGATAATGGCGAATGGATATAGGATATAAATTAGCGTATGCAATGGAATGCTGGGTGGTCGGTCAGAAGGGGTGGGAAAATGTGGTCAACCGGATTTGTGTTGAAGCCCGGAGGAGACAAGAAGTCAAATTGGACGAGGCAAATTGGTAAGGGAGCGTTTAAAGGGCTTAAAGCGACTTCGCCAATGTCCTTCAAAGTCAAACAAGGTTGCAATGCAGTCATTTGATGTGTTCATCATCGTCATCATCTTCTGACCCTCATGAGGTCGCAGGGCGTAAAAAGCGAACGATTCTGAAGACTTTTGCATTTGCAACTGTTGGGCGCCATTTTTCAATTGAACAGAGGACCATACTGTTCTTGATGGTGGTTACTTGAAAACAGGTGCCACATCAAAAGTGAGCACCTGATAACTAAAGCAACACATTATTCCACATATTGACCGCTCGAGTACGTTGTCGGGCGCCATTTTTCACGCCAACGGCTTTAGACGAAGTTCATCTTCAGAAAGGCGTCCCTGGTCGAAATGTAGCTTCTGATAAGGTTCATCCTCAAAAAGGAGCACCAAACATTGACCGCTCCAGAATGTTGTCGGGCGCCATTTACCACGACAACGGAGGGAAAGAAGCTTCAGACAAAGTTCATCTTCAGAAAGCCGTCCCTGATCGAAATGTAGCTTCTGATGAGGTCCATCCTCAAAAAGGAGCACCAAACATTGACCGCTCCAGAATGTTGTCGGGCGCCATTTACCACGGCAACGGAGGAAAAAGAAGCTTCAGACAAAGTTCATCTTCAGAAAGGCGTCCCTGATCGAAATGTAGCTTCTGATGAGGTCCATCCTCAAAAAGGAGCACCAAACATTGACCGCTCCAGAATGTTGTCGGGCGCCATTTACCACGTCAACGGAGGGAATACAGCTTCAGACGCAGTTCATCTTGAAAAAGACGTACCCGCCGAGGTTCGTCCTTAAAAAGGAGCACCTGGCACACATAGTTTCAAGGGTTAACCCCATCCAGTCTGTGGATCCAACAAGGCGTCTTCACACACACACCCTGCGCCTTGAATCCTTCAGCCACCTTATCCCCAAATCTTGCGTGAAGGACCCGAGCTTCTTTTTTACTTCAATTCCTTCTGCCTCTTACCCGCTTCGCAAAACTAAGCGCATCCTTCCAATTAACTGATAAGCCAAACTATTCTCGTAAATTCTTCAGGAATCCGAAAAACAATTTGAATTCTGTGCCCTTGTGTGCTTTTCGAAATTAAGGGGTTTCTTCATTCAAACCACCCCCTACCCCGGCCCACATCCTTTGGGGCGTATTCATAAATCCTTTCAAAAAACACTACAAACTACCCATACACACACACACACACGCACAGTCAAAGAGATCCCTCTAGCAGCGACAGACAGAAGAACATCCTTAGAGTGTGCAAAGCCATGCAAATGAATTTATGGCCAAAAAATAAAATTAAGTTCCCCCACATGTCCCGGGGAGACGAGGAGGGGGGCTTGATGTTGAAACAAACAAAAAAAACCCAGGCCCAACAACTATTATTGCCGTCATCCCGTCACACAGGCAGCACACACTCGCGCACACATTCCCGCACAAGGACAACACAGGATTAACATGAATATTATCACAATGGCGAATCAGTTATTCCCATGGGGGGACGCCGCATATAAATTCCAGACGAGGTCTGTGTGATAACGACGAGCGCCGGATGGAAGGAGATCGACGGGTGGTGCAGAGGCGCACAAAAAACGAAGACCGACCGAGTCTATGCCTAATTCAGTCGTCAGAGTCGTGGTCGTGGTCGTGGTCGGGGGGGCCAGGACGGAAGGGTTTCTCGTTTTTCGAGTGAGTGCGTCTTCTTTAAGCGAAAAGGACTGGCTGCCCGAGACATGGGGTTGATGCACTTGAACTTCTATTAAATCTCAATGAAGTCCTGCTCTGGCTGGCGGGTGTCGGCAATTGTCAGCTGAAAGTGAAGTGTTGTTCAGCCAGCGTTACGGGGGCGGTGTTGACACACAACGGGCGGACAAGGGTTGTGGGACAATGGCACGAACTCGGGGTGTGGCTGAAAAGTCAAGGCTTGCAGGTGAACGTGACTGACGTCTGAGTGAGCAGCGGCATAAATTGGAGATGTCAAAGTCAAACTGCTGCGCTGACGAGGATGTTATACAAATGAGAAGCTGTTACAAGGTCAGAAAGGGGGCTGATTTCGAAGAGTGACCATTTCGATGACGATGAAGAACATGCTACCCGAAGGTAGTGCCTGACGATTGACACGTTCGCGGACTGAGCGGCCTAGGAGCCGCTTAATTTTGTGTGTGTTTTGCTGGCACTTAATTTTCAACTCTCCCCGAACGTGTTAATTCAAGGAAATTTAACGAGAAACCAGGCGAAGTGACTGAAATAAGTGCCAGCTTATTGCGATTCGTGCTAATCTCCGAGTGCCCTAGTGTCGTCTGAACGAGTTGATCCATCGGTTGCAGTCTCGGTTTAAGTAACTCGGTCTAAGACTGAACTTCGCTGTAGTTTGGATGGATTACTGACGGTGAGCAGGGCCACTAGGTCGGTAAGTATGACCGCTCGCCCGTCTCCTCGACATCGATGGAGGCCCCAGAGGCCCTGCCAAGTGTTTGACGTGGGCATGATTAATAGGACGTGGGCATTCGATGTTATTATTGTCGTTTCAGTGACTTGAAGCCACGTAGACTCTGCTGAAGGCCACATCGCCTCCGATCAAGCTGACTATGGCTGCGAGGTGTGACAGATGGCCTCAGCAAGACCACGGGAGCAATGACAGCTTCTGGCACGTTGCCAAAAGCGCCTTAGTCATCCCAAACATTTCTGCTGTTTCCCTCCATTCGGTATAACAGAAAATACCCAAAAAAAGGACCATTCGCCAATAATTTCCCTCAAAAATGATTCACCACAACGGCCGCAAATGTAACTGCCGTTCCAACATTTAACGGATTTCCTCCTTCTTCCCAAATCGACTGTGAACCAGCCACTCATTCACTCCGAAAGTGAGGCAGTCGCCAAGTGTTCGAAATGAACACTGCCCGAACTTTTGTCCAGAATCGAAAAACCTGAGCCCATTCGAAGTAAAATTGTCGAACATCTGACCTCTGTTCCAACATTTAACGGATTTCCTCTTCTTCCCAAATCGACTGTGAACCAGCCACTCATTCACTCCGAAAGTGAGGCAGTCGCCAAGTGGTCGAAATGAAAAAAGTGGTGTCTGCCCGAACTTTTGTTCAGAATCGAAGAACCTGAGTCCATTCGAAGTAAAATTGTTCGACCCTCTGACCGAAAAATAAAACTGTGCTCACTTCGAAGTTCGATGCTTCGAAAATTACTCCGAAATAGCAGTTGTTGTTGCGGTTGTTTCGGTGATGAGATGAAGTGGTTTGGAGATACGATGTTCGACGCTAAGGTTCGACGGGTGTGTGTCGTGGAATCATTCGAACTCGAGATTCGGAACGGAGGGAAAAATGTGAATGGGTCTTATTTGGGAAACAAAAGGCACTCCATTCAAAATATGTCATAAATGCAAGGGGGTTGGGCAGGAAACTGGTACAGAGTGGTTCAACGGTTTGAGGACAGATTGAAAGCAAGTTTTTCTTTTAAATCGAGGGCTTTTTGGAGGCAAAGGCATGAACTCGGGGTGTGGCGTGACTGGCAGTCAGACGCCAGAGCTAATGCATGGAAAGGAGCAGGATGACTGGGAGATGTGATGCCGCTATCTAAATGAGGCGATGCAACAAGGTGAGAAAGGTCAGTCTCAAGGGACATCCCCTCCAACAACCGCATCCCGACTGAATCTTACAAACAGTCGTCTACTTCCAAAAGGAAACAACTCCCAAGTCCGCGAGAAAATGACTCAAAATGTCGCCTCCGATTGTGAGTCATATGCATTCGATGGAGTTCAAGACAATTTCAGCCAAAATCCACTTATCCCCTCATCCGCATCGCACACATTCCCTTATCCACCACCACCACCACGATGACGACGTATCCTTTGTGCGCCAGACAAACAAAATAACACTTTGATCCATTTAACTTTTCGCCACTCATCCATGACACGTTCGACATTTCAGTCCCGGAAGAAAAAAAATGCACAAAAAAAAGAACGGGTGCCGACTACCACCCCCCCTCCACCCCCCACACAGTTGCAGCATTTTATCTGCAACACACGACTCCTCGACTTGTGCACATCCTTTGTTGGGGCAAAATAACTTCGTAGTCAAATTCACAGAACAATCGAAATCAGTTTATCCGTGTTCTGCTCGCATAGGTGGAACGGCCACACAGCGCTGTGTCACGTCCCCGGCACCTAAGCCATTTATCTGCAGCTGCACGCGGTTTGACAATCGGGGGTGCGAGGCTTTAAGTTCGTCTCAGATATCTCGGCGGGGGGAGGGAGGTTCGGGGGGCCCCCCAAGCGAAGCGAGTCAAGATGTCATAAAACAGAAAACAAATTACATTTTCTCGACGAGATACATAGGTTTTACGGCTGAGTCTAGGACCCGGCGCAGAGGGACGCCAGTTGGCGGCAGTTGGGGGGACGGGGGGCCCGGTTTACGAGCCGTGATAAATTTGATTTCGAAAAAAAAAAGATGTGTCAGATCCGATGGCGGGGGTGGACTTGGAACATTTTAAGGGGCATGCATCGGTCTCCTCGTCTAGTTCTTCGTTTTAATTTACCCGCCGGACCTCCATCACTGCCTCTGGGGATGGGGGGCGGTAGTGGGTTGGGGCAAAACCTGAAAAATTGAAGGTTAAGTGGAAAGCGAACGGTTAGATCGATAATGCGGCCATTGGACCGATATGTCTTCGCGCACAGACAAAACCGACTGTAAGTGGGTGTAGTTCACACGGCAGCGGGACGGAACGGTTCACACAAGTTTTATTGCGGAATCCGTTCGTTGATTGCTTGTAGATTGCTCGTAGGTCGCTCGCAGATAGCTAAAGCGTGCGGCAAACGTTAGTCGTGCGTTTGATTGATTTTTTTTTTTTTTTTTTGTTCGGTATTAAAATGGCTTACGCTGTTTATTGGCGATGGATTTATTGTTGTTTCAGCGTTATTGGCTTTGGATTCGATTTTATGGGTGGGGGGGACGGTGGAGGGGACGGTGGGAGAAGAGGGGACCCGGGGTGAGGAGAGGACGGGTGTGCAGGAGACGATGGATGGCGTGGAGGTTTGGTTGAGAGCGCGGTTTCTGTTTCAGTTCGATTTTATGCGCGTGCAACGTTTGACTTGTTTATTGCCCCTATTATTGGTTTTGCCTTCGAGTGGCTTAGTGAAAGTGAGGCGAGCGCATTTGAATTGAGGTTACACGAGTGGTGGCAGTGGTTATCTAGAGAATCGATTGAAATGGTGGATTTGTCTTTTATGCGGAAGCGGTTGTGGTCACAATTGTGGTTAGGGAGTGTCATGGGGGTCAGCACCATCTAGCGTGAAGGCGTAGCGGATGCACAAACCATGGTGGTGGTGTCTTGGGAGCCGACAAGTAAACTTATCGTGTCCGTTGGCCGAGTGGGTTGATACGTCTAAACGCAGATAGGCATCCCCCTTTATCCACAGCTCGCGGGGTCTAGGTTAAGTTAGGTAGTAAGCGTAAGTCGGCCCATTGGGATACCAAGCAACTAGACTTAGGTAGGAATGACTGACTACAGAAGACAGTCACACTTAGGCCTAAGTAGGCCTATTGTTGTACCACACAGATTGACTTATGCCAACATTGGAACCAGTTGGTGCTTACGGCGACGCGGTTTAGCTGGCTTATGCTGACGCTGTCTAGCTCGTTGGGATTGTTGAAATAGTAGGTGTAAGTACCTACGACTTGCTAGAGCGCTACACGAGGAGAGTAAGTGATTGTGGATCGTGCGTTTGATAAAAGCCTAACCAGAGCTCCGTGGAGACATGGACAATTCCAAGACTAGGACTGTCACTTCCCCCGTGGAGCGCCCTAAGACCCTGTATGGAGACACCCGCCTAGAAATCTTACATAGATCCCTCAATCGCCCGCGATATTGCCAGTCTTTCGAAGGCAGTTGGTCCTTCTCCCAGGAGATGTAAGGAAGGGCGATCTGCGTCGCGGATTGGAGAGCTTTAAAGACATTCTTTCGGTAACGCACTCGATAGCTTGGACAGCCGAGGTAGTTAGACCAAGGTCCGATTGCAGTCGGACCGTAGAGAGGCGTGGCTCTACCACGTCTACCCACTAACCTAAGCCAAGGTAGAATGGACCAGTTTTTTGAGTCTGAGTGGTCCAGTGTAGTGTTTAAAAATCTAAAAAAAATGGTAGTCAATAGTCCCCTAAAGGGAGGTCACTACCGGGGACCATGCATCCAAACACGACAGTTCCTTCAACAAACGATACTCCTCCTCTCACGTGACTTCTAGAGAAAGCAACCATCTCATCCTCTCAACTCCTTCAATGCCCCCAGAGTTCGAAGCTTTACCACCTCCACAGAGTTCAATGACCCCCCCCCCCCCCCTTCCACCACTCAACTTTTGTGAGTCATTCAAACTTTTGTTTCCCTTTCCAAACGCCACACCGTTCCCAACGGCATTGTAAGCTCCACTGTCGATGGTCTAGTATTTTCCAATTTCATGCGACGACCCTCCCTCCCTCCCACACAAATCGACAAAAAAGAAATTTGTCAACAAGACACCGCCGCCACAAGGGTTGCCCCCAATTTAAACTGATATCCCTAACTCACATCACACCACCATCGCGCGCCCACTTGCCCCACCAAACCCAACAGCAAGACGGAATGAGAGATAGAGATCGAGAGAGAGAGAAAAACTGCTCAAAAAATCCAAATGAACCCCGGCCGCCAAAGTCCATCAAATCTAAGCCTTTTCATGGAGGGGGCTGGCCAACAACAACAACACTTCAAATAGTTTAACCAAATCCGACCCCAAAAGCGACTGTTTGTCAATCGGCATGATAGCGGCCACCTCGTCCTGGCGACACGCTGCCACCGATGCCTCCGCCCGCCTCATATCCGATTCCGTTTAAGCCGTCAAAGCCCAGGCAACCGAATCCGAATCGGAGGCAAAAATCCTTGGCGGCCACTGATCAATGGAAATTAAATTCATAAAAATTTACGACCCGAACATGTTTTGAATTTGAATTTAACAAGCGGGGCGCGGTGCCGCTCACCCCGGCCCCGGTCGCTGGGGATGCTGACTTTTGGGGATGAAATATGAATTTCTTCTCGGATGAGACACAGCTGTCTTGCCGGCATTTTTTTTTGCGGTTTTTTGTCGTTCTTGTGGCGTCTCCGCCGTCGGGTGCGTATGAATATTGTGAGAAGGCTGTCAAATCTACAAGAGATTATCGTAAATTTTCTTACGACCGACATGAGAGGAGGTGTAGCGAGGGTTGTAAATTTACATTATCATTTGGGGAACACACCACACTCGCAAGCACACACACACACTTGCTCTGCAACATTCACTCGGAACTAGTGCTGCTGCCGTTGTGGTCAAATAAACTTGAGGCAAAGTTTACGAGGGTTACAGCAGCAGAGGGCGAAGGTCGACTGACGATGTAGAGTGGGATTAATTGCTGCCTTGAGGTTAATTACTTGTGGTGTTGGAGGCTGCCTTCGAGATGGAGTCAAGCACGTATGTGACCTTAATGCTGACGAGGGGGTTGCTCGACTGTGTGAAGGGGTTGATGAGGAGAGAGATATCTGTGCAGCCGGAAGGGTTCATTTATTTTCACAAAATTTCAATTAATTTTCGTCCAATGATGGGATGTGAGACGGAGGACTGGAATGGGTGGAGATGGTGCATCGAAGAGATGTGCATTGAGTGGGTGGGAGGCTGTGTCATCTTGGGGGATAGGAACCAGCTTTGTGTGCGAAAATGTACGTAGCTGGGCGAAACTGTAAGAAGCTGGCCGAAACTGTAGAGAAGAGGCCAAGAAATGTCGTGCTGACGGTTGCGACCGTGCCAAGCAAAGAACAAGAAAAAACTCCCAACGTGACCAACAATTCGGGGAATTCCCTCTGATTTCGCTTCAAACAAGGCCCTTGATTGCCCACCCAATCAAGTGGAAGTAGAAACCTCTCCTTTCCAAGATCAAATGTCCAACAAAACCCTCGGCCATCTCTCCAACTATTTCCACCTTCAAACGAAGCACAAGGCAAAAGACAATCGAAAAAAAAGGGAAACAAAACCAAGCCCACTCACGCTTAATGATTTGTTTGAACTTCTAAAACTGTTCAAAGGGCATTCTCCCCCCCTCGTCGTCACGTGAGCCGGCTATCTCGGGTGGAAATCGAAAAGAATTAACAACAACTTCAGTTAACACGATTTCCCACACTTTGATGCGACATTTCCTCGTCTAATTGCGTTAAAAATGGAATTCCTGCCCCTCCTCGCCTCCACCTGCCGCACACAAAAACGTTTAGCATTTCCCCCCACCGCAACCCCAAGCCAAGCCCACTTAAGGTTAACAAAAGTGTTCTCATTCCCTTCAAACGTGTGACAAAAGCCTATAAATTAAACGTCCTTAAGGACATTTCCCTGCTCGTCGGGAAGGAAGAGTTGCAAAAAACCAGCCACCGCCAAGCAGGAGGGAACCGTATGAGCAATCTTCCGTTTCGCTTGAAACATTATACCTGCGAGACATTCATAAATTCCCCAAAGCAGCGGCAGGACGTGAACGTCTCCCTCGCAGGAAGTTTAAAAGGACCTCCAAAGGAGTTTGAGTTTATGCATGAAAATCAAATGTAAGGCAATCAAATAATAAGAAGAAGCAACACACACACACAAACAAACGCGCGCGAGCACAGAGAGATACAAGCAGAAGGGGAGAGAAAATGAGAGAAGGACCCCACTCGGAATCAGATTTGACTGTGGCAAGTGTGTCGTCTGCTACACACAATTGTAGCCGTCACTTGAGCGAGCACATTCTTGCCGCCCCCCACTTGGGTGTCCTTTACGCGACGGGCGACGACGCCGCGGCGATAGCAACTCTTCGTCGTAATATCGGCACTCATTGTGTGCAGTGTTTCCTTTTTGCATTGTCCTTGCCGAAGGGGGGGTTCATTTGCTCTCTCACTCTCTGATGGAGAATTTCACCACAGCTCTCCGGAGACAGGGAGAACTGAGAGACGAGCACTCCGCTATGACACCACGTGTGAGAGAGTGCAGAGAGCTGCTGCTGAAGGACTCCCGGGCGAAGGGCGCCTGTGCAGGGATGCTTTAATGGGAAATCCATACTTTTTGCGAGATTCCCTTCGCGGTGACATTCGCCGTGGTTGATTGTGGAATGCTCTCCGTGAGACGCTGAGGCGGTTTGAGAGAGACCTGGAGTGGAAGTGTTGCCGGGGGACTTGAAAAGGAGCGACCATTGAATGTGGACGGGATGATGGTAAATTTATGGCTTTGGGTCAGATTTCAGAGGGCCCTGTGGTGTATCGTAAATCGTTCAATGCCTTTTTTGGGCGACGCTACAGCCATGAATGGACATGAGATTCAATCAACAAGACTTCCCGGAACCCTTCTGAACAGTCGTCTGTGCGCACGTATTAGCGAACGTATTAGCGAACGTATTAGCGAACGTCTCAGCGAACGTCTCAGCGAACGTCTCAGCAAACGTCTCAGCGAACGTCTCAGACCAGCGTTGTGACTTGAAGAATTCAGCGTGGTCATGCATCCGTCGATGGAGGGTGGAGGAGAAGATTCAAACACGAGCTGTTCAGCGACATGGGTCTAGTAAGGCTTCTAGAGACACAACGCCTAAAGTCGAGGGCATGGACAAATTGTCTCAGTCTCCTGGTGTCATCGACGCCGAGCAAGTGGAAGAGCGGATGAGAGGAAGCGCACGTTTGACACGAGAGGAGGAGGACTTCAATCAACTTGCTGAACCGGAGGCAGCTAAGCAAACATCGTTCATCGCTGGAGAGGCTGGTTGTTTGAAGCTCAGATCCGTCACAGACTGTGGTGAATGATTAGAGGAGACGGTGCTATCTTGTCGGGATCGTCTGTGATCATACGAACGTCTCTTGATCTAGCGCCTATGTGGGCTAAGAAGACAGTAGGCGACAGATTGAAGTCCTAAACGATGGAAGGTAGAAGAGATGACATGGTACACTGCGATGGGTGGCACAAGATCCAGTCGTAGGCCTCCCTGTCGTGCCACCAAGTCTTAGAAGAGACGACGCAGCCCAGTCTGTCGTGAGGCCCAGTTGTAGAAGGGAAGACGCAGCGCTCTCTGTCGGGCGATCCAGTCGTAGAAAGGAAGACGAAGCCCTCTCTGTCCGTCGACCCAGTCTTACAAGGGAAGATGAAGTCCTCTCTGTCGGACGACCCGGTCTTACAAGGGAAGACGCAGCCCTCTCTGTCGTCCGATCCAGTCGTAGAAAGGAAGACGAAGCCCTCTCTGTTGGGCGACACAGTCTTAGAAGGGAAGACGAAGCCCTCTCTATCGGGCGACCCAGTCTTAGAAGGGAAAACGCAGCCCTCTCTGTCGGGCGAACCAGTCTTAGAAGGGAAAACGAAGCCCTCTCTGTCGGGCGAACCAGTCTTAGAAGGGAAAACGAAGCCCTCTCTGTCGGGCGACCCAGTCTTACAAAGGAAGACGAAGCCCTCTCTGTCCGTCGACCCAGTCTTACAAGGGAAGATGAAGCCCTCTCTGTCGGACGACCCGGTCTTACAAGGGAAGACGCAGCCCTCTCTGTCGTCCGATCCAGTCGTAGAAATGAAGACGTGGACCTCTCTGTCGTGCAAAGGAAGACCCTCTCTCGTGCGATAGTCGTAGAATGGAAGATGTGCTCTACTTGGGAAGCGGGGCACAGGACCAAGTCAGAGAAGGACCTGTAGTACCACCAAGTCGTTAAAAAATCAGTTAAAGACGTTTTCTCGATCAAGTCAACCAAAAAAGTGGTTGTCTACAAGCAATTGCCGCAAAATATGAAAAGCCCGCGTCGCGCTCTGTGGGTTAAATTTCAGTTTAAAGTTCACTCAATCCAATTACCATCAAAAAACGCATTCGTTCAGATTAAATTAGTGCGCGAACAGCACTCCATCAAGAGCCATGATGTTTTCTTTTAAAATTCTCACGCTCCAACGAACCCGCACCAAGCGCTAATCTCCACAAATGCGCCGCCCCCCCCGCCCCGACAGCGAAAGGATGGAACTCCTTAGAGCAGAGCACTCTCCACTGACAACCAGCCCGTCGTCCATTATCCTAACTAGTTTTAATTGTCCCCACTGACAAAGGCAATTTAGGGGGAAATCTTCCGAAAACAACACGCCAGCTTGTCTGTGTGTTTCCTTTCTCCTGCTTTTTTATCCGACTTTTCGAGCACCGGGCTGGCACCTAAGAAGGACCTCGCGCTGCAGTGCCGTCATCAAAAGAAGAGGTAGACTACTGACGAAATAACAGCGCACAAAGTACACGGCATCTCCTGTCTTCTCGACGACGGCAAGGGACGACAACGACGACGACGACGACGACATCGTTCGCAGACAAATAGGCTGCCTGACTTTCAACACTCGCTGGGCGCACCGACTTCCTTTCCTTTATTCCGACATTATCCACCATTCCATCGGTCGTTTCTGCATGCGGCTGTCATTCGAGAGGATGATGTTGTTCCGTCAAAACGACAACTACAACAACGACGACGACGACAGGGGGAGACAGGGGATTCCAGGGAAAGCCAGAGAAAGCCAGGGAGAAGCCATCAGCGAGAGCAAGAAGCACCACCAAAGGCAACAACACAAAATCATAATAATAAAGTGAAACGACGAGGAAACTACTTAATCAAGGACTTTTATCACGGAAATGGATCTCCTGTACAATGTGTGCACACTCACTTAAACGACTCTTTTCAGAAGGAGGAGCGCGCGAGCGAAGAGCGATGCGGGGACGACGATGGTGGCGCAGTGCCGCGCGCCCAAGGTGGTGAGGGAGATCGTAATTTGTGTTAATTATTACGCGAACAAGAGAACGTCGAGGGGACAGTAAAAACGAAAAAAACAACAAAAAAGAAAAGAAGAACACACACACAGAGCGACAGAGAGAGAGAGAGAGAAACTAACACTCACCTGAATTGTTTCCTGGGCGGAATACTTTCGATTGTAGTCGACGTTGTTTGGCATGACGACGGCTGCTGCGGAGCGGTGCTTGACGATTGTCTCGAAGATAAATCCCGTGATAAATGATGATAAGCGACGCAATCGAGTGGAAATTAGTCAAAGGAGTGACGAGACCAAGCCGCTGTGTGTGTGGAGGCGGTGGTGGTTTATGATGTGTTTAGCCAGCGAGTGCTGTCACATGATGTCGATGAGAGGTGATGCGGCTAATCCTCGGCGTCTCGGTGTCATGTTGACTGCATGATTCATCGGGATGGCTGGTGTTTCACTGAAAAGACACGAAAAAAAATGAAGGAGATCAGAATGGGAATTCGGTTGGTGTAGCATAAAGCGATAGAAGGAGCATGGGATTTGAGGGCGGGGTGCACAGCAAGCTGCCACCGTTTGGCAGTCATGGGGAGACTGTCAGGGGATGATGCTCTGGTTGGGTGGGAGGCGGCGGTGAGGTCGTGGGGGGAATCGCAAGTAAAGACGGCAGGAAAATGTGGGGTGGTTGGGAAGTTTTTTTTTTTTTTTTTAAGACAAAGCGAGGAATCGTTGTCGATTTTGCCGTCGCGGGTGAGGAAGACGAGGCTGTAACTCCAAGGAGAGGTGTGGTGAAGAAGGAACTGGGGCCGACAAGGGACGACAAAGACCGACAAGGGACGACAAGGACCGACAAGGGACGACAAGCGCCGACAGGGGCCAACAGAGAACTGGACGTCTAGAGCTGAACTTAGGAAACTATCGCCGACAGGGCACGCTATCACTTAAACAAAGAACTGGACGTCTAGAGCTAAACTTAGGGAACCATCTCTGCTGAGCCTCGAAGGACAAGAAGTCTAGAACGAGGGACAAGAAGTGCAGAACGAGGATGATCCAGGGAGATGACGTGACGTGACTTCATCTTGAGCTGACTTAGGTTAGGTTAGGTAGTTGGGCTGCCAGCGAAATCGCCAGGACACTTAGACCATTGTGATACCCATAGTCAGACTACTACCACTGATCGACAACTCCAGTGATAGCGCCGTTAATTTGATCCCAACGGCAAATGGACCAGACTGGACCAGATTTGAAAACTCGATAAAAGCGTTTTAACTTTGCTTTCACTGGAATTCGAACCGGGGACCGCTCTAACCAGGGGCAGGCACTCAACCAACGGCGCCATCCAGCTGTTAGAGTGTCCTTCCTCAAAGAGGGAGTCTAGAAGGGGGGTCTAGACGAAAGGCCGGCCTCGACAGCTGAAGTAGGAGAACAGAAGACGCACTGTTGGCGTCACCCCGAGTCTTGTCCGAAGCGACTGATGGCACCATCTCGACGAGGAGATGACAAGACAGTCCTCAACCTGCTAAATCCAGCGAGCTAGGCGACGACGAATAGTGTTCTGGCGATTTCACTGGCACTCCACTCTACCTAACCTGGACGACGACGATCACAAATCGAAAAAAAGCACAGATTTCCCTCCTCTCTCAAGAAACAGCGAAAACTTCATTTAACTTCGCACATTCCTTGAGACCCCCTTGTCTCCCAGAGACCTACCCCCCCTTCCACCCCACGACTGGGCAACATCAGGCAAAAATATTCTCACAACGATGGCTCGTAAGGGAGATGGAAACAAGCCACCGTTCCGCTGGTAGTGGCGCGCCAGCATCAGAATTCGTATTCTTATCACAACAAACCGAAAAAAACCAACAACCCCCTTTCGCCACACGGGCACGCAATGTAAAATGATGCCCCCGTCGAATCCCGGCTCCTGTCCCAGTGCCACTTTCACCCCTCACCTCAGCCCACACCACCCCGCCCCCTCAGTCATTGCTGCATTTCCTTATTTCTGTCCTCCTTCTCTCCTCTCTTGTTTACTCACGCCCGCACCGTCATCCTTGGCATCCCTTGGTCTGTTGTTGTTGTTTCCCTTGAAGCGAAAAACTTTCAGATTCTGTGCCAGCACTCCGGCTCCGGCTGAAGTTCGCCCAACTTTCACCATACGCACTTGGCAATTGAAGCGGCAGCAGCAGCGATGGATACCTTACGCCTTTTTGGGTTGATTTCCCAGCCAGCATCGAGGGGTGGTGGCAGCACACACACACACCGAATCCCAGCCGAGGACGGAGAGACGAGGTAAATAGAAGCAAAACGAAGAAGGAAAAGAAATCTACGTGCCTAGACTAAATTTATTGCTTCTTTCAACCCCCGGGAGCAGTGCTCGACTCGGATAGATTTGAACTCCTCTCCTCTTGGCGCACTCTTATAGATTTGCGGCACGTCGCGCAGCAGTCCTGACGCCGAGATAAACTCGCATTCGGCTTCGGTTGCCAGCTACAAAGGCCCGATAATTAGGAATGAAAAACAAAAGCCAGCCCATTTCTGTCCGTTGATGGGGGGCGCGCTCCCCCCCTTTGCAGCGGCACTGCTCCAGTTATCAGTCATTTATCCTGGGATTAGCTGCAGCCGGGGGGAGGGTGCCTCCACCACCGCCGAAACGTGACTTTTTTGCCACAACGAAACGAGGACAATTTGGGACGATACCTTGACGTGTACATCGGAGCTTAATTGTTTCGTAACACGTGCCCCCACCGTGACGATGAACGCCATCATCATCATCCCCTTGATGCAGCAGAAACAACAACACCGTGCTTGACACTGAACGAGCCGTCGGGTGGCAGGGGAGATGGCCACCCGGTGAAGATATCCTGTCTCCTTGTGGCAGATAATGTGTGGCAATATGAACAATTTAGGTCGGCTTAGATGGGAGAGAGAGAGAGAGAGAGAGGAAGCAGATAACGTCAATGGCCTTTGGGCTGGTGGCACAGTCTTTCGCCGCATGGCCTCGAAACGGGTTGGGCAATTAATAAACAGGGAATTACAAGGATTCCAGGCAATAGTCGTTAAAGTCAACGAGCAGTCGTCTTGAGGAAAGCGCCGCAAACGGAACCGGAGATGAACTGAGAAGCACTGCTGTGGTGACCTTGTCAATGATGAACAATGACGATGTGTGGGGAAGGACATTAAGGGGCTTGCCGAGAGTGGAGGCGGTTAACAGCTGTCCACGGTGGTTCTCGCCAGATGCTGACGGACTAGGCGCTCATCAAAAGGAGCTTATTTAAGAAAGGGCCACGGAAAGGGAGCGTCTTAGTCTCAAGCAAGCAACTACTTGACTATGGGACATCCAAAGTCATGCTTCAAGGCATATGGCGGGCATTTTGGACGAGATTTCAGAGGATTCCGGGAAAAAAGTGGGAAATGGGAAGGAGGAGAGAAGATGGCGAC
The DNA here is from genome assembly GCA_907269125.1 of Eristalis pertinax. Taxonomy (NCBI): domain Eukaryota; kingdom Metazoa; phylum Arthropoda; class Insecta; order Diptera; family Syrphidae; genus Eristalis; species Eristalis pertinax. The sequence goes on from OU026148.1 coordinate 7,833,090, forward strand.
ACGGCGATTGAGAGTTGAAGATTTACAGTCCGTGGTGGACGGGGCCTCAACCAGCAAACCACAGCCTCTTGCTAGCTGTGGCCGCAGCTGATTGAGAATCCGTTTTGGACCAGGATCACAACCAACAAGAGCGGTTCTGTACATCGTTGGCTGTTGGAGATTCCGCGCTGAACCAGGACCACAAGCAACAAGAGTCGGTGGCCGCGGTTCTGTACATCGTTGGCTGTTGGAGATTCCGCGCTGAACCAGTACCACAAGCAACAAGTGTCGGTGGCCGCGGTTCTGTACATCGTTGGCTGTTGGAGATTCCGCGCTGAACCAGGACCACAAGCAACAAGAGTCTCCAGCAGTCATGGCCTCTCACTGTTTAGCTGCCTCCATTCCAGCACCAGCTCGTGACTCGTCGTCTGAAGCAACAGGAATTAAAGGCGTCTCCATCTAAGCCCACATTCACGTCGCTCGCAATATCGACCAACAGCAGCAGCGCCCCCAATCAACAAATCAAAAGTTCAAAGCTCCGTAGATTCCCATGCACATGCCGGGAAACAACTCAAAAGAAAGACCAACGCATAGCCGCCCCCCAACCCCCGTTCAATTATTCATCACTCGATGGTTAGATTGCAAAAAGAAGAAGAGGAAAAACCACAACCCACTGCTGTTGCTGGCATACTTGCTCACCCCCACACGCAGTGCAGCAGAAACAATTCCCAGTTGCACGTCGATAGCGTCCACCCTCTGACCACGAGCCGGCGTCGGAGTCGGAGTATCGCCCCCAAGGGAGTGCGAAGTTCACGGCTAAGATAGACGCAGTCATTGGTAGCCCTCCCTTCGGAACGGCAGCCGAACACAAGAAATCCCTTAAATTGATCCAGCAACCAGCTGAAGTTTCCCCGAATTTCGGGGTGGTAATGAGTTAATTCAATCTGCAACTGCAGCAGCAGCCACATGTCTCTCTCTGCAAAGGCACTTCATCCATTCATCCATCCCTCCATCCATCCATTCACCACCCCTTGACCGCCACGAGGAGGGATACATTTCTGCTTTTTTTTTTCGTTTCAGGTTTATTGCATACTTCATTAAGTCCATTAGTCAAACAAACAGACCCCAATGGCTGCCCTGGTCGAAATGGGGGAGTGACTCCGCTGCTTCAACATATTTTCATCCGCTTTTTTTTTTCGTTTTGTTTTCCTTCGTCTATTTGTTTTGTCGGTCCCGCCGAAAAAGGATAACCCCGCACCGGAGGAAGGCGAGGGAAGAGGGGAGAAAAGCAATAATTGGAAATCAGCATGAGACGTCTCCACCAACAACCCCGCGGCGCATCGATAAGGGATGACGGGTGGCTGGGAACGACGAAGAAGACTCTGGTAATTCGATTAACCGCCGAGTAGTATGGACGGGGGGCCAAAGAAAGTGCATACCCTCGCTTCGCTGCCCCTCGAAACGTCGAAAACAACTCAAAACACCGAAGATGACACAACCCCGGCGCAGTGCTCAGCACAAAAGCCACTCCAGCCGGGTCGGGGTGAAAACAAAAGGCGCACAAAACACATTCCATCATCATTACGACAATAACCAGGTCTAATAGTCGCCTCGCAACGAGGACAAGAGACGGTACTTGAACCCCCAAAAACGTCCACACCACCACCACCAGACAGACAGAAGGAGAGACAGAGAGAGAGACCATCACCATGATCCGAGACAAGATTACATTGACACCAACGCAACCGCCCGCCCGGGCGAATGGATGAGATAATCATTTGGGCCGGTCCATGCCGCCCCACTCGAGTGGCGAGGGGGCGCACAAATTAGTCACATTGGATCATATTTCGATTGTCAGAGGATTACAAGTGTCAGCAGGGAGACCATATGGACTCGGAAGTCACCCAGCACCCGGCACCTACCAGCTTCAGTTGGTTTTGTATCCACATTCGCTCCTGGCACTCATCCGACCGGCCGCTGTGTGTGCATTCGCATTGTGTACGCCGTCCTTGTTGGCGCCATAAACACATAAATCCCTGAATCACAGAGGAGACGAGACGCAGCCGTTGGTTCTCTCGTTTAACTTTTCAATTTACTCGATTATTGCACGCTTGCACTGCGTGAACTGCATTCTCCCCGCCAAATCGACAAACACACACACACACGCGCAACGCACTCACTCACTGTCCCCCCTCCCACGGAGTTGCATTACACGCAGGGACTATGGGAATTTTCCTACAAAACACTACACAACAATTTTTCCACACATTCCCGACGATTAAGCAAAACGGCGGCGAAAACCACGGCAGAAAAAACGAACAAGGATGACAACTTGTCGCGAAAACAACAACAAATGGGTTGAGGGAATCAAATCGCGCACCCTCACGAGACGGACAACAGAGCGGTACACAAAGGATGCGCACAACAACACCACGAAACCGGTCGCAACGGATACCGAACGTAAACTGAGAGCACTAACCAGTCAGCTCCGCGCTACCCCTTCGCAATGGGGGCAGAGGCCAGAGCCGCAGAACATCGAGAGAAAGTCACGGAAGTGAAAGGTGAATTCGGGAATTTCTCTCTGAGAGTCACAAACGCACACAGAGAGAGAGAGAGAGAGAGAGAGAGAGAGAGAGTGCGAATCAAGGATACACGAATTTGTCGTCGACTTTTATGCGGAGGAAGTCGGTTAGATGCCAGCCAGTCAACTACCCTTGCGGGTGCACTATTTGACACAAAAGGGCAAATTGTTGTCGTTGTCGGCATTTGCCAGGAGTACATCGAACAGGATGTGTCCTGATCGAGGGTAGGCGAGGTGTGTGCTCTTTCACTTTGCCTGGTGTCCTTGCGAGTGGAAATTCCTCTAGTACGACGACGGGGGGTTGGTGGTTAGTGTTGCGAATGGTGGCAGGATTTTAGTACTTTCTCCAGGAAGGGAGGATAAAAATGCTCCGCTTTGCTGGAGATGGTGACGTGAAATACTCAATTTTGAATAATCACCAATATCTCGAAAACGTTGCCCTTCTTCGGTATCCAGAGAATGAAATGACGCTTCTTTTGAGCCGAAAAGCATGCCGCTACGGCCAGTAGGGGCTGAGAAGTGTCCGAGAAGGTGACCAGAAAAAATTCATTTTGCAAAACCGCCAATATCTCGAAAACCGTGCGTTTTTCGGCGTTGAACCCCTCTGGAGAGTGCAGCAGAGAATAAAATCACTTCCCAAACCCATTTGCGCCTCGGCAACACTGTCTATCGAAAGCCCCCCTACACCCCACTCACCGCTGCGATGACGACAAAATTGCACATGATACGGCGGCACCTTGCCAACTCATCCAACTGAACACAATGCCCTTCATTGTGTTGCAAACGAAACAAAGTGTTCCGTTAAATAACCCTAAATAGTTCGGAGTCCTTTAACCCCTTCCTCGATGACATGTTTGACATCGGCTCTCGTGTGTGCCCGTTCACTTGTGGTGAATATGCGCTGCCTCTCAAATAACAACAACAGCGACCAGGCCGGATGCCAGCAACTACACTGGTTGGCTATGCAACCATCACTCATTGTTTTCGTTCCCTTTTTTACCCGCAAAAAAAAAGTGATTTGCCAGCAGGAAGAGCTCCTTTGAGACACACAGCCACACGGAGGGGGAGAAAAATTGCAGAGAACATCAGCTGATGATGACGATGTCAATAAAGTTGACATGCAAGGCATACACTGCACCACATGGCCACCGCCACGCCACGCCACGCCACGGGAATCTTTTGAAAATGAACAGCAGGACAAAAGGTGAAAGCAACCGGAAGCAATGTGCACCTTAAACCGAAGTCTCTTGACGTCGTTTTGCCCTCTCAAAGGCAGTCTCCGACCGCCGACGTCCATATGTCGCGCTCTGGCTGGCTGAAGGAGTGCTAAATCACTCGACGAATCTCCCGGGTGCACTCGCCGTGCTACAGTCTAAGCGACTGATGTTAGCTCATGTGTATCGCACCGCCTCCCACTGCCGTCACCGCATTGCTGCGGGCGTTTGCAGAATCTACCACGAGAAGGGGGAGGAAGCCCAGCCTCGACACGGCATCTTGCATGTTATCCAATGAACCGCATTTCCCTGCCAACAACTTGACGAAAACAACACCATCGCTGGTGGTCGGTCGCCGCCGGCAGAGAGCCCAAAGTTCAACATGTAAATGAGGCATCAAACCGTGCAGTGTACACACGGCCACCCGGGGCACGAACAGATTTATCGAACATGAGCCTGACCTTCAACCAGCCGCTCACGTAACCCCAGACATGTCGCACTTGTTCGAACAAGGACATTTCTCATCTCGTGACTGCCCAAAAGCCACAATGTCAGGATGCCTGCACGCGCCCATCCCACCGGCCAGGTGCGAACCATCATCGATGCCAATTTGTAAAGCACCTGCCGCAGCCCCAAAGCCACCGACCAGCACCCAGACGACGACACCAATGATGGCTGGCTGGCTGGCTGGCAATTTGTTAGAGTTAATCGCTCGGGATGAAGTTGCAATTAAACGGAGAAAAAATCCTGGATCCAGTTACCGGCGCGTAATCCTTTCATGTACTCGGGGCCCCATTTATAACCGAGCGTTATGCTTTAGAGTCTGGAGAGGATCTTAGACATGACCTTAGGTCGCCTGCATCCGGAATTCGTTCAAAATGCAAATTAGGGTAACCCCACTCGAGGACACCACCAGCCGACAAGGGTGCTAATGAAACTCAGTTATGCTCACGTATTTTTCATAATTTTCCAACTCAGCGGACACCACCCCTCGCAGCAGAGCAACAACCCCAGGCAGTCGCGTAACCCCCGGGCGGAGACTGAGACTGCTCGTGGAGGTAATTTGCGGTTTATAAGGCGTTCGCCGAGAAGCATCGAGCTAATTTCTAATCAACGTATCGCATTTCAGCGGCGACATCGAAGACGACGACGGTCAATGGGTGAAGGATAAAACGACGGCGACCAACTGGAGTGGAAGACGAGCATGGCATGGGCGGGCTCCTTATGCTGCTGTCAATTAGCACGTGTTGAAAGGGAATTACTTTACAGTTTGCCAGTAGATGGCGGGAATTTGCGGATTTAAAGGAGCGAAGAAGTTGCCGAACGGTGGGGGGAGAAGGAGATCGGCTTTGGAACTCATGATGGCCATTCGAGGTGTAGTTTGAGTTGCCTGAATGTGAGGCTTATGAAGCGACTGTAGGGACAATGGACAGAAAGCTTGTTTCTGAACCTGAACGTGGGCAGTCTCTCCACAAGAGAATACACCACCGGATACAGCAGACAGTGAGGAAGAAGTCAAATTTGTTACTTTTTGTCACAAAACGACATTCATTGAAGGAACACGAAAAAGGAGATGTCTCGTTCGACTTAAAGGCATTCGTTTTAGGGGGCAATTGTCAAGAGTAACAGCAGAGAAGTGCAACTGCAATTTCGAGCTCGTAAAGGAGTCTGTCCACCTCGGGGCAAACGTGAACTCCATAAACGACTTCACAGTGGAGATCCGACGTAGAATCGCCCTTGGCAACCGGTGCTACGTCGGTTTGTCGAAACAACTGCGCTCAAAGCTCCTGACTCGAAGGACAAGCATCATGCTCTAGAAAACCCTTATTTTGCCAGGGGGATGGAGCCAAAAACTGGACGCTAAGCAAAAGAGCAGAGCTGATTCTTGTTGCCTTCGTCGGATATATGGTCCCATCTGCGAGGAAGGTGAATGAAGGAGAAGACACAACCGCGATCTCTACGAGCTGTATCGGGATGTTAATGTAGTCCGGAAGGCAAAAATCCGTCGACTGCCTGGCGCGGCCACATCGAGCATATGGACATCAACGCTCCAGCTAAGCTAAATTAAAAAACCGCTAAAGAAACAAACCGTGCGATATTCAAAACAAAATGTATTGGATTAACAAAGGGTCTTCGAATCCGAGCCTCCTGGTTCGAGACGCAGAGGCGGACCGAATCTCCGGTATAAAGACCAAGTAATCGCAGATGCAAGACAGATTGGCCTTGATGACTGGAAGCAGCGTGCCCAGTCATGACCGTCAATGACGGAAGGCAGCAGTTGCTTCTGCTCGGTCCCTCCATGCGTTGCCGGTCTGTTAAGTGAGTAAGAAGGAGAAGAGAAGTGGACAACAGCCATCAACCTCCACCTCAGCCAATTGAGTGGCACTACCAGTGAGCAGCTTTCGCAGTAAGAAGTCCCTTACCAGCAATAGTTCACGTCTCTCGGCAGCCAAAAGATAACAGACGCATACACAGTCAGACTACTGACAGAAAGAGGAACAAGAGTATTCACTTATTAGAAGAAAGCAGCGACCAGGAGCTGCTCACTTTAGAGCGCATCACTTTACATGTCCCAGCAGGCAACCACCAGCAGAAGAAAACACATTCACTGAAATCCATACCACTAGGGGAGACATCACAAGTCAGACACAGGAACAAGCAACTATGAATGAGGAGTCTAAGCCGAAGCCCGAGCATCAGCCAGGAACAGTCAAGAATCAGTAGATGGCAGGGATTGCCGAACAGCAGCCTAATGTGCGCACAAACGTACACATTGGCAAGCGGAGTGATCCCGAAGAAGAGCCAGTTTTACGGCTTGAAAGACCTGAAGGAGGACTGACTGAGGATTTTGCCAAGATGTGGCTGGTCTTGGGCAAGAAAGACTTATACGCCTTCTCCTTGTCGCTTCAGTTCAGGGGTGACTGTCTGCCTGTGATGCTCAAGGGTTTGTCGAGGATGAGGGACCAGCAAGACTACTTCATTGAAACTATATCCAAAGTCAAACACATGACTTAGACGCTGTGACCAAGCCTCGAATTCCACCAAGTAGCTAGAAATACTCAAGCAAACCAACAGATTGCTAGAAACAGCACACAAATGCAAAACCAAACACAATAACGAAGCCAATTGGAGGATCCGCAAGTAAAGCCTTAGAACGTCTCGTGTTGCCACACATCATTCAACGAGTAACAAGAACAGACAAACCACAATCGAAGCCAGCTCATTGACTTGGAAAACAGTGCAGATGCTTGAATGTCAGACATTTCAGTCAACGACAGCGCTTGCTCACTCATGAGAACTCAGAAACCACTGAAATGCAATGAAAAATGCACATTTTTTCTTTAAATTTCCACAAGAATTGGAACTTACTCGTCCGGAACGTGTTGAGGACATTAAAAGTACGTCAATTACATCACATCGGTGTCCAGATCCAGTAAAGACGGCTAGAGTGAACCGGACTTATCCGCTGTGACAACTAGCTCCCATCGTCCCATGCTCTGAACGAACACACCACCCGAACCCAAGGGCACCTGAGTGACAATCCCTCATTCACTTTACAGATTTCTTGCAGCGCAAGCCGAAAGTGACAACCCGATTCAAATTCAAATCAAACGACGCTCAAATCAACCGCCCGGGTGGCAAATTTTCTCCACCAAGCACCAGAAACTTCAAACGACGATAACTTCGCGATATTCATGAACTCCTGCATAAGCTGCATCGCAAAATGATGCGCACACGCTGATCTACAAACTGAAACAAAATTCGGATGAAAAATCGCGATATTTCTTGCAAAAACGATTTTTGAAAATATTTGCAAACAGCCCGTCGCACAAGGAACTTCACAGACACCGCACAACTGTCAAGTGTGGTGAAATTGCATGCGAGATGTGCACGCAGTGGAAATGGAAAGGAAATGCAGTGGAATTGCAACACTGACAGATAGGTGGTGCCACTGCTGTGTGGGTTGTGACTTGACAAAAGGTGCATGGCACGGGAGATGGAATGGATGACAAAGATGAACCAATTTGAGGTGGTTTAAGGGGCGACAAGTTGGTCAGGTGCGAATGGGCTACGAGATAGACATCAGGAGTCCAACTAAACAGAATGACTGGGCGAAAGAAGCAGGTTTGTGAGAAAGGCTAAATGAATGCAAAAATGCGTCCACTACACTGGCTTGTACTGGCCACATCGAGCGTATGGACACGAATGCTTCGAACTTCGAATGCGAGTCTCCTGGTTCGAGGAAGGCCGAATTTCTCTGAGAGTCCGATAACCAAACAACTGACAAAAACATTGTCGACACCTCGAGTGCAAGAGATTTCTTATTCATGCAAGGAATTTGGATCACAAGAAAAGCTGGTAATAAATAAGAGAAAAGTCAATGTTTACAAAACAAATTGCTGTCACTCACCCATCATAGTCCGTCGGCTTCCGGTCTTCGTCATTAGACAGAGCAGCAAGGACCGTTGATCACATTGAATAAGCTTTTGTGGATGAACGAGACGACACGAGAGCGGAAGGTGGTCTGACGTCCATTTCGGATTCAAAAAAAAAAAAACACAGCACTTGACAGGCAGGAAGGGGAGACATGGACATGGCAGACAGAGAGGGATATACTTTTTCACATACACAACACTTTCCAGAGAAGGGGGGCGATTGGTATGACAGACAGAGGGGGGATGCACTTTCTCATAATGGATCACTTATACAAAAAAAAACACATCACTTTGAAGGAAGAGGGAGATGAACATAGAGCAAAGGGGTGTCACTACATTTTTAAAAAAAAAAAAAAAAAAAACACTTCACTTTTAGGCGGGATGTGGTGAAATGACAGGACTTTGTCAAGCACAGCACATTATTGGATGACAGAAGGGGATATGACATTTAGAAAGAGACACATATATTCACAAGACATCAGTAATAAGCACAGCTTTAATGACAGAAAGAGATAAACATGCCAAACAAAAAGTGATTCACTCTTTCTCTCAATCTCCAGCAACACAAAGTCACCTTCCAGTGGAGAGAGAGAGATCACTGCACTTGCACTATTTTCACTTTTTCACTTTTTCACTTCCGACCGAGCACTTACTTACCGAACCGCACTAGACGAACCGCGACGCACCACTGACCGTGCGCCGTGGGCTGCGCCAACCGTATATGTCAGAGGATGCGGAAATCGCATTCAGCGAAAATTCAGCACTTTGAGTGCAAATGGCTGACAACTGCGGAAACGGAAGAAATGAAATGGTGGATTGAGAGATGCGAAGAGATGGATGGAAAATGAGTTATTTTCATATATTTATATAGCCAACTCATTAGTGACCTCATCAAAATGAAAAGAAAAACACTGAATTAGCCAAAGAATGCAAATAAATGACAACAAATCGGGGAATGTCGCTTGAAATGAGTTGACTGCATGAAGCTTAAGGGATTTCCAGACGTTTTATAGGGAAAATGTAAAGAAAATCGTTTTTGTTGAGAAGGAAGCCGTTCACAGTCATGGAAGTGGACTGAAATATGGAACGGATTGGGTGGACTTTTTATGATTGGACGAAAGGTATTGTGATTTCGTGAATTTCAAGAGCTTGTGAAGGATTTCAACGAGGGAAAATGACATGGAACTGCTTAAACTACATCAAAATACACAGAAAAACAGAAACATAAGGCAGATCTTGGTAGCCACTTCTTGCAAGAAGAAATTAAATTCGACATTCCAAAAAACAAGGATGTGCAAGTCTTGTTTAATAATTTTGTTTAAGGTCTTGTCTAAGGCTGTGTGTGGATAAATCCTTCAAATATGATGTTCCTGATGTAGATCAAGTTCTGAGAGGAAGACAAAGCCACTGTAACCCCGTGATCACTTTGGGACTTCCCCTGAACACTGAAATTGAAAACTGGTTAATGTGTTGCTCTAAGAAGTCTCACACCAGTGAAGAAGGTGTGCGTAATTGAAGCCACCTACCTGGGCAATCTTGTTTGTTAAGACGCCCAAAGAAAAGAGAAGGCAAAAGAAGAAGCTGGAAGCGCAGAAAGAGAAGCCTGACTGCTCAGAGCACCGCTAAGGCTTATTAGAATGGAGGAGAAGGCACGACCGGGAAGTCTACGAGCTGAACCAAGATATAGCTGCATCGAGCGTATGGACACGAATGCTCCACCTAAGAGGGTGTTTGAATCCGAAGCTCCTGGATAGAGAGAAGATGAAGACCGGGATCCCGAATTCAGCCATCACGTCGAATAGCTTCTTGCTATGAATACTGTCGTATATTGCTTTAAAATCAATGAGAAGGTGGTGCGCGTCGATTTGAAACTCGATGTTCTTCTCGACGCAAATCCCTTAGTGTCAATTGGCCAATAGTCGATTTGCCGGGCCGGTAGCCGTGGTGCAAAACGGCTTAACACCTTCACACAGTATGCTGGACAGGATCTTCTAGGCGACTTTGAGCAGGGATATACCTCTATAGTTGTTGTAAGGAGGTAGGATGGTATTTTTTGTGGAGGATGCATATGGAGCTGATATTCCAGTCGGCGCGCATGCTTTCATCTTCCCAATCTCTGCAAATGATCTGGTGCATGCTCTCTAGCAGAACCGCCGGTATAAAGACCATGTTATCGCGGACGGAAGACAGATTGGTCTTGATGACTGGAGGCAGCGCGCTAATGACCTTTCAAGGGTCATTGGCCTGATGAATAAGTAAGTAAGGCTTATTAGTCCGGAAGATCGCCTGGTATTCCTGATACTCTATTCGTGGCTATTTCTTAGAAGGGACACTCAGCCAAGCTAATCATCGTCGATGGTCTTATGACACCTTGATGAAGTCCAATGGACAGGAGTGGAGTAGAAGGCTGAAGTGGATTAAGATTGAAGGATGAGTTGGTACCTGTACCAAGCTTTAGTGGTGTGACAAGATGTGTAGCCAAGCGCAGGAAGGCGAAGAGGAGCTGGAGAAGAAGTGATCTCAGAAGCGATTCCATTCTCTACTCTGTTTCATGTACACCTTAAGTCAAGATTAAACAGCTGGATGGCGCCGTTGGTTGAGTGCCTGCCCCTGGTTAAAGGGGTCCCCCGTGCGAATCTGAGTTTTCAAATCTGATCCAGTCACCATTTGCCGTTGGGATCAAATTAACGTCACTATCACTGGAGTTTTCGATCGGTGGTAGTAGCCTGACTATGGGTATCACAATGGACCAACATGGTCTAAGTGTGCTGGCGATTTCGCTGACAGCCCAACTATACCTAACCTAACCTAAGTCAAGATTAAAACACAGGGACACTTATTTTGACGTAAGGTGAGTAACCAGGAAGATGACCGAAAGGCAGACTAGTCTAAGGTGGACCCGAAATTCAGTCAGTCAGAAAAAGGGGATCCTTGTTCCCACTTGTGTGCACCATCTTATTCGTGTACGCCTCCTGCTGCCGCATATGACGATTTCGTTTTTAATTTGGGCCAGAACTAGGTTAGGCTAGGTTGTAGGTGGCTTTAGATGCACTTAGACCAAGGTAGGCCGGTTGTACTGCCACGGGGGCTATTAAAACGAGGGATTTGCCAGATTTGTCAGTGAATACTAGTATTGATTTGACTGATGCTTCACTGAGGTCTCCCAGATTATCGAAGAGGTAAGAGCCCTGATCGACGCAAGTCCAGTGCAGCTACAGAGAAGATGTTGTACACTTTCCTCCTCTCTTCATCTAGACAGCTGCTGCAGAAATCAATTGAGAATAGTCCTAGTCTAAGAGAGAACTAAGCTCTCCATACTCTCAACAAGGCCTAGTCGCTGCATATATAGTCGCCTGACTAGACACTTGTCAGTGAACTGATCCTTCTTAGAAGACCTAAAAGAAGTCGTCCTTGTGCCCCTTTCCTTTCTCACTGTCTGCATTCAATTTGAGACATATCCCCTGTCGATCTTGAAATTTAGAAGACAAACTTTAAACATGCGTTGATACAATTGTCTCGTCATACAAGTCTCTGCTAAGCAAATCTTGAGCAATTTGCAGTCATTCCGCCATGAAATAGTTCCTAAATCCCTTCCCATTCCTCGACTTCAATGCGAACAAACAGGCAGTCCCTGATTTCGCCTCCAAAAAACGAACCCCAAAACTTTCGCATCAAAATCCCGCCTTATTACGCTTCTCCAATTCACTCCCCATCCATCCTGACATCCCCCAACTCTAGGTTCGTCCTAATCATCGAGAAAATCGTTTCAGAAGCCTCCGACTTCATCAAATTCACTTCGCCGAAAATTGGTTTATTTTCAGCAAAAAAAATGCGACCCGATTGTGATGCCAATTTACTGCATTTTTTCCCGTGAAATGTGCCATTTTTTCAAAAGTCGATTTTCTTTGTATTTGAATGCGAATTTCACTGCAAATCTTTGGGGCTGAGTGGGGAGTCGAGAATTAAAGTGAATTGCATCAAAAATTTCATTCGAAATTCTTGAAATTGTGAAAAAATTGAATTTTTCAATTTTCATGACGTCACAGATTAGCCGATTTAAACTCAAGAACTGCTGCGGCTCTGGCAATGCTTCCTTTGCAAGCAAGGTGAGGGAATTATTTAAGGAGATGTTTTTCATCAATTGACAAAAAGAGGCTTCGTAAAATAGCACCCAAGCCATTTTTTCCAAATCAACCGTCCAAATATGACTCGACCGCAAAAAAAAAAAAAAAGACAAAAAAGGTCACAATCATCAGAGAAATAATAAAATGAGCTTTTTTTCAGCATCACTCCCGTCTCCACCAATCACGGTCATTTTATGCTTCCGTCAACCATTACCACTCAACGAGCTGAATTTCCGCTGAATGTGATTTCCGCATCCTCTGACATATACGGTTGGCGCAGCCCACCGCGCACGGACAGTGGTGCGTCGCGGTTCGTCTAGTGCGGTTCGGTAAGTAAGTGCTCGGTCGGAAGTGAAAAGTGACAGTGATAGTGCAAGTGAAGTGCAGTGCTCCCTCTTTCTCTCTTCTTGTGAGAGTAAGTGATTCCTTGTGCAAGTGCATCTCCCTCTGTCTGTCAGTTTCATCTTTGTGATGTGTTTTGTGAGAGTGATGTGTTGTATCTCGCTCCCACCTTAATGTGTAGTGTTTGTGAAAAAGTGCACCCATTTCTGTCTCTCCTCCTTGTCTACCAAATGTGGTTTGTTTGTGAAACGAAGTCTGTCAAAATGGATGTCAGAGAGCTTCCGTTATTTCCCTGTGATATTTTCGTCTCTTTCATCAGCATCAACAAGAGAGAATCTCAGTTCAGCAGTGTCGGCTGAAAAAAAAACAAAGACATGACGGGTGAGTGGTGACAGTTTATATTTTTTTTTGTAAACAATTAATACACAGTCTTAGGGTAGTTTTGAATTGATTTTGTTGTCACCACGAGGGCGAATAATTTTTTTTCTTCTCAGAAACCCGAATTAAACCAACTCACATCTCTATCTGCTCACGTATTTTTTCCAATTCGCTTGTTTCTCCATGGTTTTGAGTTCCGATGACTTATTGGCAGCGAATTGAGTTGTCCACTACACTCAAGGAGAGATGGCGCTGGCAATCGTTTGAATGTGGGTACCCACAGAAATTCAAGCGAGTTGCAGTCGTTGGTGACTTCTAACCTCTGAAATAATCAAACAACTTCTCTAAATCATTTTAAATAATTTTCTGACTTATTTGATTCACATTTTAAAACATTTTCCAACGCTGTCTGATCCCTTCTTGTGAGGAGTATAAATCCAACCAACACTCGCCATGGCACCTTCTCACTCACAGATGACACCACTTGTTCCTCCCAAATTTGACACTCAAATCTTGCACAAATCACCCCTCCAATCGTCCTAATTAATTTCCAATTGTAATTCCCTTCCCATTTCCTTTGAAAACTCCCACAAATCCCATCGAATTCCCATCAAAAACCCCATCCGTCACCTCTTTTCCACTTGACAGTTGACAGCACACATCTGACAGCCGACCATCCGTCTGTCTCGCTCGCTCTCCATCGCCCGTTCCGCATGTCAAACCACATCTCCAACTCACCACGCACAGAAAAACGCGAAAAAAAAAATACCGACCAGCCTTTCGGCCTCCACTCAATCCAACTCAACTCAGTCAGAGAAATCCTTCCGAGTGCTATTGGTGTGTCACATCGTTTCAGTGTGCGAAGAAAATTTTCTCAAAGCAGAGAAAAAAAGAAGTAAATCCAAAGAAAAATCAGCCCGCTGAGCAATTTTTCGGTGTGAAAATTAGATTTTCTTCAAAAATCGTCCCGTTTTTAGCCGCAAATTTGTGTGTGTTTTATTTTCGCGTTGTTCGTGTGCGATTTTCCCGTGCTCTTGGTGCAGCAGTACGATCGAAGTCAGAATACCCGAGCGAATTCCAAAGAAGAAGCAAACGCGCGTGTGTTCGTGTGTGTGTGCGTTCAGGAAATTTGAGAATTTTTTTTCACACGCCTGGTGCGCGGATATATTCAATTGTGTAGTGTATAGCTATCATCCCTGTTTGTGTGTGAGTGCGCGCGAGTTGTTTGCGCTGGTGTACGCGTTCGTTGTTCATTCGTTCGGCCAAGTGAAAGTTGAGGACACACATTTGTCGGGTTTGCGTGAGAAAATCGAAATCGTTTTTCGTTGATTCCTTTTGCGTTTGACGGCGACAGCGGTCTTCTCGCATTTGACAAGTGCGAAGCGTAGGCGTTCATCCCGAAAGGCAGCTGAACAGCGGCCAAAGTATTCAAATCCACGACGAAGACGGTCCCGACTCCGTGCATTGTTAAGTCAATCTCAAATGTGTATGGCTATTGTGGTAAGTGTCTCGCCAATCTGGATCCCATAGAGTGTACACAATTATTTGCCTACTCCCTGCTCCCTCCCGGCGGGGGGGCATGGGGTGAGTGCGAAAAACAGAAAAACTGGGGGGAAAACGAAACGAAATACCTACGCGGCGCCTGTGGTGTGATTATGGCCGTCCCAGTTGCGCGCGTGTGTGTGGGAGGGGATTGGTGTTATCTTTTTCTGACATTTTCGTGGTAGACATTTGCCGACTCTTCGGAGCCCCACCACTGCAGGCCGGGTTGATTTTCCCGAAAATTCAGCTGCTACTGCTGCTGCCTTACTGTGTAGCCTCTTCACCACATTTTGCTGGCATGGCATGGCGTAATCGATTTTCCCTTCTCCATCGTTCGGCGAATCAGTGTTGCCAGGTTGCAGTTTTGCCGTCGGTTTTTTGGATGCAGTTGCTGCTGATTTGTTTTTCTATCGAAAAGGTGGTAGTTTTTTGGTGAATTTAAGATGCTCTTTGAGAAGGGATTAGATGGGATGTGCGACGGGGTCACCTGTGGATCGATGGCATAGGTCAGGGTTGCCGAAATCCAACTGCCAGCAATGAGTTGGAAGGTTTTCTCGATAAGAAGGTGCTCGGTTTGACAGTAAATTGTGTTGTCAAACGTCCCTTGTTCGTTACTTGCATCGTTGAGAATATGTTGTGCTCTGTTTGACAGTAAATTGGGCTGTCAAACGTTACTCTTGTATCGTTGAGAATGTTTCGTGCTCGGTTTGACAGTAAATTGTGTTGTCAAACGTCACTTTGGATGGCTCGCTCGTTCTTTTGATGTTTCTTTGACGTTTGTTCATTGTTGTCATCGTGCTTAGAGCGCTGAGGATGATCCAGTTCTTGTGAGGAAGTGATTGTGAGACAATTGAGCTTGATTTGAAGCTGTGTCCCTTAGATGTGGTCTTTTAGTTGAAGTTTCGTGATTCAGTGTCAATGTTCCGAATGCTTATTGGAAACCTGTTAAAGTTCTCTGCTGGGCCTTGTACTGGTTGACTGTCTTTCATGCTTCGTCTTGCGGTGTATTCCGAGGTGAAGGATGCGGAGAATATGTCAAGATTAACGAAGGGAGGTCTTGCAAGTCCATGTCACAGCCCAGGGCTCGTAGGAATTCAGTCGTCTTTCGTCTCTGACATTGCCTGGCAGTCTTATTTGCGACACAAGATTCATGTTTCTAGAGAAGGAGTTGCAAGATAAACATTTTTGCGTCAAGAATTGTGTGAAGAGTGTTTGTTGCTGGTCTGTAGCCTTAATGAGGGCCTTCTATTCGTGGTTTTTGAACATCTTCCCTCATGAACGAGAACCAAAGCCATGGCTACATGAGGTACTGCAGTACTTATGGTCATCTGAAGACGCCAGGGCTTGTCTCCTCATTTGTAGATGTTCAAAAATCTGTCTTTGGCTGAGGAAACAAGAAGACAGCGTGCACTTTTTGCGAGTTTCTTGCGTTCGATGTCCGCGGGTCTTATTCCAACGTCTATTATGCTCTGGTTCCAATTGCTGATGACTTTTTCTTGAGCCTGTCGTATAATATTCTCAAAACGCAAGACAAAACGTCATCACATAGAAGGCTAATGAGCGCCCCCCTTTTTTAAACGTCAAATTGATCTGTCAGTCATCACTTTCTGCCATAAATTGCTGCTGCCTGAACTGTCAAAGAATGCCTGGCAAAATGTTCGTTAGTCCACACCATCTCCAGTCTCCTTCCTAGTCCTCGACACGAACAATTTTAAGTTGCACCTTGCACTCACCTCTGCTCTGCAATTCACCAATTGGCATTCCACTTTTTAGATCTGTCAAAATGTTCATGTTTTTCCGATCTGATCGCAGACATACAGTTCTCTCTCTCTCTCTCTCATCACCTGTTTCTCAAATGACGCATGTTCCCATTCACACACACACACACAGACATCCTCTTCCTCTTTCATCATCGTGGTGAATTTCCTCCCCATTCGCTAGAGCTATGACGTAATTGACGTAAATTCTTCCACCATCAGCAGGAGTAGCAGCAGCAGCAAATGATTTGTTTTCGTTTGACGTCATAACTGCACTACAACGCAGATGTTCAGCCTTCACCCGCTCACCGCTCCCCACACACTCGCGTGTGTACAGATTTAGATTTTCGTGGAAAAACAGTACAAGTAGTGAGCACATTTCATCGATGGGCCAAAAGGAGTTGATGCGACGCAAATAGATTTAATGACTGACATTTGCTGCGTCGTTTTTCTTTTCGTTGCGTTGTCGTCCTCTCCGTTTGTTGGTGACTTGCCCTTTTTCTCGTGTACTCTTTCGGGCTGGGTTTTCGTGAATGAATTTCACAACTTTTTGCAATCAAACAACTGCGTGTGTTGTTGCAGGGAGTTGGGAAATGACTTGGTGGGGAGTTGTTCTGTTTTTTTTTATTGCTGCAAAATGGCGTAAATGACTGGGGGATGAGTGCAAATTGTCACGTCACGAAATTGCGATTAAACACGAGTTTTTGATAAGATTTTGTTGTGAAATTACGTTCGTTGGATAATCGAACGTCGTTTGGAGGCAGTTGCACTGCACTGCATTCGTTTCCTTAACACATTGGCTGAGGTGACTAATACTTCTCCTCGGACCACGTTCACGTCAAATAAAAGACTGGGAGTCAAGGAGAACAGCTTTTTAGGTCCTAAGACGCACGAAAATGATAAATCGAAGCCAAATCGCCAAGACCCCTTGGCAGACAAGGCGTTAAAGTCGTCTCTTCCACATGCTCTCTGCGTTCTTCGCCGTGTTTCTCACTTTTCTCTCAACAAATTGGGGTTTCCCGTCAAAAATAGTACATCTCTTTACATTCACCCGCATCCCCCAACAAGCGTCCTTCGCGTGTCTCGTCAAAAACTGCCCCCACTAACTCCAACACCCGCGAAGCAAACATTTAGACACCCAGTCGTACACGCGTCCTTAAACGCCCCGCTTTGCTTGACACGAACCGAAAAAAAAAAAACCAGAACCACTTCAAGACTTCACTCAAATGGCCGCACGGACTTTGCCCCATCAGAGCGCGCGTGCAAAGATCATCGCGCCCAGTTTCTTTGAAATCGATACGAAAAAAGCCCGATTAAGTGGAATCCTCTGGGGGGCGGCAGCCGCGGCGATGGCAACTCGCAAAAAATTCGCAGACTAAACATCGACCGTCTGTGTCGTCTCCACTGCTCGCTCGGCAGCCCAGAGCCCATTCAAAAGGCGCCTCGAAGATCACATCATCCCGTCCGCGAATGGCCGAATGACGATCAACAAAGTGACGTCTTTTGTTTGTTTGTTTGTTTATTTGTTTGCACTGCGGTGCGGTCTGAGTTTATGGATGCCGTGGCAAGACAACTACCACAACGAATCTGCAACATCGTCGGATGGTTTTGACTAAATGCAGAAATTGAGAACGTCGAACATGGTGTTCGATAACAACCTTGACTCAAATTACACCGCCGCGCGGCTTTTGCAATCGCCGCACGAAGTAGCGCAACGGTGTGACAGCCGAATGAAAGCGAATTGAATGAAGTATCTGAGCACCGTTGTGTGCACGGCAATCGCCCGTCACCGCAGCGATAGTGTGGATGGATGTCGAGGTAGCGAAGCGAAGAAAATTGCAACGGCCTGGTTTCATTTTTCTCGTATTTTATCTCTATTTCTAACGCTGGCTTGGCAGTGCAATGTGGTGTGGTGTGTCCCAACCGACAACATCTCATCTGGGTGGCAGTCTCGTTCGGGTGATAGTTGTTCCGGTTTTTTTTTCTCATTGTTTTGTGAATGCAAGAACAAATAGTGGCCTTGAATGGGTCTCCTGTGGCATGTCATTTTTTTCGAAAGCTGGTGTGTGCAGTTGCCTAATTTTAGGCGGCGTCCACGATATTTTCTTAAAAAAAAAACCCAATCCCGTTTTGCGGCTAAACGCTTTACGAGACTGAAGCCAACCAACAAAGCTGCTAAACGTGCTCGATCTGCGGGATGTTCATTCATTCCCTTAACTTGCTCTCGCCTAATTGGCTAGAAAAGAAACGTTTTCGAAACACGTGCCACGTCCAATTACATGTGCGCGGCCACCATCCAACCCCAGCGCTGACCCAGTGGCATTTATTCGTTTCTTTCACGATGAGGGGGTGGCATGCCATGGCTTGCATAAGAGAAGGACTTCCATCGCGCACCCAACGCATCCTCTAGCCAGCGACATCATCCACAGAGTGCGGCGCCTTGAAGGTGCAAAACGACGTTCTCGCCCGAACTAGGTCAGAGAGAATTTCCATCCAACGGATACGGGGATACACACACACACACTCCGTCCCACATGCAACAAGGCGTCGACGAGTATCTGCCGTAGCGATTACCCCCCCTCCCCCCTCCCCCCGTGTGTGTGTGTTCAGAGGGAAATTACACTTTAAAACGACGCTTCGCCGTATCTGTGACTTAAAGTTGCCAGTAATCAACTGGATCGTGGGCACCCTGTTTGCTATTTCTGGGGAAACTGGGTCATGGGATCCAACACGATGGAGTGGGGGGGGGACACTTGGGACTCCCATTTTCTGTGCCAATTCTTGTCAGCACGCGAACTGCTGCTCGCTTGGGTGTTGCTTCGCTACCTTGCCTCGTGCAGAGGCGTGTGAGGCGCGGAGGCGGTGACAAGACACAGACCGTCGTCGATCCAGGTCGGCCCCATCGTCGACTGCATTGATTTTCCGAATTCGGCTTCCAAAAAGGCACACGTGCGGGAAATCTGTGTAATTTAATTTTCCTAGGACTTGCTGGGGTTGAGTGACAAAAAGCCACGAGTGCCAACAGTGAGTTGACTTAATGGCTTTGGATGGGGTGCGGCTGGAAGGGGAATTCCAGCGAACACATAAATTTATGACCATTAACACGGTTTGCCATGCTCTTGAAGTTCAAGGTCGTTCAAGCATGCCCCTGCTGCTGACGCCAAGACGGACGCCTTGTTGGCACAAGTGATTTTTGGTGGAATTTTTGCCCTCCGTTTGTGTGCGGCTTTTCTAATTGAATTGTGATGTCATAAAGCAGAGGGTTTCTTGTGTGTGTTGTCTAAATTTATGGTCGAAGAGCAAGTGCCACGGGATTTGTGCAAACGACCGTAACACTGGCGATTGGGGGGCGGCTGGCTGGTGCTAAGCTGGATATTCGCTTCTGTGGCACGGTTGCTTTGAGTGAGGGATGCGCGACTTAGAGTCTGTTTACCAGGCTCGAGCACTTTTAATCGTCTTTGGGGTGTTTTTTCACACGTCACTCAAGCCGGTGGGTATTTTTAAACTGTCCGTCCAGTTGGGGCATGTAATCGATGGGATGTTTTGAATTCAAAGGGCACCTTAGTTCGTTCAAGGCCTTGCTCCACTTTATAACCACTCACAAGAGTACAATGAGTACTTGTTCAACTGCTGCCATGGAGGTGCTACTGGAGCTGACTCCATTCCATCTGGTGGTTGCAGAATGTGTGCACATAAAACAATGACGAGAAGGGAGTAGGAAAAGACAGGTACAATGAAACAATTCGATGCACTAGTCAAAAAGCTACCCCTCCTGGCCACGGAGGAAGGATGACGTGATTAACACCAAAAAGGACTGGATCCAAAGTCTACAGACTGAGCAGTACCATGATCAAGTGGCACACAGATGGATCAAGAACTGATGAAGGAACGATGGCAGGAGTATTTGGACCACGGACAGATGACTTCGAAACCACGGGCAAACGTACCAGCACCTTCCAAGTGGCAATCCATGCCATAGACAGATGCGACAGACACCAATCATGTCGGACAGTCCCGCTGCCATCTTGGCAGTAGACTCCTACATAAGCAAATCCAAGCTTGTGGGGGATGCCCACAGAAACTCAAAGAATTGAGCAGGAGAAATAGAGCAAGACTCTGCTGGATACCGGACCAAACAGGGATAAAAGGCAATGAAATGGCCGACTCCCTGGCCAGGAAGGGAGCATCGAAACCTTTCATAGGAGACCACGTCCTCAGAGAAGAATTCAGGCAACTAGAAAAAATGTACCGCACAGAAACATGGAACAATACTCACGGCATGAAATAGGCCAATGCAAGGAAGAGGTTCGAGAAGACATGAAAGGGGTGTTTTTTTTAGAGGTATAGAACTTTGAAATGGAATAAATCAAAGATGATTTGTTTAAATTGACATCAAATTCACTTTATTTGAACGAAAATCTTCTGGCATTATAATTTAAATACGATTTCTGGCATATGACCGCCACGGCTGGCTCGGACGTAGTCTAATCTGGAGGTCCAATTTCACATTTTCACAACATTTGTGTTCGTATATCGGCAATAACGCGGCGAATGTTGTCCCCCAAGTGGTCAATCGTTTCAGGCTATGCTCAGCATAGAATAGCGACTTCACATGTCCTCACAGAAAATAGTAAAGCGGCGTCAATTCGCACGATCTTGAAGGCCAATTCACGTGTCCGTTACGTGAAACTATGTGTTAACCAACACGTTTCCTTCAATAAATCAATTGTGGCACGAGCTGCGCGACATGTTGCGCCGTCTTGTTGAAACCACCAGCTCCTGCACATCATGGCTGCTCAGTTGATGAACGAAAAAGTCAGTAATCGTGGCTATAAAGCGGTTACCAATGAATGTAACGTTCTGGCCAGCATCGTTGCTAAAGAAGTACGGAACAATTGTTCCACCAAACAGTCAGTTTTTGTGAATGTAACGGTGTCACAACATACACTTGAGGATTGCCATCACTCCAAATACGGCAGTTTTGTTAATTGACGTATCCATTTAGCCAAAAGTGAGCTTCATCGCTTATGAAAATTGGAATCAACGGCAATCTTGTTTTGAGGCCTATTCTAAACCAAACAAATGCCAAAACAAACTAAAAATAAATCACTTTACAGCTGACAAAATGGCCGCCAGTTAATATAGTGTTGCCAACTTAAAGTTCTATACCTCTAAAAACACACCAGGCTTCCTAGCAGGACACTGAAGGCTCAGAGGAAACTAAGGATATCAGAGAAATGTCTCAGCAAATTCTGTGGAGAATCCAGTGAAATCCCAGAGTATGTACTGGGTTTCTGTGTGGCATTGGCACATAAGAGGAGAAGATATTTGGGCAAGCACCTATTATCAGAGGAAGGGATGAGATCACTAGAACCATGTCTCATTCTCAGATTCCTGAAGGAAACTGGCTTGGAGAGAGTGCTCGAGAACAAAGCTCGTTCACTTATGCACAACAGGAGTCCAAAGCCCTCAATGTACATAAATCTGGAAAGGAGTATACAGAGCAAGGTAGTAAGGGAACACGAAAGATCTTAAGGCGCATCATGCCCTCAACAAACCACTTCCATTATAGTTCACGAAGGCAAGTCTCCTCTGCATTTGATCGAATAAATTCGCCAAGACATGTCTGGGTTCCGGGGAGCACGGCAAATGAAGACGCCGCGCCGCTAAACTTGTTAGACTCGCTAGATAGTCAGAGAAGAGGACTCTTAGGAACCGAACCTGCGTTGGGATTACCCGCGTCCTTGGTTAGGGCTTCCATCAATGGTTGGACTTCTCGAGGAGGTGACATGACTCTCCAGGATGTAGACAAAACAAGCGCATGAGCCATAACTTTTGTAAGAAAAGCCGAGGCATTCTTGTCATCTCGTGGCAGAAAAGACTGCAGACGACTTACCGGCGCACTAATGGGCCACTACACCTTCGCCAAGCACCTAAGTGTGCTTGGCCTGATCGATGAAACCCTCTGCGAGGCCTATGAAGAGGATGACGACACTGCATAGCACTTCCTCTGCCACTGTCCAGCCTTAGCTCGGATCAGGTAGTAGTTGTTTGGTGCTGAGGAGGTGCGACCTGATGACAGAAGCTCATCGGAAATCACGCATCACGCAATTTCAACAAATGTTGCTGGCTGGTAGTACAATGGACCACTTTTTATGAGTACCATTGCTCCAGTGTAGCCTTAAAAACCTCCGACATTTGAATCACAAGCGACTCGGTGGCAACGTGTGTTTAAATCCACACAACCTCCCCCGCACATCTCCTCCGCAAATGCATTCAAACAGTCGCCGCTGCTCGTGAATGCAATCAAATCAAACACACAACATTGTTCCGCTGACGTCATTCGCTCGCATTACCATAACGAGTAATTCCACCAGCAAAGCGTTACCGCTAATTAAAAAAAAAAAAACGAAGAAAAAAAAATCACAACCAGCGCCTCTGTTTCTCAATCAGAATCCCATCCAGTCGCTTCGCCTGTTTTCTAGATGCCTCGGGCAATAAAATTTCTAAATCAATAGCCCCCTTGGCACATGCGGATCATCTGATTCGAGTCCGTATCCAGTCATACGTCATGTTGGCCAATATGCCGTCGCCGCACACACACGTCACTCTCTCGACCGCCACTCCGCTTCTCAGCCGTCGTCCCACGTTAGACTTCGGTTTTCTTTTTCATATTTTTCTTTTCTCCATTTTTTGCTCACACAAACAACAAAACAAAAGCTTCTCAGTTGGCAACAGCCAAAGTGTTGAGTAAGAAAAGAAAAAAAAAGCTCAACAAAGTCAATTTGACATCTGACGTAGAGTCCGATGATGGAGCGCATTAATCGACCAGGAAACAATGACATATGCACGAAGTGCAGCTAATACGTCAAGGGAATGATCTCGAAAGTTGTTCTCGATGACATTTCAAGATGCATGTGTCGAGCTGACATTTGCGGCTGTAAAAGGAAACCAGTCGAAAGCGGCAAAAATTGTGTCATGGCGGCGACGTGATTAGATTTTGCTTTTGTTCATTATAAATTCAATCCAAACAAGGTGGGTTTTGCACGCTATTTGTGTGTGTTGTTTTCTGCCGGCGGACACGGGGTGATCATAAGTGTGTGCGTGTGCGGCAAGTGTCAGATGTTTTATGGCAAACATGTGTTGGCAGCACTGCCCTTCGGTTAATGTCAAAATCATCTGTTGACGTTAATTGGAATGTGTTTCGATTTTTATGTTCTGTCTCTGAGTCATCGGAGCGAGGATGATTGCCGAGGCGTTCAAGTCTTGCGAATGACAGAAATAAATAAACGAGCCGCTGCGGCATGTCATGTGTTGATTTGATGGGTGTGTGTAAACATCGGCGGCATGACGCAAGTGTGTTATGTGAATTGATGTGATTGGAGAAGGAACGAGGAAGTAGAAGAAGTCGTTGATGGATGGATGCGAATTTGTTTTTGTTGAATTGTGACGTTTTGTGACATTTCTGACAGCTCTAATAAACTGGACTGTTTTAAAGCAATCAGTGAAGGGTGATAATGTTCAAATTCACGTTTTGGCGATCTTAAACCTGCTTCCTTCAAGTGAAGTGACATTTTTGATTCAAATGAGTCTAGTTTCTTACATGACAGCTGTCAAAAACTTAGACTTTCTTGTTCTCTTGGTGTTCAAATTTGCGTTTTGCCGATGTGAAACATTCATTCTTCATGTGAAGTGACATTTTTGATTCAGTTTCTTACTTGACAGCTGTCAAAAACTTAAATTTTCTTGCTCTCTTGTTGTTTAAATTCGCGTTTTGCGATGTGAAACATGTATTCTTCATGTGAAGTGATATTTTTTGATTTAAAAGAGTCTAGTTTCTTACATGACAGCTGTCAAAAACTTGCATATTCTTTCTCTCTTGTCACTTGTTGCTGCAAACTCCAATGTAAACCCTCCATACTCATCAGAACAAGAACAAAAATGCCAAAATAAACATCAACAATCTGTCAGTTCGTGATTACTCACCCTTCGTTCGTAATGACAGCTTATCTTATCGCGAGATTTCGCCGTTGCTCGTCCGATTGTTGTCATTCCATCACGTATCTACGTATTCACCGACGGCATTGCGCTTCAGTGTACGCGTTGATGTTCGCCCAAAATACCGAATCTCTATCAGCGTCGTTAATCGTCGCGCAGCGCAGTCGTTTTTTTTTTTTTTTTTGCAAGTGAAATTAACACAAATTCCTGTCAACAGACAAAAGTGATTAAAAGCGAGAGTTTTTTTTTTGTGGTTCTCTGTGTTAGTTTGATTTTTCGTTTGTTTATCCGATCGATGAAATGATTTGATTTGATTTTTAACGCAAGTCTAGAGATTGTGTGGTTTTTTTGTTCGCTATCTAGCGGTGTTTACACAGTTTCGTCGCCATTTTTTCGAGGTAAACTTTATTTTCTTGCGATAATCTGCTCAGTTATGCGAAAGGGTGGGAAGATTGATTGATTTTTGTGGTGAACAGGGACGAGTCCTTGATGGGACAGCGAGATGAATGGAAGCGTTGGGTGTTTTAAGGGGGGACTGTGATGAAATTGAGCTTGAAATGACAGTCGGGGTGAAAAGTTTTGTGTAATGTGAGAGATAGACTATAATTGGAAGGATACAGAGTAGATTACACGCGCCAAGGACGACAAGCAAGCAAACAACAAAAAAAATTCAGTCTAGCCCAATTTTGCGCTTCATAATCTTCCATCGACTGTTGGCTTAACTGATTGCTTCTGATATCTACGGCAGTAATCTTTGTGAAATGAAAAGAAATGTCTTATCTAATCGCGACTGATAGTCGCCCAGTCACCGGTTCACTTTATCGTCTTTGGAATGCAGTTCTATCGGGTTTTATGGATTAAATCTGATTATGGTTCGCTTAATCCGATCGAACTTGCTACTGCTCTCCTTGAATTTTTGATCTGTCTAGACGCGGGCTTCTCATTTTTTGCCAGTGTCCCACAACTCCCCACACCAACTGTATCCGCCGTCACATTATTTTTTTTATCTTAAACTGATTTAATCAGTTAATTGTCACGGCAGTGATTAACTGCATTGAAACAACGATTAAGGATAGGCGACAGCAACCCCCTTCTCGCACTCCCACGAGACGCCGCCGCCGGAGATATGATGTCTTCTCAGATTTTCTGATGAAAATGGAAACAATTACGAATTCCACTCACACTCTGAACGATGAATTTGTTGTGACGGCCCGTTGGTAGCTGGCCACACGGCTAAGTGCTTTATTTTCATTGTCTCGTATGCAAACAGGTTATTTATTCGCCTGGTGCGCTCGGCTGTTGATTTATTTATATTTTCTTATTTAATTTGTCATTGACCTTGGACAAGTTCAAAGCAAAAACAAAAACCTAGTGCAGGCTTACGGGTGAAAAAGTGGCTAGATTTCTGTGGAATTGTGCATCAGTTCAGGTGGAGAGAAAGCTGATCTAGCGAACAACTGGTTTGCAATGTGCCAGTGACAGGAAATGCCAGAAAATGAACGTCAGTTTGAATAGAGGAGGAAACTTCTCTTGTTTTTTTCCTCACAAACTGAGCCTGTCACTTCAAAGGGATGGGTTGTCGAAGTTTAAAAGGTTTCTCTGTCGACTAGGGAGGGGATAAAATCGATATTTTCATAATTTTTTCCCTCAAACCTCAACAATTTCATCGATTTCTAACCAGTTTTTCCCTTTTTTTCTTCTATTTTTAGGTAAGTTTGAGAAGACAGCAACCCTCAACCCCTGTCAGCACTGGATTCATTGGAAAATAAGTAACACTACCAATTGAGGAGCTTATACTTTCGCAACAGTGCCACCAACCAGCAACTACCCCCTCACACGCCACAAAAACAGCGTTCGAAATGGAAAAAGAAAAAAAGCAAAAACCGCACAAAATTATATCAGCACACTTGCGTTCGGTGTGGCGATGCGGTCGAGTGTGTTCTTTAAATAATCGCACATGCAACAGATGCGTTTTTTTTCCCTATTTTGTTGGTAAACTTTCCACCGACCAGTCAGGCAAACCGCAGACTTATGCTATCGCGAAGCAGCATTTGATCTTAATTAGCGTCACGCCAAATCGATGCTGAAGGTCACACGTGTCTAGGGGTGGCTGATGGGAGGATGGGGGTGGGATTTAATTTGAATTCTCATTCGATACGATTCGTAGAACCTAATTAATTTATAAATATTCGTGCGGCCTTAATTGATTGCGCTCGAATGAGTGTACGATTGTAGGCCTGGCGGGACGTCGCGGGTGGACTGTTGGACTTTGGTTCATGGCTATTTTTGGGCACTAGTCAGCTAATTGAGGCGCTAATGGGACGAGAGATAAATCTTCCGCTCACGAGCTCTGGTGAGGAAGGGGGGGGGGGGGGGGGGGGGGGGGGAAGGCTAGAATGATGACTTGCATTTGTCAAATGGACGCGGCTGGGATGAGGAATTGCATTCGAAAATTGCAGCTGACAGCTGAATGCATTCATCTGGGGCGACTGTAAATCAGATTTGCTTGACATCTTGGGGAAATTTGTGAAAAGACTGAGTGCAAAGATTAATGAGGAGGAGATCTGGGAACTGGTGGCGGTCGTGGCTTTGTGGATCTGTGTGCCGACTCCTACGCACTTGTGGATCATTTTCATGGCACCACCTCTTTCGAGTCACTGACAATGCTTGACGAGTATTCCTGTTTAGAAAAAAGCGTCTCAAATTTGGCCCTTTCGGAGTCGGCATTAAACTGTAGGTCCCTTCCACTCTTGGGAGAACAATAGCACTCACAACAGGAGTGGTTGCTGAGAAGCTACGCTCTGGTCCTCTACGGGTTGTAGCGCCACTCATATAAGATCTGGCAGCTAAATGAAATTGTTACCCTTTTTTGGTGGTTGCCAGTCGGTTAGGTGTTTGGCGTCAGATCTAGATGTCAGGCGTTGTATTTGTCTAGAAATTTGTTTGATATGTTTCGTTGTGTGACTTATGTCTAAAATCTCTGTTGATTTATCAGAACTCAAATTCCGGGTCTCATCGCACCCCAAACTGCTTGGGCGTCTCCCTGACTTCATGGACTTCTGTCTCAGTCTCACTGAGGAATCCCTTTAGAACTCATTCTCATCATCATCGTCGTCTTCTGACCCTAATGATCCACTAAAGCAGTCGCGGGAGTAGATAAAGCACGCACTAGAGATCTCCGGGCCACTCAATCCTCCGTCAACCACTCTAACTCATCAGGAGTTATGCCCAGGCGCAACCAGATCTAGACGGATCTCATTTGGTAGTCCCTCATCGGAGTTCTACTGATCGGCAACGTGTTTCTAGTTATCAACCAGCAAGGTTCTTCAGCTAGAACCAACTCTCGTTCAGTTGGTAGTCCCTCATCTGAGCGTGATCGCTGATCATTCAATTCTGCCGATCGGCAACGTGTTTCTAGGTCTCAACCAACAATCTGGAACCACCTCTTGGTCAGTTGCTAAGTCCCTATCTATAAGCGATCACTGATCTGTCAGTCCTACCGATCGGCAATGTAACCCTAGATCTGGTGATCTCTCGAGCGATATCCGGTTTCGCACAGTTTCTTCCCATTCGCCTCAGATTCGTGCTCAATCTAATCTCAGAAAATTCAAAAACTGTCCAATATTCCCTCTGTTTCTGGCTTAAAACCCCTAGGATGCTTGAAACTCTGTTCAGCCCCTCCGGCCAATGTCTCAAACTCAACGATCATACGTCTGTTCTCAAATATTCCCTCTTTTTGTGCTTCAAAACCTCAATATGCGCGGATCTCTCGTCTCTCTTGAAGTCATAATCCAGTCTCACTTAGAGGCGAGTTCCTATTCCTTCTTTTTGTGTCTCAGACCCAAAACCAGTCTCACTGAGAGGTCCGTTCGTTCATACAAAACTCGAACAAATTCTAATATTCACTCTTTTTGCACCTCAAACAGTTCGGGTCTCGTCCTTTGGTCTGCTCCTTGGAATCATTGTCCAGTCTCACTCGAAATCGAGCTTAGAAAAATGAATATTCCTTCTTTTTGTGTCTCAGAACCTTATCGTCTCTCTCTGAGACGTTTGTTTGTTCATACAAAATTCGAACATTCCACCATTTTGTGTCCCATAACCTCAAAATGTGTCCAAGTCGTCATTGATTCCAACTACCCTAGATTTCCATAAACGATCACCACCCCCTTCAATCACAAAATGCTCCTCGTACCAAATTAATTTTCATTCAAAAAAGTACAGTACCCACAGCTCAACCCTCCGGCACTTCACAGAAAATCGTCCTCCTCCACACCCACAGTTTACCAGATCCATATCACCTTCCATTCACTCAGCCTCTGGCTCCCCTCTGAATTCTATTTAAAGTTCGAAAATTTCAAAAATAGCTACCAACCATCATCCGTTTCCATCAGCCGGCCTCCATTAATGCGACCACAATTTCCCGTTCAAACACTGCACACACTACGCTGACACACATTCCAAATGGACTCCTGCATCCGTGTCGTGTCCATTCCACAACCACCCACGCTCCCTCGATCTTTTTCTCTCCATCCGTCGTCTTCCGCTCGCACAAAGGGGTTAGAGAAGACGTTACGAGGTGAAAATTGAAAGTAATCAGGAAATTGTGTCTCGAACCTGCTAAAGTACTCGCTGATGGAATGCATTATGCGATTATTTCCCCCCACCCGCCCCCCTTCAAACCACTCAGCATTCGCACTCACAAACACTGGCTCGCCCACACGCGGCGTATCATAAGAGGGCGTGTACGGCGATTCTTTGAAGTTCTTCGCCGCGTCCGGTGTGTGAGTGTGTGTGGCTGGAGTGATGACGTAAGAAACTTTAACAGATCTGAATTGAATCAGTGGCGAAAGGAAGATGTTTTCAGTTTTCTCCGACATTGCCTGCCTCATTCGCAATGTCTCAGAATTTGTATCTTTTTTTTTTCCGAACTCCACTGTGTGTGGCTGCGCAAGTGTGTTCGTGCTCGTGTGTGGGACGAGTTCACTTCATAAAACACAGTCCCCATCTGACGTTTATTATTTTACGAGGAAAACATGAAAGTTGTCAGTGGGAAAACTGTTGTGTAACTTGTGTCATGCAACGGGGTGGAGGGAGGGGGGAGGGCTGTCTGTACGGTGCAAGGACTTAAGTGAATTTACGACAGACTCTAAAGGGGGGGCGCAACTTGGCGTTTTGAATTAAATTTCAGCGCGAGTCTTGCAAAGACGATCGTTGAAGGTGCTTAGCTTTTGAATAACGACCGCACGTGTGGGGGCTGTCTTCTCTCGCTGTTTTGATGATAATTTGCAAATTTGCCAACAAAAGGGGGGGGGCGACTTTTTGGCATTTAACTTGCAAACGAGCAGTCCACGTGTTTGCCATTTGCGGGCGATATTCAGTCACACTCGCATCGCGGTCGATTGTGAGGTGATTTGTTGTTCTTCGAATGGCGGTGCTTCCGTTATTTTTGCCATTTTTGACGGGCGGCTTGCCGGAAAGGGCAATTTGGAAACTATTCATCCATTCATTGAAGTTACCTTGTCGATTTGATTGGCAGAGGGGCAGCAAAAGTTCCCTGGTGATGCTTAATCCGCACCCAACACCCACCCAGTCACCCCCAGCTGAAACCCTCGCAACCTCAATTCAAAGATAACCAATCCATTTCCACTGACGCACTCATCTGGTCTCATGAAAGCTGCTCCCCACATCGTGTTCACTCTGACTCAGTGGCACCAACGTGACTCCCATCGCCCTACTCATCGATTTCCCCTCGCTGACCCTGAACTCAGTATCGTTTCGTTCGCCCACACAGAATCGAGTGCATATCGATTTTAGTTTCAAAACAAATAATTCACGGAAAAAGGTCACGAATGAGACACAAAAATGGCCCGATAACTACCCCCGACCAACCGCCCATCCACCCTTCTTCCACGTGCGCCATTCCCTATCTCATCATCATCATCATCAGCCATCCCTTTATCGTGACTCATCATCAGCATCGACACCCACACATGACCGCAGAAATGACGGTGTCTCACCCAACACCCACGCACCCACTTGCTGTATGCATCCATCGTCGAAGATGCTCTATTTAGGGGCTTCTTACGTGCACAGACTTTGGTTAAAAATAACCGAGGGAAACGTAAAACCGTTTGCAATTCAATAAGCCACCATCCCACGCACTCGGTGCTCCAACCATCGAGGATTTAGGTTCGCTGGCGCGTCATTACGACGCAACTGCGACGCATAACAATGAGATAAGAGGGAGAGCGAAAAAAGGAAAAAAAAGAACATAGTCCTGATAGCAGAGCGATGAGTGCGTAACTACGTGGCAATTAAAAGTGAAAATAATGACAGGTCCTGGCGGGAGTAGTACGCGTGCCGTGGGGGGTGGTGGGGTGGGTTGAAAATGTGTTCCGTCGCCACAGGCATTTAGTAAACGGCGCGTTGCCGGGTGGAGGTTACGCATGTTGTGCGAGTAGGTTCCGCATGTCGATGACCTCTCGGCTGTGGAGTGCTGCTGGAAGGAGGCCGTATCGATTTTTCGACTGCGTGGCGTGCTGGATTATGTCAGATTTTGGGGATTTTCTTTTGTGTATTGGGAGCAGAATGACAATGAAGAGATGAGCTTTAAAGCTTCGTTAATAATGTCTGTAATTCGGTCGTCTCCTATTTATTCGATCCACAGTCCGTTGCTTCCTTTCCTGGGCCTCAATAAACAGCGGTCTACAGCTGAACTGGTGTGCGTTCTGTTGGTTGCTTCTCACCTGAGCCTGGTCGCTGATCAATCAGTTCTGCTGACCGCCAACGTATCTCTAGTTCTCAACCAACAAGACTCTCCAGCTAGAACTCAGTTGGTAGCCCCTCATCCGAGCGTGATCGCTGATCATTCAGTTCCACCGATCGGCAACGCTCTCCAGCTGGAACCAACTCTTGTTCAGTCGGTAGCATCCGAGCGTGATCGCTGATCATTAAGTCCACTGATCGGCAACGCATCTCGCCAACAGGACTCTCCAGCTGGAACCAACTCTTGTTCAGTCGGTAGCCCCTCATCCGAGCGTGATCGCTGATCAACCAATTCCTCCGATCGGCATCGCATCTCACCAACAGGACTCTCCAGCTGGAACCAACTCTTGTTCAGTCGGTAGCCCCTCATCCGAGCATGATCGCTGATCTATCAGTTCTGCTGATCGGCAATGTGTCCTGTTTCCCACAGTTTCTTTAAAATTCACAATCTCCTCGGATTCCCAATAATCCCCCATGATCATCACCCTTGATTCCTTGTCATTGCTCCCATAGAGCCCATGCCACCTTCTTCAACTCCCGTGCATTCTGTCAGCAAACTCCCCACAAATT
The DNA here is from genome assembly GCA_907269125.1 of Eristalis pertinax. NCBI lineage: Eukaryota > Metazoa > Arthropoda > Insecta > Diptera > Syrphidae > Eristalis > Eristalis pertinax. The sequence goes on from OU026148.1 coordinate 7,864,776, forward strand.
GGATGCCCATTCCGATCCCATCCTGCTGCCTGCACTCTTAATTTTCGCTGAGTTGTATACCACATTTCCTGGAGTCGATTTTCCGCTCTTTCAATCGCGAAAAGAGCGCTTTTCACCGATTTCCCCATCGTTCTCTCCACCAGCCGCCGCATACATGTGACGCCATTCGACTCTCTTCTCTGTCTCGCTCCCGCTGGTGCTCTTCCGCTCAAAGAGACGACACCACACACATTCGCACATTTCATCGATTTTCCTTTCGCTGTGGAGTGTCTGCCCTTATATGGTATCCCCAAGTATCATCATCCTAGGGCGGACTGGCAGGCAGGCAGGCACACTCGCTCCACCGACGAACGACAAGGAGTGAGATGCGCTTCCCTGCTGCAGAATGAAGCTTGGGAGGGGGGGAGCGAAGGCGCGCTCGTGTGTGAGTGAGTGGGCGTTGGCGGTGGCGACAGCGATGATGACGGAAATGGTTTTGTCGTCACATCATGGATCGCCTTGAGTGACAGCAGGCTTCACTTACACATTTTCCCACGTGTCCACGCATCGATGAGCCCAGACAATAGATCGGACCCCCGAACAAGAGCCGATTTCCGGCAACACACGACGAGCTTCGTCCTTTGTTCATCGTCTTGACGGCCATCTTTTGGTGTTGGTTCAAATTTTCGGGAACCAGCCCCGACTAACCGCTTGAAATAGTTTTTCTGCTTTTTTTTTTTGAAGGATGTCGACCAGACAAGCCTTTGTCTGGCGGTGGGCATATCATTAAGCCGCACACGGCACACACCATGTGTGTGTCCTTCGACTTACTTCAAGCGAACACAAAGAAATTAAAGCGAAGCAGGAGCGGCGCAAAAAAGCGAAGAGATGTTGAAAGAAATCCTTGGAAATCGATGAGAGAAGGTTTCGCTTCTTTTTTTTTTTTGTTGGTTGGTTTGTTGGCCATGAAGGAAGGGTAAATGCCCTATGGAAGGGGCATTGAGGAGGACCAAGTTTCGAACCCGAAATTAAAGTACATTGGCACCGGTGCGAGTGTGCGTTTGGCTGTGAAACAGTCAGTCAGACGGTAGTCGCTGGGATTTCGGTTGCTTCTGCCCGCCCTTTGTCTGGAGCGACAAGGAAATGTGCGAAGAAGACTTACTTCAGTTCGGGGAACGAACAAGAAAAAAAGCACAGTGTGACCCGAAAAAATGTGTGTTGCTTCCCATTGTCTACGTTTTCGAGGTTTTCACACATCTTGTCGAAGATCGTTCTCTGCGTGCGATCTCACGATCGTTGGGAACGTAGGTATAGATCGAGACGAGAGAGGGATCATTTCCGGATGAAACAGACAAGTGATCTTGAGTCGTTGAGTCGGTTTGGGGTGACAAAGGAATAGCCTTCGCATAGACAAGTGATTCTCCGATTGTCTATGGTTCATCCCATTTCACACGATGATTGATTACTGATCGTTGAACGATCCTCTTAGTCTTTTTTGCAGATCCCTCTGGATTCCTTCGTCTTATTTCCCACCCCGTTCCTTAAGAATTCTCGGAACAGACTTGTTGCAGCAGGCGACGCGGGGAGCTTGAGCGTCGTGGAGGAGAACGGCGGCTCAGCTCGTGGTTCTTGTCCCCTCCCTCGCGCACCGAGGTTACCCGCTCAGCCTGCTACAGCAGACTACGAGAGCAAACATCGATTGGAACCTCTTCAAAATTGAATCCTTCCTCAACCAACTGTCGAATAACTCATAAAACTCCTTAATTTGATTACAAAAACACGGGCTATTCGAAAATCGGACACATCCCCCACCTCTCGAGGCAAAGTTCATCGACTATTTTCAGACCCAGCAACTGCGCACCTTCCACCTGCTTCCTGTCACAGTTGATTGATCAACTCTGCCCAAGCACGTATCCATCACCCCGAGGCAAATCAAACTTCGCCTTTCTTCTCTTTTTTCCACTCACCCTGTGCCCTGCTGTCGACGTCCTTCAAATCCCTCCCAAAAAAAAAAAAAAAAAAGGAAACAAAAACCAAGCGACTTGCGAAAGACCCAAAAACCCAAACTGAGACGACGACGATGACGGTCTTTTGAAATTCGATCGCCATTATGTGTGCATAATCAGGAAATTCAATTTTCTGGCCCTTTCCCGTGGTGTCCCTCGTGCTTTGACTGTCCCGGTGAATGTATACTTCCCTCACCCGCTGCACCCCGCCCAATTATGTTGTCAAATTCGGGGAATTTCTCTTTCTTGTCCAAATCCAGTCGAGACCAGAACGCCGCCACTGCCGACGTTACACCGTACCGCACCGCCAGAGCCACTGCCGTCGCCGTCGCCGCCGCTGGCCATGAGCAGACGAAGTCATTCAACTTCCAAAACACCAAAATGCCAAAAGTCTCGTCTAGACGACCGCAGCGACAATTTCGTTGTTTTTTTTTTTTTTTTTTCGCTTTTTGGCTTGGTCGAGGGGTGATATCGAAGTACTTTGGAGTGCTCGCTCGCTCTCTCTGTTCCGCTCTTTCGGCGTGTACTGATGTGTCTACTGTAATCCTATAGATACACCTCGTTTTTTTGTATATTTTCGGTTAAACAACGGGAGCAGCTGACGCGTCGCAGACAGCGGCGGCAGCAGTGGCAAAACCAGCAGGAGACCAGGAACAAAAGCAACAACGAGAGAGAAAAAAAAAGCCACGATTTATTGCGTAGGTAGGTACAGGAAGCGCGGCACAATTGCCGAGGAATCATCATTCGGTGGATTTATAAGCGTTTTGCTGCCCCTTTCAATGGTCGCCCCAGACACAGGGCCGCGATTTTCGTAGCAATCGACAGTTTTTTGGTCCAATTGCAGTCGCGATTTATTTATGCGCGCTCAGGGGTTAATGCACTTGATGGCCGGAATGAAGACCGTGGAGGGGGAGGGGGCCCGGGTGAGGAGGTGAACAGGATATCAATCCGTGACTGAAGACTAATTGCAAAATGACGGGGTTTCGTTTTGTTGCTTTGTGCTTAGGGATGGCTGCTGCCGCTGCAAGAGGGATTAAATTGGGCGAGTGTGTAGAGTAGGTACGTTGTGAAGAGCATTTTTGAACTGAAGCGCTAGAGTGAGCTGTTTTTTTTTTGTGTTCTCTTTCGTGTTCGACGACATGTAAGAGAAGCTGTGTGAGAAGAAGGGGATGAGTGGCTTTTGTGATTTCATTGGAAGCTGGATTGGTTTTTGTTGAGATTAAGTTCGATGATGACTTACAATTTGACGACGTTTGGCAAATTCTGACAATGACAAGGTCCTTTGAATTCAAATAATGCCACATGTGAGCATGAGAATAGTCAACGACAGAAAATGTCAGCCAACGTCCACGTTTTTGAATCCGATTCTTTGAAATCTGACGCATTGGTCCAACAGCTCCTTTAAGCCATTTTTTGATCACATTTTTGACAATGGTTCAAACTTTTCTTGGACAGGCATTTAGGCAGACATGGCTTAGTGACCCGATCATCCTCTGATCACTCGAAACTAGCTCCCCGTATTTTCAGCCAAAAATTTGAAGTCGAAAAGCATCGATTCCTGATCAAAATCCAAAATCTTACCGTCTTCTAGTTCCCAGGTATTCTTAGCTAACATTTGAAGTCGAAGAGGATCGCTTGGGACACCTTCACTGGATCTCTAGAAAGTTCCATCTTGTCGCTTACAACTTTGGCAGTGTTTGAGCAGTCTGTCCAGATTTTTGGATCTACAATGTCGATGCGATCCAAAAGTTCCAAATTGCAGTGGATTTTCCCTAAGTCGAACTTATCCCGTGACTATTCAACTTATGGAGGTTCGATTGTACTTATTTATGATGTTTTGGGGATCGCCTTGTGAACTGACGGCTCAAAGACGAGCGCGGATGGATATAGGCGCAGGGGCTTCTGTGATCTATTCGAAAAATCCTTGGCACTATAAAACGACTGCAGCGTCTTTCAAGCCGAAGTGGCTGTGATACATGAGGCTGCACTGACGTTGGGAGACCACAAAGTAACCGACAAATCGATCACCATTTTGTCTGGTAACCAATAGCGGCAATAAAGGCCACAACATCAGAAATTCTGACATCGAATGTGGTTATTCTGTGCAGACAGAGCATCAGTTAGGCATCCTTGATGGTCACGGTCACGTTGGTGACCCTCTACTGGGTGCCGGGGCGTATTGGAGTTCGAAACTGGGAGCCACTCAGCTCCACAAGAAAAAAAAATTTAGACGACGAAGCCCTGGACAGAACCATGAGCTCTATGGCTTGGTCTGACTATTGGAGCAACGTCGAGGGCTGAGCACAAAGAAGTCAACATGATTGATCGGCATTAGTGGCAAGGACGAAGTAGGAGTCCTTACCAGCCACTGTGCCGTGCCGAGTACACATGCAATGCGTCTGAACTTAGGGAGGCAGGTAGGCAGGAAGTGGCATTAATGAACTCAGGCCAGAGTAGGCCCGTTGTACCGCCACGAGGGTGTTCAGATCGAGAGAAAGTATGATGAAGAGGGTTTATGACACCCATTTCTCTCAGCAAATTTGACTAGCGCTTTGACTGGTATTGTGCTGAGGTCGTTTGGACTGTCGAAGAAGTAGGAGCCTATGGTGGCTTTCCAGATTACGGCAAGAGCAGGACAGTTGCAAAGGAGGTGGTGGTGAGAGCTTTCCTCCTCTTCTTCCTCTAGACAGCTTCTGCAGAAGTCGTTGGAAAGTGTCTGGTGATAATACCCACTGCAGTGCTAATTTTGGAAATATTTCACAAAAGAATAAAATGCACTTCATCCAGGTCGGGTGGAAGGAATTTGTGGATCTTCATCGTCCCTTTCATTCGGACTGAAGGGTTCGAGAGGATTCCACTACTCTCTCATTTTTCATGGCCGTGGATAGATGTAATTCTGGACGAAGTTCGGTATTTCTTTGCTCTTATTCCTGGGCACAATGGACTACATGTTGGTCTAAGGGAGTTAAGGCCTTAGGGCCGAACAAAATCACCTCCTCTGCTTCTGTGAAGGACAAGCCAGCCAGGGGTCTAGTCAACAACCTGAGAGAACTAGCCAGCTAAATTGCTTTATCCAAGTTGCAAGGTTCCAAGTTTAGGAGCAGATAATCCGTGTCGTATCACAAGGGGCTGGTCTGGCCTATGTGTGGCTATCCTAACCTAGTCAGCCACCATAACCTAGTCTATCCTAGGGCCGTCAGGGCACCCAATTGCCTACCTGCCTACCTTTTGTGACGTTTTCATTGGTTTGTATATTTTTTCTGTTTTTTTTTTTTTTTAAAGAATGTCATGAATTTTTGATCAAGTTTGGGTCGAAAAATGTCAATTTTTTATCAGAATTTCGTACTTAATTTTGACACCTCATCTATGGCCGCACGATTCTCCTGCATCAAATGGCATCAAGTTCTTTTTTTTTAAAGAACGTCATGAATTTTCGATCAAATTTTGGTCGATAAATGTCAAATTTTTTATCAGAATTTCGTACTTAATTTTGCTACCTCTCACCGAGGGGCGATCGACTCTTCTGCATTAAATTTCATCTTTTTTTTTAAAGAACGTCATGAATTTTTGGTCAAATTTTGATCGAAAAATATCAAATTTTTTATTAGAATTTCGTACTTAATTTTGACACCTCTCATGGGCGGTCGATTCTCCTGCATCAAATGGCATCAAGTCTTTTTTTAAAGAACGTCATGAGCTTTTGATCAAATTTTGATCGAAAAATGTCAAATTTGTGGTCAGAATTTCCTACTTAATCTTGCTACCTTCCATATGTTGGCGATCGAAGCACTATGCACTGCATTAAATGACATCAAATCAGAATCCATTGCTTTTGATCCAAATTTCGGCCTATTCGACCTAAATTTCGACACTTTACCTAAAATTTGGAGCATCAAGCTCAAAAATGTTGACAAAACCCATTGCTTCTTATTTGATCCAAGCTGAATCTTGTTAAATGCCATGCCATCGACATTTACAAACCGCCAATTGATCCAGACTTAGATCAGAATTTCGATTCCCCACAACGTCTCCCTTCCATCCCCGTCCCTTCCCAGTCGCTGACTATTTCTGAATCGCATAATCTGCAGAGCGAATCACACAACAAAAAGCACGAGAAATGAGAGAAAACAAAAAAGCAACCCAACATTAGTCTTCTTCAGACACACAGGTCCTTCAACTGAGATTTCGAATCGCGTCGGCATTCCTTTCATCACATAGCCATGCATATGTGGATATATGCCAGAGCCCCTTAATCACGCGGAGGATTCCATTCTCCATTCGTCTTCTTGTTTGTTTGCGTCTTCGTCTTCGTCTTCGTCTTCGTCGTGAGCCTCCATCAAGATTATGTGTTCTCGAATACAATGACCTCAATGACGTTCGTTCCAGTTGCGTGTGTGCTGTTTCGCCGCGACGAAACGATGAAGACAACAAACTGCCAGACATGCCACAAGGATAACCGGGGGTACCACAAATGGGAACGCGTCCGTCTGTGGTCGTTGGTCGTCGCTGGTCGGTGTGTGCCTTTCAATGCGGCTGGCTGGCATTGAATCCGTGCGTTGATACTCTCCAGCTTCAGCTGGGGGTACAAAGAACTCTTGTCCCGGTTCCTTTTTTTTTTGTTTTGTCCTCAACGGCGCGGCGTGCACGCTCTCTTCGAGGCAGACCTTGAACGGAGGCTGATGATCCCTCACCTTGTGCTGGCCAAGGGCTGAGGGCATTCAACGTCGACGGTCGATGGTTGGCTGCTATTTTCGTTTCCTTATTTTTTAATTAAGGATCTTCTTGTTAATCTGTTGCCATGTCCGGTTCTGCGGCAGGAGCACTGAACAGAATCGAATTCCAATTATGCGCCAAGTGCAATTCAAAACTGCATTCCACGCGAGGCGCAGATACAAAACAAAAACGTGAAAACAAGAAAACGACGGCGCAAAAGGTACTCCCAACAAAACAACCCCGACCTCGGACACGCAACACGCAACACGAGGCAAAAGCAAAACAAAAGCCGGCCAACGGAAGCAACACAAGGCGAAGATGATGCACGGTGCAGTGCTGCGAATGTTTGCTGTGTGTTTACAATCATTTTGCTATACTTCTGGTCTGGAGAGTAGGTGATGGGCTCCGTGTGTGTGTGTGTGAGAGAGGAGGAGACGGTTCAGCCAAACCAACCGTAGCGCCCGTCCTCAAAAAAGAGAGAACTTGCACTTCAGAGTGCATAAACGACGACGGGTACAATGTGTTGTATCTTCCCGGGGGGATCGAGCAACGCCACGGCTACAGAGGCTCTGCACCCGCCGCCACCGTCGCCGCCGCCACCGCCGCCTGGTGCATCATAATTTATTTATTTTTGCTCGCTCCGGCTGTGTGCTGTGGGCTCCGCCGCTCTTCAATTTCAAATTGTTTTCTGCTTTTATTTTTTTGTGTATCTTCCAGTGCTTTGACCTGCAATTCTGTTTTTTTTTTCTTGTTCCTTCTGGCGCTGGCATTCCTCATCCTTTTGCTGTTTCGGTGCTCCAGCCAAACACCCTCTCTCTCGCTCTCTCTCTCTCTCCTCTGACTACGACTCCGACTCTGACTTAACTTGGCGCTGGTTGGCGTCGCGTTGTTGTTGCGGCAATCGTTGGAATTTGATGTAAAGATACGACGAATTGAGGATACAACAGGAAAATGAAAAAAAAAAAAAAAAAAAATGGAATAAATTACAGCTATTTGCTGAACTTCAGATACATTCGATGATGAGTATCTGCAGTGTACACCAGCAGCAGCAGTTGATGATGATGATGGCGGGTGAAATTGAGGTTAGAGGGTGGGCTTCCACTTAAATTCCTCGAGGCAGCGGTCATTTTGTGCGGAATGGCTTGGCCTGGAACGAGGAGACCCCACTTTGTGGCAAATGGACGCCTTAATGAGGAGCACAAGGGTGTAATTGAAGGTGTCTCTACCGTCTGTCACTGTCTCGGGCGCAGTTGGGTGTCGAATTCGACTGCAAAATGGCTGAAATGCGAGTCGAGTGCGAGTCGAAGACTAGTGTCTAGAAGCTCACTTGGGTCTCGTTTCCTGAATGTGACCTTGTTCTGCATCTGTTCGCCTTCAGTACTCCCCCATGACGTGCTTCTGAGTCTTCGTCGAATTCTGTCCAAAAGAAACCCATTTGTCATTCTCAGCCAAGCCACAAAAGTGAGTCGTCTGCTTCTTGAATCACCACAGTCGTGGGCCCCACGGCTCCATTAGCATTTGTCACTCGCCAAAAGACATCGCATATTGCCGGAGTAAATTTCAAAAGTGAATCGCCGCGTACAGCGACTTGTGTCTGCGTTCAATCTGCCAGCAATTACACTGAGCCGCTCGTCGGGAACATTTTCACCCCTTGTTTGCGAAGCGAAAGTCAGCGCAACAGCAGTGGCATCGGCAAACATTCCCAACAGTCCACGCCGCCCTTTCGCAATCGTCAATCATTCAAATAGCTCCCCTTCGCTTTTTTTTGTGTACAACATCGTCTAATGCACAGTGCTTGGGGTGTCTAGACAGATCCGCGTTTATTACACGATAACACATCGTCCCTGTCGTCGGTCGGGTGGGATTTATCTCGGCTCGGAGTGCTCCTGACTTCTGGAGGACTGTAATTAAGTCGGCCCCCTTCACCCGCCGCACTGCATCGCATCATAACGCGACTGTTCACCTGTGAAGGGGTGATGCGGTCTAATTCCCATCACCGTGTCAGCCGTCGGTCACATTGCCTTTTGTTTTGCTCCTGCATTCGCATTCGTCGATGTCAGGCACACGGCTAATCCCAGTTGGCTCTGGCTACGGGTCCAGTGCCCCGGGAGCATTCAACCGCAACTCCACGACGCCATGCGTGCACTTTTCCCCCACTTAATCCCATTAAAGCACTGAACACACACAACGACATGGATTAGCTCTTGGAAGGTGGGGAGGACGCACGCCATTATCCAACTATTTCCTGATGGGGAACGACTTCAATGAAAATGCAAATAAGGCACTTTGCCACACCGAGCATGGCAGCACGGCAGGGGTCCATTAAAAGTTTCTTGAGCGGATCCTCCACTCCCGCGTGGGAATTGGCTGTTGAACATTCAAATTCGCGTGGAAGGACAGACTGTCGTGGAGTACTTGACGTTAGCGTTTTAAAGAGCTGCTGATGTTATGCAAGCAATTTAAGCGCTTAATCGGTAGTCGTTGTGTCCAAACTTTGACATTCTGTTGTTCCCCTCCTGCTCCGTCGACTGTCGGCTCTTCTTCATTTGGTCGACGTCTGGAGACCACCCAGCCTCCCTCAGTCTTCTCAAAGATGATCAACGAATGAAATAATGCCAAAAATCGCCTCGTCGCACAACAAGATCGCTATCAACAAACAAACCCCGTCGATCGATGCAGAAAGCTGACCACAGCAGCATTCGTTCCACTCTCAAGCACTGGGGGTCTGTGTCGCTCCCTTCCTTCCCATCCTCTGATGCTCCGTCGCAGGCCATCGAATCGGTCCTGTTGAACGGCGCGTGTAGACAGCCATTATCGAATTTCAAAACCAACAACGCGGCGTGGGACGGCGTTCGACTGCAGTCCGTTCGTCCGTTCAAACAAACGCACGCTTCGCTCCATTGCGCCGCGTCGTTCGGCCTTAATACGGTCTCATCTCTTGGGTGTCGCCTTCCCTTTGACGTCGTCACTGTGCCCGAATAGATACCCGCAGTCAAGCAAGCGGGGACGGCATCATTCTTCGGTGACATGATCACACACACATTCACAGCCCATTGAGTTCAAGTGCCTTTAAGTTGTGTTATTAGCACGCGTGGATTGGATTTGTTTACGGCAAAGGGTTTCGCTTCCTCCTTTGTTTATTTTCGTGGGGAGTCATCCGTCCCCCTCGCCCCCAGCGCCCACTCCCACCCAAGACATGCGATTATGGATTAATGTTTCGAAATTTGCAGACACACGCGCCGCAGAAAGCGACTGAATTGAATATCGTTCGCCTAGGATGGGGGTGCTCTTTCGGCGGTTCGTATTCAATTTTTGCTGTTTTAAGAAGCGGCAATACGTTCCGCCAACGACCCACATTTTGATGGGCACTCGGCGCGGAGCGACAGCCGCACAAAGCCATCAGACTGAGCTGAACGCTGGCTTCGGGTTACAAATTTTCGACTTGCGACGACGGTTTGAGGACAAAGACGAACAACGACGCGGACGCGAAACCTAGTGCTTGGCGCTGGGGGAACCCAGTGTTTGAATTCTATTTTTATTTCAGAGAATTTTTGAATGTCAACTAATGGATTTGTTCTTCTTTTTTTTTTTTCATTTGCAGGTGAGTGCTGAATGTGTTTGGTTTTCTCAAAAGGCGGGGAACCACGCGGAGGTGGAGGTAACGCGGTTAAATGTGCATGCAACTGTTTAATTGAACGTCTGTAACTTGGGGATTATATTTAGATTGGAAGAGGACGCTTTTATTTCTGTTGCTGGCGTGACCAGATCGTTTTGTTTGTTGAGTGAGGGCGTGATGTATTATTGCCTTCGGATGGCTTAATGACTTCTGTCAATCATGAGTCATTTGGGTGTTTTTTTTTTTTAAGAAGTCCCTTGAGTCTTGTGGACCTACCATAATGGACACAATCAAGCGAATACACAGGAATAATATCACACTTCGTTCAGTTTCGTTAAGTTTCATTCAGTTTGTTTAAGGAGCATTAAGTGGACATCAGAATTCGAGCGATCTCACAGGTCGAATACCACACTTCCTTCGGTTTCGTTAAGTTTCGTTCACTTTATTTATTGAGAGTCAGCGTTCGAGCAAACTCACATACTAAATACCACTCTGCCTTCATTCGAGAAAATCCACAGATTGAATACCGCACTTCTTTTAGTTTCGTACACTTTGCTTAAGAAGACATAAGTGAACTTTAGTAATCGAGCAAAGTTACAGGTCGAATACCATACTTCCTTTAGTTTCCGTAAGCTTCGTTCCCTTTGCTTAAGGAGAATAAAGTGGATATCAGCACCCGAGCGAACTCACAGCTGTAATACCACACTTTGTTCACTTTCGTTAAGTTGCGTTCACTTTATGTTAAAGACCCATTGTCTTAGCAAGTTTCAGAAACCTGATCTCAGGTACTCACATACATTTAATATATCACATTTAGCTCAGCTTCGTTGAGTTTCGTTCAATTTATTTAATGAGACATAAGTGAATTTCAGCATTCGAGCGAACTCACAGATGTAATACCACACTTCATTCACCTTCGTTAAGTTTCGTTAACTTTGCTTTCTAAGGTGGAAGCAATCACAATAGCTCTCTTCCTACGTGGTTCTAAAAAAATCCTCAGAATTATCATCTCTTCATCACGCACTAGGCACCAGTCGACACCTTATCAACCACTCCTCAGACCTGTGACAAGGAGTATGCCCTCCTCGTCGGCGGGAAGACACGTTTTAATAAAAACACATCCGGTGGTGACACCACATGATTGATTCGTCGATTGCCATACGCGGCCTATGAATTCCTGGCACTGTACAATTAGGCTTTATTGGCTACTCCTCGCTCACTCCTGTCTCCCGTCGGTAGACATTTCATTTTCAACCATTCACGTGTGGCCCCCAATGAAGGCAAAACGGCGATAAAATGCCCCACTTCGTATTCCGACATGAACACCGCACACACTACATATACATATCGTCGTCGTCCTAGTTTCATGTGCCACATCCTTCAGGTCGTCATCTCATCCGGCGTACACGTGCGAAATATGAAAGCTTCAACGCGTGCGACAGTGCCTCCTAGTGTGGATTTGGCTTCCTTCCTTCCTTCGTTTGTCCTCTTTTCTCTCGCTCTCTATCTCTCCCTCTCTTCATCTCTCTGTGTGCATTTTGATGGGGAGTAATAAATAATTTATCCTTGGATCCGACCTCAGGGAAGAGTGATAGTGCACATGCCAACCGATTGTATGAAGCGAAAGTACAGGAATTGGCCGGGGACTACAGGGCGGAGGGCCTTAACGAAGTCAGACACGAGCAAGGACCTGCATGGGAGAGAGAGGAGAAATCGATTTCGGTGCGCTAGTTTGCTTCTCTTCTCGTTTTTTGTTTTTGTTTGCAATTTCCCGCAGCATAATCCTTGCAATGAGTTGAGTTGAGGCTGCAAATGAAATTCGGCAGAAGCGGGATAAAGTTGGTCCACGATGACGACGACGACGACGACGATGATGATATGCAAGCGGTTTACTTTTGGCAAGGACTGGGGGGAGAGTGAGGCAGTAATTGAAATGTAGAATCTCCCCTGGGGTACAGTGAAGGAAGCGGAACTTTGCTGAGGTTTCTCGGAATTGGAGATCAGTCGGGGAAGCCCACCCGAAATTGTGGTCATTTTGTAGCTAACGTGGGAATCTTAACTTCCAGCCGCAAACTTAAGCAGTTTACCCGGAAACTTTGCCGAGAACACTAGTGTATTGAAAACACTGGCTTTGATTTTGTTACACAATCCGCATGAATGAAGGGCGCCGCCTTCGTGAGGCATGAGATTATGCGAGAAATTTGATTAATTTAAGGTTTCTTGGAGCCGCAGGATGCTCTATCCTTGTGATCTCTCACAAACTTGCACATTTTCCTATATCCGTGATTTCCGTTGGCTTTCAAACGTCGACATTTTCCATCTCCAACCAGTTGTTCAACAAGTTAACACGCGTCCCTTCGTCCAAAGTACACAACCCCCATCCTGCTCCTCCTCATTAACCAGTTTTTAATACGCAATGTTAAATAGGGCAACAAGCCACATTCATACTCCACCCCCTCCGTCGCGCATAGTCCGCGTTAATTGTTACAACAAATATCCCTAACCTCAGCCGCATGGATAAACACACATGCGAGGCGGTGGGGGTGGGAGGTGGTTTAGAGATAGGCAACACTCATGACCACTTGATGGTGTCGTTGTTAACAAAGTAAGAGCTTCATTTGCAATATATTGCCGTTGACGACGACGACAAACAACAAATTCAGGACGCCATTATGTCACATCATAAGTGTGCGGAGGGATGTGTCGGACGGGCGGGGAATCCCTTCAATGCCATCGATTGACCTCAATTCATTGTAATTCTCCTATCGAGCGCCCACATCACGTTCGTCCCCGTCCCCTCGGTCCTCCGTCGGGGTCTGCGAGTGACTATGTGCTGCCATCCCTCGTATGGTCGATATGGTCCTTCGTTGGAATACATAACTCAGATGCCCTTCGTTGACAGCATACAACCCTTCTGCTTAGGCGCATCGTTTTCGATTTTCTTTTTTTTCTCTTTTTTTCTTCGTTTAATTATACCCAAGACCATTTTCGTTATAAAACATTAATTCATTTTTCAGGCATCACGCATGGCAGAGCACGGTTTTGTTATTTACCTGCTCGAGGGTGGCAAGCGCTGATCCTGTGTTCATTGTCATTCCCATCGTTCTCTCCGCCATCGCGCTGTGACAAAAGAACCTTCCCCAAATGACAATTGAGCACGAACTTTTTCCAAAAAGAAAAACTTGAGTAGAAACCTGGCGACTTGCAGGCGGGTGTGGTGGTTGAGGAGCGTGAAGGAGCGGAGCGGAAAGAAGACAACATTGTTGGGCGCCATTTCATTTTGTGGTATCTTCGTCAGGGATGGATCATTTTGAATTCAGACAAAGTGTATGTACAGTATGCGGAATTAATTGGAGAAACGACTGGTGTGTGCAATTTAATGGCTGAGGGGAGGGAGTGGGTGTTGTGAGGGGTCATAAAATGGAGGCATCTGCTTTATGTGACTTTGTTTGGTTTCCGGAGAAAGACATTTGTGTCGAAAACATCGGCCAAAAACCCTCCGTTTTCGAGATTTTGGCGATTTTGCAAAATGAAGTATTTCTGGTCACATTCTCCGACACTTTTTTCAGCCCCATTGGCCATAGCGACATGGTTTTTGGCTCAAAAGAAGCGTCATTCCGTTCTCTATATATGCCGAAAAACGCGAATGAGATGAACTCCCGAAAAACGCACCGTTTTCGAGATATTGGCGATTTTGCAAAATGAAGGATTTCAGGTCACATTCTCCGACACTTCTCAGCTCGTACTGGTCGTAGCGGCGTGGTTTTCTATGTATGCCGAAAAACGCGAATGAGATGAATTCCCGAAAAACGCACCGTTTTCGAGATATTGGCGATTTTGCAAAATGAAGTATTTCTGGTCACATTTTCCGACACTTTTCTCTGCCCCTATTAACTTATCTTCCTATTTATGAAATGATTGTAATCTCTGTTCCTTCTTTTCAACCGAAAAATCTGTCGTATCACATCAAATTTCCGCACTCTCTTCCAATTGCCTGCTTTTCCCAGTGTCCCTCGTCAGACAAATCCGTCATTTCATGGAGCATTAGATTATATTAATTAGCACAGCATAAATACGCAGACAATAAACACCCTCCCCCCCCGGACGCCATGCGAATCATTCTCCGTTTTCAAGGTCCACCGTCACCCTCCGACTGGCGAGGGTGGCTACGATTACACGCGTGTGTGTTCTTGAACAAGAGAATGTAAGTGTTGCCTTCCAGCAGACACAACCCTTTCGATTCTTCTTCGGTTTCAAAGAGCCCAAGAGACCCTCAGATTCCAGCAGCTGCTCCTAATTAAATCTGCTTCAATCCAACCCCAACCCCAACCGTCGACAGCCCCACGAGAACAAGGGTTCACCTTAAATTCGTGTGTTGTCAAAACGAAATATGAAACTTCCGACCATCTTTTGTAACAAGCCCTCGGCATTTAGTGTCACCCCATGTGGAACGAATGCGTGGGGGGCACGGATCACGGATCAACTCTGTTGATTTCGTTTTCATATTCAGTTAAGTTATTACTATAATTAGACCGGAGAGCGGTTATTAATAACCGCGAAATACACTTTGCATGTGCGGCGAGGAACGAGGGTGGCTTCCTCGAATTTATTTCATTTTTTTATTGACGACGAAGCTTGTGTCTTCTGTTGCGTCGTCACTCTCTGAAGTGGTGGCGGTTGGCCGTGGTTTGATCCTTGATTTTGAATCTCACACGTGGTGGCTTTTTCGAGGAATGGCCCGTGTTGGGGTGGTTGCTTTTGGAAAGTTTGTGCTGTTGGCATCGAGTTGGTAGTCGTCTCTGTGTACTTTTCTGAAGAATGATGCGCTTCAGCTTTTTCCACCGAATCCTTGCAAGGAAATACGCTTCCACTCAATCTCACTGAACATTGAGCTGGCTCCGTCCGATATGATAAAGGTGTCGGCTACCGAAACATGACTTGTGGTCTATCTTTTCAACAGCTTTCTTTGCACACTCGTTGAAAAAAAATCTAATTTACTGCCGACTACTCGATTTGTCGCCGTCATCTGTTGCCAGTTGCCCTCCATTTTGGCGATTCTATCTCCCCACAAGGTATTTCTTTATTTACTTTATCTACAAAAAGAGGCGATACACAAAGAAAACAATCACACACACAGCTCTTATCGTGAATTCCAAATCGATTGATAATGCCTAAGCGTGCGATAGTTGGTTATTCGCCCTCAAGGCTGGTGTGCCGACAAGTAAGATACGCCATTCATCGCGAACGTCACTTGACGTCATTTGTTATTTGACCTTTTCGCTGAAGTGGGCGAAAATGCTATTCAAATGCAATTCTGTAAACGGAGGAATGGGCGCTATTGCGACAACGTTCAAAGGTTTGCAGTGCACTCTTGTCGCGTTATTAAATCTTAGCAGGTGCAGAGAGTGGGTGAATGAGGGAGAGAGAGAGAGAGTGAGAGACGGACAGGGGGGTGATGGAGATAATTTAAATGTCTCCACCCACCACTCGAGGATGGGCTTTTTGGTGACGCTTTAAAAAGACATTAGAGATTACATGCGAGGGCGAGTAACGAGTTGTGAATTTCGAATGAGTGTCTCTTGTAAAATTGTCTACTAAAGCGAAAGAGAGGAGAGAGAGAGAGAGTTGACTGAGAATAAGAGCTTTTGTTTGACAACTAAAGAGAGCCAGAACTGAGCGAATTTACTTCCGCCTGTTCCCCTGAATACATTTTTTTTTTGTGAATTCCAGACGGGATTTGTTTCAGGAAATGCTGACAGACTTATTTATGGAGTTTTGACTGAAAAAGGAAACACACGTCATGCGAGAGTTTAAAGTTCGCTTTCGTGTTTTTTTTAGCGAATGTTTGACGTTTATGTTGTTTCCCTTCAAGCCTCGAATAAGTCTTAATTTGTTCTAGAGTGTGTTGGTCGAAGATAGATGAAGAGAGAAGGAAGCTGATCACAAGGCGGTGCCAAGATAGTCAAGAAGCAGCTGAAGAACATCCTCGAGACACGCAGTCCCAGTCAGGGACGCTGGACGATGCCCAGTAGCGGAAGCAGGAGTGGCAAGTAGTCTAGAGCGTGATCTTGAAGCCCTACTCCTTCAACCGACGAACTTGTTTTTTTTTTCTCTCAAATTCCGCCTCGCACACTAGACGCCTTTCGTCAAGTGTCACTCCGAAATCGACGCTTGCGATGGAATTTATTTTTTTGTTAATTTCTCTTCCTAATCGTCCTGCTGGCGTCCTGCTGGCGCAACAACAGATTAGCCGCCCGGGAGCTGGTCAACCAAGGAGTGCCGGAGGTCGCGATCGATCGATTCTCAGGTTCCACGTCCTCATGACCTTCTCAGACTCAGTCTCAGTCTCGCCTCCTTTCAGCTCGTCGTGGTGCGTCGAACCCAGCAGCTGTGGCAACAGATCAGCCCGTCGGACGTGTGCGGGGGCATGCTGGTGTCGTCGAAGATCGTCATCACAGCGGCCCATTGCTTCTACGATCCGCAGTTAAGTGTCAGAGTCTGTTGATTCTCCTAATTCACTTGGCCCTACAGAGTCTTTGAAGGACAGTTGAAGGCTTTAAAGGGCAAAACTAGGTGTCATCTTTCATCTTTCATCTTCACTCTTCCTTAAATCATAAAGTTCTGCTCGAAACAAAGCCGTCGCAGCAAGTTTGACTAGGTTAGGTACAAGGCTGTGGAGGGCAGTCACACTTGGACCAACAATTGGACATCGTGTTGTCCTGTCGTTGTCAGCGGACCTATCATTTCGTTGAAAACGGCCCATAATTACTGCTTGGGGCAGCGATTAAAGCGTTTGAATGCCTGGCGCTGACATTACTTAGCAAAGACGTGAAAAATGGCGTTTTTTTCTTGTAGAAAGGATGCTTCATGAACACAGCTTCCTCCTCGTCAGGCCGGAACACGCCTGAACGTCGACGACGATGACAGAGCACAGACACAGAGAGAGAGAGTGAGAGAGAGAGAGAGAGAGAGCGAAACTGAGTCTAAGATTCTGCCTTGTAAAAGAACAAGTCCGTCAAGTTCTGCACAAGTCCTTGTAAAGAGACTCATTCTGAAGAATGCGCGTCTGCTAAGTTCGATCATTCTTGCTATGTTCCTTATGGATTCACAAACACGAAGAAGTGTGTAGCATCAAAAACGAGGCAGTCTGTTGTTGACTTGTCCCACTTGACCCCAAACTTCAAGGGTCTACTAGAAGGTCGCCATATCTTGGCACTTCCTTTAAGAAATGTGGAGCTTCTAAACAGGCACGATCTTCGGATCAGATCATCTCATCAGATCACATAATCCGCTCGATCATCTGTCCTATCCCTCGGCACTCAAAGCGTTTGACGAGCAGCGACAATCTTTAAAGACTCCTTCTGGAAGATTGCCTATCTAGACATGCTGTCAACTGTCAACGATCTTCGATAGACTTCAAGGCTGCCCAAGAACACACACTCCCCGAGTTCACTGATCCTTTTGTTTCTGTTGTCCACATCTGAACTCGCCTCGGATCGTGTCAGTGGCGTCTTTCGTTTACATTTTTATCAGCTCGGCACGTCAACGAGTTTTCGCCAAAATAAAGCCAATCACCTTTTCATGAATCTCCATTTCCAACTGACGGCAGACATACACTTCGCCCCCTGCCTGCATGAAACCATTGACCTCACAACCGAAGAGAACAGAAATTCAAGAGAAGAAGAAGGAAAGAGAAAAAAAGCTTTCCTGCCACACTCTCTTTCGCTTCTCTTCTCAGCGAAAAATTCGAAGAGCTTGGAAATCTTTCGTTGAAAATGGGAAAAAAGCAGCAGTCATCGTCCGACATCGACACATTTGAAAGATACTCCTCGCCCAGTAACGAGCAAATTTTCAAACCCATCAGTCGCCATCAAATGATGAAACTGTCTTGTCGCGTTTACTCGCTGAATGTTGTACTTGATCAACGTCTTAGAATTGACACCTGTCGATATCTCATCGAGATTCTGTCGCGTCGTCTAGCCGGGGAATAAAGCCACACCGCCCCCGACCGCCCGCGTGTCCCAGAGACTGTCCTGTGAAAAGAATTGAAATTGAATCGGAAAAAGGAAAAAAAAAACGTATCGGAAAACGCAAACGTGAATAAAGTGAAAGTGGATTTTTTTTTGTTTGCTCAGGTACGTGGCTATCGCGATTTAAACAAACAAAAACCGAGCCTTGCCCCAAATTGCCTTCAAAGCACACAAAAGTGGGAACAAATTAAAATTTGAAAGAAAATAATTGCCAGCCGATAACGAAACGAACGCGAAAAATACGAATTCGAATTCGGGAGAGAGAGAAAGAAATTCGAAAAAATCGTTTCGCGACGACGACGTCAGCCACGACCATGTCGAGTTGAATTCCTTTATTTTGTTTAAAAACGAATCAACAAAAATTAAAGCAATTTTGAGCAGAAAAACCGATTTTTGTATCTATCGTCGAGATTTGTGTGTACTCTGCTGTGTGCCCGCCGTATCTTTCTTTATATCTCGCTTCGTTCGTTGAATTAATTTTCTTCTTCTTCGTATTTTTGTTTCTGCTTTTTTTTTCTCTTTTTTTGTTAATTTCCAAGTTGCGACTTTGTTGTGCTTTATTTCACCGTGTAGTGTGGTGATTATTTTTGTAACTCAAGTTCAAGTGGATGACCTCGGTTTGTGTTGGCGGTCGATCGTGTGTGTCGGTGAATTGGAAAAAAATTGTTAATAACACCGAAACCGTATATAAACAGGAATAGTTCCTAACCTCAAAAAAAAAAAAAAAAAACGAAAAAAAATAAATATATTCTAGTTTCCGTGATAGAGAAACAATATTTTTCGGTTTTTCATTAAATTTCATACATCCATCTGCCAAAACAAACAAATATTTTTATTGTCTATAGAAAAAAAAAAAATAAATATATATTTTTAAATATCTATCTATCCACAACGTCTGAAAAAAAAAAAAAATAAACATATTTTCGCTCGTAAAAAGAGGAATTTCAAAAATATAACATCAACACCGGAGCAAGATCGTGTATTAATAAAAATAAAATAACAAATAAAGTAAATAAATAAATGAACGCAACAAAAAAATAGAAAAAAGTGTCTGTTGGCCTTTTGAGAGCAGTGCTGAAGTGTATCATATATGTTAGTGTAGTGGGAGAGAATTTGCGAAGACTGAACATTATTTTTTTTTGTGAACGCGAGGGATGCCCTTCTTGTCTACAGTTCAATAATTGTGAGAAAGTGCTTAGGTCCCTCATGTTGTGTATTATTTAAAGGGAAACAACGTCCCCATGTGTGGTTTTCTACTAGCTTAAGAGAGAAACAACTATTTTTGGATACATTTTTTCTTCGTTTTAACTCGCATTCGAGGAGTTTTTTTTTCCCTAAAAGTGCAACACGGTGTATTTTTTGACGATTTTATTGAACGGTAAGTTGTGGCAATCGCTTGAATTGTGTGCGTGTTGTTTGGTTTTTCTTCGCTAACCTCGTCCTCGGGAATGGTAGGTGTCTAGATGATAGGCTGCCCTGTTGCCTCTTTCGGCGGTGGCTCTCTAGAGACCAACTGTTTGGGTCCATTGTGCCCTTGTTTGGGGGTGGTTCGAGGTTAAGGAAGCTACTGTACGATGGGTAGTTGCTTCAAGATGTCCACTGCATTGTCGATCACTTGCAGGCGATGCTTACCCGTACGTACTTGAGTATATAACTTAATTCGTGCGGTGTTTTTTTTTTTTTTTTCAAAATTTGAACGTTTATTTAAGAAAAACATGTACAATAATATTATTCAAAGTATTGCCCATCAGAAGCTACGATTTTTTCCCCATCTTTCTGGCAATTTGTGGCTTGGCGGCCAAGAATGAATCAAACCAATTTTTGATATTCAGCTCTGATGTGAACCGAATTTCAGTGAGGGCTCTCTGCATCGACCGGAACAAATGGTAGTCAGAAGGGGCAAGGTCTGGGCTATAAGCCGGATGGGAGAAAATCTTCCCATCCACTGTTTTCCAAATAGTTCTTAACCGGAATAGCAACATGGGGCCGAGCGTTGTCATGATGGAAAATTGTTGCCTCGTGTCTGTTCGCATATTTCGGACGTTTTTCGGCTACTGCTCTCTTCAAATGGATTATTTGATGGTTTCACCCGGTTTTAGCAGCCCACCCTTCTGATCCCACCAAATACAGAGCAGGCATTGCCGTTGATTTGGCTGGTTGGACGGGTTTCACATATGATTTATTGCGCTTAGGGTTGTCGTAATGAATCCATTTGTTCATCATAAACTTCCACCAAAACACGATGACTTTCGGCAGCAGTTTTCTTCATATTAAAGTAATGAAGAAGAACTCCCCGGAAAAACACCTTTTCAGGCAAAAAGTTCGACATATTTGAGACAAAAAAAATATTATTGTTTACGCTTCAAATGAATGACATGTACTGAAATGACGTAGCAATGACAGTAGCTTTCCAACGCATGTTCCAATGGAATAACACAAGCTACGCTATATACCCATTAGTTGGGTAGACTCATGTACGTTAGGCCGCTTTTACACATGCAACTTTTTACTCACGATTTTCTGCAATTCCCTTCTCTGATCGCAAACCACTTTCACGTGTGGTTAAATTTTAAGGGCCGATGTTGATTTTGAATAAAACACAAATTATTTAGGAAATTATTGTCATTTCTTTTTATTATGATAATATTGGTATGGTTCAATTATGTATGGAACAAAATATCGGCCAAATAGCCGCCGCGACCTCGGCGTCACAACTCCATCCGATGGTCCAAATTTTGCATGAAGCTGATGCATAATTGAGGCCGATATGCCGCCAGGCCATAAACCGCACCAAACAGTCACTCTTTGTTGGTGCATTGGTTTTTCGACAATCACTCATTCGCCCAAATGCGGCAATTCTGCTTATTGACGAATCCACTGAGGTGCCTGAGGTGCCTGAGGTCCCTCATCACTGAAGATGATGAAAATCACGAAGTGCACGATATGCATTTTGATTTGAACGCCCATTTTCATAATAAGCCTGAATAACTTTAACGCGTTACTCGATTGTGTATCTTTCCATGGTTCAGATTGAGTTAGTCTGAATATGAGAAATGTCAAATGAAATGCAGAAAAAAACTTGACGTTTAGGTGTGGTTCACATTCAACATCGGCCCTTAAAATTTAAATCAACTTTTGTTTTGTTCGCTTTCTACCCTTTCACACATGTGCCATATGTATGGCATGGTTCAAATATCCAACCCTGAGAAGAGCGATAAAAGGGAATAGAAGAATCAATCGCAATTCTCGAGCACACGTAAATCGAGCTACCCCTTGCAAGTTTCACCTCTCTTGCCTACAAGATTGGAGGTCCTTAGGTACCGAGCTGCGCATTCTTCTTCTGCCGAACGCGACAGCACAACAAACTGGATGGTCGAAGTGAGCATGATTTCCAATTTAGTCATACAGTCCACCCTGCATACCTACCCACGGTCCCGGTTGAATCTAGACCTTAACCAACAAGCCTCTCCAGCTTGCAGGGGTGCTGGCGAAGGAGTGTTAAATATTCGAAAGCTACACAAAAAGGCCGCAAATCCTTGCAAAAAATGGATATAAAATATAGCAAATAAGTACCCCAAGTGGAAGCGATGCCACTTTGAGGCATATTTTTTGCGATAGCATTACTCAGAGCGGGCTGTAGTTGAGAGTCGAATGTGACTATTAAAAATACGACAGCCGGCTGTCGCCTTAGCCGATTCCACCCCAGGATCTTTTGCCAGGTGCCTCCAATTACGGACGCCAAGTTGGTTGAGGTCCTTCTCCACGGTCCATCGGTTTCAGGGGCATTCTCTATTTGTGTGCTGTACTGGCGTGGAGTTAAAGAGCCTTCAGGCTGAAGTATGGACATGGACTGCGTCTATACCTAAACGTCCACACAGCTCGGGGTGGAATCTGCTTCTCCGACTGCCATCAAACGCAAACATGGCCAATGATTGACCACAGGACTCTCTTCTGGCTGGTTTTTGATGCAAACGCAAACATGGCCAATGATTGACCACAGGACTCTCTCCTCGCTTGTTTTTGCTTGTTTTAGATTCAGCAAGCAAAGACGCTGCTTTTGTGCCTTCAACCATGCCGCTACGAATAGTATAAAGTAAAGACTTCTTCATCTGCTCTTGAGAGCTGCACATAATTGGCCAAAAAATACCTACTTTGGTCAGTTCAAGTGTTTAACAAGCAGACTGATGAACATTCCTTGAACGTCTTACGCAGTTACGCCCCTCTAGAGCCGTCTACATTTAGGCCACCGTTCATCTGCTGTCTCAACGATCTTTGAGTCCCGCCATCTGTTCTGTCTCAACACGTGCCTTCCACAGTTCACTTCAAAATGCAATCACTTCGAAGGTTCTTAAGAATTTGAACATATAGTCTTGTTTGCGGCTTCGTTTGCCATCCCCCCCGCAAATCTTCCTCAGTCTCAACCAACTCCTATTCCCGAAAATCAAACAAACGCCACTCACATCCCTCTCTCTGTTCAAACACAGTCACTCGGGAATGTCAAACGTCAACAAAGTCTTTTCTTTTCTTTTTTTCCAAAAAATTAATCTCAAACTCGATTGCTATGCGCCCCAACCACCGCCCCCTCGCGAATGCAGTATAACAAATTGTTTTCGAAACATTAACCACCCCACCGTGGCCGCCTGGCCTCTTGCCCAAGTGCATTGGGGAAAATTTGCTGCGAGTTTTTTCTCCTCTTTTGCTCGTTTGCATTTCATTTCTCGCTCATGAAACAATAATTAAATTGTTTACTTATTCAGATGGCGTGACACACACG
This sequence comes from Eristalis pertinax, assembly GCA_907269125.1. Lineage (NCBI taxonomy): Eukaryota > Metazoa > Arthropoda > Insecta > Diptera > Syrphidae > Eristalis > Eristalis pertinax. The sequence continues at coordinate 7,887,894 of OU026148.1, forward strand.
CACACTCAACTCTGGTGTGCATCGGCTATTTTTTTTTTTTTTTTTGAATTTTAAAAATAAAGTCGCATCCGCGGGATTTTCGATGATGGAGAGGACGGGGAGGGGGGTGGTGCTTCCCCACCTACAATCCCCCATTCGGGAGTGCATTTGGCGTACGATCGTCTCAGTAAGACTACGCGGGGACTGTTGACTGTTGCTTGGGTAAAGTTTAAATATTTACCTTTTCTGCTTCGATGTCGTAAGCTCTTGAAGGTAATTGCTGGTCGCTGGATTATTGACTTCCGGTTGGGAATTTTTTGTTTTTTTTTTTTCCTTTTATTTATTTTTATTGTGATGTTAATTTTTAATTTTGTGCTGAAAATGTGGAAAAGAAACGAAATTACTTCAAGTGGCCCCCTAATTGAGTGGAATTTTTCATTCATTAATTAAAGAGGGTGGCCATTAATGTGGGTTCTTGGGGGTTTCCGGGGCCGTAAAGATCTAACTAGTGGGACAGTTAGTTGTCTGCATTCTCCATCAAGTCAAGTGTCCAGTAAATCCACAATCTTCTCGACGAGACGCGACGTTTCACGGCAATTCGCTGAATGTCACATAAAGACACTTCTCAAAACAGAAGCCTTGCAGTTAAAATTACCCAATTTCTTGCCGCCTTCATAAACAAAAGCCAGACATCACCACCTCCTTGACAACAACACACAGACCAAGTGAATAATTTCACTCCGACCGGCCGACCACAATTGAGACTGATGGCTATCCAACGACCGACTTCCGGATGACAAAGCGTACCGCCCGGGGCTTATAAATCAGATCAAAGTGAGTGCCTCGAATCTATTCGCCAGTTGCTGTCCACAATTCAGGTCACGCCAAACTCGCACACCCACTGACTGTGCGAGCTTTTCCGTCATTTTTGTCACATGTGAAAATTTATAGCAAATTAATCATCTGCTCGGTTATCGAGAAAAAAAAAAAAAAAACGAAACCAGTCGCCATCTATCGCCTGTTGACTGCAGCAGCGAGCACTGCTCACAGCTGAGCTGTTGTTTTCCACACGTTCCATGTCATTTCAATTAAAATCGTCAATTCATATTAATTACAATTACGTGTCAGCATCGCATTCAGCCTCGTTCACCGCGACACACAATCATCAGCACATCTCGCGGCGCATGATTTGCTGTGGAATTCCCTCCATCTCTCTTTTGTGGTTTTCACACAATTGGGCTTCGTTACTTCTGCGTTGTATTCAGCTTCTTACACAAACTCAATCGAGAGCTCGTAGAGAACACGAGCGAGAGCGAGATTGACAGCATCCGTCATAGTTGCCCATTCTCGCCCACCGCTCAAGTCACAGACATGACAGATAACGTAATGAAATCAATGCATCGCGACCACCCTGTGCCTTTGACATTATGCAACGCCTTCATAAATCCACGAAGTGCACTTGCCATGCAAATGAATTGCATCTGATGCTTTACGTAATGGAGACTAGAAAATTTCCCTATCAATGGGTGGCGAATCGCGGCGCCGCTTCACTGGGAACACGGCGGAACTCGAAAGCTAGCGATAGAGTGATAAAGTTGGCAGCACGCTTACGCGAGTAAACACACGTCGGTTGTTTCCTTTTTGTGTGTCGCAAATCGCGTAATTGGTTTTGTATAAGTGGCAATTATTTCAATTCGCTGTGGGGTCGATGGGTTCGGGCCGATTTCTTTCCTCAAACATCAAGGTTAGACGCTTGCTCAGTTTCGAATGCAGGATCTCTTTAGAAAACAGATTTCAGGTGATCTAGACGCTCGTACAGCTGCAAATTCAGGAGCTCTTCAGAAACAGATTTTTTTGACATCTCCTGCCAAATGTTTTGTCATTCAAATGACAGGTCTGTCAATGTATCATGACAAGACGTTGCACGCCACTGACTTTGTCGAAAAATAAGCAATTTCAAAAACAAATGAGCTGTCTAGCCGTTTTTTTGTTTGACAAACGAACATAAATTTGACGTTTTCCCGCTGAGTGGTGCCAAATCATTGTCTAATTAATTTTTGTTTTGCTCGCGCAAGCACTCCATTCGAGATGTCATTAATTTGCCCATCAGAACGTTTTTAATTATGTCTTTGGCATTTTTGATCTTGTGATCTTTGCTTTATTGGTTATCTGACATATTTGTGCTTCTGAATTGCTTTATGCTGACGTCAATGATCAGAAATGAAACTTGAGTATTTTTGTTGTTCAATTTTGCAAACAGGGAGCTGATGCGGATTGGGATGTGGGGGCATGACAACAACACAGCAAAAACCCACATGAAATGAAAATGCGATTGAATATCTCACAGCTCACAGCCCGTAGAGGGCTAGGGTTTCTGAGCAACCAATCCTTTTGTGCGTGATATTTTTCTAGCACGAGTGGAAGGGACATACATTTTTATGTCGACTCCGCAACGGCCAAGTTTGAGAAGCATTTTCTAGACATTTATACTCTTTGGGCATTTTTAGTGACTCGAGGGAGGTGGGACCGTGAAAATTGTTTTCGGTCGTATTGGGAATCGAACCCAGAAACCGAGGTTCAAGTGCGTAGGAGTCGACGCACAAGGCCGCGGCCGCTTGCTATTCGTTTTATTAGTCAATGGCTACAAATTGTAAAACGAAACGGTTCGAAATGGCCTTCATTTGCTTTCCAGCAATCGATCTGGCTACTCCGCAATTGTGGCTAAGTTGCAGTGCGCAATGCATAGATGTCGCCTAGCACACGTCATTGTCCCTGCAACTGACAAAGAATAGAGCTCGGAGCTTCCAGATGTCCATTCATCTGCGGAAATGAAGCTTGAAACGTTGTTTTTGAGGCGCGATTGAGTCGCTTTAGCCTTTTTAGCGGAAACAGAGTCTTGTTGGAAGGTCCACGGGATATTTTCGAATGCATTGCGTTAAGATGCCTGACAACGTTCTCTAAAACATTACTCCTTATTTCCTACTTCTCAGGCCGACGCCCCGTGGAGTGTCTAAGCTTGAGCAATAGTTGAATGGGCACTTCCTTCTTCCAGCCATCAACACCAATCTGTCTTGCGTTCTCGATGACTTCGTCTTTATACCCACGGTTCGGTCTTCCTCTCCTTCTCGAACCAGGAGGCTCTTATTCGAATACCCTCTTTATTAATTCAATACACTTTGTTTTGAATAACGCGCGGTTTGTTTCCAATTTAGCTGGAGCATGGCTGTCCATGCGCTCGATGTGGCCAAGCCAGCGCAGTCGACGGATTTTTAGCCTTTCGGACTACAGTGGAGTTCACGGTTGTATTTGCCTTCCTTGCACAAGGCAACAAGTACCAACTTTCGGCTCCATGTGTAGTAGGACTGGCAAACTAAGTGTTTTATAGAGCATAACGATGGTGCTTCAAGACAGGAGCTTTGACTCTCTAAACCCGCATTTTTGCATGCCAATTACGATGATGCCAGACAAGGTTAGGTTCGATAAGGTTTTGCAAGGCGAGTGTGGTGGTTGAACATCTCGGTGGCCCATTAGGGCCCATTGTGAATTCCTTCATTTGTTGGGTGCAAATTCTATTAACCTATCCTGTCGCGTGATGACTTAAACCTCCTCGTGCGCTTTACGAATCTTGAGAGATCCATCTATATACGCGAAGACCACAGTCTCTGAGAAGAATCTTTGGCCAAGCGAGGCTAGGCGCCGATTATGGAGAGCTGCGCAGTGGCACAGCAGATGTTGGATCACCTCGGTCTCTTCCTCTGCAGCCTCGGCAAAGATCGCTGGATTCCCTTCTATTTACGGAGCATTGCTCCGATGGGGCAGTGCCCTGTGATCAGTCAGAGGAGCGCCCGGATTTAGTTACGGTCAACGCCAGAAGCTTCTTTGTCTTGCCGCTGTTAAGCTCTGGCAACGTTTATCTTGCCGTATGACAGTCATTTCTTGACGAGTTGACTTCTGTTTTGTATTGTGTCGCTTATATTCCGGGGTATAATGCACTGATCGGTGGTCGCAGTGATGTGTCCGCTTCGCTAATGTCCATTTCAGAACCTCGTCTGGGTAGTTCGTCTGCTCCCTCGTTCCCTGCTATTGACCTGTGGCCTGGGACCCAGCTGAGTTTGACCTCATGGTGGCTGATGGAACTTAGTGAGTCGCGGCAGTTCTTAAGAGCCTTTGATCTCATTGTACAGGATCCTATTGACTTCAGTGGGATATCGGGGACTTGGTGGGATATCTGTTGCTTGTATGTGCTTGTCTGCTTTCTCTATTGCCAGAATCTCAGCTTGGAAGACATTACTTGTATCAGGGAGTCTAATAGTTTGTGCACGGTGTCCGAGTAGGATCCGGCAGCGATCACTGTGTCCATTTTTGATCCGTCGGTGAAAAGGGTAATTTCGTGGTCGTCGACAATGGCGATCGAAAGCCATTTGTCTCTGTCGGGAAGTAATGATTTTACACATAGTAGGCTCACACTTTAAACGCGGCAACTTTCCATAAATGTTACTAGTCAAACCGCAGTCAAGTTCAAGTGGACGCGTTCAATGCTTTTCGGGAATCAATGAGTTCAATTCGTGGCATCGTCATCAGCTACTGACCCAATACAGGGGTCTCGTGGGGTAATGCACGCACGAGAGATCTCCAGGCCAGCCGACCCGCCGCCATCAATTCAACTGGAGTCATGCCCAAGGGCGAGTTTTCGGACTTGGTCCAACCACCTCGCGCCAAGCGGTCGCCTACCTGATGGAATAGCATTAAAGGCACGCCTCGGCAGTCGTGATGATGAATACACTCGTGCCACATGATCAAACCATCGAAGCACTGCCCTTTCCGTTCGAAGAAGCACCTGCTCTACACTGAATTCCTTGCGTACTGCCCTGCTTCTCACCCTATCCCGCCGAGTGACGCCCACAACACCGCGAAGGAATCTCATTTCCGCTGTATTCGCGATCTTGTTCTTTCGGTCATTACCCAAATTCCATGACCATAGGTGAGAGATGGAACAAATACTGAATTGAAAACCGCTAACTTGACTTTGACACCAAGCTCGGCCTTCCTGAGTACAGCTTAAAATTGAGCCAATCCTCCAGGAAAGATCTGCATTACTCCTGCCATCACTCGTGAAAAAGACGCCGATGTACTTCAAAGCCTCCACCTGCTTCAATGGGACTCCACTAACATGTAGTGTGCATTGAACAGTCATTCTTGAATTGACCATAACCTCTGATCTGTCCTCGTTAACCTTCATCCCATCTGCACATACGGCAACCAACGCTGGAGTTCCGTCTGGGAGGATGTGAGGATAACTAAGTCATCTGCAGAAAATGTGCAGTAACAAGCGCTGTGGAAGCCAAGCCTTTATGGCGTAAGTCTCTAGGAACGAGTCTAGGAGGATTTGAAAAAAAAAAAAAACCACTTCGCTCTGTGTGTTACGTCATATTTAATATCCCGTAATGTGTAATACAGGGTCTTAGATGGACGTAGGTAAGCGGGAGAATCGCGCGATCAGTGTCCAAAGACCTTAGGCAACTCATTTAGCGGTGGGTTATTCACCAGTATGAAGAACTGTCAAAACAGATGTACACAGGGTGGGTTTAGTGCAAGTAGCACGCCTACACGAGCTCATTACATCCAATTGACAAAGATTTTGACTCCAAATTTAGGCCAGCAAATGTTTGATCGAAAATCAAAAACTGCTTCTACTTCTGTTCAGAATCATATGCGTTCTCGATTCGTCCACCAAGTGGCAACGTTTCTCTGAACTGATCATGCCATTGACACAGAAGATCACCACGTTTTTCGTACATCAAAATTTTGCTCGGAAATGGTCTCTGGTCAGAATCAGAATCAGAATCAGAAACATAAATCTTCTCAATTTGTCCATCAATTGAATCCATTGCTCTCAGCTGAGCATGCCTAAAGTGAATCGATTGACTTTTGGACACATCAACATTTTCGATTAGAATCAGTTTTTGACCGTCGAAATTCTATCTTGGGTCTGGGAGATCCTACGTCGCCTCCGTCGTATGGCCTTCTTCCGAAAAACTAGCCAATTGCTTGAAGCCATTAAATCATTTCAGTTTCAATAGAAAACAATTGAAATTCTGACCACATTTTCCCTCGAAATTCTGACCTTTAGTCTTTCCTTCATCTCCTTCCGTCCATCTCCCATGTTTCATGACCAATTTAAACCCCAAATCGATTACAAAACAAAATTTGTCATCAGTTACACACGCCATAAAAATTTCGATCACAGCCCAGAAGCGTGCCAATTTTCATCTGTACACCAATTGGTATCAATCAAAACGTTTCCGACTTCTCTAATTCATTTAAGAACCCCCCCCTTCCTACTGATGGGACACCACTCACGTGTCGCTCTCTGTTAACCAATCCAACCTTGACCAGTTGACCGACCGACCGAGGAGAGCACAAGAAATGTCCTTGCCACCCTCAATCTTCGTTCAACTCTGGCCCACCATGTGACACATCCCTAAGTGCCATCTTTTGTTCTACTTTCACTCACGAAGCTTCCTCGGCTTTTGCGATGTTCAAGTTCTTTGGCAAAAAAAAAAATGTATTCGCGTCACCGCCGCCGGGCGGCAAGAACCAAAAATCAGCACACGAAAGATGTCACCAGCATTTTTGGCATCTCATTTGGCAGCAGCCGTGGAAAATGTTAATTGACATCAAAACATTAGCGGACTTGGAATATTGTCTTCTCGAAAGAGAAACAAACGACATCCGTCGTCTTTCGTCGCACATGAAAAGAACCACTCGCCTCGGGCCAGTCGCATGGAAAACTAATTTCGTCGAATGTCGACCGTGAACTCTCCCAACACACACGCCCATGCACAAGCGATGTCTCTTTGAAGGCATGGCAATGGCGCATCTAGGAAAAAATATGAGTGTGTTCAGTCCTGTCCTCCTCGCGCTCTCCGCGTCGTCCACCGGGTGTACTTTATTTCTGTGGCCGATTGCCTGTGCCCAAGCTTAGAGGCAAAGTCAATGAGGTAATTAATTGATGACCATTTGTTGTTCATTACTTTCCTCTCCATTTGGCATCGTTCCAGAGACAGAGACGGCGACGTCAAGAAGGCGACGACGGCAATCGTGTCTGAAGGCGGAAAATATGGACCATGAGCAGTTCTCCTCCACTCCACCCGTTGGTTTGGCCAATGATTCAATGAAGTTCGCAATCAATTATCGCAAATGTTCGCTCCTTGATTGAAATCATCGTCCGTTCGCAAGTGGCTATGGAATTTCTGTGTCACTCTGTACACTCGACCCCGCACTGAAGTGAGGTTAACACGACGATGCGCGCGTTTCGGCACGAAAATATCCCTTATCGGCTGGTATCCAAAACTACTTCCGGTGTAATTCTGACGCGGCTGTGTACTTAATTGTTATCGTGCGGATTCCCAGAAGCCAGTCAACAAGTGACGGCCATACGTCCGAGGGAATTGACGTATCTGCTGATGACTGGGATCGTGTGCACAATATTGTGACGGCGTGAGTTGCGTCAGCCGATGGCAAGTGTACGCCGTAAGCCGTGCCGTGCCGTGCCGGTCAAAGACCCAAGAATGGTGTCGTAAATCAGAGAGAGAGACGCGTGTGTAGGCTTTTAAATCGCAATCGGGCCCTTTCAAGTCGGTCTTAGATTTCCGTTCAAACTGGTTTCACCGAATCGCTGTTGAAATGTGCTCCACGATGATTGGTGCGCAAATCTGTAATTGCTGCTGAATTAGTGGGGAAAAAAACTGGAATTGCTTGGTTGAACTGTTCCAGGCGATTGGTGGCAACAGGTTTCTGTGCACAGTTTAGACGAATTCAATGCGATTTCTGTGAACTGGCGGAGTTTGCATTTTTATCCCGACTTCGCTGCTTCTCTTGGTAGTTTTGAATTTTTCGAATGACCTTCTTCATCTTCTCAGGGCGCTACTGTCCGTTTTAGACCACGAGCAGACGTAGAGGAGGTCTCTGGAGAGACGCCGAGCTCCGTGACAGACTGTAGCAGCTCCTCAAAGGCCGAAGGATGCACAGTCTTGTTAATTTGACGCCTGTTTCTGATCATTACATCTGATCAAGTGTAAAGTGAGCAAAGAAAGACTCATGTCAACGCATTTATGGTTTATTCCTCGATGAACCGTCCACGGCTGCTGGTTAAGACCTGGTCAGCCCTCCCTCCCTCTCTGCTTCTTCGGTACAGCCTTGAAAAGGTCCCATTTTGTCGAACCTAACGAGGAGCATGCTCCTTTCAAGTGCTACCCTCCCGAAAACTAGTTCATTTGCTGGACAAACAAGAAGCGTGCGGCTTGCACTTCCAATTCAAGCTATAATCTCGATAACATCGCAATTAAATGCAAATGATTACGACGAAATATCGCGAAGAGATATTAAATGTGATAAGTACCTCACACTTATTGCGTCTATTAGGCCCCAGGGTACACCCTCAAACACATCGAGTCACGAAGAGAGGGTGTATGCCAAGCTTTGTGAAGCATTTTCACACCTCTCAAGGTTCAGGGGCAATGCTTTTTCAAAAGCCGTCCGTTTTCGCGAACGAGCTTCGAGAAGTTTACGACTCAATAGCGCTGCGAACCATTGGCCGAGGTGTGAAGATAAATAATTTCATCCACACCTTTGTGCATGTACACTCCAACATAATCCACATTCAGACGCAAAAAAGGTGAAGAATCGCAGAATTTTCCTCCCCCGACGCGGCCCGAGCAGTCACATGTTTTTCGCCTGAAATGCTCCTAATTGCGAGACATTCAATCGTGAGATTTCTTAGAAATCGATTTTTCACGTCGCATTCGCCCGGCTGGGTGGTGGTAGCCTCGCAGACCGTCACCGCCAACGCCAGCCTACTTGTTGACTCTCTCTTTTGCGCATCATGACGCACGGATCGGGTTGTTTGTTTTGGTTCTGCGGATTTGTTCTAATTGTGAGCACACCTCATCGGCACGGGGGAAGGCTTCTGAGCGACACCAGCTGAGGCTTGTCAAAAACATTTTTTGAAAACAAACTCAATTGCGTTCAAAAACGACTGTCGCTCGTCTGTGGCGTGAGTCACCATCGTTTGCTGAGGTTAAGCTGTTTTGTTTTCTGTTTTATTTCGAGTTGATTGCGTGTCGAGAGATACAAGCGTTGGCCTAAAAAACATCGCTTTTGAGGACTTAATCTCGTTTGCGCGGCTTATCTGTGTTTATATGGTTTTACGACAAACCATTTCGTACGCTTGAGGGAAGTTCAAATGTTCCACAAAACAATTAAGCTGATTCATCAGAAGTAAAAAAACGAACAGAAAAAGCCATGCCTGTGCAGGGCGACTCATGGGCGCACACTTCTGTCCGTGGCCCTGTGTGCTGAGCGCTGACCGATAGTGTGTGGTGGGTAGCAACACGCGCACAGCGTGACTGACTAGCTGATGGAAGGGATGGACTTTCTGGAGGAGTGTGTCTGAAGGGGAAGGTCCTGCATCCGATCTTACTTATGCCGTGGTTTGGGGGACCTTCCGGTACACAGCCACGACTCACTGAGTCCAACGATGTGATGTCCATTGAGTCGAATGCCCTGTACGACGAGGCGAGACCAGGCATCAGTGCAGTCTTTCAAGTCGTGTCAGTGCTTCTAAAGGGCGTTTTTTTTCTTTTTAGAGGTATGGAACTTTAAGTTGGCAACACTTTTATAACTGGCGGCCATTTTGTCAGCTGTCAAGTGATTTATTTTTAGTTTGCTTTGACATTTGTTGGTTAGCATAGATTAGTTGGCATAGCAAGGCGTATGATGCGGTTTTAGATTGTCACTTTTGGTTGAATGGATACGTCAATAAACAAAACTGCCGTATTTCTGAGTGATGATAATCCTCAAGTGTACGTTGAGACACCGTTACATCCACAAAAACTGACTGTTTGGTGGTATAATTGGTCCGTACTTCTTCTAAAATCGATGCTGACCAGAACGTTACAGTCAATGGCAACAGCTATAGAGCCATGATTGCGGACTTTTTCGTTCATCAATCGAACAGCCACGATGTGCAGGAGCTGTGGCTTCAACAAGACGGCGCAACATGTCACACAGCTCGTTCCACAATTGATTTATTGAAGGAAACGTGTTGGTAAACGCATGGTTTCACGTGGATTTGTCTCCAAGATCGTGCGATTTAATGCCGCTTGACTATTTTCTGTGATCGTTAGTCAACGCCGAGCTTAGCCCGATACTATTGACCACTTGGGGTACAACAAAAGCCGCGTTGCTGCCGATACACGACCACAAATGTTGGAAAAAGTCATCAAAAATTGGTCTTTATTGGAGATTAGACTACGTCCGAGACAGCCGTGGCGGTCATATGCCAGAAATCATATTTAAATTATAATGCCGGAATATTATCTTTCAAATGAAGTGAATTTCATGTCAATTTAAAAAAATCATCTTTGTTTTATTTCAAAGTTCTATACCTAAAAAAAAAACACCCTTTATCACCCAGTTGAGGTTGGATTAGGTTCTAGTGGCATCACGGCAGATGGTAGCAACACTTAGACCAATTAGGCGGATTGGATATACAGTGGCAGTCCCCTAAATCCCACGGGATCTCAAAATTAGTTCGAGTTAAAGGGAGTTCGACTTAAAGGATGGTTTTTTTTGTATAGAAAGTCGAGGGAAATGCTCGACTTAGAGGGAAATTCGAGAGTCCACTGTATTATAAAACCTGTTGGTGCATATTACGAATCGAGAGCAGAGGTTGAGGAAGGCTCTTGATTGACTCCGAGCTCTGTGACAGGCTGTAGCAGCAACTCAAGGGACGAACGATGGGGAGTCTTGTTAATTTGATGCCTGTTTCTATTGCCTGCATTGTCATTGCATCAAGTCAGGTGTACATAGACAGACCTCGTACCCTTGGGCACACCATTTATTCGATGCACCCTCAGTCGTCGGATTCTTCTCGACGAAGCGTCTATGGCTGCTGGGCAAAAATGTGAAACCAATTCCCACTTAAAACAAGACAATCGCGCAGTTCTGTAAAAGCCTTAGTGTGTCCTGTTAAGGAGATCATTCCTCGAAAGAGAAATGCTTTGTTTCCCCGTGTCCCACGAGGCACGCTCTGTTTTTATTGTAATCCTTGCCTTGACTGAGGATGTAACCTCTTCTTGGAAGTCCTTGTAATTTTATCGTAATCCTGCACCGATGTAAAATCCCTGCCTCGTCGGACGATGTAACTGACTCTTCTTGGAGTTCCAATTGCAGTGAAATCCATTCAATTTAGTCTCGCCTTCATCAGCCAGCCAGCCAGCCAGCTGCTTGTGTTTGGCACGGCTTCTGAAAGCGACAGATTTTTCCCCCGAATTACATCCAATTACAGTAAATAAGACGATTTTCCATTGAACTTCACTCTGGAACCATCATGTGGCTCTCCTTTCAGTCGGCATATACAATTACAGCAGCGCCCGTGACATAAAAATAATTTGTGGTTGCGTGGGTATTTGTTTTGACTTGAAGGTCGTCTGGTGTCGACTGTCTAATTTAATTCCCTCCAAGGTTACGTTTGCATGGGATGCTCAGTGTGTGTCTGGCCATTGTGTAATTGTCCTCAGAATATAAAGTTGTCGCCGTGATGTGGAGACGAAGGTCGATAAGCAGCTGCTCTCGGCGGCGAGACGACGGAGAGTCTTGACACGCAGGCAGTCGTCAATTGTGGACCGCAAAAAAAAAAAAGGAGAAAAAGGCTTTGTTGTTTGTGTGAGAAGGGTATTCTTCCGCCACAGAGATTCAGAGTCACACAACAAGGCAAGGCAAAGTGGACAGAGCACTGACTCGATCCAGATCGAAGACACATCCCACAAATCGGCAGAACTTTAGCTGTCCACAGCGGCCCAACTAGGCGTACCTACGACCTGTGTACACCTGTGGTTATGTGTTTAGATGTGTATTATCGAAATCCAAAGACTGGAGTGGATCCGACGACATCGAATTTTTCACCTAAAAAAAGGATTTTGGAGCCTTTTCATGGCTCATCTTCCAACTGCCACAGCGACCCAACTAGGCGTACCTACGAGGTCTGAACACCTGTGACTATGTATTCCGACGTGTATTACTCGAATCAGATGCCCTGGGCGATCACCAAAAAAATCTACAGCTTTTAGCATTTTTTTCAGAAACAAAATGGTTTCGCTCGTCATTCATTCATTCGTCGCGTTCCAGCAATCTTTTTGCATATTTCTTCATCTCTGATCCAATTGACCTTGTTAAACAGAAAAAAATATCCCCCCGGGCGTCGACTCCATGTGTTCATCGTTTCGTTTTCCGTCTCCTCTCATCGTTGCTAAGGTAAACCCAAAAATGTCGGCATTCGCTTGCGTGATCTAGATTCCTTCCGCACCCACGCAGTAATCGATGGCCTACATACATTCCGACGGATTCGCCTCACCACCACCGGTCGTCGGCGAGTAAACAAAACCAAAAATTTGCTTTTATTTCGTGTTACAAGCGACTAATTAGTTCCCATACGCAAACTTGTATATTTTTTTTTTCTCAGACACAGACTAACTTTTCCTCTCTCTCTCTCTCTATTTACAGCTGGTTAGACCTGTTCCCACATCTATGGAGTTTCACCTAGACAGTGCAGAATACTGCCAGGCTCAGCACAAATAAAAAGTAAGTATCCGACGGTAGTCAAATGCGACAGACAGACAAACAAGCAAACGCGACCAAGTTGAGTCTAATTTTAAACAAGCACCGAATTGTCCTTTTTTTGCTTCCGGTTGCTCGTCACATCTCGTTTCGGTGTGGCGGTCGAAAAAGGTCAAAACGCGACGCATAAGCGCTAAGATGGCATTTGTTTAACTTCAAATGGTGCCACCTTCGTCGAGAAAAAGAAATACATTCCACAGCGGGTGGTGAATGGATACAGACCCACACACCCACCCACTCGGACTCGGACTCGGACTCGGACATCTCGGGCGACATCCAAGTTCGTGTGTGTATCGTCACATGTAAATAAATTTAACTCTTGAAACGCTGCCAAGGAAATTGAAAATAATTTTTTTCGTGTGTTTGCTCCTAAATATCCGCGAGACAATGGCGGTGGTTGTGTGCTGTGTGCGGCTTGAAATAGACGCCGAAACATTGAAATTTTGCTCTTGTAACTCGCCCTGACAGGAGTAACTTGTTGCAGTTTATCTCGCCGAGGAAGGAGATGAAAAAATAATTAATTAGTGACCGCATGGCGCTCGTTGTGGGCTTGAGTGGCTGCCGGCGGTGGGTAAATGACAATTTAATTAATCGGCGAACACAGAACGAGATTAGAGGGATTTTCTTTCCCTTTTATTTGTTTTTAATTCATGTCATTCGTCCTGTGGTGGTGGTGGTGGTGACGGAGACAGTGGGGTGTAGCTGTTGGTTGTCGTCGCTTGCGCCCCCCCTTTTTGTAATTAGAGGGGCTGAAGTGATTGCAACTTTGTGCGATCCGGCTGATGGCTGGCGTTACGTTGCGAGTTTTTTTCTAATTAATATTCGCAGGTGCACGGCCTTAGTTGGCTGCCATAATTACCGTGACGGACTGAAGGCCCCTCATGCGAGTGTGACGCGGTGGTTCGTTATGACCTAGAATTCTTCAATCATCCGGCCTCAGTTACGGGCAAATGGAAGACTTGGAGAAGAGCAGAGGTTAGTGGGACCCGCTGGCTACTGGAGTGGCCACAAGTTAGTTCATTTTAGGGCTTGCATCCTTGGAAGAGGGGCCCTGAATATTATATTTTGCCCAGACACCGAGGTTCCAGTGCGTAGGAGTCGACGAACAGACACACAAAGCCACGACCGCCAGAATCGTTCTAGACAACGAACAAGCCCTTGTGAATTCATTAGACTGAACTTAGCTTCCCCTTTAAAATGCCTGGACACACGTCCCTGGTCTAACAAGAGCTTGAGGAGGTTATGCCCCTGCAAACCCAGACTTAATTCCATTTCAGAGCTTCTCCTCCGCGACTTTGCGGTGGCTTCCACCATAAAACTCCACAAACATTCACAATGCCATCCTCCTTGAGGACGACGACGATCACTTGCCAAAGCAATAGAGCTCATTCAGTGCAATTCTATTGTGTCCTCCCTCGACCAACTCATTTGGGGAAGTCTGAAGCAGTCGAGCATAATCTCCGCTCTCAAGCAAATACGAATGAGAGCTCATTGTTCGTCACTCGCTCTGTGCTCACATTTTGGTGCGCAATGTCATGACATCTTGGCTTTTCGAGTGCTATTGCATTGTGTTCGTGGATCCATTGTGCACTGTCTATGCTGCGGCATGACAAGGAAATTATCTTTGACATCAGAGACTCAATCCATTGTCTGGCGGCGACCAGACTTCAACCAGTCAGATGACTGAGAATTTTCGCCGGCCTTGGTCGATGATGAAATGTTCCAACTGACGAAGCGTGTGAATTGGGTGCGAAGTGTGACTCGAAGTCATGGGAATAGTTTGCTAAATTGAGTGACAACGTCTAGATTGATTCTATTTAGCGCTTAAAAGACATGGTCCCGTACTGGAGACAGGGTCTTGATGAACAAATCACGCGGCTTTTGAATTTTGAGCTCGAGTTTCATTAAATTGGAAGCCAACTCAGATCAGTCTAAATTTGAATAGGGGACACAGAGCTAGTATGCTCGCCTAGGTAGGGTGACTGCTTGCTTATTAGAATAAGCTAAGCTCCGCTCAAAGAGTATAATCGTCTAGAAAAATCTTCCGAAATTGGCCATTCAAAATCGGCGCGAATCCGTAGGTCCATTCCACTCGTGCGAGAACAATAGCACGCACAACACGAGGGATTGCTGAGAAGCTATGCCCTGGCCCTCTACGGGCTGTAGTGCCACCCATATTTTCCATGTGGCACGCTACACGGTACGGCCACCTGGGATGACGCTACATTCCGAGCCAGGGTTGGGTTTAGCTGTTAAATTTAAAAAAAAAAATGGCTCAACTTCCAACTGCCACAGCGGCCCAACTAGGCGTACATGCGACCTGTGTACACCTGTGGTTATGTGTTTAGATGTGTATTAACGAAATCCAAAGACTGGAGTGGATCCGACGACATTGAATTTTTCGCCTAAAAAAATTGACAGTGTATAGTAAGGATTTTGGAGCCTTTTCATGGCTCATCTTCCAACTGCCACAGCGGCCCAACTAGGCGTACCTGCGACCTGTGTACACCTGTGGTCATGTGTTTAGATGTGTATTATCGGAATCCAAGACGTAGCCCGCCCTACAATGACTTCTGTAGAAGATGCAGGGATGAGCAGGAAGAGGTAATCTTCTTCCGATTTCACTCCTTTTGATTTAGTGCAGGCCACATCGTTCTCGATGATTTGCATGCATCCATTTTCGTTTGTGGTTTTCGTCATTAGCATCGATTTTATTGCCTTCAGTGGAGTGTGGTGTGTCTCTTGATTCTGCGTCAGTGGCAAACCTGCCCCCTTCATTGCTAATTCATCGGCTCTTTCGTAGCCTAAGGTCCGGGTCCACCCCGGACAGCAGCACCAAACAAAGAAGAAGTGTAGATTTTCAATGCAGCCAGGTTACGGACGTTGTTGACGCACAAATATTTCCTTGCGGGAAGTGTGGCATAACATTTTATCGTGCTCGCGTATAAAGGTCGCGTATAATTCCCGGGCAGCCGCAGTAAATTAATCAATAGGAACCTACGCGACAAATTACCATCTTCTCCGGCTAAAAGTTTTGCTCCTTAACGGGGCTACTATGGCCTAAGTGTGATTGCTACTAACTAGCAGTCAGCCACTCCAACCTAACCTTGCAGGCAGCTTTAAATAGTCGGGTCTATTCCCAAGGGTCCTAGTAATTTCGTCAATAGAAGCCCCAAGCCTTAAATGTGACTCCATCAGGTAGGCGACCGCTTGGCAGACCCAGGACGTGGTTGGACCATTCCTAACCAAATCGCCTGGTTGCTCCTTTGCATCGTTCCTGATGAGGTAGAGTCGATGTAATGGCATAAAGATCTCTAGGGCGTGCTTTACCTTTAGTGAGTCATACCGGTCAGAAGATGACGATGAATCCCAAGCCAACCGTCTCCGTTTTATAGAAATTACTCTAAAATGTCGGACAGACCTGTCAAGCAGACCTCTCCTCACCATTCGCTTCCACTTTTCACCCAGTTCCGCCCGCTGTTCAAACTTAGACTCGACTTATTCCGTCAAGCAACTAAATACACGCGTCAGAATTGCATTTAAAATAACACATTTCCTTCTCTCTTTCAGGTGAATTTAAATAAAATAGAACAGCAAAAAAAGATCACCTCAAGAACACACAAACGAGACGGCGAGAGCGTGAAGAGTGCGTAAAGAGCTAGAGAGAGCGCGTGCGCGTATCAGAGAAAGTAGTAGCTACATCAGATCCGAACAATTATTTTTGCAATCATTAGAATCATTTTCAAAATTACGTACGTAGTCCATTAAAAAACAATATTTTCAATTTTTCACGTAAAATACAACAAAATAAGGAATAACAAAAAACCGCATATCAGATAGAGAAGCAAATAAAATAAACAAAAAATAACCGGGACACTATCGGTTAAAGCCCATCCTCAAGTCCCCCCGCCCCAAAAATTTTCATTTCAACAACAGCTCCAAAGCCACATAAGAAAAAAAAACAGGGCCTAACACAGTACTTACACACGAGAGCAGTGAAAAGAAAAGAAAAGAAAAACAAAATAAATGAACAAATATCTATTTATCTGTGTATGCTTAGCCACTAATCAGTAATTAAAAGCGAAGAGTGCGTAGGACGCTCTATATTTTCTCCAGCAAACGAAAAAGAAAAGAAGAATATTTATTATTAAACAAATAAGAATCTTATGGTGATAAAGAACAACAATAATATTAAGACTTTCTGTTCTTTTTTTTGTGTAGAAAACCCAAACAATCACACTAGAGGCGAATCCATTAGATTCGAACAGAGAACACGATTTGAAGGTTTTTCGGTTTTTCGGTTTTGCGAACTTTGTAAACTAAGATTTTATATCTTTTCTGTTGAAATCCGAAAAGAACGGAAAGCAATACACACTTTTTTTGTACTTAATTTCGGCGGTTTGCTTGAAAGAGAAAGCGAACAAAACAAAACACTGAACAAAAAATAAAAGAAAACCAACACTTCTGAATGAGAGAAGGCCTTTGCAAAATAATCGTAGAAAATCACAAGTAAAATCTTCAACAAAAGTATATATTTTTATCTCATATTAAAGACAGATACGTATATATATTTTTACAAAACAAAAAAAAAAAAAAAAAAACGTCTAAAACAACAAAAGAAAGCTAAATTTTATATTTTTTTAAAGAAGATTTTTCCCAAAAATAAAGAAACCGTACAACAAAACAAAGCCCTCAGAAGTAAGATACCTGTCTTCTGAGATTCAACTGAAAACAAACACTTGTAACTATTTTTCGTTTTTCTTTTCAAAACTTGTAAAAAATATTTAAAAAGAAAAAAAAAAACAAACAAATAAGGTCTCGATACTGAGCTGCAAAAAGTTTAACAATTCACTAAATAAGTATAATCAATAAAAAAACTAAAGGACTGCTGTAAGTAATTAAAAAGAGAGAGAGAGAAAGATAAACTAAACAAAAAACCCGCGTGAATCGAAGGAAATAAAAACAACAAAATCATTGCTAAGCCGTATTAAATTTATAAAAGAAAACCAAATCCTTAGTATACTTCAGGGCAGCTGAAAATACAGATACGAAACAAAAATCCAAGGAGAGAGATAGAAGTAATCAACGAAGAAGCGAAAAGCACACACAGAAATCTAATTGTTGTTTAAAAAACTTATTTAAACGCGAGCTTTATTGATGAGCAGCATAATGCGTCAAAAGGATATCCGACCAGCTCCCGCTCTGATTGAGTTTAAGGGGATGAAATTTTTGATCACAGATCGACCATCCGATTTTACCATTCAACATTATATCTTGGTAGGTGTATTCAAAATAATCTCCTTTCATGCGATAAATTGATGGTTTTCTTTTCCCTTTTCAGGAACTGAAGAAAAATAATGTGAGCACTGTTGTTCGTGTATGCGAACCAAGCTATAAAACTGATGAGCTTGAGACCCAAGGCATTACTGTTAAGGATTTGGCATTTGAAGATGGTACTTTTCCGCCACAAAATGTTGTTGATGAATGGTTCGAGACACTAAAGCAAAAGTAAGTACGATTGATGGCTGCTGTGACAGTCTGATTGATGAGAGTTAAGGCGAAACCATGATGGAGACTTAAGTCAGCTTAAACAAAACGCAGAAACTGATCATAATAACCACTTTGATCAGTTTCGTTCATTTTTCTTTTTACTCTAATTCGCTCTACCTACCTTGAAAACAGTTAATATGATACACTGCGACCATAATAGCCACTTTCTTCTGTTTCGTTAAGTTTCGTTCATTTTTCTTTTTACTCTAACGGGATCGAAATTTCACTCTACGTACGTAAGGCAGAACAATAATGCAGGTGAACTTAAACAATACACAGAAATGAAACTGTGACCATAATAACCACTCTGTTCAGTTTCGTTAATTGTTCTTTTTATTCTAATGAGATCGAAATTTTGCTCTACGTACGTCCATGACAGTTTATATGATACACTGCGACCATAATAAC
Organism: Eristalis pertinax; assembly: GCA_907269125.1. Lineage (NCBI taxonomy): Eukaryota > Metazoa > Arthropoda > Insecta > Diptera > Syrphidae > Eristalis > Eristalis pertinax. The sequence goes on from OU026148.1 coordinate 7,906,509, forward strand.
TACTTTGTTCACTTTCGTTAAGTTTCGTTCGTTTTTCTTTTTACTCTAGTGAGATCGAAATCTCACTCTGCGTGCGTTTATGACAGTTTGGGTTGAAATTTAACTAATGTTTGCAGCATCAATAATGGAGACTCTGAAATTTGACGATGTTTCTGGACTTTTTTCGTTCGCTCCTGATAGTTGAGCCTTTATAGTCTCATTCAGAAACGATAGCCTATCTGATTATAACATCCTCTCTCCTTCCTTTTCAGCTATCAACAGAATCCAGAAGCTTGCGTTGCTGTTCACTGTGTAGCTGGTCTAGGTAGAGCACCAGTTTTGGTTGCATTGGCTTTAATTGAACTCGGTCTCAAGTACGAGGCAGCTGTTGAAACAATCAGAGAGTAAGTCAATCAAACAACTTTTATTCACAAACAAGGACTTCATGTTTTTTTTTCTCTCTTTCTTGCAGTAAACGACGAGGCGCTATTAACGCTAAACAACTCTCCTACTTAGAGCGATATAGGCCAAAATCAAGATTAAAGCACAAAAATGGCCACAAAAATTCATGTAGCGTGCAATAGATATCAAAATAAAATTCCCACCAGATAAAAAGTGTTCATTTTAACCGATAAACAAACAAAACAAAGCAAAGCAAAATAAAAAAATAAAAATAAAAACAAAAAACATTAAGAAACAACTTATCCAAAAAAATATAAAAAAAAAACAAAAAAAGAAACGGAAAAAAACGAAGCAAACAAAAAATTGTGAAACAATGATTGTCTTAAAAACAAAACAAAAAATTGATGAAATTGAATTACAACCACAGATGAAATAGAATTTAAATGCTACTCTATCACGGGATAAGAATAAGAAGAAAAAAACAATCTCTTAGGCGCTGAAAATTTATGAAACAAAAACCAAGAAATAATAATAAAACACCAACATCCCCCCCCACCCCCCTGGTCCCGTCCCCCTGTTTTTTGCTTGCCGCTCGCATATGTTCACCTCTCGCTATCAATTGAATTGTATAAAGTATGCTTCTTTCAGACGCTTCTGTTCTTTCGTTTTATATTTGACTTTGGGTTTTCTGTTTGTTGATTTGATTTGTCTTCTCTTAGTAGTCGCTACCTGTTGACGATGTTTGATAAGATATAAATGTTAGAGAAAATTTGTTTTCGATTTTATTTCTATTTTCATATCGTAGTAATTGCGTGAATCGCTTCATTGTCTCCCATTTATGCTAAAAAAAAAATATAAATTACATCAAAAAAGAATAATAATTTTGTATAGGAAAAGGAAACAAAAATCCTTGCAACAATTAAAGTTAGGTATTAAATTTAAAAAAAAAAAGAAACACTTAATAATATTTAACTTAACGATGTAATTGAAAGAAAACATAAAAAAAGGAAAAACAATTTGTAAACAACAGAATGAAAATGTAAGGCTATTAAGACCTAATAGTTAGCTACTAATCTAGTAAACGAAATAAATAAAAAAAAAAACAAAAAAACTTTACTATTGATAATAAAATGAGACACACCAATTTATTCACCATCAGCGTAGAAATAACGAAAGAAAAACATCTAAAATTGTAAAATTGTAAAAAAAAAAATTGTATAACTGAAAGTAAGAGAGGGAGAAACAGAGAGAGAGAGAGAGAGCTTAGAAATAAACACCACCACCACCATTTACACGAAGAATATCTCTGTATTCCACATAAGCAAATTCACAGATAAAAGTATAAAAATAATTTACTTGCTCCTCCTCTCCTCAGCTCCTTCTTCATCATATATCGTTGGCCACACACACGATAATTCTAAAAACTAAATAAGAACCGCGATAGAAAACCGAGAAGAAGCTTAAAACAAACAAAAAAAAAAAGCAAATCCTTTTAAAGTAAATAAAAGCAGAAAATAATAAGAGAGAGAGAGACAAAAAAAAATTAAGGGTAAAGTGAAGTTAAATTTGAGAGAAGATATATTTCAAGAGCAAATAAATGAAAGAAGAAGAAGAAAAAAAGAAACAAAATTTTAAAAGAAACTTAATAAACTATACGGAGAAAGAAACACTTTTTATATTATATATATTAATATACATTATTATTAATTAATTAATTAAAACAAAAAACCACAACAGCAACAAGAAGAAGAAAAAGAAGAAAACAAACAAGGAACGTAAATAAAAATTAAAAATTATTTAAAACAAAACGACAACAACAAAAGAGAAAAAAAAATAAACAAAAATGATAATAAAGAAAAATCAAATAAAAAATATAAAACTAGTCGTTTTTCTTTTTTTTTATTTTAACATATTTTCTCCGTACTCTGGAGCTGTCATTATGATGATGGATCCTCAAGCAAATTTGAATTCCAATATCGATGCCATAATTGAGCTCCCATTTCAGTCCGTTTAACCGTATTGTATCCAAACTCCTGATTCGTTGAACCGAAGTAAATCTGTACTTAAATCCTTATCACTTACCAATCTTGTCACGTGAAACCGAATGAGGACCCAGCTGTGATTTCATGGTCGTCGATAAGATAAGGACTTCACTGAAATTTCAGTAGAGACCACCAGCAGTTCGTAGGTGCGCCTAGTTGGGCCGCTGCGGCAGTTGGAAGATGAGCCATGAAAAGGCTCCAAAATCCTTACTATACACTGTCAATTTTTTTAGGTGAAAAATTCAATGTCGTCGGATCCACTCCAGTCTTTGGATTTCGTTAATACACATCTAAACACATAACCACAGGTGTACACAGGTCGCAGGTACGCCTAGTTGGGCCGCTGTGGCAGTTGGAAGATGAGCCATGAAAAGGCTCCAAAATCCTTACTATACACTGTCAATTTTTTTAGGTGAAAAATTCAATGTCGTCGGATCCACTCCAGTCTTTGGATTTCGTTAATACACATCTAAACACATAACCACAGGTGTACACAGGTCGCAGGTACGCCTAGTTGGGCCGCTGTGGCAGTTGGAAGATGAGCCATGAAAAGGCTCCAAAATCCTTACTATACACTGTCAATTTTTTTAGGTGAAAAATTCAATGTCGTCGGATCCACTCCAGTCTTTGGATTTCGTTAATACACATCTAAACACATAACCACAGGTGTACACAGGTCGCAGGTACGCCTAGTTGGGCCGCTGTGGCAGTTGGAAGATGAGCCATAAAAAGGCTCCAAAATCCTTACTATACACTGTCAATTTTTTTAGGTGAAAAATTCAATGTCGTCGGATCCACTCCAGTCTTTGGATTTCGTTAATACACATCTAAACACATAACCACAGGTGTACACAGGTCGCAGGTACGCCTAGTTGGGCCGCTGTGGCAGTTGGAAGATGAGCCATGAAAAGGCTCCAAAATCCTTACTATACACTGTCAATTTTTTTAGGTGAAAAATTCAATGTCGTCGGATCCACTCCAGTCTTTGGATTTCGTTAATACACATCTAAACACATAACCACAGGTGTACACAGGTCGCAGGTACGCCTAGTTGGGCCGCTGTGGCAGTTGGAAGATGAGCCATGAAAAGGCTCCAAAATCCTTACTATACACTGTCAATTTTTTTAGGTGAAAAATTCAATGTCGTCGGATCCACTCCAGTCTTTGGATTTCGTTAATACACATCTAAACACATAACCACAGGTGTACACAGGTCGCAGGTACGCCTAGTTGGGCCGCTGTGGCAGTTGGAAGATGAGCCATGAAAAGGCTCCAAAATCCTTACTATACACTGTCAATTTTTTTAGGTGAAAAATTCAATGTCGTCGGATCCACTCCAGTCTTTGGATTTCGTTAATACACATCTAAACACATAACCACAGGTGTACACAGGTCGCAGGTACGCCTAGTTGGGCCGCTGTGGCAGTTGGAAGATGAGCCATGAAAAGGCTCCAAAATCCTTACTATACACTGTCAATTTTTTTAGGCGAAAAATTCAATGTCGTCGGATCCACTCCAGTCTTTGGATTTCGTTAATACACATCTAAACACATAACCACAGGTGTACACAGGTCGCAGATACGGCTAGTTGGGCCGCTGTGGCAGTTGGAAGATGAGCCATGAAAAGGCTCCAAAATCCTTTTTTTAGGTGAAAAATTCAATGTCGTCGGATCCACTCCAGTCTTTGGATTTCGTTAATACACATCTAAACACATAACCACAGGTGTACACAGGTCGCAGGTACGCCTAGTTGGGCCGCTGTGGCAGTTGGAAGATGAGCCATGAAAAGGCTCCAAAATCCTTACTATACACTGTCAATTTTTTTAGGTGAAAAATTCAATGTCGTCGGATCCACTCCAGTCTTTGGATTTCGTTAATACACATCTAAACACATAACCACAGGTGTACACAGGTCGCAGGTACGCCTAGTTGGGCCGCTGTGGCAGTTGGAAGATGAGCCATGAAAAGGCTCCAAAATCCTTACTATACACTGTCAATTTTTTTAGGTGAAAAATTCAATGTCGTCGGATCCACTCCAGTCTTTGGATTTCGTTAATACACATCTAAACACATAACCACATGTGTACACAGGTCGCAGGTACGCCTAGTTGGGCCGCTGTGGCAGTTGGAAGATGAGCCATAAAAAGGCTCCAAAATCCTTACTATACACTGTCATTTTTTTTAGGTGAAAAATTCAATGTCGTCGTATCCACTCCAGTCTTTGGATTTCGTTAATACACATCTAAACACATAACCACAGGTGTACACAGGTCGCAGGTACCCCTAGTTGGGCCGCTGTGGCAGTTGGAAGATGAGCCATGAAAAGGCTCCAAAATCCTTACTATACACTGTCAATTTTTTTAGGTGAAAAATTCAATGTCGTCGGATCCACTCCAGTCTTTGGATTTCGTTAATACACATCTAAACACATAACCACAGGTGTACACAGGTCGCAGATACGGCTAGTTGGGCCGCTGTGGCAGTTGGAAGATGAGCCATGAAAAGGCTCCAAAATCCTTTTTTTAGGTGAAAAATTCAATGTCGTCGGATCCACTCCAGTCTTTGGATTTCGTTAATACACATCTAAACACATAACCACAGGTGTACACAGGTCGCAGGTACCCCTAGTTGGGCCGCTGTGGCAGTTGGAAGATGAGCCATGAAAAGGCTCCAAAATCCTTACTATACACTGTCAATTTTTTTAGGTGAAAAATTCAATGTCGTCGGATCCACTCCAGTCTTTGGATTTCGTTAATACACATCTAAACACATAACCACAGGTGTACACAGGTCGCAGATACGGCTAGTTGGGCCGCTGTGGCAGTTGGAAGATGAGCCATGAAAAGGCTCCAAAATCCTTTTTTTAGGTGAAAAATTCAATGTCGTCGGATCCACTCCAGTCTTTGGATTTCGTTAATACACATCTAAACACATAACCACAGGTGTACACAGGTCGCAGGTACGCCTAGTTGGGCCGCTGTGGCAGTTGGAAGATGAGCCATGAAAAGGCTCCAAAATCCTTACTATACACTGTCAATTTTTTTAGGTGAAAAATTCAATGTCGTCGGATCCACTCCAGTCTTTGGATTTCGTTAATACACATCTAAACACATAACCACAGGTGTACACAGGTCGCAGGTACCCCTAGTTGGGCCGCTGTGGCAGTTGGAAGATGAGCCATGAAAAGGCTCCAAAATCCTTACTATACACTGTCAATTGTTTTAGGTGAAAATTCAATGTCGTCGGATCCACTCCAGTCTTTGGATTTCGTTAATACACATCTAAACACATAACCACATGTGTACACAGGTCGCAGGTACGCCTAGTTGGGCCGCTGTGGCAGTTGGAAGATGAGCCATAAAAAGGCTCCAAAATCCTTACTATACACTGTCATTTTTTTTAGGTGAAAAATTCAATGTCGTCGGATCCACTCCAGTCTTTGGATTTCGTTAATACACATCTAAACACATAACCACAGGTGTACACAGGTCGCAGGTACCCCTAGTTGGGCCGCTGTGGCAGTTGGAAGATGAGCCATGAAAAGGCTCCAAAATCCTTACTATACACTGTCAATTTTTTTAGGTGAAAAATTCAATGTCGTCGGATCCACTCCAGTCTTTGGATTTCGTTAATACACATCTAAACACATAACCACAGGTGTACACAGGTCGCAGGTACGCCTAGTTGGGCTGCTGTGGCAGTTGGAAGATGAGCCATGAAAAGGCTCCAAAATCCTTACTATACACTGTCAATTTTTTTAGGTGAAAAATTCAATGTCGTCGGATCCACTCCAGTCTTTGGATTTCGTTAATACACATCTAAACACATAACCACAGGTGTACACAGGTCGCAGGTACGCCTAGTTGGGCCGCTGTGGCAGTTGGAAGATGAGCCATGAAAAGGCTCCAAAATCCTTACTATACACTGTCAATTTTTTTAGGTGAAAAATTCAATGTCGTCGGATCCACTCCAGTCTTTGGATTTCGTTAATACACATCTAAACACATAACCACAGGTGTACACAGGTCGCAGGTACGCCTAGTTGGGCCGCTGTGGCAGTTGGAAGATGAGCCATGAAAAGGCTCCAAAATCCTTACTATACACTGTCAATTTTTTTAGGCGAAAAATTCAATGTCGTCGGATCCACTCCAGTCTTTGGATTTCGTTAATACACATCTAAACACATAACCACAGGTGTACACAGGTCGCAGGTACGCCTAGTTGGGCCGCTGTGGCAGTTGGAAGATGAGCCATGAAAAGGCTCCAAAATCCTTTTTTTAGGTGAAAAATTCAATGTCGTCGGATCCACTCCAGTCTTTGGATTTCGTTAATACACATCTAAACACATAACCACAGGTGTACACAGGTCGCAGGTACCCCTAGTTGGGCCGCTGTGGCAGTTGGAAGATGAGCCATGAAAAGGCTCCAAAATCCTTACTATACACTGTCAATTTTTTTAGGTGAAAAATTCAATGTCGTCGGATCCACTCCAGTCTTTGGATTTCGTTAATACACATCTAAACACATAACAGTTGGAAGATGAGCCATGAAAAGGCTCCAAAATCCTTTTTTTAGGTGAAAAATTCAATGTCGTCGGATCCACTCCAGTCTTTGGATTTCGTTAATACACATCTAAACACATAACCACAGGTGTACACAGGTCGCAGGTACCCCTAGTTGGGCCGCTGTGGCAGTTGGAAGATGAGCCATGAAAAGGCTCCAAAATCCTTACTATACACTGTCAATTTTTTTAGGTGAAAAATTCAATGTCGTCGGATCCACTCCAGTCTTTGGATTTCGTTAATACACATCTAAACACATAACCACAGGTGTACACAGGTCGCAGGTACGCCTAGTTGGGCCGCTGTGGCAGTTGGAAGATGAGCCATGAAAAGGCTCCAAAATCCTTTTTTTAGGTGAAAAATTCAATGTCGTCGGATCCACTCCAGTCTTTGGATTTCGTTAATACACATCTAAACACATAACCACAGGTGTACACAGGTCGCAGGTACCCCTAGTTGGGCCGCTGTGGCAGTTGGAAGATGAGCCATGAAAAGGCTCCAAAATCCTTACTATACACTGTCAATTTTTTTAGGTGAAAAATTCAATGTCGTCGGATCCACTCCAGTCTTTGGATTTCGTTAATACACATCTAAACACATAACCACAGGTGTACACAGGTCGCAGGTACGCCTAGTTGGGCTGCTGTGGCAGTTGGAAGATGAGCCATGAAAAGGCTCCAAAATCCTTACTATACACTGTCAATTTTTTTAGGTGAAAAATTCAATGTCGTCGGATCCACTCCAGTCTTTGGATTTCGTTAATACACATCTAAACACATAACCACAGGTGTACACAGGTCGCAGGTACCCCTAGTTGGGCCGCTGTGGCAGTTGGAAGATGAGCCATAAAAAGGCTCCAAAATCCTTACTATACACTGTCATTTTTTTTAGGTGAAAAATTCAATGTCGTCGTATCCACTCCAGTCTTTGGATTTCGTTAATACACATCTAAACACATAACCACAGGTGTACACAGGTCGCAGGTACCCCTAGTTGGGCCGCTGTGGCAGTTGGAAGATGAGCCATGAAAAGGCTCCAAAATCCTTACTATACACTGTCAATTTTTTTAGGTGAAAAATTCAATGTCGTCGGATCCACTCCAGTCTTTGGATTTCGTTAATACACATCTAAACACATAACCACAGGTGTACACAGGTCGCAGATACGGCTAGTTGGGCCGCTGTGGCAGTTGGAAGATGAGCCATGAAAAGGCTCCAAAATCCTTTTTTTAGGTGAAAAATTCAATGTCGTCGGATCCACTCCAGTCTTTGGATTTCGTTAATACACATCTAAACACATAACCACAGGTGTACACAGGTCGCAGGTACCCCTAGTTGGGCCGCTGTGGCAGTTGGAAGATGAGCCATGAAAAGGCTCCAAAATCCTTACTATACACTGTCAATTTTTTTAGGTGAAAAATTCAATGTCGTCGGATCCACTCCAGTCTTTGGATTTCGTTAATACACATCTAAACACATAACCACAGGTGTACACAGGTCGCAGATACGGCTAGTTGGGCCGCTGTGGCAGTTGGAAGATGAGCCATGAAAAGGCTCCAAAATCCTTTTTTTAGGTGAAAAATTCAATGTCGTCGGATCCACTCCAGTCTTTGGATTTCGTTAATACACATCTAAACACATAACCACAGGTGTACACAGGTCGCAGGTACGCCTAGTTGGGCCGCTGTGGCAGTTGGAAGATGAGCCATGAAAAGGCTCCAAAATCCTTACTATACACTGTCAATTTTTTTAGGTGAAAAATTCAATGTCGTCGGATCCACTCCAGTCTTTGGATTTCGTTAATACACATCTAAACACATAACCACAGGTGTACACAGGTCGCAGGTACCCCTAGTTGGGCCGCTGTGGCAGTTGGAAGATGAGCCATGAAAAGGCTCCAAAATCCTTACTATACACTGTCAATTGTTTTAGGTGAAAATTCAATGTCGTCGGATCCACTCCAGTCTTTGGATTTCGTTAATACACATCTAAACACATAACCACATGTGTACACAGGTCGCAGGTACGCCTAGTTGGGCCGCTGTGGCAGTTGGAAGATGAGCCATAAAAAGGCTCCAAAATCCTTACTATACACTGTCATTTTTTTTAGGTGAAAAATTCAATGTCGTCGGATCCACTCCAGTCTTTGGATTTCGTTAATACACATCTAAACACATAACCACAGGTGTACACAGGTCGCAGGTACCCCTAGTTGGGCCGCTGTGGCAGTTGGAAGATGAGCCATGAAAAGGCTCCAAAATCCTTACTATACACTGTCAATTTTTTTAGGTGAAAAATTCAATGTCGTCGGATCCACTCCAGTCTTTGGATTTCGTTAATACACATCTAAACACATAACCACAGGTGTACACAGGTCGCAGGTACGCCTAGTTGGGCTGCTGTGGCAGTTGGAAGATGAGCCATGAAAAGGCTCCAAAATCCTTACTATACACTGTCAATTTTTTTAGGTGAAAAATTCAATGTCGTCGGATCCACTCCAGTCTTTGGATTTCGTTAATACACATCTAAACACATAACCACAGGTGTACACAGGTCGCAGGTACGCCTAGTTGGGCCGCTGTGGCAGTTGGAAGATGAGCCATGAAAAGGCTCCAAAATCCTTACTATACACTGTCAATTTTTTTAGGTGAAAAATTCAATGTCGTCGGATCCACTCCAGTCTTTGGATTTCGTTAATACACATCTAAACACATAACCACAGGTGTACACAGGTCGCAGGTACGCCTAGTTGGGCCGCTGTGGCAGTTGGAAGATGAGCCATGAAAAGGCTCCAAAATCCTTACTATACACTGTCAATTTTTTTAGGCGAAAAATTCAATGTCGTCGGATCCACTCCAGTCTTTGGATTTCGTTAATACACATCTAAACACATAACCACAGGTGTACACAGGTCGCAGGTACGCCTAGTTGGGCCGCTGTGGCAGTTGGAAGATGAGCCATGAAAAGGCTCCAAAATCCTTTTTTTAGGTGAAAAATTCAATGTCGTCGGATCCACTCCAGTCTTTGGATTTCGTTAATACACATCTAAACACATAACCACAGGTGTACACAGGTCGCAGGTACCCCTAGTTGGGCCGCTGTGGCAGTTGGAAGATGAGCCATGAAAAGGCTCCAAAATCCTTACTATACACTGTCAATTTTTTTAGGTGAAAAATTCAATGTCGTCGGATCCACTCCAGTCTTTGGATTTCGTTAATACACATCTAAACACATAACAGTTGGAAGATGAGCCATGAAAAGGCTCCAAAATCCTTTTTTTAGGTGAAAAATTCAATGTCGTCGGATCCACTCCAGTCTTTGGATTTCGTTAATACACATCTAAACACATAACCACAGGTGTACACAGGTCGCAGGTACGCCTAGTTGGGCCGCTGTGGCAGTTGGAAGATGAGCCATGAAAAGGCTCCAAAATCCTTACTATACACTGTCAATTTTTTTAGGCGAAAAATTCAATGTCGTCGGATCCACTCCAGTCTTTGGATTTCGTTAATACACATCTAAACACATAACCACAGGTGTACACAGGTCGCAGATACGGCTAGTTGGGCCGCTGTGGCAGTTGGAAGATGAGCCATGAAAAGGCTCCAAAATCCTTTTTTTAGGTGAAAAATTCAATGTCGTCGGATCCACTCCAGTCTTTGGATTTCGTTAATACACATCTAAACACATAACCACAGGTGTACACAGGTCGCAGGTACCCCTAGTTGGGCCGCTGTGGCAGTTGGAAGATGAGCCATGAAAAGGCTCCAAAATCCTTACTATACACTGTCAATTTTTTTAGGCGAAAAATTCAATGTCGTCAGATCCACTCCAGTCTTTGGATTTCGTTAATAAACATCTAAACACATAACCACAGGTGTACACAGGTCGCAGGTACGCCTAGTTGGGCCGCTGTGGCAGTTGGAAGATGAGCCATGAAAAGGCTCCAAAATCCTTACTATACACTGTCAATTTTTTTAGGTGAAAAATTCAATGTCGTCAGATCCACTCCAGTCTTTGGATTTCGTTAATACACATCTAAACACATAACCACAGGTGTACACAGGTCGCAGGTACGCCTAGTTGGGCCGCTGTGGCAGTTGGAAGATGAGCCATGAAAAGGCTCCAAAATCCTTACTATACACTGTCAATTTTTTTAGGTGAAAAATTCAATGTCGTCAGATCCACTCCAGTCTTTGGATTTCGTTAATACACATCTAAACACATAACCACAGGTGTACACAGGTCGCAGGTACCCCTAGTTGGGCCGCTGTGGCAGTTGGAAGATGAGCCATGAAAAGGCTCCAAAATCCTTTTTTTAGGTGAAAAATTCAATGTCGTCGGATCCACTCCAGTCTTTGGATTTCGTTAATACACATCTAAACACATAACCACAGGTGTACACAGGTCGCAGGTACCCCTAGTTGGGCCGCTGTGGCAGTTGGAAGATGAGCCATGAAAAGGCTCCAAAATCCTTTTTTTAGGTGAAAAATTCAATGTCGTCGGATCCACTCCAGTCTTTGGATTTCGTTAATACACATCTAAACACATAACCACAGGTGTACACAGGTCGCAGGTACCCCTAGTTGGGCCGCTGTGGCAGTTGGAAGATGAGCCATGAAAAGGCTCCAAAATCCTTACTATACACTGTCAATTTTTTTAGGTGAAAAATTCAATGTCGTCGGATCCACTCCAGTCTTTGGATTTCGTTAATACACATCTAAACACATAACCACAGGTGTACACAGGTCGCAGGTACCCCTAGTTGGGCCGCTGTGGCAGTTGGAAGATGAGCCATGAAAAGGCTCCAAAATCCTTTTTTTAGGTGAAAAATTCAATGTCGTCGGATCCACTCCAGTCTTTGGATTTCGTTAATACACATCTAAACACATAACCACAGGTGTACACAGGTCGCAGGTACCCCTAGTTGGGCCGCTGTGGCAGTTGGAAGATGAGCCATGAAAAGGCTCCAAAATCCTTACTATACACTGTCAATTTTTTTAGGTGAAAAATTCAATGTCGTCGGATCCACTCCAGTCTTTGGATTTCGTTAATACACATCTAAACACATAACCACAGGTGTACACAGGTCGCAGGTACCCCTAGTTGGGCCGCTGTGGCAGTTGGAAGATGAGCCATGAAAAGGCTCCAAAATCCTTACTATACACTGTCAATTTTTTTAGGCGAAAAATTCAATGTCGTCGGTTCCACTCCAGTCTTTGGATTTCGTTAATACACATCTAAACACATAACCACAGGTGTACACAGGTCGCAGGTACCCCTAGTTGGGCCGCTGTGGCAGTTGGAAGATGAGCCATGAAAAGGCTCCAAAATCCTTACTATACACTGTCAATTTTTTTAGGCGAAAAATTCAATGTCGTCGGTTCCACTCCAGTCTTTGGATTTCGTTAATACACATCTAAACACATAACCACAGGTGTACACAGGTCGCAGGTACGCCTAGTTGGGCCGCTGTGGCAGTTGGAAGATGAGCCATGAAAAGGCTCCAAAATCCTTTTTTTAGGTGAAAAATTCAATGTCGTCGGTTCCACTCCAGTCTTTGGATTTCGTTAATACACATCTAAACACATAACCACAGGTGTACACAGGTCGCAGGTACGCCTAGTTGGGCCGCTGTGGCAGTTGGAAGATGAGCCATGAAAAGGCTCCAAAATCCTTACTATACACTGTCAATTTTTTTAGGTGAAAAATTCAATGTCGTCAGATCCACTCCAGTCTTTGGATTTCGTTAATACACATCTAAACACATAACCACAGGTGTACACAGGTCGCAGGTACGCCTAGTTGGGCCGCTGTGGCAGTTGGAAGATGAGCCATGAAAAGGCTCCAAAATCCTTACTATACACTGTCAATTTTTTTAGGCGAAAAATTCAATGTCGTCGGATCCACTCCAGTCTTTGGATTTCGTTAATACACATCTAAACACATAACCACAGGTGTACACAGGTCGCAGGTACGCCTAGTTGGGCCGCTGTGGCAGTTGGAAGATGAGCCATGAAAAGGCTCCAAAATCCTTACTATACACTGTCAATTTTTTTAGGTGAAAAATTCAATGTCGTCAGATCCACTCCAGTCTTTGGATTTCGTTAATACACATCTAAACACATAACCACAGGTGTACACAGGTCGCAGGTACGCCTAGTTGGGCCGCTGTGGCAGTTGGAAGATGAGCCATGAAAAGGCTCCAAAATCCTTACTATACACTGTCAATTTTTTTAGGCGAAAAATTCAATGTCGTCGGATCCACTCCAGTCTTTGGATTTCGTTAATACACATCTAAACACATAACCACAGGTGTACACAGGTCGCAGGTACGCCTAGTTGGGCCGCTGTGGCAGTTGGAAGATGAGCCATGAAAAGGCTCCAAAATCCTTACTATACACTGTCAATTTTTTTAGGTGAAAAATTCAATGTCGTCAGATCCACTCCAGTCTTTGGATTTCGTTAATACACATCTAAACACATAACCACAGGTGTACACAGGTCGCAGGTACGCCTAGTTGGGCCGCTGTGGCAGTTGGAAGATGAGCCATGAAAAGGCTCCAAAATCCTTACTATACACTGTCAATTTTTTTAGGCGAAAAATTCAATGTCGTCGGATCCACTCCAGTCTTTGGATTTCGTTAATACACATCTAAACACATAACCACAGGTGTACACAGGTCGCAGGTACGCCTAGTTGGGCCGCTGTGGCAGTTGGAAGATGAGCCATGAAAAGGCTCCAAAATCCTTACTATACACTGTCAATTTTTTTAGGTGAAAAATTCAATGTCGTCGGATCCACTCCAGTCTTTGGATTTCGTTAATACACATCTAAACACATAACCACAGGTGTACACAGGTCGCAGGTACCCCTAGTTGGGCCGCTGTGGCAGTTGGAAGATGAGCCATGAAAAGGCTCCAAAATCCTTACTATACACTGTCAATTGTTTTAGGTGAAAAATTCAATGTCGTCGGATCCACTCCAGTCTTTGGATTTCGTTAATACACATCTAAACACATAACCACAGGTGTACACAGGTCGCAGGTACGCCTAGTTGGGCCGCTGTGGCAGTTGGAAGATGAGCCATGAAAAGGCTCCAAAATCCTTACTATACACTGTCAATTTTTTTAGGCGAAAAATTCAATGTCGTCGGATCCACTCCAGTCTTTGGATTTCGTTAATACACATCTAAACACATAACCACAGGTGTACACAGGTCGCAGGTACGCCTAGTTGGGCCGCTGTGGCAGTTGGAAGATGAGCCATGAAAAGGCCCCAAAATCCTTTTTTTAGGTGAAAAATTCAATGTCGTCGGATCCACTCCAGTCTTTGGATTTCGTTAATACACATCTAAACACATAACCACAGGTGTACACAGGTCGCAGGTACCCCTAGTTGGGCCGCTGTGGCAGTTGGAAGATGAGCCATGAAAAGGCTCCAAAATCCTTACTATACACTGTCAATTTTTTTAGGTGAAAAATTCAATGTCGTCGGATCCACTCCAGTCTTTGGATTTCGTTAATACACATCTAAACACATAACCACAGGTGTACACAGGTCGCAGATACGGCTAGTTGGGCCGCTGTGGCAGTTGGAAGATGAGCCATGAAAAGGCTCCAAAATCCTTTTTTTAGGTGAAAAATTCAATGTCGTCGGATCCACTCCAGTCTTTGGATTTCGTTAATACACATCTAAACACATAACCACAGGTGTACACAGGTCGCAGGTACCCCTAGTTGGGCCGCTGTGGCAGTTGGAAGATGAGCCATGAAAAGGCTCCAAAATCCTTACTATACACTGTCAATTTTTTTAGGTGAAAAATTCAATGTCGTCGGATCCACTCCAGTCTTTGGATTTCGTTAATACACATCTAAACACATAACCACAGGTGTACACAGGTCGCAGGTACCCCTAGTTGGGCCGCTGTGGCAGTTGGAAGATGAGCCATGAAAAGGCTCCAAAATCCTTTTTTTAGGTGAAAAATTCAATGTCGTCGGATCCACTCCAGTCTTTGGATTTCGTTAATACACATCTAAACACATAACCACAGGTGTACACAGGTCGCAGGTACCCCTAGTTGGGCCGCTGTGGCAGTTGGAAGATGAGCCATGAAAAGGCTCCAAAATCCTTACTATACACTGTCAATTTTTTTAGGTGAAAAATTCAATGTCGTCGGATCCACTCCAGTCTTTGGATTTCGTTAATACACATCTAAACACATAACCACAGGTGTACACAGGTCGCAGGTACCCCTAGTTGGGCCGCTGTGGCAGTTGGAAGATGAGCCATGAAAAGGCTCCAAAATCCTTACTATACACTGTCAATTTTTTTAGGTGAAAAATTCAATGTCGTCGGATCCACTCCAGTCTTTGGATTTCGTTAATACACATCTAAACACATAACCACAGGTGTACACAGGTCGCAGGTACCCCTAGTTGGGCCGCTGTGGCAGTTGGAAGATGAGCCATGAAAAGGCTCCAAAATCCTTACTATACACTGTCAATTTTTTTAGGCGAAAAATTCAATGTCGTCGGTTCCACTCCAGTCTTTGGATTTCGTTAATACACATCTAAACACATAACCACAGGTGTACACAGGTCGCAGGTACCCCTAGTTGGGCCGCTGTGGCAGTTGGAAGATGAGCCATGAAAAGGCTCCAAAATCCTTACTATACACTGTCAATTTTTTTAGGCGAAAAATTCAATGTCGTCGGATCCACTCCAGTCTTTGGATTTCGTTAATACACATCTAAACACATAACCACAGGTGTACACAGGTCGCAGGTACGCCTAGTTGGGCCGCTGTGGCAGTTGGAAGATGAGCCATGAAAAGGCTCCAAAATCCTTACTATACACTGTCAATTTTTTTAGGCGAAAAATTCAATGTCGTCGGATCCACTCCAGTCTTTGGATTTCGTTAATACACATCTAAACACATAACCACAGGTGTACACAGGTCGCAGGTACGCCTAGTTGGGCCGCTGTGGCAGTTGGAAGATGAGCCATGAAAAGGCCCCAAAATCCTTTTTTTAGGTGAAAAATTCAATGTCGTCGGATCCACTCCAGTCTTTGGATTTCGTTAATACACATCTAAACACATAACCACAGGTGTACACAGGTCGCAGGTACCCCTAGTTGGGCCGCTGTGGCAGTTGGAAGATGAGCCATGAAAAGGCTCCAAAATCCTTACTATACACTGTCAATTTTTTTAGGTGAAAAATTCAATGTCGTCGGATCCACTCCAGTCTTTGGATTTCGTTAATACACATCTAAACACATAACCACAGGTGTACACAGGTCGCAGGTACCCCTAGTTGGGCCGCTGTGGCAGTTGGAAGATGAGCCATGAAAAGGCTCCAAAATCCTTACTATACACTGTCAATTTTTTTAGGCGAAAAATTCAATGTCGTCGGTTCCACTCCAGTCTTTGGATTTCGTTAATACACATCTAAACACATAACCACAGGTGTACACAGGTCGCAGGTACCCCTAGTTGGGCCGCTGTGGCAGTTGGAAGATGAGCCATGAAAAGGCTCCAAAATCCTTACTATACACTGTCAATTTTTTTAGGCGAAAAATTCAATGTCGTCGGTTCCACTCCAGTCTTTGGATTTCGTTAATACACATCTAAACACATAACCACAGGTGTACACAGGTCGCAGGTACGCCTAGTTGGGCCGCTGTGGCAGTTGGAAGATGAGCCATGAAAAGGCTCCAAAATCCTTACTATACACTGTCAATTTTTTTAGGTGAAAAATTCAATGTCGTCAGATCCACTCCAGTCTTTGGATTTCGTTAATACACATCTAAACACATAACCACAGGTGTACACAGGTCGCAGGTACGCCTAGTTGGGCCGCTGTGGCAGTTGGAAGATGAGCCATGAAAAGGCTCCAAAATCCTTACTATACACTGTCAATTTTTTTAGGTGAAAAATTCAATGTCGTCAGATCCACTCCAGTCTTTGGATTTCGTTAATACACATCTAAACACATAACCACAGGTGTACACAGGTCGCAGGTACGCCTAGTTGGGCCGCTGTGGCAGTTGGAAGATGAGCCATGAAAAGGCTCCAAAATCCTTACTATACACTGTCAATTTTTTTAGGTGAAAAATTCAATGTCGTCGGATCCACTCCAGTCTTTGGATTTCGTTATTACACATCTAAACACATAACCACAGGTGTACACAGGTCGCAGGTACGCCTAGTTGGGCCGCTGTGGCAGTTGGAAGATGAGCCATGAAAAGGCTCCAAAATCCTTACTATACACTGTCAATTTTTTTAGGCGAAAAATTCAATGTCGTCGGATCCACTCCAGTCTTTGGATTTCGTTAATACACATCTAAACACATAACCACAGGTGTACACAGGTCGCAGGTACGCCTAGTTGGGCCGCTGTGGCAGTTGGAAGATGAGCCATGAAAAGGCTCCAAAATCCTTACTATACACTGTCAATTTTTTTAGGCGAAAAATTCAATGTCGTCGGATCCACTCCAGTCTTTGGATTTCGTTAATACACATCTAAACACATAACCACAGGTGTACACAGGTCGCAGGTACGCCTAGTTGGGCCGCTGTGGCAGTTGGAAGATGAGCCATGAAAAGGCTCCAAAATCCTTACTATACACTGTCAATTTTTTTAGGTGAAAAATTCAATGTCGTCAGATCCACTCCAGTCTTTGGATTTCGTTAATACACATCTAAACACATAACCACAGGTGTACACAGGTCGCAGGTACGCCTAGTTGGGCCGCTGTGGCAGTTGGAAGATGAGCCATGAAAAGGCTCCAAAATCCTTACTATACACTGTCAATTTTTTTAGGCGAAAAATTCAATGTCGTCGGATCCACTCCAGTCTTTGGATTTCGTTAATACACATCTAAACACATAACCACAGGTGTACACAGGTCGCAGGTACGCCTAGTTGGGCCGCTGTGGCAGTTGGAAGATGAGCCATGAAAAGGCTCCAAAATCCTTACTATACACTGTCAATTTTTTTAGGTGAAAAATTCAATGTCGTCAGATCCACTCCAGTCTTTGGATTTCGTTAATACACATCTAAACACATAACCACAGGTGTACACAGGTCGCAGATACGGCTAGTTGGGCCGCTGTGGCAGTTGGAAGATGAGCCATGAAAAGGCTCCAAAATCCTTACTTACACTGTCAATTTTTTTAGGTGAAAAATTCAATGTCGTCGGATCCACTCCAGTCTTTGGATTTCGTTAATACACATCTAAACACATAACCACAGGTGTACACAGGTCGCAGGTACCCCTAGTTGGGCCGCTGTGGCAGTTGGAAGATGAGCCATGAAAAGGCTCCAAAATCCTTACTATACACTGTCAATTTTTTTAGGTGAAAAATTCAATGTCGTCGGATCCACTCCAGTCTTTGGATTTCGTTAATACACATCTAAACACATAACCACAGGTGTACACAGGTCGCAGATACGGCTAGTTGGGCCGCTGTGGCAGTTGGAAGATGAGCCATGAAAAGGCTCCAAAATCCTTTTTTTAGGTGAAAAATTCAATGTCGTCGGATCCACTCCAGTCTTTGGATTTCGTTAATACACATCTAAACACATAACCACAGGTGTACACAGGTCGCAGGTACCCCTAGTTGGGCCGCTGTGGCAGTTGGAAGATGAGCCATGAAAAGGCTCCAAAATCCTTACTATACACTGTCAATTTTTTTAGGTGAAAAATTCAATGTCGTCGGATCCACTCCAGTCTTTGGATTTCGTTAATACACATCTAAACACATAACCACAGGTGTACACAGGTCGCAGATACGGCTAGTTGGGCCGCTGTGGCAGTTGGAAGATGAGCCATGAAAAGGCTCCAAAATCCTTTTTTTAGGTGAAAAATTCAATGTCGTCGGATCCACTCCAGTCTTTGGATTTCGTTAATACACATCTAAACACATAACCACAGGTGTACACAGGTCGCAGGTACCCCTAGTTGGGCCGCTGTGGCAGTTGGAAGATGAGCCATGAAAAGGCTCCAAAATCCTTTTTTTAGGTGAAAAATTCAATGTCGTCGGATCCACTCCAGTCTTTGGATTTCGTTAATACACATCTAAACACATAACCACAGGTGTACACAGGTCGCAGGTACGCCTAGTTGGGCCGCTGTGGCAGTTGGAAGATGAGCCATGAAAAGGCTCCAAAATCCTTACTATACACTGTCAATTTTTTTAGGCGAAAAATTCAATGTCGTCGGTTCCACTCCAGTCTTTGGATTTCGTTAATACACATCTAAACACATAACCACAGGTGTACACAGGTCGCAGGTACCCCTAGTTGGGCCGCTGTGGCAGTTGGAAGATGAGCCATGAAAAGGCTCCAAAATCCTTACTATACACTGTCAATTTTTTTAGGCGAAAAATTCAATGTCGTCGGTTCCACTCCAGTCTTTGGATTTCGTTAATACACATCTAAACACATAACCACAGGTGTACACAGGTCGCAGGTACCCCTAGTTGGGCCGCTGTGGCAGTTGGAAGATGAGCCATGAAAAGGCTCCAAAATCCTTACTATACACTGTCAATTTTTTTAGGTGAAAAATTCAATGTCGTCGGATCCACTCCAGTCTTTGGATTTCGTTAATACACATCTAAACACATAACCACAGGTGTACACAGGTCGCAGGTACGCCTAGTTGGGCCGCTGTGGCAGTTGGAAGATGAGCCATGAAAAGGCTCCAAAATCCTTACTATACACTGTCAATTTTTTTAGGTGAAAAATTCAATGTCGTCGGATCCACTCCAGTCTTTGGATTTCGTTAATACACATCTAAACACATAACCACAGGTGTACACAGGTCGCAGGTACGCCTAGTTGGGCCGCTGTGGCAGTTGGAAGATGAGCCATGAAAAGGCTCCAAAATCCTTACTATACACTGTCAATTTTTTTAGGTGAAAAATTCAATGTCGTCGGATCCACTCCAGTCTTTGGATTTCGTTAATACACATCTAAACACATAACCACAGGTGTACACAGGTCGCAGGTACGCCTAGTTGGGCCGCTGTGGCAGTTGGAAGATGAGCCATGAAAAGGCTCCAAAATCCTTACTATACACTGTCAATTTTTTTAGGTGAAAAATTCAATGTCGTCGGATCCACTCCAGTCTTTGGATTTCGTTAATACACATCTAAACACATAACCACAGGTGTACACAGGTCGCAGGTACGCCTAGTTGGGCCGCTGTGGCAGTTGGAAGATGAGCCATGAAAAGGCTCCAAAATCCTTACTATACACTGTCAATTTTTTTAGGTGAAAAATTCAATGTCGTCGGATCCACTCCAGTCTTTGGATTTCGTTAATACACATCTAAACACATAACCACAGGTGTACACAGGTCGCAGGTACGCCTAGTTGGGCCGCTGTGGCAGTTGGAAGATGAGCCATGAAAAGGCTCCAAAATCCTTACTATACACTGTCAATTTTTTTAGGTGAAAAATTCAATGTCGTCAGATCCACTCCAGTCTTTGGATTTCGTTAATACACATCTAAACACATAACCACAGGTGTACACAGGTCGCAGGTACGCCTAGTTGGGCCGCTGTGGCAGTTGGAAGATGAGCCATGAAAAGGCTCCAAAATCCTTACTATACACTGTCAATTTTTTTAGGTGAAAAATTCAATGTCGTCGGATCCACTCCAGTCTTTGGATTTCGTTAATACACATCTAAACACATAACCACAGGTGTACACAGGTCGCAGGTACGCCTAGTTGGGCCGCTGTGGCAGTTGGAAGATGAGCCATGAAAAGGCTCCAAAATCCTTACTATACACTGTCAATTTTTTTAGGTGAAAAATTCAATGTCGTCAGATCCACTCCAGTCTTTGGATTTCGTTAATACACATCTAAACACATAACCACAGGTGTACACAGGTCGCAGGTACGCCTAGTTGGGCCGCTGTGGCAGTTGGAAGATGAGCCATGAAAAGGCTCCAAAATCCTTACTATACACTGTCAATTTTTTTAGGCGAAAAATTCAATGTCGTCGGATCCACTCCAGTCTTTGGATTTCGTTAATACACATCTAAACACATAACCACAGGTGTACACAGGTCGCAGGTACCCCTAGTTGGGCCGCTGTGGCAGTTGGAAGATGAGCCATGAAAAGGCTCCAAAATCCTTACTATACACTGTCAATTTTTTTAGGTGAAAAATTCAATGTCGTCAGATCCACTCCAGTCTTTGGATTTCGTTAATACACATCTAAACACATAACCACAGGTGTACACAGGTCGCAGGTACGCCTAGTTGGGCCGCTGTGGCAGTTGGAAGATGAGCCATGAAAAGGCTCCAAAATCCTTACTATACACTGTCAATTTTTTTAGGTGAAAAATTCAATGTCGTCAGATCCACTCCAGTCTTTGGATTTCGTTAATACACATCTAAACACATAACCACAGGTGTACACAGGTCGCAGGTACGCCTAGTTGGGCCGCTGTGGCAGTTGGAAGATGAGCCATGAAAAGGCTCCAAAATCCTTACTATACACTGTCAATTTTTTTAGGCGAAAAATTCAATGTCGTCGGATCCACTCCAGTCTTTGGATTTCGTTAATACACATCTAAACACATAACCACAGGTGTACACAGGTCGCAGATACGGCTAGTTGGGCCGCTGTGGCAGTTGGAAGATGAGCCATGAAAAGGCTCCAAAATCCTTACTATACACTGTCAATTTTTTTAGGCGAAAAATTCAATGTCGTCGGATCCACTCCAGTCTTTGGATTTCGTTAATACACATCTAAACACATAACCACAGGTGTACACAGGTCGCAGGTACGCCTAGTTGGGCCGCTGTGGCAGTTGGAAGATGAGCCATGAAAAGGCTCCAAAATCCTTACTATACACTGTCAATTTTTTTAGGTGAAAAATTCAATGTCGTCAGATCCACTCCAGTCTTTGGATTTCGTTAATACACATCTAAACACATAACCACAGGTGTACACAGGTCGCAGGTACGCCTAGTTGGGCCGCTGTGGCAGTTGGAAGATGAGCCATGAAAAGGCTCCAAAATCCTTACTATACACTGTCAATTTTTTTAGGTGAAAAATTCAATGTCGTCAGATCCACTCCAGTCTTTGGATTTCGTTAATACACATCTAAACACATAACCACAGGTGTACACAGGTCGCAGGTACGCCTAGTTGGGCCGCTGTGGCAGTTGGAAGATGAGCCATGAAAAGGCTCCAAAATCCTTACTATACACTGTCAATTTTTTTAGGTGAAAAATTCAATGTCGTCAGATCCACTCCAGTCTTTGGATTTCGTTAATACACATCTAAACACATAACCACAGGTGTACACAGGTCGCAGGTACGCCTAGTTGGGCCGCTGTGGCAGTTGGAAGATGAGCCATGAAAAGGCTCCAAAATCCTTACTATACACTGTCAATTTTTTTAGGTGAAAAATTCAATGTCGTCAGATCCACTCCAGTCTTTGGATTTCGTTAATACACATCTAAACACATAACCACAGGTGTACACAGGTCGCAGGTACGCCTAGTTGGGCCGCTGTGGCAGTTGGAAGATGAGCCATGAAAAGGCTCCAAAATCCTTACTATACACTGTCAATTTTTTTAGGCGAAAAATTCAATGTCGTCGGATCCACTCCAGTCTTTGGATTTCGTTAATACACATCTAAACACATAACCACAGGTGTACACAGGTCGCAGGTACGCCTAGTTGGGCCGCTGTGGCAGTTGGAAGATGAGCCATGAAAAGGCTCCAAAATCCTTACTATACACTGTCAATTTTTTTAGGCGAAAAATTCAATGTCGTCGGATCCACTCCAGTCTTTGGATTTCGTTAATACACATCTAAACACATAACCACAGGTGTACACAGGTCGCAGGTACGCCTAGTTGGGCCGCTGTGGCAGTTGGAAGATGAGCCATGAAAAGGCTCCAAAATCCTTACTATACACTGTCAATTTTTTTAGGCGAAAAATTCAATGTCGTCGGATCCACTCCAGTCTTTGGATTTCGTTAATACACATCTAAACACATAACCACAGGTGTACACAGGTCGCAGGTACGCCTAGTTGGGCCGCTGTGGCAGTTGGAAGATGAGCCATGAAAAGGCTCCAAAATCCTTACTATACACTGTCAATTTTTTTAGGTGAAAAATTCAATGTCGTCAGATCCACTCCAGTCTTTGGATTTCGTTAATACACATCTAAACACATAACCACAGGTGTACACAGGTCGCAGGTACGCCTAGTTGGGCCGCTGTGGCAGTTGGAAGATGAGCCATGAAAAGGCTCCAAAATCCTTACTATACACTGTCAATTTTTTTAGGCGAAAAATTCAATGTCGTCGGATCCACTCCAGTCTTTGGATTTCGTTAATACACATCTAAACACATAACCACAGGTGTACACAGGTCGCAGGTACGCCTAGTTGGGCCGCTGTGGCAGTTGGAAGATGAGCCATGAAAAGGCTCCAAAATCCTTACTATACACTGTCAATTTTTTTAGGCGAAAAATTCAATGTCGTCGGATCCACTCCAGTCTTTGGATTTCGTTAATACACATCTAAACACATAACCACAGGTGTACACAGGTCGCAGGTACGCCTAGTTGGGCCGCTGTGGCAGTTGGAAGATGAGCCATGAAAAGGCTCCAAAATCCTTACTATACACTGTCAATTTTTTTAGGCGAAAAATTCAATGTCGTCGGATCCACTCCAGTCTTTGGATTTCGTTAATACACATCTAAACACATAACCACAGGTGTACACAGGTCGCAGGTACGCCTAGTTGGGCCGCTGTGGCAGTTGGAAGATGAGCCATGAAAAGGCTCCAAAATCCTTACTATACACTGTCAATTTTTTTAGGTGAAAAATTCAATGTCGTCAGATCCACTCCAGTCTTTGGATTTCGTTAATACACATCTAAACACATAACCACAGGTGTACACAGGTCGCAGGTACGCCTAGTTGGGCCGCTGTGGCAGTTGGAAGATGAGCCATGAAAAGGCTCCAAAATCCTTACTATACACTGTCAATTTTTTTAGGTGAAAAATTCAATGTCGTCAGATCCACTCCAGTCTTTGGATTTCGTTAATACACATCTAAACACATAACCACAGGTGTACACAGGTCGCAGGTACGCCTAGTTGGGCCGCTGTGGCAGTTGGAAGATGAGCCATGAAAAGGCTCCAAAATCCTTACTATACACTGTCAATTTTTTTAGGTGAAAAATTCAATGTCGTCAGATCCACTCCAGTCTTTGGATTTCGTTAATACACATCTAAACACATAACCACAGGTGTACACAGGTCGCAGGTACGCCTAGTTGGGCCGCTGTGGCAGTTGGAAGATGAGCCATGAAAAGGCTCCAAAATCCTTACTATACACTGTCAATTTTTTTAGGTGAAAAATTCAATGTCGTCAGATCCACTCCAGTCTTTGGATTTCGTTAATACACATCTAAACACATAACCACAGGTGTACACAGGTCGCAGGTACGCCTAGTTGGGCCGCTGTGGCAGTTGGAAGATGAGCCATGAAAAGGCTCCAAAATCCTTACTATACACTGTCAATTTTTTTAGGCGAAAAATTCAATGTCGTCGGATCCACTCCAGTCTTTGGATTTCGTTAATACACATCTAAACACATAACCACAATCCTTACTATACACTGTCAATTTTTTTAGGCGAAAAATTCAATGTCGTCGGATCCACTCCAGTCTTTGGATTTCGTTAATACACATCTAAACACATAACCACAGGTGTACACAGGTCGCAGGTACGCCTAGTTGGGCCGCTGTGGCAGTTGGAAGATGAGCCATGAAAAGGCTCCAAAATCCTTACTATACACTGTCAATTTTTTTAGGTGAAAAATTCAATGTCGTCAGATCCACTCCAGTCTTTGGATTTCGTTAATACACATCTAAACACATAACCACAGGTGTACACAGGTCGCAGGTACGCCTAGTTGGGCCGCTGTGGCAGTTGGAAGATGAGCCATGAAAAGGCTCCAAAATCCTTACTATACACTGTCAATTTTTTTAGGTGAAAAATTCAATGTCGTCAGATCCACTCCAGTCTTTGGATTTCGTTAATACACATCTAAACACATAACCACAGGTGTACACAGGTCGCAGGTACGCCTAGTTGGGCCGCTGTGGCAGTTGGAAGATGAGCCATGAAAAGGCTCCAAAATCCTTACTATACACTGTCAATTTTTTTAGGCGAAAAATTCAATGTCGTCGGATCCACTCCAGTCTTTGGATTTCGTTAATACACATCTAAACACATAACCACAGGTGTACACAGGTCGCAGGTACGCCTAGTTGGGCCGCTGTGGCAGTTGGAAGATGAGCCATGAAAAGGCTCCAAAATCCTTACTATACACTGTCAATTTTTTTAGGTGAAAAATTCAATGTCGTCAGATCCACTCCAGTCTTTGGATTTCGTTAATACACATCTAAACACATAACCACAGGTGTACACAGGTCGCAGGTACGCCTAGTTGGGCCGCTGTGGCAGTTGGAAGATGAGCCATGAAAAGGCTCCAAAATCCTTACTATACACTGTCAATTTTTTTAGGCGAAAAATTCAATGTCGTCGGATCCACTCCAGTCTTTGGATTTCGTTAATACACATCTAAACACATAACCACGCCTAGTTGGGCCGCTGTGGCAGTTGGAAGATGAGCCATGAAAAGGCTCCAAAATCCTTACTATACACTGTCAATTTTTTTAGGCGAAAAATTCAATGTCGTCGGATCCACTCCAGTCTTTGGATTTCGTTAATACACATCTAAACACATAACCACAGGTGTACACAGGTCGCAGGTACGCCTAGTTGGGCCGCTGTGGCAGTTGGAAGATGAGCCATGAAAAGGCTCCAAAATCCTTACTATACACTGTCAATTTTTTTAGGTGAAAAATTCAATGTCGTCAGATCCACTCCAGTCTTTGGATTTCGTTAATACACATCTAAACACATAACCACAGGTGTACACAGGTCGCAGGTACGCCTAGTTGGGCCGCTGTGGCAGTTGGAAGATGAGCCATGAAAAGGCTCCAAAATCCTTACTATACACTGTCAATTTTTTTAGGTGAAAAATTCAATGTCGTCAGATCCACTCCAGTCTTTGGATTTCGTTAATACACATCTAAACACATAACCACAGGTGTACACAGGTCGCAGGTACGCCTATTTGGGCCGCTGTGGCAGTTGGAAGATGAGCCATGAAA
This sequence comes from Eristalis pertinax, assembly GCA_907269125.1. Taxonomy (NCBI): domain Eukaryota; kingdom Metazoa; phylum Arthropoda; class Insecta; order Diptera; family Syrphidae; genus Eristalis; species Eristalis pertinax. The sequence continues at coordinate 7,932,721 of OU026148.1, forward strand.
AGGCTCCAAAATCCTTACTATACACTGTCAATTTTTTTAGGCGAAAAATTCAATGTCGTCGGATCCACTCCAGTCTTTGGATTTCGTTAATACACATCTAAACACATAACCACAGGTGTACACAGGTCGCAGGTACGCCTATTTGGGCCGCTGTGGCAGTTGGAAGATGAGCCATGAAAAGGCTCCAAAATCCTTACTATACACTGTCAATTTTTTTAGGCGAAAAATTCAATGTCGTCGGATCCACTCCAGTCTTTGGATTTCGTTAATACACATCTAAACACATAACCACAGGTGTACACAGGTCGCAGGTACGCCTAGTTGGGCCGCTGTGGCAGTTGGAAGATGAGCCATGAAAAGGCTCCAAAATCCTTACTATACACTGTCAATTTTTTTAGGTGAAAAATTCAATGTCGTCAGATCCACTCCAGTCTTTGGATTTCGTTAATACACATCTAAACACATAACCACAGGTGTACACAGGTCGCAGGTACGCCTAGTTGGGCCGCTGTGGCAGTTGGAAGATGAGCCATGAAAAGGCTCCAAAATCCTTACTATACACTGTCAATTTTTTTAGGTGAAAAATTCAATGTCGTCGGATTCACTCCAGTCTTTGGATTTCGTTAATACACATCTAAACACATAACCACAGGTGTACACAGGTCGCAGGTACGCCTAGTTGGGCCGCTGTGGCAGTTGGAAGATGAGCCATGAAAAGGCTCCAAAATCCTTACTATACACTGTCAATTTTTTTAGGCGAAAAATTCAATGTCGTCGGATCCACTCCAGTCTTTGGATTTCGTTAATACACATCTAAACACATAACCACAGGTGTACACAGGTCGCAGGTACGCCTAGTTGGGCCGCTGTGGCAGTTGGAAGATGAGCCATGAAAAGGCTCCAAAATCCTTACTATACACTGTCAATTTTTTTAGGTGAAAAATTCAATGTCGTCGGATTCACTCCAGTCTTTGGATTTCGTTAATACACATCTAAACACATAACCACAGGTGTACACAGGTCGCAGGTACGCCTAGTTGGGCCGCTGTGGCAGTTGGAAGATGAGCCATGAAAAGGCTCCAAAATCCTTACTATACACTGTCAATTTTTTTAGGTGAAAAATTCAATGTCGTCAGATCCACTCCAGTCTTTGGATTTCGTTAATACACATCTAAACACATAACCACAGGTGTACACAGGTCGCAGGTACGCCTAGTTGGGCCGCTGTGGCAGTTGGAAGATGAGCCATGAAAAGGCTCCAAAATCCTTACTATACACTGTCAATTTTTTTAGGTGAAAAATTCAATGTCGTCAGATCCACTCCAGTCTTTGGATTTCGTTAATACACATCTAAACACATAACCACAGGTGTACACAGGTCGCAGGTACGCCTAGTTGGGCCGCTGTGGCAGTTGGAAGATGAGCCATGAAAAGGCTCCAAAATCCTTACTATACACTGTCAATTTTTTTAGGTGAAAAATTCAATGTCGTCGGATCCACTCCAGTCTTTGGATTTCGTTAATACACATCTAAACACATAACCACAGGTGTACACAGGTCGCAGGTACGCCTAGTTGGGCCGCTGTGGCAGTTGGAAGATGAGCCATGAAAAGGCTCCAAAATCCTTACTATACACTGTCAATTTTTTTAGGTGAAAAATTCAATGTCGTCGGATTCACTCCAGTCTTTGGATTTCGTTAATACACATCTAAACACATAACCACAGGTGTACACAGGTCGCAGGTACGCCTAGTTGGGCCGCTGTGGCAGTTGGAAGATGAGCCATGAAAAGGCTCCAAAATCCTTACTATACACTGTCAATTTTTTTAGGCGAAAAATTCAATGTCGTCGGATCCACTCCAGTCTTTGGATTTCGTTAATACACATCTAAACACATAACCACAGGTGTACACAGGTCGCAGGTACGCCTAGTTGGGCCGCTGTGGCAGTTGGAAGATGAGCCATGAAAAGGCTCCAAAATCCTTACTATACACTGTCAATTTTTTTAGGCGAAAAATTCAATGTCGTCGGATCCACTCCAGTCTTTGGATTTCGTTAATACACATCTAAACACATAACCACAGGTGTACACAGGTCGCAGGTACGCCTAGTTGGGCCGCTGTGGCAGTTGGAAGATGAGCCATGAAAAGGCTCCAAAATCCTTACTATACACTGTCAATTTTTTTAGGTGAAAAATTCAATGTCGTCGGATCCACTCCAGTCTTTGGATTTCGTTAATACACATCTAAACACATAACCACAGGTGTACACAGGTCGCAGGTACGCCTAGTTGGGCCGCTGTGGCAGTTGGAAGATGAGCCATGAAAAGGCTCCAAAATCCTTACTATACACTGTCAATTTTTTTAGGTGAAAAATTCAATGTCGTCAGATCCACTCCAGTCTTTGGATTTCGTTAATACACATCTAAACACATAACCACAGGTGTACACAGGTCGCAGGTACGCCTAGTTGGGCCGCTGTGGCAGTTGGAAGATGAGCCATGAAAAGGCTCCAAAATCCTTACTATACACTGTCAATTTTTTTAGGTGAAAAATTCAATGTCGTCAGATCCACTCCAGTCTTTGGATTTCGTTAATACACATCTAAACACATAACCACAGGTGTACACAGGTCGCAGGTACGCCTAGTTGGGCCGCTGTGGCAGTTGGAAGATGAGCCATGAAAAGGCTCCAAAATCCTTACTATACACTGTCAATATTTTTAGGTGAAAAATTCAATGTCGTCAGATCCACTCCAGTCTTTGGATTTCGTTAATACACATCTAAACACATAACCACAGGTGTACACAGGTCGCAGGTACGCCTAGTTGGGCCGCTGTGGCAGTTGGAAGATGAGCCATGAAAAGGCTCCAAAATCCTTACTATACACTGTCAATTTTTTTAGGTGAAAAATTCAATGTCGTCAGATCCACTCCAGTCTTTGGATTTCGTTAATACACATCTAAACACATAACCACAGGTGTACACAGGTCGCAGGTACGCCTAGTTGGGCCGCTGTGGCAGTTGGAAGATGAGCCATGAAAAGGCTCCAAAATCCTTACTATACACTGTCAATTTTTTTAGGTGAAAAATTCAATGTCGTCAGATCCACTCCAGTCTTTGGATTTCGTTAATACACATCTAAACACATAACCACAGGTGTACACAGGTCGCAGGTACGCCTAGTTGGGCCGCTGTGGCAGTTGGAAGATGAGCCATGAAAAGGCTCCAAAATCCTTACTATACACTGTCAATTTTTTTAGGTGAAAAATTCAATGTCGTCAGATCCACTCCAGTCTTTGGATTTCGTTAATACACATCTAAACACATAACCACAGGTGTACACAGGTCGCAGGTACGCCTAGTTGGGCCGCTGTGGCAGTTGGAAGATGAGCCATGAAAAGGCTCCAAAATCCTTACTATACACTGTCAATTTTTTTAGGCGAAAAATTCAATGTCGTCGGATCCACTCCAGTCTTTGGATTTCGTTAATACACATCTAAACACATAACCACAGGTGTACACAGGTCGCAGGTACGCCTAGTTGGGCCGCTGTGGCAGTTGGAAGATGAGCCATGAAAAGGCTCCAAAATCCTTACTATACACTGTCAATTTTTTTAGGTGAAAAATTCAATGTCGTCAGATCCACTCCAGTCTTTGGATTTCGTTAATACACATCTAAACACATAACCACAGGTGTACACAGGTCGCAGGTACGCCTAGTTGGGCCGCTGTGGCAGTTGGAAGATGAGCCATGAAAAGGCTCCAAAATCCTTACTATACACTGTCAATTTTTTTAGGTGAAAAATTCAATGTCGTCAGGTCCACTCCAGTCTTTGGATTTCGTTAATACACATCTAAACACATAACCACAGGTGTACACAGGTCGCAGGTACGCCTAGTTGGGCCGCTGTGGCAGTTGGAAGATGAGCCATGAAAAGGCTCCAAAATCCTTACTATACACTGTCAATTTTTTTAGGTGAAAAATTCAATGTCGTCAGATCCACTCCAGTCTTTGGATTTCGTTAATACACATCTAAACACATAACCACAGGTGTACACAGGTCGCAGGTACGCCTAGTTGGGCCGCTGTGGCAGTTGGAAGATGAGCCATGAAAAGGCTCCAAAATCCTTACTATACACTGTCAATTTTTTTAGGCGAAAAATTCAATGTCGTCGGATCCACTCCAGTCTTTGGATTTCGTTAATACACATCTAAACACATAACCACAGGTGTACACAGGTCGCAGGTACGCCTAGTTGGGCCGCTGTGGCAGTTGGAAGATGAGCCATGAAAAGGCTCCAAAATCCTTACTATACACTGTCAATTTTTTTAGGTGAAAAATTCAATGTCGTCAGATCCACTCCAGTCTTTGGATTTCGTTAATACACATCTAAACACATAACCACAGGTGTACACAGGTCGCAGGTACGCCTAGTTGGGCCGCTGTGGCAGTTGGAAGATGAGCCATGAAAAGGCTCCAAAATCCTTACTATACACTGTCAATTTTTTTAGGTGAAAAATTCAATGTCGTCAGATCCACTCCAGTCTTTGGATTTCGTTAATACACATCTAAACACATAACCACAGGTGTACACAGGTCGCAGGTACGCCTAGTTGGGCCGCTGTGGCAGTTGGAAGATGAGCCATGAAAAGGCTCCAAAATCCTTACTATACACTGTCAATTTTTTTAGGTGAAAAATTCAATGTCGTCAGATCCACTCCAGTCTTTGGATTTCGTTAATACACATCTAAACACATAACCACAGGTGTACACAGGTCGCAGGTACGCCTAGTTGGGCCGCTGTGGCAGTTGGAAGATGAGCCATGAAAAGGCTCCAAAATCCTTACTATACACTGTCAATTTTTTTAGGTGAAAAATTCAATGTCGTCAGATCCACTCCAGTCTTTGGATTTCGTTAATACACATCTAAACACATAACCACAGGTGTACACAGGTCGCAGGTACGCCTAGTTGGGCCGCTGTGGCAGTTGGAAGATGAGCCATGAAAAGGCTCCAAAATCCTTACTATACACTGTCAATTTTTTTAGGTGAAAAATTCAATGTCGTCAGATCCACTCCAGTCTTTGGATTTCGTTAATACACATCTAAACACATAACCACAGGTGTACACAGGTCGCAGGTACGCCTAGTTGGGCCGCTGTGGCAGTTGGAAGATGAGCCATGAAAAGGCTCCAAAATCCTTACTATACACTGTCAATTTTTTTAGGTGAAAAATTCAATGTCGTCAGATCCACTCCAGTCTTTGGATTTCGTTAATACACATCTAAACACATAACCACAGGTGTACACAGGTCGCAGGTACGCCTAGTTGGGCCGCTGTGGCAGTTGGAAGATGAGCCATGAAAAGGCTCCAAAATCCTTACTATACACTGTCAATTTTTTTAGGCGAAAAATTCAATGTCGTCGGGTCCACTCCAGTCTTTGGATTTCGTTAATACACATCTAAACACATAACCACAGGTGTACACAGGTCGCAGGTACGCCTAGTTGGGCCGCTGTGGCAGTTGGAAGATGAGCCATGAAAAGGCTCCAAAATCCTTACTATACACTGTCAATTTTTTTAGGTGAAAAATTCAATGTCGTCAGATCCACTCCAGTCTTTGGATTTCGTTAATACACATCTAAACACATAACCACAGGTGTACACAGGTCGCAGGTACGCCTAGTTGGGCCGCTGTGGCAGTTGGAAGATGAGCCATGAAAAGGCTCCAAAATCCTTACTATACACTGTCAATATTTTTAGGTGAAAAATTCAATGTCGTCAGATCCACTCCAGTCTTTGGATTTCGTTAATACACATCTAAACACATAACCACAGGTGTACACAGGTCGCAGGTACGCCTAGTTGGGCCGCTGTGGCAGTTGGAAGATGAGCCATGAAAAGGCTCCAAAATCCTTACTATACACTGTCAATTTTTTTAGGCGAAAAATTCAATGTCGTCGGATCCACTCCAGTCTTTGGATTTCGTTAATACACATCTAAACACATAACCACAGGTGTACACAGGTCGCAGGTACGCCTAGTTGGGCCGCTGTGGCAGTTGGAAGATGAGCCATGAAAAGGCTCCAAAATCCTTACTATACACTGTCAATTTTTTTAGGTGAAAAATTCAATGTCGTCAGATCCACTCCAGTCTTTGGATTTCGTTAATACACATCTAAACACATAACCACAGGTGTACACAGGTCGCAGGTACGCCTAGTTGGGCCGCTGTGGCAGTTGGAAGATGAGCCATGAAAAGGCTCCAAAATCCTTACTATACACTGTCAATTTTTTTAGGTGAAAAATTCAATGTCGTCAGATCCACTCCAGTCTTTGGATTTCGTTAATACACATCTAAACACATAACCACAGGTGTACACAGGTCGCAGGTACGCCTAGTTGGGCCGCTGTGGCAGTTGGAAGATGAGCCATGAAAAGGCTCCAAAATCCTTACTATACACTGTCAATTTTTTTAGGTGAAAAATTCAATGTCGTCAGATCCACTCCAGTCTTTGGATTTCGTTAATACACATCTAAACACATAACCACAGGTGTACACAGGTCGCAGGTACGCCTAGTTGGGCCGCTGTGGCAGTTGGAAGATGAGCCATGAAAAGGCTCCAAAATCCTTACTATACACTGTCAATTTTTTTAGGTGAAAAATTCAATGTCGTCAGATCCACTCCAGTCTTTGGATTTCGTTAATACACATCTAAACACATAACCACAGGTGTACACAGGTCGCAGGTACGCCTAGTTGGGCCGCTGTGGCAGTTGGAAGATGAGCCATGAAAAGGCTCCAAAATCCTTACTATACACTGTCAATTTTTTTAGGTGAAAAATTCAATGTCGTCAGATCCACTCCAGTCTTTGGATTTCGTTAATACACATCTAAACACATAACCACAGGTGTACACAGGTCGCAGGTACGCCTAGTTGGGCCGCTGTGGCAGTTGGAAGATGAGCCATGAAAAGGCTCCAAAATCCTTACTATACACTGTCAATTTTTTTAGGCGAAAAATTCAATGTCGTCGGATCCACTCCAGTCTTTGGATTTCGTTAATACACATCTAAACACATAACCACAGGTGTACACAGGTCGCAGGTACGCCTAGTTGGGCCGCTGTGGCAGTTGGAAGATGAGCCATGAAAAGGCTCCAAAATCCTTACTATACACTGTCAATTTTTTTAGGTGAAAAATTCAATGTCGTCAGATCCACTCCAGTCTTTGGATTTCGTTAATACACATCTAAACACATAACCACAGGTGTACACAGGTCGCAGGTACGCCTAGTTGGGCCGCTGTGGCAGTTGGAAGATGAGCCATGAAAAGGCTCCAAAATCCTTACTATACACTGTCAATTTTTTTAGGTGAAAAATTCAATGTCGTCAGATCCACTCCAGTCTTTGGATTTCGTTAATACACATCTAAACACATAACCACAGGTGTACACAGGTCGCAGGTACGCCTAGTTGGGCCGCTGTGGCAGTTGGAAGATGAGCCATGAAAAGGCTCCAAAATCCTTACTATACACTGTCAATTTTTTTAGGTGAAAAATTCAATGTCGTCAGATCCACTCCAGTCTTTGGATTTCGTTAATACACATCTAAACACATAACCACAGGTGTACACAGGTCGCAGGTACGCCTAGTTGGGCCGCTGTGGCAGTTGGAAGATGAGCCATGAAAAGGCTCCAAAATCCTTACTATACACTGTCAATTTTTTTAGGCGAAAAATTCAATGTCGTCGGATCCACTCCAGTCTTTGGATTTCGTTAATACACATCTAAACACATAACCACAGGTGTACACAGGTCGCAGGTACGCCTAGTTGGGCCGCTGTGGCAGTTGGAAGATGAGCCATGAAAAGGCTCCAAAATCCTTACTATACACTGTCAATTTTTTTAGGTGAAAAATTCAATGTCGTCAGATCCACTCCAGTCTTTGGATTTCGTTAATACACATCTAAACACATAACCACAGGTGTACACAGGTCGCAGGTACGCCTAGTTGGGCCGCTGTGGCAGTTGGAAGATGAGCCATGAAAAGGCTCCAAAATCCTTACTATACACTGTCAATTTTTTTAGGTGAAAAATTCAATGTCGTCAGATCCACTCCAGTCTTTGGATTTCGTTAATACACATCTAAACACATAACCACAGGTGTACACAGGTAGCAGGTACGCCTAGTTGGGCCGCTGTGGCAGTTGGAAGATGAGCCATGAAAAGGCTCCAAAATCCTTACTATACACTGTCAATTTTTTTAGGCGAAAAATTCAATGTCGTCGGATCCACTCCAGTCTTTGGATTTCGTTAATACACATCTAAACACATAACCACAGGTGTACACAGGTCGCAGGTACGCCTAGTTGGGCCGCTGTGGCAGTTGGAAGATGAGCCATGAAAAGGCTCCAAAATCCTTACTATACACTGTCAATTTTTTTAGGCGAAAAATTCAATGTCGTCGGATCCACTCCAGTCTTTGGATTTCGTTAATACACATCTAAACACATAACCACAGGTGTACACAGGTCGCAGGTACGCCTAGTTGGGCCGCTGTGGCAGTTGGAAGATGAGCCATGAAAAGGCTCCAAAATCCTTACTATACACTGTCAATTTTTTTAGGCGAAAAATTCAATGTCGTCGGATCCACTCCAGTCTTTGGATTTCGTTAATACACATCTAAACACATAACCACAGGTGTACACAGGTCGCAGGTACGCCTAGTTGGGCCGCTGTGGCAGTTGGAAGATGAGCCATGAAAAGGCTCCAAAATCCTTACTATACACTGTCAATTTTTTTAGGCGAAAAATTCAATGTCGTCGGATCCACTCCAGTCTTTGGATTTCGTTAATACACATCTAAACACATAACCACAGGTGTACACAGGTCGCAGGTACGCCTAGTTGGGCCGCTGTGGCAGTTGGAAGATGAGCCATGAAAAGGCTCCAAAATCCTTACTATACACTGTCAATTTTTTTAGGTGAAAAATTCAATGTCGTCAGATCCACTCCAGTCTTTGGATTTCGTTAATACACATCTAAACACATAACCACAGGTGTACACAGGTCGCAGGTACGCCTAGTTGGGCCGCTGTGGCAGTTGGAAGATGAGCCATGAAAAGGCTCCAAAATCCTTACTATACACTGTCAATATTTTTAGGTGAAAAATTCAATGTCGTCAGATCCACTCCAGTCTTTGGATTTCGTTAATACACATCTAAACACATAACCACAGGTGTACACAGGTCGCAGGTACGCCTAGTTGGGCCGCTGTGGCAGTTGGAAGATGAGCCATGAAAAGGCTCCAAAATCCTTACTATACACTGTCAATATTTTTAGGTGAAAAATTCAATGTCGTCAGATCCACTCCAGTCTTTGGATTTCGTTAATACACATCTAAACACATAACCACAGGTGTACACAGGTCGCAGGTACGCCTAGTTGGGCCGCTGTGGCAGTTGGAAGATGAGCCATGAAAAGGCTCCAAAATCCTTACTATACACTGTCAATTTTTTTAGGTGAAAAATTCAATGTCGTCAGATCCACTCCAGTCTTTGGATTTCGTTAATACACATCTAAACACATAACCACAGGTGTACACAGGTCGCAGGTACGCCTAGTTGGGCCGCTGTGGCAGTTGGAAGATAAGCCATGAAAAGGCTCCAAAATCCTTACTATACACTGTCAATTTTTTTAGGTGAAAAATTCAATGTCGTCAGATCCACTCCAGTCTTTGGATTTCGTTAATACACATCTAAACACATAACCACAGGTGTACACAGGTCGCAGGTACGCCTAGTTGGGCCGCTGTGGCAGTTGGAAGATGAGCCATGAAAAGGCTCCAAAATCCTTACTATACACTGTCAATTTTTTTAGGCGAAAAATTCAATGTCGTCGGATCCACTCCAGTCTTTGGATTTCGTTAATACACATCTAAACACATAACCACAGGCGTACACAGGTCGCAGGTACGCCTAGTTGGGCCGCTGTGGCAGTTGGAAGATGAGCCATGAAAAGGCTCCAAAATCCTTACTATACACTGTCAATTTTTTTAGGTGAAAAATTCAATGTCGTCAGATCCAGTCCAGTCTTTGGATTTCGTTAATACACATCTAAACACATAACCACAGGTGTACACAGGTCGCAGGTACGCCTAGTTGGGCCGCTGTGGCAGTTGGAAGATGAGCCATGAAAAGGCTCCAAAATCCTTACTATACACTGTCAATTTTTTTAGGTGAAAAATTCAATGTCGTCAGATCCACTCCAGTCTTTGGATTTCGTTAATACACATCTAAACACATAACCACAGGTGTACACAGGTCGCAGGTACGCCTAGTTGGGCCGCTGTGGCAGTTGGAAGATGAGCCATGAAAAGGCTCCAAAATCCTTACTATACACTGTCAATTTTTTTAGGTGAAAAATTCAATGTCGTCGGATTCACTCCAGTCTTTGGATTTCGTTAATACACATCTAAACACATAACCACAGGTGTACACAGGTCGCAGGTACGCCTAGTTGGGCCGCTGTGGCAGTTGGAAGATGAGCCATGAAAAGGCTCCAAAATCCTTACTATACACTGTCAATTTTTTTAGGTGAAAAATTCAATGTCGTCAGATCCACTCCAGTCTTTGGATTTCGTTAATACACATCTAAACACATAACCACAGGTGTACACAGGTCGCAGGTACGCCTAGTTGGGCCGCTGTGGCAGTTGGAAGATGAGCCATGAAAAGGCTCCAAAATCCTTACTATACACTGTCAATTTTTTTAGGTGAAAAATTCAATGTCGTCAGATCCACTCCAGTCTTTGGATTTCGTTAATACACATCTAAACACATAACCACAGGTGTACACAGGTAGCAGGTACGCCTAGTTGGGCCGCTGTGGCAGTTGGAAGATGAGCCATGAAAAGGCTCCAAAATCCTTACTATACACTGTCAATTTTTTTAGGCGAAAAATTCAATGTCGTCAGATCCACTCCAGTCTTTGGATTTCGTTAATACACATCTAAACACATAACCACAGGTGTACACAGGTCGCAGGTACGCCTAGTTGGGCCGCTGTGGCAGTTGGAAGATGAGCCATGAAAAGGCTCCAAAATCCTTACTATACACTGTCAATTTTTTTAGGTGAAAAATTCAATGTCGTCAGATCCACTCCAGTCTTTGGATTTCGTTAATACACATCTAAACACATAACCACAGGTGTACACAGGTCGCAGGTACGCCTAGTTGGGCCGCTGTGGCAGTTGGAAGATGAGCCATGAAAAGGCTCCAAAATCCTTACTATACACTGTCAATTTTTTTAGGTGAAAAATTCAATGTCGTCAGATCCACTCCAGTCTTTGGATTTCGTTAATACACATCTAAACACATAACCACAGGTGTACACAGGTCGCAGGTACGCCTAGTTGGGCCGCTGTGGCAGTTGGAAGATGAGCCATGAAAAGGCTCCAAAATCCTTACTATACACTGTCAATTTTTTTAGGCGAAAAATTCAATGTCGTCGGATCCACTCCAGTCTTTGGATTTCGTTAATACACATCTAAACACATAACCACAGGTGTACACAGGTCGCAGGTACGCCTAGTTGGGCCGCTGTGGCAGTTGGAAGATGAGCCATGAAAAGGCTCCAAAATCCTTACTATACACTGTCAATTTTTTTAGGTGAAAAATTCAATGTCGTCAGATCCACTCCAGTCTTTGGATTTCGTTAATACACATCTAAACACATAACCACAGGTGTACACAGGTCGCAGGTACGCCTAGTTGGGCCGCTGTGGCAGTTGGAAGATGAGCCATGAAAAGGCTCCAAAATCCTTACTATACACTGTCAATTTTTTTAGGTGAAAAATTCAATGTCGTCAGATCCACTCCAGTCTTTGGATTTCGTTAATACACATCTAAACACATAACCACAGGTGTACACAGGTCGCAGGTACGCCTAGTTGGGCCGCTGTGGCAGTTGGAAGATGAGCCATGAAAAGGCTCCAAAATCCTTACTATACACTGTCAATTTTTTTAGGCGAAAAATTCAATGTCGTCGGATCCACTCCAGTCTTTGGATTTCGTTAATACACATCTAAACACATAACCACAGGTGTACACAGGTCGCAGGTACGCCTAGTTGGGCCGCTGTGGCAGTTGGAAGATGAGCCATGAAAAGGCTCCAAAATCCTTACTATACACTGTCAATTTTTTTAGGTGAAAAATTCAATGTCGTCAGATCCACTCCAGTCTTTGGATTTCGTTAATACACATCTAAACACATAACCACAGGTGTACACAGGTCGCAGGTACGCCTAGTTGGGCCGCTGTGGCAGTTGGAAGATGAGCCATGAAAAGGCTCCAAAATCCTTACTATACACTGTCAATTTTTTTAGGTGAAAAATTCAATGTCGTCAGATCCACTCCAGTCTTTGGATTTCGTTAATACACATCTAAACACATAACCACAGGTGTACACAGGTAGCAGGTACGCCTAGTTGGGCCGCTGTGGCAGTTGGAAGATGAGCCATGAAAAGGCTCCAAAATCCTTACTATACACTGTCAATTTTTTTAGGCGAAAAATTCAATGTCGTCGGATCCACTCCAGTCTTTGGATTTCGTTAATACACATCTAAACACATAACCACAGGTGTACACAGGTCGCAGGTACGCCTAGTTGGGCCGCTGTGGCAGTTGGAAGATGAGCCATGAAAAGGCTCCAAAATCCTTACTATACACTGTCAATTTTTTTAGGCGAAAAATTCAATGTCGTCGGATCCACTCCAGTCTTTGGATTTCGTTAATACACATCTAAACACATAACCACAGGTGTACACAGGTCGCAGGTACGCCTAGTTGGGCCGCTGTGGCAGTTGGAAGATGAGCCATGAAAAGGCTCCAAAATCCTTACTATACACTGTCAATTTTTTTAGGCGAAAAATTCAATGTCGTCGGATCCACTCCAGTCTTTGGATTTCGTTAATACACATCTAAACACATAACCACAGGTGTACACAGGTCGCAGGTACGCCTAGTTGGGCCGCTGTGGCAGTTGGAAGATGAGCCATGAAAAGGCTCCAAAATCCTTACTATACACTGTCAATTTTTTTAGGCGAAAAATTCAATGTCGTCGGATCCACTCCAGTCTTTGGATTTCGTTAATACACATCTAAACACATAACCACAGGTGTACACAGGTCGCAGGTACGCCTAGTTGGGCCGCTGTGGCAGTTGGAAGATGAGCCATGAAAAGGCTCCAAAATCCTTACTATACACTGTCAATATTTTTAGGTGAAAAATTCAATGTCGTCAGATCCACTCCAGTCTTTGGATTTCGTTAATACACATCTAAACACATAACCACAGGTGTACACAGGTCGCAGGTACGCCTAGTTGGGCCGCTGTGGCAGTTGGAAGATGAGCCATGAAAAGGCTCCAAAATCCTTACTATACACTGTCAATATTTTTAGGTGAAAAATTCAATGTCGTCAGATCCACTCCAGTCTTTGGATTTCGTTAATACACATCTAAACACATAACCACAGGTGTACACAGGTCGCAGGTACGCCTAGTTGGGCCGCTGTGGCAGTTGGAAGATGAGCCATGAAAAGGCTCCAAAATCCTTACTATACACTGTCAATTTTTTTAGGTGAAAAATTCAATGTCGTCAGATCCACTCCAGTCTTTGGATTTCGTTAATACACATCTAAACACATAACCACAGGTGTACACAGGTCGCAGGTACGCCTAGTTGGGCCGCTGTGGCAGTTGGAAGATAAGCCATGAAAAGGCTCCAAAATCCTTACTATACACTGTCAATTTTTTTAGGTGAAAAATTCAATGTCGTCAGATCCACTCCAGTCTTTGGATTTCGTTAATACACATCTAAACACATAACCACAGGTGTACACAGGTCGCAGGTACGCCTAGTTGGGCCGCTGTGGCAGTTGGAAGATGAGCCATGAAAAGGCTCCAAAATCCTTACTATACACTGTCAATTTTTTTAGGCGAAAAATTCAATGTCGTCGGATCCACTCCAGTCTTTGGATTTCGTTAATACACATCTAAACACATAACCACAGGCGTACACAGGTCGCAGGTACGCCTAGTTGGGCCGCTGTGGCAGTTGGAAGATGAGCCATGAAAAGGCTCCAAAATCCTTACTATACACTGTCAATTTTTTTAGGTGAAAAATTCAATGTCGTCAGATCCAGTCCAGTCTTTGGATTTCGTTAATACACATCTAAACACATAACCACAGGTGTACACAGGTCGCAGGTACGCCTAGTTGGGCCGCTGTGGCAGTTGGAAGATGAGCCATGAAAAGGCTCCAAAATCCTTACTATACACTGTCAATTTTTTTAGGTGAAAAATTCAATGTCGTCAGATCCACTCCAGTCTTTGGATTTCGTTAATACACATCTAAACACATAACCACAGGTGTACACAGGTCGCAGGTACGCCTAGTTGGGCCGCTGTGGCAGTTGGAAGATGAGCCATGAAAAGGCTCCAAAATCCTTACTATACACTGTCAATTTTTTTAGGTGAAAAATTCAATGTCGTCGGATTCACTCCAGTCTTTGGATTTCGTTAATACACATCTAAACACATAACCACAGGTGTACACAGGTCGCAGGTACGCCTAGTTGGGCCGCTGTGGCAGTTGGAAGATGAGCCATGAAAAGGCTCCAAAATCCTTACTATACACTGTCAATTTTTTTAGGTGAAAAATTCAATGTCGTCAGATCCACTCCAGTCTTTGGATTTCGTTAATACACATCTAAACACATAACCACAGGTGTACACAGGTCGCAGGTACCCCTAGTTGGGCCGCTGTGGCAGTTGGAAGATGAGCCATGAAAAGGCTCCAAAATCCTTACTATACACTGTCAATTTTTTTAGGCGAAAAATTCAATGTCGTCGGATCCACTCCAGTCTTTGGATTTCGTTAATACACATCTAAACACATAACCACAGGTGTACACAGGTCGAAGGTACGCCTAGTTGGGCCGCTGTGGCAGTTGGAAGATGAGCCATGAAAAGGCTCCAAAATCCTTACTATACACTGTAAATTTTCTTAGGCGAAAAATTCAATGTCGTCGGATCCACTCCAGTCTTTGGATTTCGTTAATACACATCTAAACACATAACCACAGGTGTACACAGGTCGCAGGTACGCCTAGTTGGGCCGCTGTGGCAGTTGGAAGATGAGCCATGAAAAGGCTCCAAAATCCTTACTATACACTGTCAATTTTTTTAGGCGAAAAATTCAATGTCGTCGGATCCACTCCAGTCTTTGGATTTCGTTAATACACATCTAAACACATAACCACAGGTGTACACAGGTCGCAGGTACGCCTAGTTGGGCCGCTGTGGCAGTTGGAAGATGAGCCATGAAAAGGCTCCAAAATCCTTACTATACACTGTCAATTTTTTTAGGCGAAAAATTCAATGTCGTCGGATCCACTCCAGTCTTTGGATTTCGTTAATACACATCTAAACACATAACCACAGGTGTACACAGGTCGCAGGTACGCCTAGTTGGGCCGCTGTGGCAGTTGGAAGATGAGCCATGAAAAGGCTCCAAAATCCTTACTATACACTGTCAATTTTTTTAGGCGAAAAATTCAATGTCGTCGGATCCACTCCAGTCTTTGGATTTCGTTAATACACATCTAAACACATAACCACAGGTGTACACAGGTCGCAGGTACGCCTAGTTGGGCCGCTGTGGCAGTTGGAAGATGAGCCATGAAAAGGCTCCAAAATCCTTACTATACACTGTCAATTTTTTTAGGCGAAAAATTCAATGTCGTCGGATCCACTCCAGTCTTTGGATTTCGTTAATACACATCTAAACACATAACCACAGGTGTACACAGGTCGCAGGTACGCCTAGTTGGGCCGCTGTGGCAGTTGGAAGATGAGCCATGAAAAGGCTCCAAAATCCTTACTATACACTGTCAAATTTTTTAGGTGAAAAATTCAATGTCGTCAGATCCACTCCAGTCTTTGGATTTCGTTAATACACATCTAAACACATAACCACAGGTGTACACAGGTCGCAGGTACGCCTAGTTGGGCCGCTGTGGCAGTTGGAAGATGAGCCATGAAAAGGCTCCAAAATCCTTACTATACACTGTCAATTTTTTTAGGTGAAAAATTCAATGTCGTCAGATCCACTCCAGTCTTTGGATTTCGTTAATACACATCTAAACACATAACCACAGGTGTACACAGGTCGCAGGTACCCCTAGTTGGGCCGCTGTGGCAGTTGGAAGATGAGCCATGAAAAGGCTCCAAAATCCTTACTATACACTGTCAATTTTTTTAGGTGAAAAATTCAATGTCGTCAGATCTACTCCAGTCTTTGGATTTCGTTAATACACATCTAAACACATAACCACAGGTGTACACAGGTCGCAGGTACGCCTAGTTGGGCCGCTGTGGCAGTTGGAAGATGAGCCATGAAAAGGCTCCAAAATCCTTACTATACACTGTCAATTTTTTTAGGTGAAAAATTCAATGTCGTCAGATCCACTCCAGTCTTTGGATTTCGTTAATACACATCTAAACACATAACCACAGGTGTACACAGGTCGCAGGTACGCCTAGTTGGGCCGCTGTGGCAGTTGGAAGATGAGCCATGAAAAGGCTCCAAAATCCTTACTATACACTGTCAATTTTTTTAGGTGAAAAATTCAATGTCGTCGGATCCACTCCAGTCTTTGGATTTCGTTAATACACATCTAAACACATAACCACAGGTGTACACAGGTCGCAGGTACGCCTAGTTGGGCCGCTGTGGCAGTTGGAAGATGAGCCATGAAAAGGCTCCAAAATCCTTACTATACACTGTCAATTTTTTTAGGCGAAAAATTCAATGTCGTCGGATCCACTCCAGTCTTTGGATTTCGTTAATACACATCTAAACACATAACCACAGGTGTACACAGGTCGCAGGTACGCCTAGTTGGGCCGCTGTGGCAGTTGGAAGATGAGCCATGAAAAGGCTCCAAAATCCTTACTATACACTGTCAATTTTTTTAGGCGAAAAATTCAATGTCGTCGGATCCACTCCAGTCTTTGGATTTCGTTAATACACATCTAAACACATAACCACAGGTGTACACAGGTCGCAGGTACGCCTAGTTGGGCCGCTGTGGCAGTTGGAAGATGAGCCATGAAAAGGCTCCAAAATCCTTACTATACACTGTCAATTTTTTTAGGCGAAAAATTCAATGTCGTCGGATCCACTCCAGTCTTTGGATTTCGTTAATACACATCTAAACACATAACCACAGGTGTACACAGGTCGCAGGTACGCCTAGTTGGGCCGCTGTGGCAGTTGGAAGATGAGCCATGAAAAGGCTCCAAAATCCTTACTATACACTGTCAATTTTTTTAGGCGAAAAATTCAATGTCGTCGGATCCACTCCAGTCTTTGGATTTCGTTAATACACATCTAAACACATAACCACAGGTGTACACAGGTCGCAGGTACGCCTAGTTGGGCCGCTGTGGCAGTTGGAAGATGAGCCATGAAAAGGCTCCAAAATCCTTACTATACACTGTCAATTTTTTTAGGCGAAAAATTCAATGTCGTCGGATCCACTCCAGTCTTTGGATTTCGTTAATACACATCTAAACACATAACCACAGGTGTACACAGGTCGCAGGTACGCCTAGTTGGGCCGCTGTGGCAGTTGGAAGATGAGCCATGAAAAGGCTCCAAAATCCTTACTATACACTGTCAATTTTTTTAGGCGAAAAATTCAATGTCGTCGGATCCACTCCAGTCTTTGGATTTCGTTAATACACATCTAAACACATAACCACAGGTGTACACAGGTCGCAGGTACGCCTAGTTGGGCCGCTGTGGCAGTTGGAAGATGAGCCATGAAAAGGCTCCAAAATCCTTACTATACACTGTCAATTTTTTTAGGCGAAAAATTCAATGTCGTCGGATCCACTCCAGTCTTTGGATTTCGTTAATACACATCTAAACACATAACCACAGGTGTACACAGGTCGCAGGTACGCCTAGTTGGGCCGCTGTGGCAGTTGGAAGATGAGCCATGAAAAGGCTCCAAAATCCTTACTATACACTGTCAATTTTTTTAGGCGAAAAATTCAATGTCGTCGGATCCACTCCAGTCTTTGGATTTCGTTAATACACATCTAAACACATAACCACAGGTGTACACAGGTCGCAGGTACGCCTAGTTGGGCCGCTGTGGCAGTTGGAAGATGAGCCATGAAAAGGCTCCAAAATCCTTACTATACACTGTCAATTTTTTTAGGCGAAAAATTCAATGTCGTCGGATCCACTCCAGTCTTTGGATTTCGTTAATACACATCTAAACACATAACCACAGGTGTACACAGGTCGCAGGTACGCCTAGTTGGGCCGCTGTGGCAGTTGGAAGATGAGCCATGAAAAGGCTCCAAAATCCTTACTATACACTGTCAATTTTTTTAGGCGAAAAATTCAATGTCGTCGGATCCACTCCAGTCTTTGGATTTCGTTAATACACATCTAAACACATAACCACAGGTGTACACAGGTCGCAGGTACGCCTAGTTGGGCCGCTGTGGCAGTTGGAAGATGAGCCATGAAAAGGCTCCAAAATCCTTACTATACACTGTCAATTTTTTTAGGCGAAAAATTCAATGTCGTCGGATCCACTCCAGTCTTTGGATTTCGTTAATACACATCTAAACACATAACCACAGGTGTACACAGGTCGCAGGTACGCCTAGTTGGGCCGCTGTGGCAGTTGGAAGATGAGCCATGAAAAGGCTCCAAAATCCTTACTATACACTGTCAATTTTTATAGGCGAAAAATTCAATGTCGTCGGATCCACTCCAGTCTTTGGATTTCGTTAATACACATCTAAACACATAACCACAGGTGTACACAGGTCGCAGGTACGCCTAGTTGGGCCGCTGTGGCAGTTGGAAGATGAGCCATGAAAAGGCTCCAAAATCCTTACTATACACTGTCAATTTTTTTAGGCGAAAAATTCAATGTCGTCGGATCCACTCCAGTCTTTGGATTTCGTTAATACACATCTAAACACATAACCACAGGTGTACACAGGTCGCAGGTACGCCTAGTTGGGCCGCTGTGGCAGTTGGAAGATGAGCCATGAAAAGGCTCCAAAATCCTTACTATACACTGTCAATTTTTTTAGGTGAAAAATTCAATGTCGTCAGATCCACTCCAGTCTTTGGATTTCGTTAATACACATCTAAACACATAACCACAGGTGTACACAGGTCGCAGGTACCCCTAGTTGGGCCGCTGTGGCAGTTGGAAGATGAGCCATGAAAAGGCTCCAAAATCCTTACTATACACTGTCAATTTTTTTAGGTGAAAAATTCAATGTCGTCAGATCCACTCCAGTCTTTGGATTTCATTAATACACATCTAAACACATAACCACAGGTGTACACAGGTCGCAGGTACGCCTAGTTGGGCCGCTGTGGCAGTTGGAAGATGAGCCATGAAAAGGCTCCAAAATCCTTACTATACACTGTCAATTTTTTTAGGCGAAAAATTCAATGTCGTCGGATCCACTCCAGTCTTTGGATTTCGTTAATACACATCTAAACACATAACCACAGGTGTACACAGGTCGCAGGTACGCCTAGTTGGGCCGCTGTGGCAGTTGGAAGATGAGCCATGAAAAGGCTCCAAAATCCTTTTTTTAGGTGAAAAATTCAATGTCGTCGGATCCACTCCAGTCTTTGGATTTCGTTAATACACATCTAAACACATAACCACAGGTGTACACAGGTCGCAGGTACGCCTAGTTGGGCCGCTGTGGCAGTTGGAAGATGAGCCATGAAAAGGCTCCAAAATCCTTACTATACACTGTCAATTTTTTTTGGCGAAAAATTCAATGTCGTCGGATCCACTCCAGTCTTTGGATTTCGTTAATACACATCTAAACACATAACCACAGGTGTACACAGGTCGCAGGTACGCCTAGTTGGGCCGCTGTGGCAGTTGGAAGATGAGCCATGAACAGGCTCCAAAATCCTTACTATACACTGTCAATTTTTTTAGGTGAAAAATTCAATGTCGTCGGATCCACTCCAGTCTTTGGATTTCGTTAATACACATCTAAACACATAACCACAGGTGTACACAGGTCGCAGGTACGCCTAGTTGGGCCGCTGTGGCAGTTGGAAGATGAGCCATGAAAAGGCTCCAAAATCCTTACTATACACTGTCAATTTTTTTAGGTGAAAAATTCAATGTCGTCGGATCCACTCCAGTCTTTGGATTTCGTTAATACACATCTAAACACACAGGTGTACACAGGTCGCAGGTACGCCTAGTTGGGCCGCTGTGGCAGTTGGAAGATGAGCCATGAAAAGGCTCCAAAATCCTTACAATCCTTTACACTGTCAATTTTTTTAGGTGAAAAATTCAATGTCGTCGGATCCACTCCAGTCTTTGGATTTCGTTAATACACATCTAAACACATCACATAACCACAGGTGTACACAGGTCGCAGGTACGCCTAGTTGGGCCGCTGTGGCAGTTGGAAGATGAGCCATGAAAAGGCTCCAAAATCCTTACTATACACTGTCAATTTTTTTTGGCGAAAAATTCAATGTCGTCGGATCCACTCCAGTCTTTGGATTTCGTTAATACACATCTAAACACATAACCACAGGTGTACACAGGTCGCAGGTACGCCTAGTTGGGCCGCTGTGGCAGTTGGAAGATGAGCCATGAACAGGCTCCAAAATCCTTACTATACACTGTCAATTTTTTTAGGTGAAAAATTCAATGTCGTCGGATCCACTCCAGTCTTTGGATTTCGTTAATACACATCTAAACACATAACCACAGGTGTACACAGGTCGCAGGTACGCCTAGTTGGGCCGCTGTGGCAGTTGGAAGATGAGCCATGAAAAGGCTCCAAAATCCTTACTATACACTGTCAATTTTTTTAGGTGAAAAATTCAATGTCGTCGGATCCACTCCAGTCTTTGGATTTCGTTAATACACATCTAAACACATCACATAACCACAGGTGTACACAGGTCGCAGGTACGCCTAGTTGGGCCGCTGTGGCAGTTGGAAGATGAGCCATGAAAAGGCTCCAAAATCCTTACTATACACTGTCAATTTTTTTAGGTGAAAAATTCGATGTCTTCGGATCCAGTGCTAGGCAAGAACTTTCTATTACTTGATGCCATACAAACCCTAGGTCAAGCTCTAACCTGCCATGGATCATAGTAAGAAGGTGGCTTTTAGGTGCACGTTTTCTGAGATTTTCCGCAATATTCCCAAACACTCAAGATGGCAAATCATGTTCCAGTCAATCAAAATGCCATGTCACAACAAACCCCACCCGGTGTCAAACAAAGAAAATCACCCAATTTTTAGCCTTCAAATGAATCAGATCCCCAGCACAAACCCCTGCTCTCAAGTCAGCATCAAAGAAAAAATTCAATCCATCAAAAATGACAGCAATTTCACCCAAACTACTAGTCGCCCAGAAGTCCCCAAAAAGCAGAGGCTATCCCCCTGGACCACAAAATCAAATCACCGACAAGCAGTCACTTTTTTCTAAGAATGTGAGAAATTGTTGCCTATCACATGAACGGAAATTGGAACATGTCTCTTGTCACTTCGTATCTATAGAGAGTTCCGAATGGGTTCTTTTGAAGGGGGAAGTACATTTGATTGCCTACACTTAGCGTTGGATTCTTTTTGTTGGTTGTAAGTAGCTTTCAGACGAATCTGTCTGTCTGTGGTGGTTTTGAGAGATTCTATTAGATATTTTCGCAATCGGAGAATGAGTTCCTAATCAGAGGCCTTCTGTCAGTCCGACAAGGAAAGGTTTCGTCAGGTGGGGCATGGCATGGTTGGCAAGGAAGAGTGCCCTGTCCACGTTGGCTTTCTTAGACCAACTTCTTGAATCCATTGTGCCCTGGTTTGGGTGGTTTACCACCGTGAGACCTATTTTAGTCATTAACATATGAATCTTAGGAGATTTTTCAGTTCAACACCGCTTAAGTCCCCCCAGCTCTACGAAGAAGTCTTTCCCTAGGAGCTGCCTCCTTTTTATTGCTAGGGCTGGACAATCGCAAAGCAGATGTCGAATAGATTCTATTTCTTCCTCATCTCTGCAACTTCTGCAAAAGTCGTGCGTTCAGACGGTTAGCACGTGAATAGCATTCGAAATATGGCCTTAAGACATATTTACAATGAGACATACGGCCTTATTCGAGCATATGGCCTTATGTTGCTTTGCTAAAGAGTAATAACGCCATGTGGCCTTATGCAGCTTTGCTAAAGAGTCAATGCCATATGGCCGTATGTCGCTTTCCTAAACCATGATGACCCATGCCACATGGCCTATCTCATGGCACCCATGTGTGCCTATGCCCAGTGCGCGGTAAGGACTTCTATAAACATGCGCACATCCTTGTGATTGAAACCGATAAATGATGTTGATCCCTTTCAGCGCAGTGTTGGCCATAGAGCCCCCGTCGTTGCTGTGATATTCATACCAATCCATCGAGCTCTGGCCTCTGTCTAGGGCCTCGCATAAAGACCAACAGCCTCGCCTCACTTGGCCACACACCTCAGTGGCTGTTCGACAAAAGGGGCTTCCGAGTTTTGGACAGGGGTGTATAGATCCCCGCTGTATTTGATCCAACAAATCTGGTTGATGTGGACCCTAAGAACCAGTTTCTAGATTTAAAAAAGAATCCCGTTAGGTAATCAAACACAATTCGATTTTATTTTGTTCTTTTAAATATATATTTGTTTTATATAACCTGCTTTAATTGTCTATATTAATTTTCATTTATTCTTAACCTATTTCTTTCTTTTTCTATCTTTCTCTCTCTTTTTTTGTTTTTTTTAATTTTTTCTCTCAATATATATATATTGTGTGTGTGTATATATAGAACTTTTCTGTTTTTTTTTTTTTTTTTGTTTTGTTTAAGGCAATTTTTTCATCAATAATTAACATGTCTTCTCTTAAAAATGTTTTTTTGTTTCTTGTTTCTTTGTTTCATCTTAAACGCATCTAGTGATAAATTAGATTATTTTTCTGTTTTTCTTTTTTAATGTGTATTCTTGATTAATCCTAGTTTTGCTCTCTACTTATCTACCGTTCTCTTAATCAAGAATGGTCTATATATATGTGTATGCAATTGTGTGTGTTTTGTTTTGTTGTTGTGAGGGAATAACAATGTTTTCTTCTTCTTTTATTTAAATACTAGACCTTTAGGAACGTAGTAAGCCGGAAAATTTATCATTTTTTTTTGTTGTTTTCATCTTTCTCTTAATTGTTTAGTTTTTTTCTTGAAAATAAAATAAGAAACCTAGTTTTTTTTTTTTTTTTGTTTAAGAATAGGTATATTTTTTGTTAAGTAAATTCTACGCTTAAATTATATAGATTTTCTTTTAATTGATATGATTTCGTCTATCAGTAGGCGCTAGAACATGAAATTTTTCGACACACATTGCTATCGTCGAAGAGGTCGCAAAACTGAAAGCCAAAAAATAATTTCGAATTTTCTAAATTATTGCAACGAGTCATTGATCCTCTTTTTTTGTTTTCTTCTTTAAATTCTAATGTTGCTTAAGTGAGTGCTGATGTGAGTGTTTGAAACTAGCTCGGACTGTCTTGAAGGACTGCCCTCGTTCGCGACTAACTTCAAAGTCACATCGACCACACTAGACATTGGCCTTAAGTCTACACATGTTTGCCTAAGTGATCTTAACTACAATTGTTTCATCAACTTTATCAATGAGTTCATCTTTTTTTTCTTTTGTTTCTAAAGTTATTCTCAGATATCTTGTCACAGCACAAAATTTCATTGACATTGTTTTTTTCCCACTTCTTCTTCCGGTTTCTCATCGGAAATTCGGTTAAGATTGGCATAATGTTCTCATATTCTTATCGACTAGTGTTCATTTTTCTGAATCTTGTGTTGTGTCCTCGTGAAAATGTGTTCATTTTCCTCTCGTGTATATATTTATATAAATGTCCTTAGTTCTTTCTCTCTTACTCACCGTCGTTTGTTTTATTAATTCTTTTATGTTTGTTTTTCTTTACATATCACACTCACATTCAAATGAATTTTCAATTACGCTACTCTCCTAAGGTGCTTCGAAAAAATATAAACAGTTTTTTTTGTTTTGTTTCTATTCCTTTCCAAATGATACATTATTAATAAATGATATTCGATCGATCTTCATCGTATCCTTGACGTCCTTTGTACGATTATTGAAATGTGTCGGATGTGGTGTAACTGGGGGTATTCGTGTGGCTTGTTAAATTCGTGGTAAAGGGGGTATTCCATTTGAGGGCATTCTTCAGTTCAATTGGAGTAGAGCGTCGGTTATCCGAACTAGTTGGGACCGTGGGATAATGAAATTTGATCAAAAAATTCCGATAATCGAACGCATAAGCGAATCGAATAAAAGTCGGGTGTACTTCGATTGCCCAGGAGCTAAACATTACACAAAAAAAACCATTTGAACAAAACAAAAAGGAGATCTAAGTATGGGTACCACCTCATGGACCGAATTTTCATCCGCTAATCACGGCTGAATCGCAACAACATTGACCCATTTTTGAAGCGGATGCTGACTGGTGACGAAAAGTGCGTCACTTACGACAGCGTTAAGCGAAAACTGTCGTAGCAGAATCGCGGTGAGTGGCCGCAAACGGCGAGCAAGCCCGGTTTGATGGTTAAGAAGGTCTTGCTGTTGGCAGGCAATCATGTACTATGACTTAATCTAATCTGTTCCTGTTCATGGCGCCTGATTCTACTGATGAATCCCTTCAAGGGAGGCATGTGAACAAGACTCTTAGTTTGTCACCAGTAGGAACGATGGCATTTACGAGTGGGGGGATAACGGCATTACTATCAAAATGCAACAAATAATCCAACAAGACAGCGCATATTTGACCTAAATTCGACCATGTTTACTATACAGCTTTAAATTGTATGCAAAAATAATGGATTTCTTTTTACTACACCTAATAAAGGGTGGTTAAACTTTAAGGGCCGATGTTGAATGTGAACCACACCTAAACGTCAACCTTTTTTCACCTCAGTGGATTCGCCAATATGCAGAATTGCCGCATTTGGGCGAATGATAATCGAAGAGTGATTGTAGAAAAACCAATGCACCCACAAAGAGTGACAGTTTGGTGCGGTTTATGGGCTGGCGGCATCATCGGGCCGTATTTTTTCCAAAATGAGGCCGGTCGTGAAATGATAACGAACTTTTTATGGCCCGAATTGGAAGATATAAATGTGGACGATATGTGGTTTCAACAGGACGGTGCCACTTGCCACACAGCTAACGAAACAATGGCTCTTTTGCGCGACAAATTCAATGGCGCCATCAATCTCACCATCTCACGTGGTGGCGATGTCAATTGGCCGCCATGATCATGTGATTTGACACCGTTGGATTTTTCTCTTTGGGGTTATTTGAAAGAAAAGGTGTACGTCGATAAGCCAGCAACAATTCAAGAGCTAAAGGATGGGATAATCCACATTAATAGAATCATAGAACCTCAATTATGCTTCAGTGACATCGAAAATTTGGACCATCGGATGGAGGTGTGCAGCCGAGGTCGCGGCGGCCATTTGGCCGATATTTTGTTCCATATATAATTGAACCATACGAATATTATCATAATAAAAAGAAATGACAATAATTTCCTAAATAATTTGTGTTTTATTCAAAATCAACATCGGCCCTTACAATTTAACCACCCTTTATAAGCCATTAATCATCTCAGTCCTTGGTCTCTTTGATAGAAAAAGGTCTGTGTGTGAACTTTAGTCATATTTTCGTTGATGGCATCTGAAGGAGAAAATCCAACCACGAACTGTCAATGTGCAGTCATTATTTTTTGACTGCAAAGGGGGTTGATAGGCAGAAAAATGTTTTGTACTAAAGCAAGCCTGCATACATTCTGCACCGAAATGCAACTGTCCGACGTTTATCAAAAGACCCGACATCTTAACAACCGACTTTCTTAACTGAACGACAATTCTCGGAAAAAATGTGAACAATCTTCTCGTGGATATTAGGCATGTACGAGTACGCACATAATGCATGTGTTAAGGAGTTGGTTTTTGTCTTCTCCTTTTCAGGTTTAGTTCGGATAATTGACATTGCGACTGATTCGAGTTCGGATAGCTGACGTCCATTTGCTTCCGATGTTGCGGTCGGATAACCGACGTTTCGGTTAATTGACGCTCGGATAATCGATGCTCTACTGTAGTTGGATATGAACTCACTCATCACCCAATTAGTTGGAGATGAGTGAGAAGTTGTTGATTGTGTCAAGTGATTCATGAAAAATTAAACAAAAATGGCGATTTACTTCAAATTAAATTAAAATCAACGAGCGGCAGCCCTGCGGACTGATGATTCTAAGCTCGGGATTCGATATACGCGATGATTGAATGAATTTAGACGCAAGCTATGGCCAACGAAACAAATAATAAATAATAATAAGGGTAGCGCTACAGCCCGTAGAGAGGGCCAGGACCTAGCTTCTCAGCAACCACTCGTGTTCTGCGGATGGTTGCTGGGTGACTTAAACGGACTTCGTGTTCATCGTCCTTTGAGCAAGAGTTCACCTCGGTTTCGTATGGATTATGTGGTCGAAATTCTGGACAACAAATTGTCCGTCGAAAGACTGCTAAAAATGACGTGACGCCACCAGGTCTAGAAGCAAATCTTCTAGGTGTTCGCTTCTGCTTGGCTCTGCAGGGATGTTGAAACACCTCAGTGTCCCTGGTTGTCACTCTACTGTCCCTCATTGTTGTCTCTTATCTCTCAGGTGCATCTTCAATTGTTTTTGCAAAGTTCTGACAATACACCAGAGAACCTCGGCATTGCTAGCGGTCAACTGAATGTCTGCCTCTATTTACTGAGACCTTAAGACTCAGAGCTGTTCGTCAGAGGGAACAGTGGATAATGTTTGTCCAAGAACAAATCCCCTACTGGCTGCATTGAAATGTTGTGAGCTTAAAACCGAACAGCTTGTAGAAGCTAAACCCAACCCTGGCTCGGACTGTAGCGTCATCCCAGGTGGCCGTACCGTGTAGCGTGCCACATGGAAAATATGGGTGGCGCTACAGCCCGTAGAGCGTCAGGGCCTAGCTTCTCAGCAATCACTCGTGTTGTGCGTGGAAGGGACCTAGGACTCCAAGTTTGGGAAGCTTTTTCTAGACTCCTTGAGCATTGTCAGTGACTCGAAAGAGGTGGGGCTGTGAAAAGCTTTTCTTGTCGTACCAGGAATCGAACCTAGACAGGTAGGTCCAAGTGCGTACAATTTAGAAGCAAGGCATGGCGAACCAAACAAAACGTTGTATTAAACCAGAAGCCAGAGATCATACAATGTGTCTCAGAGGAAGTTTATTGGCTGTCGCCGGAGCCATGGCATGGCCATGTGACATAAGGCCATGTTTCGAAATATGGCTCACTTTGCTAAAGCGTCAATAGGACCATATGGCCTTATGTCATGGCAACGTTGCTGCATGCGGATTATTAATTTACTTGCAACTCTGTCTCATCCATAGCTTAGGTTAGGTTAGGTAATTGGGCTGCTTAGACCACGTTGGTCAATTGTGGTACCCATAGTCAGACTACTACCACTGGTCGACAACTGCAGTGATCGGCTGAATTCGTAAATGTCAGAAAAAAATGAGCATCACTGCCTTTGCATGGCATCCAATGCTTTTTTGACGTTGCGATGTATCGCGATAATCTTTTTAGAACTTTTTAGAACTGCTTTTTAGAACATTTTAGAAGGCGATGCATTGCATCATTGCCAAATCGTTGCAATGTAAGTACGCTCGATGATGCAGTACTGCGTTTACGAACTCAGCCAACATCATCATCTTCTGATCCTGACTCCAGTGAATGGCAAATGGTGACTGGACCAGATTTGAAAACCGAATAAAGCGTGTTAAATTTGCTTTCACTAGGATTCGAACCGGGGACCCATCTAACCATGGGCAGGCACTCAACTAACGGCGCCATCTCATCCATACAAGTCTGCTTTTTCACCTCTGCGAATGGACGGACTTGACAAGAGTGACTGTCGTCGAAGCAGTTGTTGCTTAACCGCTTCTGAAGTGATGTCAGATGATCTGCGGTACTTGGACTCAATAAAGAACTCACAATGCATTCGATTTCAACCATATATCGTTTTAAAGTACCGACCAGTGATCTCTAGAGACCAGCCGATAAGAAACGAGGATCTGTTGTAACACAAGCTTGCTTCCACCGGGACCTTAACTGATGTGCTAAGCTTAATGATTCTTCAAGAACTGCGCAGGCCATTACCAAGCCAAGCATTCTCTCTGAACGATGCAGCTTCTCGCACTCACTATTAACCCGAAATAAGAGAAGAGGAGACATTCAACTTCTAGCTCCGTTGCCCCTTGATTTCATCTGACAGTGTGTGACGACGTGTGAGCTGTTGTGGACAGATGAAACCCTTCTCCAAACAGGGAAGTGAATCTGTGAATTTTGTACATGCATTTGAAATACGAGAGAATTTCACAACTCTCTCATATATCGTCGTCGTGGACAGGACAGGAGGTAATTCAGGGATGTCTCCTTACACCCTTATTTCTGCTACTAACGACGCCACAGCCAAATGCATCACCTCTTCTCGTTCGAGCAAAGGAAAAACATGCAAAAAATCAGCAAGAAAGCGAAGGAAAAACTGAAGAAAAAAAAAACAGCCGCTCAAATAAAAACAAACAAAAAAACAACGAATTAAAATAAAATTTCAATTTATGTTCCATCTCTCGCCCGTTTGTCTCTTTTTAAACAAATTAGGAGACGAAGAAAAAAACGAAAGCAAAAGTATACTTAACAAATGTGTTACTCTTATCGAATGAAAGGCCTTACGTACTATTCTCTCTAGTATGCTCTGAGAAGAGACTTAACGCGGTCCAGTGCCACGTAAGTTCACAGTTAATGATATATATATATTTTTTCTTATATATTTTCCTAGTGCACATTCTAAACATTCACTCGTCCCATCCGCACACACACAAACAGTCCTAGTTTATTTATTTTTTTTTTTTCAGAATCTTCGCCTGGATTGGCTTGATGATGATTGATGATCAAGACGCGGCAATACAGTGAAGGCAATGAGCAAGATGAAGGAGACGACCACGGTGTTTCTATGACAACGAAACATTGTGCATTTCCACATCGTTGGCCATCGCACTGCTCTCGTTGGCTGTCCGCTCGTCCTGATCGATTTGGATTCGATGATGCGATGACGAACGGGGTTGTGATGATCCGGCAGCCGTGGCAATCATGGAGTTCTCCTCCTTTTGCTCACCCACCAGAACGTTTAGATCCTTTGAGTTTGTCCGACGATGACGGAGGATGGAGGAGGCCGCCTCAACGGCCAGCAGTGATTTATCCTTGATGTTCAAGTCTTTGGAATTGTTGCGAGAATGACCCGGCACACCGGTGGAGTCTTCATTCGAGTTCTTCACCTTGTTCTCGACGTTCTTCACAACATTCACGCTTTTTCGGCCGCGAAAGAGATCGATATCGAAGCGAATATTGTTTGGCATGTAGATCTGATCGTACGAGTGATTCCGTGAGTGTTTCTTTACGAACTGGCCACAGCCGGGCGTCAGATTATCCTCATCGTCGTAGTCGTCGTCTCGGTGCAGCTGATTCTGAATGTATTTGATGTTCAGTGTGGGATCGTCACGGGAATTGTTTCTGGAATGCGTCAACTTCTGGCGGAAGTCCGAATTCAGTTCGTTCGAATTATTACGGGAATGTGTTTGGAGCTTCTTGAGATTACGAAATTTACTAACTGTATTGTTGTAGTCATCGTTGGTGTCCTTCGTGTAGCCACGAATCATTTTCACGTCGCACGATGCGCTTCGGAAGTGCTTTTTCGACTTGGTTTGTGGGACAACCGCTGCTGAGGGATGCAGCGAATTGTGGCATTTATCGTAGCTGAGGGGAAAGGAAAGGATTTTGATTAGAAACGCGCTCTGGTGGAAGGTGTGCGGTGCATTGTCTTACCCGGATTCCAGTTGAATGGTGCGAGAATCATTGCGAGAGTGCCGTAGGATGTCCGAGGGTATGATCAGCTCATTACCCCCGTAAGGCACGGTTTGATTATTGTCAGTTAATTTCTCCTCAAACACTGAAATGGAAACGAGCATTACCAAATGTGATTGCTCGGCGGGATATCTGCAACTTACATTTGTCCAAACTAATGATGGATCCAATGACCTCGTTGGCACTGAGCGGCTTCAGTTTGTCCAGCTGCTTACGCCTGCGCACCAGCCACCAGTCCACCATGAAGATGGCCAACGCAACGATCTTCACGAAAGCGCACAGCCCAACGTACCTAGAGCGAAGGAGAACACAAATGAATCTTCCCCGCATTCAAATCCACCCCTTTCATCAGCACTCACTTCAAGCGGAACTTTTCGATGTCGTATATCAAGCAACGACCGCCCTTCTCGCCGCACGTTGACTTCCACAGCAGACACGTCGAATCGATGAGATTTCCAAAGACAATAGGCGCCGGGATGTATCCGAACAATCTGAATATGACGAACTGCATTCCGAGGGCAAAGGAACGCTCCTCCTCTGACACCGAGCGCAGCACAATCATCAGCAGTGGCATTTGCGTTGAGGCAACAATGAACGTCATAAAGAACAGCAGTATCAGGAACGGATAGATGGTGCGGCATGGTGTTGTGCAGGGACCCGCTGTTGCCACTGGAACGACAGTAACTTCGGCGAAATCCTCTTGAGCATTTAAAGCTTGTGCCTGGCTGCCGCCAGCTCCCATGTAAATGCCTTGTATATTGGAATGAACACCTAAAGAGGGACGGATCATGAGTCGGGGAATCCCTGGATGGCCACTGAATACTCACATGCACAATTTGTGTAATTAGAACTCGAAGAGAAGGCTGTGCACCCTGCATGGCAGGGACTAAAATAGGTGAGCCCATTATTTCCACAGACGGGCTCCACATCTGTCGTCAAACACTCGCAACCGAAGTTGCAAGCAGCTGTCAAATTAACTTTGAACGGTTCCAGCGAACTGTGTGTCGAGCTGTTGTAGTAGGGAATCGTGGTGCCGGCCATCTTCAGGTTGTCGCATCCCAAGAAGAACAGCATGGCATAGCAGCCCAGGCAGACGACGTTCGAGATGAGCACAAATTGCACGGCACCCTTGGGCTTCAGTTGAAATCGCTTCAGAATGCATCCACCGATGAAGATGCCGATGCATGCTCCCGGCACCGCTATGGATCCAGTGAAGACGCTCGCCTGGCTCTTGCCAAGACTAAATTGCGTTTCTAAGTACTTCGGAAGGAATACCACGAAGCCCGAGACGATCATCAGTTCCATGCACGCTCCCAGGCAGGTGACGATGTAGACCGGGTTGCAAACCAGACGCAACATCGATTGGGGGATATCTGAATGAATGTAGGGGGGATACGTGATGGTTGTTGGTTGACTGTGGCACGGGCGGCTTACCTTTGATGTCCTTGCCGTAGCCAGTGTCCACCTTGGGTTTGACCTCCTTTGCCGCGGGGTCTTCCTTTTCCTTCTTCAACTTCTCTTCGGGCTTACGAGGCAGACTGTTCGAATTGTTTGGCAGGCTTGGTGGCAGTATCTTTTCCGAGATCTTACGGATTTTCTTCTTTTCATGTGTCAGGACCTGGTGACGAGAGATGCGAATTAGAGAGCTTTACAGTGGAACTGGCGAGAGCAGCTTACCTTTGGAAATGAGAAGAACGGGATGGCGACTATGAGCAGCAGCACACCGCAGAGGAGGAACCCGCCCCACCACATGCCAACCCAGCGACGATCACCAGGATCTGGAAAAGAGATGAATGTTAAGTCAGAAACTGCTCTGTGGTCGTTGCAATCTGGCAAAAGATAGAGCCAGCACTCACCAATTGAGATGATAGTGGATGACAGCGAGTCCATGTGGAACGAGAGCAGATATGCGCCCAAGAGGAAGCCAAGCACTGGTCCAAAGGCTGCCATGCTGTACATGCATCCTGAAAGATTCAAAAACAAGTCCATTAGGAGTGCGAGGGGGAGGAGAAAACGATTTGCTTACCAATATACATCGACGAACTCTCTGTCTTCACGTGATCGTCCACGTAGGTCGTGCCGAGGGTGAAGAGCGGACTGCCTCCGCATCCCAGCAGCAGCTGGGCGATGACAAATAGCAAAACTGGGCCGAACGTCGACGACTTCCCCTCCAGGCAGTTGTCCTCCCTCAGAGTGTGCGGCGCCAGCGGTGGATTCGACAGACCACTCGATAGTCTGCCCAGTCCCATGTCCTGTTCCCTAATCGAGACGCCACGGCAAATGTTGTCGCTCGACTGATTGGCAAGATTTATTCCAGGATTTGCCTCGCCCGTGAAGTGTGGCACCATGAACACCAACGAGCCGATTCCCATGATCACAGCACCTGCGCCGCCCAAGAAACAAGAACATTCACCACTGATTCCAGATTGAGACCATGGGACAGAGACTACGTACCGATTCCAATCCAGACAGGAATGTGCCTTCGACTTCCCAGGTAGCTGACAAATATCACCGTTATCACATTGCCAATCTCATAGCTGGACGCAATCAGTCCCGAATAGCTTGACGGTATCTCGAAGCGTTTCTCGATCGTCGTTATCACCGAATTAATGTAACCGGAACTGAGTGCCTGCTGCAGGGTGACTAGCATCGACAGTAGAAGGACGAAGATTTTAATTCTAGCAAATTTCTGTATAACAAATGGACGACAATTGAGGATGCCGCAATCGCGGTTTTGTAAATCCGGATCATCTGACGGATCATCGTGTGACGGTTGCTGATGCGACGCCTGCGTCAGATGATGATGATGGCCATTTCGACTGTCCACCACGGTATTGGAGGCTTGCCGACTGTGACACTTGATGACCGTGTCGGTGACGCTATTGTGATGCGAATGATTGTGATAGCCGTGATTGCGATGCACCGCTGCCGAGGTAGATGTGCCACTGGTCGCACTGTTCAGCGGGATGATTGGCTCTGGACTGCCAGAATCGGCTGGCACATCAATGCTGCTGTCATCGCCGCTATTTGTTTCCGAATATAGTCCAGTCATTTGATACATTGACTCTTGTCGTCTGGAAGAGAGTGAGAGAGAAGAGGAGAAACGGGTGTGAATTCAATTCGATTTGTTGTTTGACGAGAGAGGGAAATGAGAAGGAGAACAAAAAGTATCAGACGTAAGAACACATCACCGACGGTGTACAGAAGTCCTCGGTCACTGTGGTTGATTGTGGTGTTCCGTCGTAAACTGACACATGCTGCGACCGATCCACAGACGTCCGATTACAACGCTTTACACTTAAGACGACTGGTCCCCTACTCTTCCCACAAAACATAGCCACTCGCCCCTCGCACCACACACACGTCACGACACGACACGACAAATGAGCGTAACAACACTTTCCTCGTGTCCGCAGAATGAGGTCATTTTGGTCTGTTGTCTCTTTCAAAGTCTAACCTTGTCCCATGAAGCAATCAAAAATTCACTCAACATTCCGCAGCCCACTCTGCACCACTCACCCAGCCGTTACATAAACCGAAAAAGCAAAGAAAAACAAGAAAAGAAAGAGAAATGAAAACGAATTGCACCAACACACAACACCTCTTCGCTGGTCGAAGACACTGTCCAGTGTCGAGCCACCCACACGTGCCGCAGCCGAAACTGAATCACCGACTCGAAGTCCTCAACTCTCGATCTGATGGTCGTCAAAATGTCTCACTGCGGAGCAGCCTCACGAGAAAATCGAAAGAAAACAACGAAAAAGAAACGAAAATCGAGTGCCTTCGAGGAGAGAGAGAGAGAGCTCCCCCAATGAACGGGGGCTACATCGTCGTCGTCGCGGCGAATACCTTCACTATTATCCTTCCCGTTCAATGGGTCGACCCGAATTGCCGAACTCTGTCCTCCGATCAATGTTGCAACATAAATAATTCACTCCCCGACGTGAGTTCTTTCATTACGCCCTTCCTCGACGCGGCACGAACTGAGCGGGGCGGGGGCCTAATGAAATAGTAAAATCGAATCGGATCCCTTCCGCCCACCCGTCGTCGACCATGTCATGCATGCAATTCAACTCACCTGTGACCTTTTCGATGTCCGCTGCTAGTGCCACCACCACCACCGCCGCTGCCGCCGCCGCCGGAGTCAATATTCTGATGGTTATGATGGTGGATATCTTGATCCTGCGAAGAGGACTGCTCCAGTTGTTGTTGCTGCTGCTGCTGTTGCTGTTGCTGTTGGTTCTGTGACGATGACTGCATAAGTGTGGGTGCTGTTGCTGTCATAATGAATCATTCATTCAAGTTCTATGCCGCCCGCGTAAGCGTATTCCGTTCCACTTCGAATTCGTAAGTGATTATCCAGATTTTAAGGATCGTCCACGGTATCATAACAGCATTGATGCGTGTTTCGAGTGGGTCCTCCCCTTTCGATTTCCGTATCGTAGTGAATTTCAACTTGGCTTGTCTCAAGTCTGAAATGGGAAAGAGCAGAAAGAGACGAGAGGTTATCGAGAAGTGAACGCAGATCTTGTTCATGTAAACGACAATCGATTGAATTTTAATGACAATACCATGTACGACCATTACATCCACCCGCTCTAGAGCTCTCTCCTCCCCCCCCCTCCCCCCCTGACAGCAGGACGCGGCACGTTTTCATGTGTCATTAGGCGGGCTCTTTCGGCTGAGAGTAATTGCCAGACAGGCTGTCTGGAGACACGGAGGGCACCAGCAGTTTCTCTGCGCAAGCGAATGATGTCAACAAAATTGCCGCACTTCCCCGATTTATTAATCATTTCAAAGGATTTGACAGCTGTGACGTGAAATCACCGTGGACGGTGGTAGAGGTGAACGAAGGACGTTCAAAATGCGGATACACCTTGGCGGGTGAGGATTAACGATTTCGTGCTTATCCCTTGATCCTTTTAAGCGTAAATTTAACTAGATTTTGGATGGGAAACCTTTTAATCGGTCCAAGTGCTTGTGGGATTGAGGCGGCGCCGTCGGAAGAGAGAACAGTCTGGAAGGAGGACGTTCAGAGTGGATTTTTGGGAAGGGGAACGTGATTTAAACATGGGGCCTTGAATGGGGAGAGGCGATTTTCTTCCGCCGAGTGTCCGGGGTGAGGGACGTTTCCTTCGACGGTTTTGGAGATATTTTAGAAGATGTTCGATGCCGATTTGCAGCCTCGACGTGAGGTAATCAATTAGCTAGCACTCATAAATGACTCTTCGTTCAACGTTAAGATACACAATCAACTGAAAACACCATTAGAGCTGATGAAGATGGAGAGGCACGTCATGGCATGGGTTTGAAGGCTTCGCCCAACAACGGCGCCTAAGCCTCTCAGCAATCGCTCTCAAGCCATCACGAAGGCTTCGCCCAACAACGGCGCCTTTGCCTCTCAGCAATCGCTTCCAAGACAACACGAAGGCTTCGCCCAACAACGGCGCTTTAGCCTCTCAGCAATCGCTCTCGAAGGCTTCGCCCAACAGCGGCGCCTAAGCCTCTCAGCAATCGCTCTCAAGGCAACACGAAGGCTTCGCCCAACAACGGCGCCTAAGCCTCTCAGCAATCGCTCTCAAGACAACACGAAGGCTTCGCCCAACAATGGTGCCTTTGCCTCTCAGCAATCGCTTCCAAGACAACACGAAGGCTTCGCCCAACAACGGCGCCTTAGCCTCTCAGCAATCGCTCTCGAAGGCTTCGCCCAACAACGGCGCCTAAGCCTCTCAGCAATCGCTTCCAAGACAACACGAAGGCTTCGCCTAACAACGGCGCCTTAGCCTCTCAGCAATCGCTCTCGAAGGCTTCGCCCAACAACGGCGCCTAAGCCTTTCAGCAATCGCTTTCGAAGGCTTCGCCCAACAACGGCGCCTTTGCCTCTCAGCAATCGCTCTCAAGACAACACGAGGGCTTGGCCGAACGGTAGCACCTTAGCCTCTTAGCAATCGCTTCCAAGACAACACGAAGGCATCGTCCAACAACGGCGCCTAAGCCTCTCAGCAATCGCTCTCGAAGGCTTCGCCCAACCGCGGCGCCTAAGCCTCTCAGCAATCGCTCTCAAGACAACACGAAGGCTTCGTCCAACAATGGTGCCTTTGCCTCTCAGCAATCGCTTCCAAGACAACACGAAGGCTTCGCCTAACAACGGCGCCTTAGCCTCTCAGCAATCGTTCCCAGGGCGAACTGACATTTTTGCCAAGATGCGTCACGGCACCCAGTTATAACGAGGCACCTAAACTTGACAAGAAGGTAAGTGAAACGCCGCCCTATCGTCTCTACAACTGCCCGAAACTCCTTAAGTGACGGGGATGGTTAGGTTTACTTCATGTCGCTTCCCACCTGACGTTCCTAAACCAACAGCAACAGTGATTCAATCATGCTCCACCTTTATTGTCTCTTAACTCATCTCCATTTCCCATCAATCACAGAGAATCGTTTGTCATCCTCCTCCTCAATCCAAGAGCAAAACAAAGTTTCAAAGTCGCATTCCCTCGCACAGCACCTCCCACAAATCTGTGCTAACTAATTCCATTGCAAAATACCCCGGTAAACAAATCAGGTTCCCATTACAACAAAGGAGCCTTAAAATAGATTATTCAAGGATTTATCGTTCGATCATTTATCTCCTCGCCGCAGAATGACACCAATAAGCTGTCATGAAAGTCCTTCTGTCACAATTGACAGCACTCCCTCTCTCGCTCTCACTCTCGGTGTGGCAATCTGCAGCCATATCCCTGTCACAAAGGTGAAGGATACGAATGATATCGAATGAAGAAGGATGCCATGCCCTGCTTCCTCCACCCTAGCCCCAGGCTCGAGGTCTGCTCGGAATCTATTAATAATGACAAGCTTATGGAGAGAACTTTCATTTGAAATTGCCCTAGTTTCCATCCCCCGTGAGCGTATAGCTTTCATCGTTTTATCGATCCTAATAGCTTCGTCCATTAGGATCGATTGCAAAGAGGGGGGGGGGGGGGGGGGGGGGGGGAGGAGTGGCGAGTGATGTTTATTTTTATTCACACGCGGTCGAGGCTGGGATGTTTATGATTCTCAACTGTAAAGCGCGTGCAGGGGCGATGGATGTCCGCCCAAACCGCTGCGTGGTCTTCCCGTGGTGCGGTTCCTCACTTTCGGCAGGTCATTGCCTTGTAAACACAAGCGTCCGGTCGGGATCTATTTGCCAAAAAAAATTCGAACAGATGGTCGACAGTTATCCTGCGTGAAAGTTAATCGATGTATCTTCATACAAGGCCACTCACGGAGGGGTCGTCCCGGTGCGGCGTCGAGTTGCAAGAACCGCAAAATTATTTGGCGCTCCAAGTGCGTGGCGTGACGATGGTGTGTGTAATCAAATGCGGAATAGCTTTGGTAACTTTTATTACCGACCGAGTGCAGGATTGAGTGCCGGCGGCAAGGGAATCGTTTGCTGGGCTTAACTACGCGTGAGAAGTCACTTAGAATGGCCGCGCAGGCATAGATGGTGTGCCCCGGGCGAGTTAACGTTGTCAGCGTCAAAATTAAATTGAAATGAGTTGCTGAGCTGATGAGTGCATGCATTGTGCGCGAGGTTTCATGTGATTATGATGGATTAAGTGTGCACAAGGGAGTGTGAGGCGAACAAAAATGGATTGCAATTTAAGCGGGGTTTTTGTTTGTTGTTCCAGGGCACTGAGGTGCTTTATTTTATTGTTTTTTTACTTTCAAGAGCGGAGGGGGGTTGGTTAGAAGGACCGAGAGTAAATGGTCCGTTTGAAATCAAGCAGGGAGAAAGGTATGGGCAGCTGAATGGAACCTTGTGGCACCCCAGCAGGTGTTCCCCCGTCTTTATTGAGCTTGGTTTTAGTGAACGACACGACAAATCAGAACGGGGAAAGGTATAGGCAACTAAATGGAACCCTGTGGTACTCGAACAGGCTTATCCCTGTCTTCTTTGAGCTCGCTTTTGGTGAACGACATTTTTTCAAACTGGGTCTGCCAATAGAGACCGTCACCTTGTGGCGTCCAATCAGCATTCTCCCCTGGAAGACTGTGGACTCAATAAACACCTATTTTACGCATACAACGCGAATGACAGTCTCGTCAAACTCCTTCGTGTCCAACAACCTTAGCACGTGTCCGACTTTCCACCTCCCCATCCGTTTTCAAACTCATTTAACCTTGAAGGGTCTTTAAAAAGTCCTTCAAAAGTAACTTTCTCATGATTACACGTCTCGGCACTGAGTACTGACTCCGATTCACCCTCGCGCCGAAGGGATCCAAGCGCTGGAACCCTTGCATTAACTACCGCGCGCGGCGGAGGCTAATGAATTTTTTAAACATAAACCGTTTCGAGGCAACACAACTGTTGCCACAGAGTGTGAGTGTAATCCATTGTGTCCTAACCTTCTCGTAAAAAAAAGGGACTAGCTGGTGCGGGTGGGTTTGCCCTCGTCGCAGACACCCTTGATGGCTTAAAATTGAAATTGAGATACGTACTCTTTTGAGACAAAGCACAATGATGGGTGGATTAACAGAAGTAATCATATTTCGAGTTGATGTTGGGACTCTTTTCGGGTGGATGATGAACTTGACTTCTCAAGAGAGGGTGGCTCGCATGGAGAGGCGACTTTGAAAACAACGACTGTGACTTCTGAAGAGGAAGAAGAACATTTCATTTGGCGGCCCACGATGCAATGGGGCGCGGAACAATGGTCTGTGAGGGATCATCATCATCATCATTCCACTCTACGGAAACAATAAACTCATCAACAGAGCACGATTCCACCCCAGAAAAAAATGCCATCAGCCAGTTGTCAAACAATTCAACTCAAAAGCAAGCTCGCGTGTCCAAATCTATTCCGCCGACTCCCTGACTTCAATTTAAATGCCATTTGGTGATAAAAACACACAAGCCCAAGCCCGATTGCGCAATCCACAGCTGCCCGAAGAGTGAAAAAGGGAAACCGAAACGTTGCACCAAACACATTTTGTAACTTGCCTGCCTGACACCGAGACTCGGTTATGCAACCGGAATCCGATAAAACTGCGGACTTACACGAATCCCTTGCGTATGGCCAAGCCTAGCAAGGGCCACGTGTGAGAGTCGAAAAAGCTGAACAAAGCACGCCGTCTTATCTGGACTCGTTAAGGGTCACGACCGACTGATGAAACACATCAGAATTGTGTGTCAAATCGTTGGCACTGGTTGTGTGTCGCGCTGGATAGGCGATTTTCCAAAGTTTTGTTGACGCGCGCCGCATGGAAAGCGAATTGATTTGCTAAAAATAACCACCAAACTGTGGGGCCTTGAACTGTTTGTGTCTCTTGGACAGATTTTTGTACGGCATTCGGGAGACGTCGACGACGTTCTAGTGCGTCTTAGTCAGAATTTAGCTGCGGAATGCGAAGGCAGACGTCAATTGTGATGACGAATGGACCAGTTGTTTAGGAGATAAGCGAGCAAGTCAGTCTGCGTGGGGAGTACACTGATTGAGGAGGTTTTTGTTGTGTTTTCCTGCGTATTGGAGTTGGGAAGACGAAGCAAGGAGGTCGGTGCTGAGTATGTGGGGGGAGGGGGGAATCTGTCTACATCCTGCTTCCTAAGGCACTGCAGACAATTTGAGGTGGGGAACCTGATGCCTGCAGAGACTTACTGGACAGGTACAGAGACAAGCCAACTACTCCCACCGATTTGAAACTTTTCTGAAACTTACACCCAAACAGCAACCAACTGCGCGGTTCGTCTAAAGGCCTGTTCCCAATGGGGCGACCTCATCTTATGACGTCTTACTTCAATTCACCTGGACTGCACCTCACCACGACACGGCCCAGAAAACGACGCCGAAACCCTGATTCCGGACAGAGACCTGTGGTATGGCGGCACCATTCCCTTTGGTAAAACCATTCACTTTTACTAATGGATCGACTTTCACAGATGGAGCGAACACGGATGATGGAGCAGGAAGCGAGGTTTTCTCGGAGGATCTACCACTGAATAAATCAGTTCGTCTACCCAATGGCTGCAGCGTATTGG
This sequence comes from Eristalis pertinax, assembly GCA_907269125.1. Taxonomy (NCBI): domain Eukaryota; kingdom Metazoa; phylum Arthropoda; class Insecta; order Diptera; family Syrphidae; genus Eristalis; species Eristalis pertinax. The sequence continues at coordinate 7,972,860 of OU026148.1, forward strand.
CGGTTAGCGAAGCCCTCTCCTGGCTAGAGTGGATATCCGTCCGCGGTATCTGCATTTTCACTCATGGCCAGCAACTGAATCCCTGGCATCATTCTCTATAAACTCTAGACTAGTAATCGACTGCCGCTCATCTCTTAACGAGATATCCGAAAAGGTTCAACATTCGCCTGTGCTGGCTGCCAGACCGCAGAGACATCCCGGGAAACTGCAAAGCTGATGGACTCGCAAAACGCGCCACTAGACCCTCTTCTAACAGAGGTACCCCTACTACTACCTTCAAGCTACAGCTCAATAATCTCTAGGCAAAGAAAGTCAACGATAGATGGTCGAGAGGTGGTCGTCGAATGTCGAATCTCAAAACAAATCTGGCCTAATCTTGATGCTAAAAGATCAAGCGATCCAAAATTAGCACCGCGGTGGGTATAATCACCGGACACTGCCTCCTAGGCCAGCCCTATTTTCCAACGACGTCTACAGAAGCTGCCAAGACAAATAAGAGGGAGACAGCACACTCACCACTCCCTTTGCCGCGGCCCTGCTCTTGCCTCAATCAGGAAAGCCACCATAGGCTCCTACTTCTTCGACAGTCTAAACGACCTCAGCACAATACCAGTCAAAGCGCTGGTCAAATTTGCTGAGAGTACCAAATGGTTGTCATAAGCCCCCTTCATCTATCCTCTGAACATCCACATGTATTAATGCCACTTCCTACCTACCTACTGGACATACGAGTGACGAAAGCCAACTCAAGAAGAAGGCAGTGGAAAAAGAGGACTACAGTGAAAGGACAGACATTTGAAGCTCACTTTAGCCTCGAGCTCAGCGATCATTGAAGAGCTGGAAGGTGAAAGGGAGGCTGCCAAACGCAAGTAAAGGGTGATTTTTTAAAAGCTATAGGAAAGTTTTTTCAAAAAAAAGCACATAAAATTCAGAAAAATGCATAAAATCTTTATTTGAATCGATAGTACGGTCCATATAATTTAATGTTTGAAGATTATTTCATGCAAATGTTGACCTTGATTGCGCCTCAAATGGTCCATCCGCTTAGCATACTCTTTCCAACATTTTGGCCGGTATCTCACGAATAAATGCTTCAATGTTGTCTTCCAGTGCGTCAATTGAAGCGGGCTTGTCTGTATAGACATGAGCTTTAACATAGCCCCACAAAAAATAGTCTAAAGGCGTTAAATCGCACGATCTAGGCGGCCAATTGACCGGTCCCGAACGTGAAATAAAATGTTCACCGAACTCGCCCCTCAATAAGTCCATTGTGGCGCGTGCTGTGTGGCATGTGGCACCGTCTTGTTGAAACCACATGTCATGCAAGTCAAGTTCTTGTATTTTGGGCAAAAAAAAGTTGAATATCATCTCACGGTAGCGCTCAACATTCACAGTTACGTTACGATTCGCATCATCTTTGAAGAAGTACGGTGCAATGATGCCACCAGCCCATAAACCGCACCAAACTGTGACTTTTTCTGGATGCATTGGTAGCTCTTGCAATGCTTCTGGCTGATATTCACTCCAAAATCGGAAATTTTGCTTATTTACGTACCCAATGAGCCAAAAATGAGCTTCGTCATAAAATGGAAGAAGCGCGCGATGAACTTTCTTAACAGAGCACGCATTTTGATAATAAATTTCAATAATTTGCAAGCGTTGTTCGTTTGTAAGACGATTCATGGTTAAATTATAGACCAAACTGAAGATGTTTGACAGTGAAACGAAACACGAAACGTGCGTCAGCTGTTTAAACCAGTGTTGCCAAAAAGATAATAGCTAAAAAATCATCCTTTAGAATAAGAATCTCCTCACAAGCTCGAAAGACCGAACGGCAAGACGATACCAGCACAAGGAGTGGATCCAAAAAGAGGACATTCGTTAGAAGTCGCTGTCGATTGACCACAAGAGCCTCAAATTCGTGTCTCGCTTGGTCACAAGAGTCCCCAAATTCATGTCAACTCAAGCAACCGATCTCAGACAGTGCTCGCATCGTTGCGAGAGGTAGACATTCCCTACTTCTGACGATGGTTCCTCTCCTCCAGACCATCCATTAACTCAAAGAACTTCTAAACGTCCACGTATTCGTAGCTGAAACCCCAGATAAGTCTTAACCAATCCCCCACCTGCAGGATAAAACTCATAAGCCTCGTTGACTACAGTCCACCTCCAAGTTATCGCCCTCCTCTCAGAGAGGCTCAGTCGTAGGCTCTCTTATCAGGAAGCCACCAACCGCTTGCGGATTATGCGAGTGTGAAACTTTTCCCCGAACAAAAGCAATTATTTAATCACCCCTACCTCCGGGTGGCCACCTATGTGAGTTCCCTACAATCCACATCCCTTTGAGCAACCGCAAGAAAGAAAAACACCAGAATTCTTGCAAAAATCCTCTCGGCAATGATTTGCGCAGCGAATGCCAGCCTTTAATTGGAATTCTTAAGACAACACACACATGCATGCGTGGCGGAAGGTTGTAACCCGGCCGCACTCAAGGCCATCGCCAACATCAGTCGCGGCGGTCGATAACCGCAAGACAACCACCACCGACGGGATGTCTTGACAGAATTCTAATTTGCTATACAAAACGATTATCCTTATTGAAATGTCACTCGCAGGACACCCACCCACCCACACGCGCTCAATCGTTTCCGTCATTCGTCTCGGGTGACAGGAGTGTCGGCACCTCATCCGGCAAACCAAGACACACTCGTTCCCGGGTCTGCACTGGCCCCTCGTCTGTCTTGAAATTAATTAGTCACCCGATGGAGGAAGGATATCCAGAAATCCTGTAAACATCCCTTCAATGGTTGTTTGCATACACTCCCCGCCACAAGAATGTGGTGCCAAGCACATGTGGGCGTTGGGAGGGAGAGAAGAAGAAAAAAAATTAAATTTCAATTAATTCCAAGCGAATACCCCCAAGGGTCGTCTCGATCGCTCCTCTTTTTGTGCTTCATTTCCTCGAAAAATAGTTATGCCGCCCCGCAAAGGAAAGCAGCAACAAACAAAACGGAGGCAAACTTTGGGAAGCACTACGCCTGCAAGCCAATTAAAGAGCCGGGGATTCTTGTGCCTCTGGAATTTGATTAGCTGCCGGCATGCCCAGAGTTCGGCGAAAGGGAAACCTCTTGTGAGATGAGCGGCTGCAGTGGATCCATCGATTGATAGGCGGGCACAGGGACTGCAAGTGAAAGAGATTTCCCATCTCGTTGAGTGGATAAACGCTGGATAATTGATTAGCCAGCGGAATCGATGATGGGCTGAGAGTTTGTATAGCGAATGGGTTCGATGGGTCCTTGTGGAGAGCACAAAAGTGGCGGATTCTCTTTTTTGCGATGAATTTGAATGGCTGTGCAGGAGCAAGGGCAAATGTGTTCAAGATTTTATGGTTCTACGGAAAGCCCGCTTTCAGGTCAATTGCTCTGGCAAAATACAAGAGGCAACGAATGCAGACCACGCGATTTTTCAAAATGAAGGATTTCGGGTCACGTTCTCCGACACTTTTCTCAGCCCCTACTGGTCGTAACGGCGGTGTTATTGGCTCAAAAGAAGAGTCATTTCATTCTCTTCTTTTCTATCTCTTCTTCCCAAAATGCGTAAAAAATGAATTTGATCGCTGAGAAACGCACCGTTTTCGAGATATTTGCGATTTTTCAAAATTAAGTCTTTCAGGTCACCTTCTGCGACACTTTTGTCAGCCCCTACTGGTCGTAGCGGCGTCGTTTTTGGCTCAAAAGAAGCGTCATTTCATTCTCCATATAGATGAATTGGATTTCATTCTCTAGTAGATGAATTGGATTGCCGCAAAACGCCCCTTTTTCGAGATATTTGCTATTTTTCAAAATGAAGGATTTCAGGTCACCTTCTCCGACATTTTTCCCTACTTTCTACTCGGCGTAAGGTAATGGTTGCGAGCTCAAGAGAAGCGTCTTTCAATTCTTCATAATGCCTCATCTAGTGTAATGACCTGCACAACCACACGTTGGAACTCCTTCCCCATTTCCTGTTCAAATACCAGGATAGTCTCGTATTAAAGTAAAATTCAAATTGAAAGCCCGTGTCGTCCGCAAAATCAATTCTCGTGACTGAATTCATTAAAAGACCGAAGATTAACCCAGAAAGCTGGCCCTTACTTTCTTCTCTCGACGCTTCGTCTCTTCTCTGTCTCACTCCAGCTCCCCCCCCCCCCCCCCCACCATTCTCAAAACTATGCAACGGTTTAATTAAAATACAGAGAAAACAAAAGACAAACTTAACTTCACGACAAAACAGTCCGCTACTGGTGCTCGCGAGCAGCTCCAGAAATAATTGCTCATTACAGGTGCCACGCAAATGTGATCCGTTTAAGCGCAGAGCGAAAAAAAAAAGCAAAAACAAAAGGGAAATACTCCAGAGTCCCACATGTTCAATCCGCTACACTAGTGCTAAACAGAACAACTACACAGAAAAGAAAAAAAAAAAAAAACGAGGAAAAAAATGTATCTCAACACAGTATCCAGTAATTAGCTACCGCAAAGAGCCAATTAACGTCAATTGAAAATCTGAAAATGTACTTTTGTTGTTGTTCTGCGAAGCCTATGCTGCTGCTGGCAGCGGCACCGTGTGCGACGCGTCGTCGTGTCGAAGTGTTTCACCACGCAAGTGCGGAAACGTGTTTTTGGACTTGTGCTTGGTTCCGTGGAAGCTCTGCTCCCATGCTCTGCCGCCACGCCAGACGCGCTCGGACACAAATGTGTTTTGTAACGCGATGGTTTTTATTTTTCATTTGTTTTTTGTTTGTCCGACGACTGCGCCGCGCTGGTGGCCTGAATTCGGCTCATTTTCTGGGTTATTTCCATTCACTGCGCTGGCCGCGGACTGGAGCTGTGCTCGAAGGCGATAAGATTTCTGTTTTGGACTTATGCTAATTTTGTCAAGCGACGGAGCGAGTGAATCACCACGCGAGATGTGAAGAGGATCACTGCGGCGATCGGAGATGAAGAGATACGTCGTGACTTGAGTGTGAGTGCGAGTGTGTTTGGAAATCCCATCGCTGGTGGGGGGGAGGCTGTTTCTGTGACTGCCCGAGGCGTATGTGGAACAATGTGTGATCTCGCGAAATCGATTTGCTTCTGCGTTCAATTTGAAAGATCTCCGAGGGGGCTTAGAGGGCTCTTGATGCATGTAGGACCTTGAAACGAGTGTTTTTCGTTCGCTTGTATTGACTTTTGGAGAGGTTCCGGCGAGAGATCGAGGGTTTTTTGAGCTGCTTCCATGTGCTGCTCAATGACGGAACTTCTTTGTTCTTTCTGGGCAGCTCTTGAGCTTTTACTGGACCTGGCTGGTGCAGTGGGACGACTGATGGGCGGACGGATAGACAGGCGGGTGGACGGACGAACAGACAGCCGGGCGTACAGGCAGGCGGACGGACAGGCAAGCGAAAGGACAGATAGACGGGCGGACAGACAGACAGGCGGACGGATGAACAGGCATGCAAGCGGACAGACAGGCGGGTGGACAAACATGCAGACGGACAGACAAGCGGAAGGACAGATAGACGAGCGGGCGGACAAACACGCCAACGGACGAACGTACAGGCGGACGGTAAGCTAGCGAACAGACAGACGGAGAGACAGACATGCAGACGGACAGACGGGTGGGCGGACAGACAGACGGATGGACAGACAAACAGGAGGACGGTAAGATGGACAGAAGGACAGACGGGCGGAGGGACAGACAGGCGGGCGGACAGATAAGCAGACGGACAGACGGGCGGGCGGAAAGACAAACGGACGGACGGACAAGCAGGCGGATGGACAGACAGGCAGATGGACAGATAGGTGGGCGGAAAGACTGGTTTTCGAAATGAGGCCAATTTGTTGACACCGAATGTGAGAGATCAGGGGCCGTTCTAATGTTTCTTGTGTGGCTAGGCCTTTCGCCACGACACCTCTCGCAAGTCACCTCAGTTAAATGAGGAGGAGCAAGCCAAAGAACGACGTAGTGACTACATCCTTCTCTGAACGCGAATTGTGAAGAAGAAGGCCAAACAACGCAAATTCATGAGCAGTTAAGTTCACGCAAAAAATCGAATGACGTTGGAAAAAAAATTCAAATTGTTTTCCCTCAAATCAGCCACCACAAGCGTCACCTGCTCCGACCATCACAACGACAACAGCCAGCAGAAACAGTAGAAACCGCAATCGTGCCAAAAACAGGCGCCACCTTATCTCGAGCGCAGGACAATCATAAAATTTGACCTACACTCCCGTGACAAGGAACAAAGACGGATGTCCCCACCATACGTCATCGGCCAGGCGAAAAGGGAAAACAAATTAAATGGACTGCTTTTGTAGCGTCAATCACATTCACAATTGTGAGTCTGTTCCACCAGGCAACCACCACTCAACGGACGTCCTCCTAACTGGTCAATCAATTAAATGAAAGGACGACGACGACGGTAGCCTGAATTGCCTCCCGTAACTGACAAGGCAAAGGAACGACGGTGAAAAAAACAAAAACAAAACCTGAATCCATCGCGAAGTGCATAGAAACCGCTTTAGACCAACAGACCGAATTGATTGAAACTACTACAGACAGACGGCCGTCACCCCCGGCCACACAGAGGCACATTTTAAATTGAATCGATTTTGAAAAACCATACCCCCCCTCGAATTAGTCGATACGAAATGCGTCCATCCGAAGCGAATCGCTCGTTCGTTTCGTTTTGTTTATGATGGAAATAAATTTTCGGAATTTCGCGATGTGCCGAACGTCGTAGTCGTATCCTATCTGGCTGGCAATCGGCCAGCCGTGAGCACGGAATAATACATTTTTATTTCGAATATTTTTAGATTTAGAGCGGCAGTGGCAGTGGCACCGGCGGCGGCGCTCGACGAAGCACTTAAAGCAGATTTAACGGTGTTTTTATGTGCTTTTGAACGCACTATCTACGGCGGATCGTAATTAGGCGAACAATTGTATAAGTTGTTGAAATTACAAGCGATTTTCATTAAGATTCGACAGAGCTCGAATATGGGTTGTTTAACCTCGAGGCAGGGCAGCTGTTTGCTGCGTGAGGACATGGTCAAGATTTGTTGCGGTTGAGCCAAAGGCAGGTACTGGGGCGTATGTGAAATGTTTTTTATTTCTTTTTATTTTTTTGGCAGCCTGCGTCAGCGAGTGTAGTGCAGTGCGAGACTGAAGGTTATCCGAGAGGAGAGAAAGTGAATTCGTGGGAATTTGTTGCAAACATGAAGTGGTCAAGGTCTGTGCGGAAGGAACGGGTTTAGAAAATGATCCTTATCCACTCGACGAAGCTAATCGAGCTCAAACTTGACACAGAAAGACGTAATTAAGGCTGTGTCGAGGCTTCAGGAAAGACTTGGGGTCACGTTCGGAAGCATCTGAGTTCGATATCTGATTTCAAAAACGACCAGCTTTGGCTTTTTGAAGACCCCCGGTCGATGTTTCCGGGTCAGTATTTGCACTTGTATGCGTCCTCAATCCTGATCTTGTACAATCCTAGTGCGGTGCGGGCTAATAAATGCCAGAAAACAAAGCGATACCCCGTGGACATGAGCAATCGAAAATCCGAACAGGATTCAAGCGAGCTCAACGAGGGGGGCAAAGACAACCGAGAAAGCAACGAGGAAAACTGTGCTTTTTTTGGTTCTGCTTCGATGACGCTTCGTTTGAAACAAAAAAACGTGTCGCGACACCCTGTAGAATGTCGGAGAGGTTGTCGTGCAAGCACATTTTCTCGAAAACAGTGCCTCTGCCGACAAGCAAGCATTTAAAACCTTCCGTTTCGGGGTTTTGCTTCGATGACGCTTCGTTTGAACCAAACAACGTATCGCGACGCCCTATACAATGTCAGAGCAGTTGTTGTGGAAGCTGTTCTTCTCGAAAACAGTGACGGACGTCGTTGAAAGCATCTCCTTTTGGGGGTTTTTGTTTCGATGACGCTTCGATTGAACCCAAAAGCGTATCGCGACACCCTGTAGAATGTTGGAGAAGTTATCGTGAAAGCACATCTTCTCTGCCTCTGCCGTCGAACTTCGTTTAAAGCATATGATCATGAAGATATCTTCTGACCCTCATGATGCACAAAAGCACGTACTAGAGACCTCTAGACCATTCGATCCTCCTCGCCATCGACTCTACTTCATCAGGAACTATGCCCAGAAGCAACCAGGCGAAGGCTTTGGACTTGGTCCAACCACCAACCGCCATGGAGTCGCATTTAATGCTTTGGAAGTCCTGATGAGAGGGACATTCGCACCACGTGCCGTAACACCATCGAAGCATATCCCTTTCCGTTCGAAGAAGCAGTTGACCATCGCGTACTGCCCTGCTTTTCACCCTATTCCGGCGAGGGGAAATCTCATCTCGGCAGCTTGTATTCGCGATCTTTTACCCAAATTTTGTGACCATAGGTGAGAGAGTTGACTCCACCTGACTACATTTTCAACACGGACTTAAGCGATTTAACTCAAATTCCATCCATCCTAAGCTCCCGATGCTCCAAGAAACAATGGACTGAGTCAAGCGCATCTGCGTGGCAGCGTGGGCCCAGTCAGGTCTTCCACACAAAAGCGATTGCAAAACAAAGCACCATTCACTCACCTTAAGTTTCCTTTTGAAATCGATACAAAAGCAATGCTCTCCTTTAAGTACACCTGCAACGAAACAAAAGAAACAATAAACCACTTGTCAATCTCAATTTGTCACCGCACACAGTTGAATTAATTAGAATCTAAAGCCACACACACGCACTCAGACAACGAGCTTTGCTTTCTACGACCCCATTTCGCGTGCCCACTGATTTGCATCGAAACTAAGCTCGAAGTGACCGTTAAATACAAACACGTTCGCGCATCAGTCTTTGCGCATAAATGAGACTCGATTCTAGGCCCGAATCGGCGATGAGTCAGCGCGTCTAAGTTGCAGTTGCCACAGTGGGCAGCAATCATACGGAAGCATCTCTCAAAAGTCGGGGGCCAATGGACGACGCCGACTGAGACAATGACTGCGACGACCATTGGCGTGGGTGAAGTCTGATATTCATCACCAGATGGTTGGTTCTTTGAATTCAACGCCGCCATCGTCGACGTCGTCGTTGAAGCCGCATCGGCTTAGTTGTCTGCTCCGGAGGCTGGGAAATTAATTTTATCGACATTGTCTTGTGGAATGTTTCTCTTCCAGAGATCACCTCAACTCCGGAGGCGGGGGAAGTGAGGCACGTCCAATGAACTGGCTTTGTTTGCATCAATTGCGATCACAGCGCATTCGCAATCGAAACGGGGGAATGCACGAGGCTGGAGGTCAAGAATCAGCGATAAGTGACTTAATTGCAATCCGATGATCCAATCGGTGTTGTTAAGCGCACTGGATGGGGTTTATGGCTTTTGGACGACGATAAGGAGACGCACAGGGTGAGTGCAGGGCTGGGTGTGTGGGGAAACATAGTTGCACATGCACAGATATGGCGGTTCTCTCTTGACGTCTGCGTTCAAACAAACGCCATCAGCGTGATCTGTGACGTGGTCTTCGACTTCGATTCGATTTCAATTCACGAGGTGTGAATAATTTGCGGCTAATTTATTCTTCAGAAATTCATAACATTTCCCCACCGTTAGCGCTTGACAGCTTGATTGGGCATATGTCAGCACATCGCGCCGGGGTGAAATGCCACGACTTTGAACTCATTTTCACGAGTGTTCGAAGATTCGTGGGAAGCTTTTCAAGGTTCTTGGAAGTAAACAAACGTCTGATTGAACAGCTGTTGGAGAGATCGATACGCAACGGCGGCTGGGCGTTCTCCTCCTTTCTCTGAGGTCGCAGAAAGTTCCCTGAGAGAGCACCAAGAATCAAGTCTGATCTTTTGCTTATCGTCCAGCTGGCAAAATGAACGTTTGGTAGGTCCTTCGAATCAGGAATTTGAGCCGGGGACGATGGATCTCCACACGTTTGTAGAGTTCACATTCGCCCCGAGGTAGACAAACTCGTTCACTTCCTCAAAATTGAAGCTGCCGCTCATGTTTGTTTTCTGTCCCAGGAGGTTCGTGACGAGACGACACATCGAATGATGCTCCTGCCGCCGACCATGCTCTCGTCTTCCCAAATTTCTGCAGATGATCTGGTTCATGGTCATGTGTGCTCACAAACGCTCTCGTTGTAAACAAAGAAGGGCCCACCAGGAGAGTGTTTGCAAAACACCACGAAGTCAAAGGATTCCTGTTGGCACAAGACAAGCTGAACGTCCTCTTTGTCGGCTGTGCCAATAGATTCCGAAATTCAAATTCCCTCCATTTCATTTTCATTCAGTTTTGGAATCGATGAAATTCGGATTTCATTCTGCTGCCAGTCACCTTCGACCTATAAACTAACACCACCCCCATCCCCTGCCATGACTAAAACGCCATCCCTCTCGCATCACTGCCCAACAAAGAGTCCTTGGCACTTCCTTCCAGTTTCCACCCAGTCCTGTCAAATAACTGCAGCCTCAGCGCGATGGCAAGAATATGGGACATCACACTCAAAGAGTCATTCCTCCTCCTCTCGAAGCGCCTCCTTCACCGATCAACCTTCATGCATCCACCACACGTGTCCTTATGCCCTCTTCCCCCATCGCACGGTCTCTTCGGCTCCACTCTAGTGAAGTTGTTTACTCGCAGAGCTCATCTCAACCGATGACCTTTTGAGAGGTGCTCCTGGGATATGCGCCCCAGCGGTTCGGTGACCTTTTGAACATGCAAATCTCCGCCAACAATGGCAATCAATCATAATCCGCCACTCTTTGCAACTCAATTAGTCATCCCTCGCGTCATCCATTCGTCCCTTCGGCACTTTGCGTGCGCTTAGGGCCTGCTCCTGAACACACCGTCGCGCCGCGTCGCCTTCCATACAAGACTGGAATAATTTACACCCAGCTGCCATGAGTGCGCGCCTTCGATTTATTACATTGCCTCATGGTGCCACGCGATTCCAAGAAATCACCGCGACGCCGACGACGTCGTTGATGACGGTGACGATGAAGGAAAAAAAAATAAATGCAAATTTATCGCCATCAACACACCCTGTGGGGGCAGGTATTGATAGCAATTAGAGCGTACCGAGCTCTGGCCGTCTTCGTGTTTAGCTTGCGCTTTTCTTTCCGACCATTCAAATGCACATCTCTCTCTGTGTGCGGGTGTGCGGGTGTGCATGTGTGACTGCGAGGTATTGTCCCCCGTCGTCGGCGCGACGACGTCCCATTCTGAGTGCTAGTTGCAAACAATGACAGCAGCAAGATGGAAAAGCAAAAAAACAACAACCGTCTAGTGTTGGTTCGTGTGTATCTGGGCGCCTATTATGGCCTCTGAATGAAATGATTATTTCTCACTCTTGACACAAAGAGCCTGTCGACGGGTGTCGCGCGGTTCATTGTCAAGCCTGGTGAACGAGAGAGAGAGAGAGAGAGGCTTTGTTTGGCATTTTCACAGCCGACGGGGGAGGTTAGCCGGGCGAGAGTGAGAGTTGTGCGAAATTTAACGTGGAAGTGCGTAAGGTGGTCCCCAGAGAGAGTGAAAGAGACACTTGCCATCACGTGATCGTATGAATATGCTCGCTTCTGGCGAAAATTGACAGAGGACAGAGCTCTGAAGGAGGATTCATGCAGTTTGATCCTCCTGGAGGCGATGGGAAACGATTTGTATTGAAATCCGTTTCCAAATCCATTCTCTTTCCTTGTTTTAATTTAGCCCTAAACGACGAACATGCTCGCTGAACTTGTGAACAATTTTGAGATTTTTTCGTATTGTTCGCCATGGCAACGACGAACATCGTTTAGGGCTACCTTTAGTCACCAAATTCACCGAAATTCCGTTCAAATTGTGACCAGCAACCGACGTTTCTTGGGAACACCTTCACGGTCCAACCACTTCCACTTGCCTTCTCAGAATCCGACTCGCTGTCATCACGTGGATTCCCCCGGGGTACCAAATCCCAAGCACTGACCACAGAAATGGTCTTCATTTTCACCAAATCCCAGCACTGACCAAAGAAATCCATTGAAGCTGGAGCTCATTTCGACAGTCGCCTTTCGGGGGAACTTTCGAAATCAAATAAAATGATTTATAACCTCAACAAGACCCATGCTCCGTCACGCTTGTCGATCCCCGGCGGGAACCATTAACGACCGCCACCCCCTCACAGAGTGTGGATGCCCATGTCAGGGAACACCACGCGGTCGCTTCAAAAGCACAATACACGCTCGCACTGGCGGTCGGATTTCGAATCAAAATTTTTGCGCTACGCACACGCGTTCGTCGAGTGGCTCCCTTTTACACTCAGGACTGGAATTCTAATGGAAACACCATGCCTAGGAGTAATCGGAGCCAGTTAGACAGTTTCGGTGGACTTTTGTGAGGGATTCAGTGAACTGGTAGGCTGTGGGGAGGGGATGGACGGCAAGAAGTGCGTGGGGGTACACCAACAGTCGAACCGAGTTCCCTACGTTCAATGAACTCATTCAACAAACGAAAAAGTTCGCCCCTCTGATTGATGGCAACAAGGTGTGGCTTGAAAAAAAAACCCACCATTTGAAGTCGTTACAAGACCACTCCCAGCTTTAAGCCGTTCCCAAGCAACGACCTTCCAATTCCGAGATAATCCAACATCCCCCCCTTAAGCCAGACTGAACAGAATCCCGTCCTGTGCTTCGATGGACGTCGACTATTTTCGGATTAAATCTCTAAATTATGACAATGTAGCCGGCAAAACACGGGAGGAAGGAAAATCCCACTCAAATCGTTTCCTGCATCCTGCCCCCCCCCCCACACTCCTGGACATTGCCCAATTCTCCGGTCGCCAATGGGTCCTCTCGAGACCTGTAGTGAATTTTCGCCGCTCGATTGCATAACCCGCAGCGGTTCCACGCTCCAAACATGCCATGCCGGTGCCAAGGAGAAGGAGAAAGCTCCGTCCATTGTCCGGCTCTGCCATGACATGACCAATAAAACAAAAATTCGCTCCGGTTACAGCTGCAATGTTGCAGTTTGCAAAACGGGAACGACATACCTCGACTGCGCACACACACACGGGTTCCCTTGGCCGTCGACCAATATTCTCGGGTGTGCGACATGTGCGAGTGTGAGTGTGGAAAGTTTCAAACTGCAGTTACGGACATGGGTTAACGAACCAGAGGGAGAGCGACGCAGAGAGAGAGAGAGAGAACAGGCCTGGGAACAGCCGAGGAGTTGTTTGCGATTTTCGGGAAGCAAGTGAACACGAACCGGCGCCCGAAATAGGTCACTCCGATAAGGGATAAGTTTTCGTTCTGCAACTAGGAGACGAAGTTTGGTCTCTAGACCGCCCTCCCCTCCTCCTGAAGGGCTATGGCCCCACTCTGTAAGAGCCGAATGTAGGTTATGTTGGCAAGAAGTTAATAATTCACAGCGCGACACACCGAGTGAATGGTGAAGTCGGGAATTAAGTTGACACAATCGGGTCGTATTTGGACAAGTTGAGAGTGCTAAGAGTGCTAATTCAGCGGCGTGTGCAATGCTGGAAGGTGGAGACAAGTGGGAGGTGCGACCAGAACAGCGATTGATGGACGTACTACATGATTCATGGTTGGTTGGGTGGGAGGAAGTGAGTGCCGAAGGGATGAAGATGCATCACAGGCTGTGTGTCAATCATTAATGGTCGGCGGAAAAGGGCACTAGAGTGGGGGAGATGACATGGTTACATGGTCGCATGGTTTGGGGAATGCATTTGAAAGGATTTCTTGGGCAGTCTCGGTCTGAACGAGGTCCTCTCTTCCTTTTCCAGCAGATTTCTCGTGGGTTTGGTTTGGCTTTTGGTGTGCAGTCTGTTTGGAGTACACCACTCGTCATAGAAAATCAGTTCAAAGTCGATCAAATTACGGCAAAAGTAGTTCGAAGAGCAACATCAGGTTCAGCGTCACAGTAGGTCGTTGCTCATGGAGCTCGTATGTCACTGATTAGTCCTCATTTCTAGTAAAAATGCGTTCTGTAACGAAGAAAAGCAAGAAGGAATGAGGGACGTAGCAATAAACCCAACTGCTTTCAAAAGTGCATCAAATTTGAACAAAATTCAAACGAAATCCATATATAAATAAGTGCTGCCGATTTTTGTGGTACGCTTGTAGGCCGTTCTACTCAACCGAATGGCATGATACATACACCAATGAAAAGGTAATTTCGCGTAGATGTGCACAACGGTACATTGCCAAACATTTGGACTCAACTTTGGAAGCAAGTGTACAAAATTATGTTAAAACTTTACGAGAAAATATCATAGCACGCATTTAAACACATAATCGTCGCATTTCGACGACGGGCGAGTCTCGTTTAATTAGATTCGAACCAAAACCAACCCAAAATTTGACCCACAAAACGCCTTACAGACCCTAACCTGCTTAAAATTCATCCAATTACCTCAGCAAGTCAGCCATGTCAAATCGTCCGCAACATTTGTCAGTGTCTCGCAGAAGGCCCCTCCCCCCTAACAACCGCCAAAGATGTCACGTGAATGGCAATAACTACCCGAGAAGTGTGCCAAACACACGCCGCACAAAATCCACCGGCAAACATTCAGTAAATCATTGCGGAAGTCCACTTCAAATCCACCGCAAGTCCAGCCACACATCCAACTGCCCGAAAACCTGACCGTTCCCACCGTGCACCAACGGCAGGCTATTTACATGTTTTTTTGTGTAAATAAATCTCATTTGCATGGAGTCCATACATTTTCCGCAAAAAAAACAAAAACACAACCCCCACCCGAGTTCCTTTGAAGGACATCGGCGCACCCTCACACCACAGCTCCACAGAGACTCTGTGCGGCACTGCTGCTGGTGTAAATCAAAAACAAGCCACTTTCTAGGTCAACCTTTGCCGTTGTTCGGGCGAGAGCTTACGAGGGACCCCCAAAACGCCTGCATAATACAGCGAGCGTGTGCGCCCTCCGCCCGTGTCCAGGTGCGAGCGACCGGGTTCTCCCTCACACCAGCAGCTGCGGTTCATCTATGACATCAAACGGGGGACATAATTAGATACGTTTTGTGCCAAAATATTTACCTTGGGAGAGAGCAAGGCGAGACCACATCGCTGGCGTTCGTTGCCAAATCGGGGGCCATCTTCACATCAGTGAACCTCATCGTCGGCAGCACAACCCTTTGAGTGGCACACACTCTCTCTCTTGTTTTCGTTTCGTTGGCAATGGCACATCCTGTGCTTCGGTTGGACCCCCGGTCCTTCTATTTTTCTGCTGCTTTTTTTTTTTTTCAAGTTCAAGTTGGATGTGCTAGCGAGAAGGCGACGACGACGATGATGATGTTTGGTGCAAGGGAAGAACTGCATTGGAATTGCAGTTGCTGTCGATTGGCGTCACAGCCAAGAGCAGAGGGGTTGCCGTCGAATGGCAGACGGTTTCAATGAAGGAAATTTGCATAATTAACAAGAACAACGACACACAATCGGCGGGCGGACGGAGCGGTGCGGTGCGGCGACCAAGAAAGTGCGGCATCCACCATCTGCAGCGGTTCCCATGAGATCGCGCTGAATTAATGTTTCGAGCGAATTTTTGGTTTGTTTTCGACTCCGACCGAATGACTTGCGGGGGGGGACTGAAATTTGAATTTGAATGGACGGGAAATGAGCGCGGAAACATGCGCTTGACTGTGGGAGGATAAGCTGACTTCAAGTTGTTTATTCATCTGTTGGCCTTGCGGCGCCAGTGTGGAGTTCACGTGGCGTGGGAGTCGAAAGAGAAACACCTGCGAGCAGACTAGGGGGGAGAATCACTGCGTCAGAAGCTTCAGAATCATTTTAGAGATCAAAGATGGAGTCGTTGAGTCGACGCTGCTGTCTTGAGGGAGTGCTGGGTGAACAGTGTCAGAATGTCAATTCTGAAAGCGAGCAACATTTGAGAATTGACGAGTGATTCAACAAGAGGTGTCAATTTGATTAGACGCTGCTACTAGGTGTTCTTTGCGGCCACAATGATATCGATGTTGGAGACAGTCACTGTTAAGGCATTAAGGCAATTTCTGCAACAGAGATGAAATCCAAGCTGGCGACGAAGAAGAGACAGAGAGGACATTCCTCACTACCTGTGCCACTGTCCCAGTCTCTGCCAACTAAGAAATGGAACGCTGGGAGAGCACTTCTTCCAAGACTTACACGAACTAACAGACTTGGCATTGAAGTCTCTTTACAAAGACATCGGGGCTGGCTAAACATCGAATAATCAGAACGAGGAACGACGTAACGGGCACGAGACAGGCATTAAGAGGAAGCTACTACTCCCTCAATGGGCGGATTGCGAAGCTGAGTTCAGTGATCTTTACGAGTAGAGATCTACCATCCATGCCTATATCTGCTCCAAAACATCGATTGAAGCTTGAAAGGGTTGCGCCGAGCAGTCGCAAGAGCACGGGAAGCCTCAGTTCGATGGCCTACTCCCAATACGACGCGAAAACACGGCCTGATCAGAATAAGCAGACCGACTACCGGGACTCTCTTCAGCGTCATCACTGAAAATCATTTGGATTGGCTCTGCTATAGCAACTCCTGACGAAGCGAATGAATACGCTTCTTTGCAGCGTTCTCTCCTCATCATCAACTTTGGTTGCAGACCTCGTTTTTTTACCGATGGTTCTACTGCAGGCGTAAAAAGCTATGCACGCCTTCTTAACTCGCTGGTCTACGTTTAGCTTCCAGCTGAGTTTGGGATCTAAAGTAACGCATATGTACTTGGCGCTTGTAGATAGAAAAAGCGGTTGACCGTTCTGACGGGGAAGTGGTTGGTTGCGTACATTTTGAAGCCCAGGAATGTGCTTTACCCGGTGCGCCCTCCATGATCTCACTAGACCCAGTCGGAAACTTCCCTGTTGCCTGTCAAGATGTTTCGATTGGCCAAAGCTGGGAAACGCTTGAGATCTCTTCTGGATTCGCTGATCATTAAGATTTATGCCACTTGTAAGCTGATCATGAAGAATCTCTGGACAAAACCCTCGAGACCACTTGAACGCCTCACGAGCTTTAATAAAACTCCGTATCAGATTCAGAAAAGCACTCAGTGCTCTTCTCAGCGTCTTCCACTTTAAGTGTAATGTCAACAGAAATCAAATTGGAATCAACTTCGTCGGTGGTGGTCCACGTTTGCAGCAGCGTTCGCAATGGGATTTCATTCATTAAACTCGTCTCAAATCAAATGAAATTAAAAACTTCTTGTAGGGAGCGTCATCCTTGTCTGCTTTGCCATTCCGCCCGCCATCGACTTGTGGGTGGTATCCTTGCACAATTGCAATATTAGCACAAGCACGACTGAATAAGGAGAAACTTCGAAGGCACGAGCACATTCCTCTTTCTTTGAACACGAAAAAAAAAAATATAATAAAATTCGTCCTGACGGCATCCTGCAGTGCATAGTTTCGAAAACAAACTTGTGCAGTGCCCTTGAGTGAGAGGGACCGGCCGGGTGAAGAGATGGGGGCATGGGTGCAAATATCCTCGAATTACTCTTGAATGGATATTTGTGTAAGCCAGGGAGAGCACGGAATTAAGGCGAGGGTCCTTCGGAAATCACTTTCGGCAAACCCATCCTTGGCAGCACCTTGGTACCACCACAGTAGCATCAGATCTGTTGCACGTCCCCCTCCCAAAATGTCTGCATCATTCATCAACCGCTCTGAGGCCGTTGCTTAATTGAATTTAGCGGATTACATGTGTAACTCCTGGATATCCCTGAAATTCGCATCGAATGATGACTCATCGGGCATGCAGTGTGTACAACCATCAAGGCCGCTTGCATGCCGACGACGTGAGTTTATGTCGTAATCGATTTTTTGCTCGCCAGCTCCAATCCGATTGCATGACACACAGCAACGTGTGTCAGCCGGGTGGGAGGAAGGAGTTAAAGCCGGTGGGTGGGCCCGGCAAATGGCAACTTTCAAGTGTCCTTGTCGTTCAATCTTATTACAGCGAGCCAACCCAGCCGGCATTCCGTATGGCATTTTATTAGATGAAACTGAGGGGTTATTAAAATATTCATAAATCGCGAAGCGAATGTGTGCGGAATTGAGATGACAGCTCCTAGTGTGTGTGCCTGTGTGTGTGTGTGTGGCTTCTGGTCGTTCCTTTTTATTACGATTGCGAATATTTTCTGCGATTTTATTAGCCAGCCAAACCAGTGTGGATTTTATGAGATCCCATTTGTATGCGAGGACATTGACATTTGCCAGAGGTGGTGGTGGATGATTATGCTACAGATTTAACATATTCAGCAGGAGTTGATTTATCCGAAAATTATAACCCGTGATGGGATGTATCTGAATGAGACACTGCGAGTCGTGGGATGACTATTGGAGGGGCTGTTATCGAAGCGATGAAGGTGGCTGACACTGATGCTGCTTAATTTAGGCAAGTTTTTGAAGAAGGAAGTCCTTTAGGGACGTCTTGCAGAGGAGATGTTCGTCTCACTACAAGCAGTTAAGGCTAATATGTCTTGACACTGCCTTGAAACAGCAAACCCTAGATGGGCAAGACTGACAAACTGTGCAACATCAAGGAAAATATGGTCTGAATACAAACGATCTCCTTCGGCGAACTCGTCGCGTTATTTTGCTAGACTTTGTGGCGATCTATACATGACACTGGCCGATAGGAGATCATGCAGTTAAACTAGGCATCTCACATAAGTCACATTGAGAAGCAAACCATAATACATTTCTTCTGCGCCTGTCCAGCTGTTGCTAGAGCCAAACAGCGAACGCTTGGTAGAGCCTTCTTCAACTCAGCGAGTAGCTAATCTTCTTCTTCTTTGTTTGGCGCTACAGTCCGGGGTGGTCCAGCAACAAGCCTCTCCAGCCACCACAATCTTTCGCCAGCTGCCTCCAATTGCGCAAACCAAGTTGGCTAAGGTCCTTCTCTACTTGTGTGCGCCATCTCGTTCGAGGACGTCCTCTGTTGCGTTGTCCCAATGGCTCGGAATCGAAAATTAAGCAGCTAATGTCCGTCTTAAATACCTCGGGGTGGATTTAACAGAGCTATGATGATAAAACGACACAGTGCCTACCTACAGCACACTCAACTCCTTCCAATCTCTTACGAAATTCCAACTTTTTCAAGGTCTCTGTTATTTAACAAAATCTCTTGTCATAAACATCCCACTAATCCATTAATCAACCGCGCACAATGCAAAAGAACGCACGAAATCCGAGAAACGAGACTAAACACAGCAAAAAAACGACAAAAAAAACATCAAAAAACTTGAACAAACAGAACTCAGAGATGTCAACAGAAGGTACGATTTTATTTTACTGCGACTTGCGGTACATCTGTTTACGTTCTTCCACTTAGTGCTACGAGAACCCGTGAAAGAAGCGTGAAGTGTCAATTTTGACATCATGACCATGCTCGGAGGAATTTTTCTTCGATTTGGCACACAATTTGTCCTCAAACCACAACCGGATGCTAAACAAGTCGACAATGGCGATGAAACAGAATATCTGCGGCGATTAGATAATTTCACAACGAACTGTCAATTGTTTAGGGGAACACGCAAATCGATTATCTGTCAAAAATCAAACATGTGAAGCATGTTGCTCTTCAGTTGCAACACGGAAAGGGTTGGTTCTCGGAACAAAGAGATGAGAGGGAGAACAAGAAAAAAAACCGGATGGCAATGGTCTATAAAATTGCACTGAACACGTTTTTTTCCGCCCATGTTTACACCCCAAAGTTGCGCGGAGAACAAAGGAATTCATTTTTTGTTTGCCCTCCGCCCATTTGACAGCCAGACAGAGACAAACACGAGAGGGAGCAGGAACATATAGACCAACAGAAAAAAAAAAAAAAACATTGGGCAGGCTATTGTGCATGTTTCAGTTTTACGGTCTTCAAACGGCCGGGTCGAGGAGTAAAGTTGATTAAATGCTTGCTGGTGGGTTTGGTAGAACAAAGGGAACTTTGTCTAGGAGTCATCGGATTTTGTTTAGAGAACAATGCTGCAGATGGCAGGAGAGACAAAATGTTTGACATTTGAAAAGTTCATGGGACTTTGTGACGAATTGAATGTCGTTGGGTGTGGGAATGAAAGGAATGAACGAACATCGTGAGAAGCAGAGCATCATTGCATCAGTCTAGTCATGGTATAGTGTCGGCTTTAAGGCGAAACCAACTCGTCGACCAAAAAACGGTCCGTCGCACACTACCTTGGACAAAACTTCACGACCGACAGCTACAATTTCGAGGCAGTAAAGGAGCTTGTCTATCTCAGGACAAACGTGAGCTCCACAAACGACATCACAGTGGCGATCCGTCGCAGAATCGTCCTTGGCAACCAGCGCTACTTCGGTTTGTCGAAACAACTGGTCTCAAAGCTCCTGACTCGAAGGACTCTTATTTTGCCAGTCCTGCTCTATGGAGTCGAAAGCTGGACGCTAAGCAAAACTGCAGAGCTGATTCGAAAGAAAAATTCTGCGTCTGATATATGGTCCCGTCTGGGAGGTAGGTGAAACTTTTACGAGCTGTACCATGATGTAGTCCGGAAGGCAAAAATCCGTCCACTGCACTGGCGTGGCCACATCGAGCGCATGGACAACAGTGCTCCACCAAAGAGGGTCTTCGAAGCCGAGCCTCCTGGTTCGAGTAGGAGAGGAAGACCGAATCTCCGGTATAAAGACCAAGTAGTAGGCCTTAATGACTGGAAGCACCGTGCCCAGGATCGTCAACGATGAAAGGCATCAATTGCTCAGGCTCGGACACTCCATAGGTCGTCGGCCTGATAAGTAAGTGTACAGTCGCCTCTCTCTAAGACGAATTTTCAATTAGTTCGAGTTAGAGGGAGTTAGGGAGTGTCCGCTGCACTTATTTATTTATCAGGTTGCGACTCAAGGAGGTTCCAAGCCAGAGCAATACCTGTCCTCCACCATTGACGATCCTGGGAACGTTGCTTCCAGTCACCAAGACCAAGCTGTCTTGGGTCCGCGATGACTTGGTCTTTCTACTCCAGGTTCGGTCTTCTTCTCCTTGTCAGACCAAGAGGCTCGGATTCGAAGATCCTCCTTTCTGGAGCATTGGATGGCCATGAGCAACTTTGAAAGGTTTAGCACTCGCGAGGATCACTATTTTTTTTTCTTTTCTTTTTTTGTTGAGTTTGTGTTGACATCGTGACCTTAGGATATATTGTGCCCCCTTACAACCTTGCTCCCACCCAAGTTCCCTCATATATACTTCTTTCCAGATTTATATTGAAGCCTTTGGACTCCTCTTGTGCATAAATGAAAGAGATTTGTTCTCAAGAACTCTTTCTAAGCCAGTTTCCTTTAGGAATCTGAGAATGAGAGACGGTTCTACTGATCTCATCTCTTCCTCTGATACAAGGTGCTTCTTTTTTGTGACCAGTACATGCTCTGGGATTTTCCTAGATCCTCCACAGAATCTGCAGATACCATCCTCTGATATCCTTAGTTCCCCTTAGGTGCTCTCTGAGTCTGCAGTGCTCTGTTGGGAAGCCTGTTCGGATGCATTGGCCCAAAAGTTGTTTGGCCTATTTCATGCCGTGAACATTGTTCCTTGTTTCTGTTCGGTACCTTTTTTCTAGTTCCCTGAATTCTTGTCTGAGGACGTGGTCTAATGCCGCACAGAATGGTTCAGGTCCTATGAAAGGTTTCGATGTTCCCTTCCTGGCTAGGGAGTTGGCCATTTCATTGCTTTCTATCCCCGTGTGGCCAGGTATCCAGCAGAGTTGTACTCTATTTCTCCTGGTCAGGCAGCAATTGCTCAGGTTCGCCGCCCTGATCAGAAGAAGAAAGCAAAAGAGTCATGGCATAATGACAAGATCACAATCAGTAACCATCATGCCTCATCGCACAACCCACGCACAATCCTCACTCCCAAGAGAGTTCTTAAACCCCTTCCAATCCATCTTGCCACATCAACGACTCCGTCACTTTGCCGTCACTGTCCACAGACTGAATCAATCAGAATCCGAAGGGAAAAAAAACCAATCTCCGAAAACACATTCCACTGCGCATCGAATAATAATCCGTCCCCTGAAGCAAATCCCCTCCCATCATCGTCGTCCGACACCGGTGACCCATAACGCACACGAATGCCATCGAACGCCCGCGGTGACAGTTTATTGACCCACACTAGCGTTGTTTGCTTGTCATCGAAAATTTCGCCATTACCCCGGCTAGTTGGCTTTGCAGAGCGATGTTTGCTTTATTTTTGCGATATCTCTCTCTCATATGCGAGCGAGGTTAAAGGGTTCACCAGCAGCTCGAGCACGTCACACTGTGTTGACAACACTATTGTGTACACAATTTTGACTCTTTGCTGTCATCACAAGCAGTCATCATCATTAGGTCGTGCTAATGACGAAAAAGCCGAGCAAATGTGAGTTTTCGGTTCGTTTCTGTTGAGACCACTGATTCGGCGAAAATCAGTGAACAGTGTTAAGTGGGGTCTGTCGTGAATGTGCGAGTTGCAGCACGTCTTTTTGTTGATTGAAGAGTGGCATAAGCAAAGTAGGCAGCAAACTGCCAGAGATCTCTTCTGCACACCGCACGCAACTAAAGTCAAACAAACAGAGGTCACGCCACAGTCCTTCACATTTGAGCGGAGTTTGCTTTTGGAAATTCCACAAGATAAGGCACGTGGACCGAAACTGTCCATCATCCGGATAGTTTGTCGTTCATACCAAAGTCGTATCCTATCTCTAGACAGCATTCCGATAGGCCAGCCGCATGCCTAGTGACCTTGGGCATCAAGTTTGTGACGTTATCAGCTTCGCCGATGTCCCACAAATTGCCTCGAGACGTTCCGCTGTCAGTGCACATCGCATCTCTCGTTGCCAGGCAGCGCATGGACACGTTCACATCTCGTGTTTATCCTCTGAATTTAGATAAACACCCGCACAATCGCGCGCACTAAGCCATCGTAAATTAAGACACTTTCAAGTCAAATATTTGATTCGCCAACAGTCGCATGCCGAAGGCAATCCTGTTCCTCGGCTCCCCGATTTCAAACCAGTTACACAACAAGCCGAACGCCGAACTGAACTTCACCGACCACAGCCACGGGAAATGACTCAACCACGGCGTGTGTGTGTGGGGGGGGGTGTGTGTGTCTATGTCGTCTACATGCGACCGACCGCTTTGTTGAAACTGCCACCAGCCGCCAGCGAATGTATTGCCAATCCGCCATCCATTGAAGAACGCTTAGCCTTCGTGCAGCCGCACAGACGAAGAGACCCACTTGAGGAGCTCCGTTGGCAGCATAACACGCGGAACCAGAAAAAAGGCCACGAAAGGCAAGAGAATACGTACAAAACAAAAAAAGAAAAAAAAGAGAAACGAGTGGAAAAGCCGGATTTGATTTGCGCACCCCACCATCGCCGCAGGCGCAGCGCTCGGATTGGATTACTAATAAACCGCTCCGTCTATACGTGACGATTAGATCATTGACGGTAGGGAATGGCTCGCCTAGTGATTTCTTCCTTTAACCCCCATCCCCTCCCCCCACGAAACGGGCGAACACCGTTGGGGTGACATTTTAATGGATGCTTCAGCTGGGAGCCGCGCGGCTCTCGTAAATAACCTTGTGGGAGCTCCGAAGATTCAAATGAGCTCCGAAGCGGGTTCGGCACAATGAAACCCCGAAGAAGCGAAGACGAAGCAAAAGAATGTAAATGACATTTGCCAGGCAGACAATGGGCTTCGAGACGGATTGCTGGAGCGTTCGGAAAAGAGGACGAGATACCTGTTTCTGAGTGGATAATGCAGTTTATGGCAAATCACTTGTGTCAGCAGTGCATTGGCATTCAGGGGGCGAAAGTCTATCTGTCTGTCAGTTAAAAGGCCAATCGATGGCGACAAATGTTGATTAGATGTACCGCGGGTGTGTGAAGCGAATGGAGTCATGGTTCAGACGCAGTTCATTGCGAAACGCGGAATATCCACGCTTGTTGACTGGAACGGCGACAACGAGTGTCGAGGCCATTGAAAGCGAACACAAAAGAATTGAAGTTAGTCACAGAAGTGATTTGGCGGCTGGAACGACCATGAAAACCTCTCACATTTAAGCTCTGCTTTTACATCGATCACGTCATTTTGAAGTTCGAAGAAAATGGCTGTGAAATGTAAGTGGTCACAAGTTTGGAGACTGGTTCGGGGAAAAAAGGAGGATAAACTACCCTGGTTCGTGAGAAAGGGGAGTAGGAGTCAGTAAACTGCAAGGGGTGACAAGATTTGGAGTGTCTTTCGGAAGATGAAGGTTAGGAGCAACACAGCGTCCAACTTGAGAGCCCTTAAAGGTCCCTCAATATTCCCATTTCTTGGTGGATTCTAAGTGTGGTCTTCAAGGGAATTTTGGACGTCACTCTTGATGATTTGGAGAAAAAAGGATAAAGAAGATTCGTTGTTCGCATCGGAAGTCTGTGGGAATGCACAGACTGTCACTGCCATCAGAACTGAAAGAAGTCGTGGTGGTTTAGTTGGCAACAAAGAAGCTTGTAAAGGTTTGACGGTTTGGCGGCTCAGCAAAGGAGGCCTGGTACAGCTGCTTGGGTCGTCGGTGACGTCTTCTCTCGCGCTGAATGCTTGTTTTCAAGTCGAGGAGGGTGCGATAGACAAGGGAGCACCTCCGCTGAGAGACCACAAAATAGAGGACCAGTCGATCACCATATTTTCCCACTTCCCAGCCAAGCGGCAATTAAAATCGCAACATTCGACATTCTGACATCGAAACTGGTGAGGTTATGTAGACAAGGCGTTAGTAAGATATTCTTGGTGAATAAGGCGGCCCTATGCAGTGTACCTGGGCATACTGGCTTCCAAGGAAACGAAGAGGAATAGGAGAAGCAGATAGGTGGAATCACTGTCAATCCCAACGCCGCTCAGTTCAATAAGACAAACAAAAACTGGAAGACTAAGCTCTGGAGAGAGCCAGAAGTCGCTGACACAGTCTTAGAAAGATACCTCTGGTCTGTGGCCGACGTTCAGCAAGTGGAGACCATCATCAACTGTCATGTTTAGTCGCAAGGAAGTGTGTATGTCAACGGCTGGATGGCGCTGCTGGTTGAGTGCCTGCTCTTGGTTAGAGGGGTTTGAATCTCAGTGAAAGCAAAGCTTATCCGGTTTTCAAATGTGGTCCACTCACACTTTGTCTTTGGGATCAAATTAACTACGCTGTGACTGGAGGCAGGTTCGGAAGATGAGGATGATGACTGCTGTTGTTGATCAGTGGTTGTAGTTTGACTATGGGTATCACAATGGACCAATGTGGTCTAAGTGTACCTGACCTAAGTGCGTATGCTAATTGGAGTCCACTGGGTCATAGGTGCACATCCGTGGAACACTCACCGCGCACGTCTTTTTCAGAAGCTGCAGAGAAGATGAAGAAATAGAATCTACCCAACATCTCCTTTCTAATAGGAAATCAAGTCAGAAGACTTGGAGCGCCCTACAATGACTTCTGTAGAAGCTGCATGGATGAGGAGGAAGACTGCCCCGACCTTGCAGAGACAAGAAGAAAATTACTATAAAGTTGTTCCTTTAACAATCGTATGGACTTGGCGAACGCAAATATCAAGGACATCCTAAGACACCTCAGAACCAAAGAACTGCTTATAAGACAGCCAAAACAGACAACTGAAGATGACAATATTCGCAAAAACAATGAGGGTCAACGAGTAGTCAGGGCTGACGCCGAAAAGTGGCAGCACAAAAGACGTTAAGGGTTCAAGTGAAGCATAGTTTCTTCACTAAACATGGCAGCCACTCCTAACTACCTACATCTTCTGTGGGAATGCCCAGACCTAAGAAAGAAAAGAAGGCAGTTCCTGGGGAAACACTTCACTTGGGTGTGAATGGTTTTAGAAATAAGGAAGGTCTCTCGATAGTAAGGGCAAAAGGGACCCAACATGTTCGTCTGGATGATGCCGTCAGGGCACTCATAGATCTACCTGCCCACCTCAAGGTTTTACGGAAACCAGAAGCAATAGATCGTCTTTTAAGAAAGGACTTCAAACGCAATCGTTAGAGAGACCAGGAAGGGCTAGCAAATCATCATGATCATCATCATTTTCTGATCCACATGATCCACTAAAGGGGTTGCGAGGGTAAAGCACCCACCAGAGATCTCCAGGCCAATCGAAACTGCGCCGTCGACTCTAACTCATCAGGAGTGCAGGCGCAACCAGGCCCAAATAAGATCTAAAACAAAAAGCACAGGGAACAGCTCAGATGCTCAGAGGAAGCAAAGAAATGAACTCGGCAACCTGCAGCAGCTGTTCAAGGGTTCTGTCAGAGACAACAGGAATGCTCTGCAATGACTCCTTTTAAAAAAAATCAAGACGTCTTCTGCCTGAGCTTATGGCTTGGAGTTGGAACAGACTAAATTTAGCTTGAAGTACTTTAGACTTACCTCCGAATGTGTGTTCCTCGAATTTGTTTGCGAATTAGTAGATAACCTGCAAAGAGAAAGAAGGAAATTCATTAGACATTGAGTGAGGCTAGGTGGAAGCTGCTAAGCAATGTATAGGGATTCAAATAAAACGATGCACATTCCCTTAAACTAAGATGTCTCCGTAGACGAACTGGGGTGGAATCTATTTCTTCAATCTTTCAGGGAATCTTAACCTCATCACTTTTTTAAAAGAAATGTGAAGCGACAGTAGGTTGTGCAAGACCACATGCCGGATGACTTTGAAGTGAATGGCGGAACACAGCGAACAGTCTGTTTGAGGTGGTTAGTGGCATTAAGATGGATGGCGATGATGAAGAGGGAAACAAAATATCTGCTGCCCTAAATAGTCACACAGAAGCAACAGATCGATACCCACCACCTTTTCATCGATTGTAAGGCCGCGTATGACAGCATCTTCCACTCGTGATAGAACAATAGCACGCACAACACCAGTGGTTGCTGTGAATCGAAATTGAACGAGGAAAAAAAATCAAATTTGACCATTTTTAGTGGAAAATTTCGATGTCTTCAAATGCTCTCCATTGTGTCTGAATAGATTGATATACGTGAGAAAACATCACCAGAGGTGTACAGAAGTCGTCGGTAGGTCATAATGGGCCACTATGGCAGTTGGAAGATGAACGAGGAAAAACCTCAAATTTGACCATGCCGGCTATATGATTTTTAGTGGAAAATTGGCCCTCTACGCCCTCTATGACAGCATCTATAGAGAAGAGCTATGCAGAGCAATGTCTAGTGTTGGCATCCCTACTCCCCTCCTAAAGTCGTTCGTTTATGTACTATCAAAGTCGGTAAAAACCTAACCGAGACCTTTGATGTCAAAAAATGATTCAGACAAGACGACGTGCTGTCATGCGACTTCTTCAACATCATTCTTGAAAGAATACTCGCACGCCAACACCAGACAATCTGCCAACTCTTGCACAAGTTAGGACTGAGCCCGATATGCGTCGCAAAGTCATCAAAAACAATAAATTGGGTCATATTTCATTCAAAATGCCAAAAACCAGTCAACAAACTGAAACCAAAACTGTGTAGACATCTCAATCATGAGTACGTGTTTGTTTGAATTTAATTTCGGAACCGCAAAATAGATGAGATTCTCCCGATCGGTGACAGAGATAGTTGAAGTGTCTATCCTTCCACTATGACAGCATAGCATAGCATCCAAGTAGGAGCTTATCTTCTCTCTTCACTGAAGAAGTTTCATTTTCCATCATAATTTGAAAGAAAACTGCGAACTGAAGCGGACAAGTAATTTATCTTTAAATATAGATGAACAACGCAAAAAGCGTTTTTCTTTCATAAGATCCACACGTTTCGACAAGGCCTACTGCTCTAACCTATCTTTCGCCGTGGTGTACGATATTTAACATCGAAAATAAGGCAACACTCATATCAAGACCGGTGTTGAACAAGTTGATGCAGTCTAAGTATCTAAGGAGCAAGACCACCAAGAAGGCTACAAAGGAGTCCATCGACTCTCAACTTTTTGGGCCAGCTTCTTTGTTGGGGCCCTAGAAACAGGAGACAAAACTTGATTAAACAAAAAATCATATAAATTAAATGGACAGCCACATCAAGAACGGGACACGTGACTAGACATGACTGCGGATCATAAAGTTCCGATATATGACTGCGATATGGACAGCCTCGTTGGGTGGCACCCTCTCCAGACCCTGTCTCGTGTCTCGTGTCTCGCATCTACGTATGTATAAAGACGCTGTTAATTCAAATATTTCATTGAAAATATAAATTAATTGATTGGTTACTGATGGATGAGCAGCGATTGCAGTTTGATGAGTTAAAAGTGACAATCTTTCAGAAGTCTTTCCAACTACTAGCGTATGCCGATGATATGGATGATTATCGGAAGAAAGCAGCGTGTGGCTAATGGCACTGTTGGGAGTATTGCGACGGAGGCCGCAAAGATGGGTTTAAGGGTAAATGAGGGCAAGACCAAATACGAGTACATGCTGTCAACAAGAAAGGACACCCAACACCGACGTCTCGGACAGAATGTCACAGTCGAGATTTTGAGGTAGTCAAAGACTTTATCTACTCAGGAACTGCTATGAAATCAAACCAGCGCTGAGATCGAACGAAGAATCAACTCTTGCCAATCACTGCTTCTTTGGGCTAAGAAAGCAATTGATAAACAAAGCCCTCTCTCGGGCAACCAAAGTGACCTTCTGTAAGACCTTAACCGACTCAGTCTTGCTATATGGGGGCAGAGGCATGGACTTTGTTGACAAAGCGGATGAAGTAACTATTGGTTGCTTTGAGAGGAAAATTATTCTTCGGGTGATTTTCGGTCCCGTCTGCAAGCTCTAACAACGAACTGTATGAGCTGTTCATCGACTTAGCCAGAAGAATGAAGATCGAAGCAAGGTTATATAGAGCGGATGGAAACCAATGCTCCGGCCAGGAAAGTCTTCGAATACACCCCCGAGGGATGACGCAGCAGAGGAACACCGCAGCTGATGTGGCGCACACAAGTGGAAAGGGACGAAACTGCGTGCGAAACTGGAGGCAGATAGGTAAAGATTGAGTAGGCTGGAGAAGCTTTGTTGATTGAGGCTCATGTTCACCCCGGACTGTAGCGCCACATATTTTCTTACGTAGGTTCTCAAGAAAGGCCATACAACATACAGCATGGACGTCTTGCACAGAGCGTCATCATGAACATGTATACATAACTTCGAGGCAGTCACGGACTTTGTCTACCTCGGCTCAGCAGTAACTCAATACGAACAGCATCAGTGTCGAGATCAAACGCAAGATTACTCTTGAAAATTGATGTTTCTTTGGACACTGGAGCAATAGAGCCGTCCCTCGAAGGATCAAGGTGACGTCGCATAAGACACAGATCATCCCAGTCCTGCTGTGAGGCGGGGAGGCATGGGCAATCTGAAAATCGGATGAAGAAGTCCTTGGTCTCTTCGAGAGAAAAGTTCTGCGTGTAAACTTTGGTTTTGCGTTGATGGCATCTGCAGGAGAATTCAATTAGGAACTGTTTTAGGACATGAACGTAGCCAGACATCTTCGGATCAAAACGCTAAGGGGCCTGGATCGCCTAGAACGCTTGGCCGAACACCAACTGTGAAGAACGATCCATATCGCTCACACAAATGGAGATGGTTCTCAACCGACTTGGTGTGCGAAACTGGTGGCAGCTGGCCAGATATCTCGCTAACAGGAAGGCTCGGTCGTTAAGGTCCACCCCGGACTGTAGGGCGACACAAAGAAGAAGAAAGAAACACACTTATCGACATCCACTGTCACCTGATGTAAGCTTAGAGCCCAGTCTCCAAGGAGAAAGCCTCCAACTACCAACAAACGTGCCACAAAGTTCAATAACCATCCAATTAGTCGCAGCCTCCATTTGAAAAATGACTTCACCTGATCCAGCACCGGGCTCTCTCCTCTGCACCGGAACACCGAACGCCGGAACAAAAACACTCCCGGCCAATTAACGAAGCACCACAGCAGTCCCACCATCCGCCCAGCTAATTACCGAAATGCATTACCATCCGCGTCCGTTGCCTCTCACATCGCCAACCTCATTGTGTGCTGTCGCCACAGAATCTAAGCTCCGACATAAATAAGACATAAGACCTCATTTTGAGGCCAACTATGCACTGGCACAGTGTCGTCTTACATAAAATCCCATCGCACAAGTGCACCACACCACCAGCAGCAACAGCAGCAGCAGCAACAACGAGAAGCATCACGCCGCACTCGGGTAATTGGGGCAGAAATGTGTGTGTTTGTTTTCATAAAGACCACAGCACAACGGCTCTAATCCCTGCGAAGATTCCTCCCTCCATTGGAGCCCATCGTTGGTGCGCCCACTGCTCGCCGTACCTGCCGTCACCTAATTTTACACCTTTCAGCGTTTTTCACGCGCTGCCACTTCAAACCAGCCCGAAAATGAATGCGATTCTCTCCGGCAGGCCGCCAGTGGAGACGTAAACTACTCCACTCACGGCGAGAGACAAGCACAATGTTTGAAGTTTATGTCCAACTCGAGAGTCGAGAGGCTTGTGTGTTTACGGACGTGGTTAACCAAACCAGAGGCCGACTTTCTTTTGAGATTCCGTGCGCGACGCCGCCGGTTGCTCACTGAGAAGGAGGAGGAGACGGAGGAAGAGGTGGACTCCCTCGCCATTCTGATGGCCGCCCGCCATGCGGTGCATTTAAAGTTGTCGGTTCCGGGCTCTGCATTTTAATAGCCACCCCATCGGCGCGAGCGATTGAATTGACTGGCGCGTTCGACGAGTGTTCCGAGTTCGAACTTTAAGAATGCAAAATCAATTAGATGTGGAAACCGGCAGCGAGCGAGAGAAAATGAAGACACACTACCCGATGTGAGAGGCAGATTTGGACGCATGAGGCGACTACATAAGCAGCAGCAGCAGCCGCAACAGAAGCCGCACCGAATTACGCTCGGCCGTGCAGGTTAAGTGCTCCAATTTAGCGCAGCTTCGGTGGGATTGGATTTTATTCTCCGGGGCCCAGACAATGCCGGCGATACCCACGAACAGTGGATGGCAGGCGGGAGGGGAAGGGGTGCTCCGCTGGAGCTGGTGATGAGACCTTTTGAAAATGCTAACGAAATTTAATGGTGATTACGTAACGACGCGTAATGGTTTCTGGTTATGCAATTAGGGCGCATTAACGAAATGTTAGGCCTAGACGATCGTAAAAAGAGGTGTCGGAATGTTTATCCATGCAACGGGGCACCGCCTGAATCGCCGAATCGTTCCGTGCCGCTTCTGAAGATTGTTTTGATTGTCAAACGCGTGGCAGGCGGGTGATTGACGGGGCGACGAACGCGTTGACCCAGAAATCACGACGCGTCTGCCGTGATGGTGAAATTGTGGAAGTTGGAGTCGAGGAAGAGACGAGGACGCAATGACAGCAACTTTGTGTTGATAGAATTGACGTTGCTGTCTAGGCGAAGTCGGGACGATGTCGGGAGGAAGTCGGAACGAAGTCGGGACGAAGTGTGGTCGAAGTCGGAGCGAAGTTGGGCCGAAGTCTGGTCGAAGTCGGAGCGAAGTCGGGACGAAGTCGGAACGAAGTCGGGACGAAGTCGGGACGAAGTCGGAATGAAGTCGGAATGAAGTCGGAATGAAGTCGGAACGAAGTCGGAATGAAGTCGGAACGAAGTCGGAGCGAAGACGGGACGAAGTCGACACGAAGTCGGGACGAAGTCGGAACGAAGTCGGAACGAAGTCAGAACGAAGTCGGGACGAAGTCGGAACGAAGTGTGGTCGAAGTAGGAGCGAAGTCGGGACGAAGTTGGAGCGAAGTCGGAGCGAAGTCGGGACGAAGTCGGAACGAAGTCGGGACGAAGTCGGGACGAAGTCGGAACGAAGTCGGAACGAAGTCGGAACGAAGTCGGAACGAAGTCGGAACGAAGTCGGAACGAAGTCGGAACGAAGTCGGGACGAAGTCGGAACGAAGTCGGAACGAAGTCGGAACGAAGTCGGAACGAAGTCGGAACGAAGTCGGAACGAAGTGTGGTCGAAGTCGGAGCGAAGTTGGGACGAAGTCTGGTCGAAGTCGGGACGAAGTCGGGACGAAGTCGGAACGAAGTCGGAACGAAGTCGGAACGAAGTCGGAACGAAGTCGGGACGAAGTCGGAACGAAGTCGGGACGAATTCGGGACGAAGTCGGAACGAAGTCGGAACGAAGTCGGAACGAAGTCGGAACGAAGTCGGAACGAAGTCGGAACGAAGTCGGAACGAAGTCGGAACGAAGTCGGAACGAAGTCGGAACGAAGTCGGGACGAAGTCGGAACGAAGTCGGAATGAAGTCTGAACGAAGTCGGAACGAAGTCTGAACGAAGTCGAAACGAAGTAGGGACGAAATCGGGGCGAAGTCGGGGCGAAGTCGGAACGATGTCGGAACGAATTCGGGGCGAAGTCGGAACGATGTCGGAACGATGTCGGGACGAAGTCGACGACGCAATGAAAGCAGCCACTCAACGGCCATGTAGCCTAATCAGGCGTCTTTAACACTCGAGTCGACGATAGATAAGGTGCTAGAGGAAACTGAAGAACCTGCTGCAGGACAACCAGGGACAGCAAGAACGTCAAGAACAGCTCCGGAACAGCGGCGAATGACGACGTGAATGAAAAACAGCAAAGTCTTCACTGCCGGCCCACGCACAGCACAAAGGAGTTGAAATGAATCCCTCCACCCCCACCCCCCACACCAGACGCGTTCCAACTCCCCGATCCATCGGGCCACTTCAAAGTCAAGTCAGCTTCCGGCAAAAAGTTCCTTGAAAACATTCCAATTAAATACGTGAATACACGCCTGCACTACGACACAATCTTTCACTTAGTCGTCGTCTCTGTCGCCGTGTGCATTTCCTACGCATCCCACAGAGCCACCGCATCTGATGCATCAATCCTTGAATGCTCTTGAACTGGCAGCAAACTGAAAACAAAAGCCTTCGCTCTCTCACCGCACCAGCACAGTCGCGAGGAGGGACGCTGCAATCCAAGACGAGTGCTTGCGTGCAGATGCAAAGTTGATCGCACTTGTTATCTATCTCTCTTGGAAGTTCGCTTAATGGGGTATCTCCTCCACGATGGCGGCGACGGCGTCAGGTATTTATTTATATGCATGCTTGTGCTTCTTTTTGTTTTTAGTTTTTTTTTTTTTCCGGCAGCACCTCTCGTCTGGATGGTGGATGCAGCACTTATAGCCAACCAGTCGACCCTTTTGTTGGCGAATCCTTCTCGAAAGGCACTGAAATAGAGACGGTCTGCGAAATCCACACACGAGACACATTCATCCGCCGGGGCACCATCATCGTCAGAAGCACAAGCACCAGCAGCGTCACCGTCGTCGTCGTCGCAGTTCTTCTGTCTCATTCTCTGTGTGGTGCACCAAAGGAGGGGAACTTCAATTCAAATGTGGCACAACGAAGAACCTGAGAAGACAAACATAGTTTGCGGTGCAGCAGGGCCGCCTTTCACTCCTCGACTAGTTTACATTCGCTCCCCTCTGGGCACTTGACGCACAACACAATAGAGCTCTGAAAATTAGCCCGGTTGCAATTAACTACGAACCGTAGAAAACAGCACGGCATCCAGGCGATTCCAAGGACTCGATGGATGTTTAGTTCTCCCCCCAGCCACACGCACAGCACAAAATCCCTCTGCCCGGACAGACAGAGGAGAGGAATGCTTCTCGTTTTTGTGGCACCTTCAAGGTGGAACACATCGCGCTGTCTAGTGGAGCGTGTGTGTGCGAGTCGTCTCTCGGCATACGCCACACGGATCTAATTAGTTGGACTCCCAATTAGGCAGCGCGGTGACATTGGATAGCCAATCAAGGTCGCGCGCTTACACGCGCGTCATCATGGGCGGCCACACGGCGCGCAGGAATTGTCTGAGATTTTGTTGACATTTGAATACGTAGACACTTTTGGCAGTGTTTACACTTTGATTTATGTTTGGCTGCTTCTTATCGGCTTCCTTGAAGGGCACATCTCTGTGTGGACTGTGGACATGTGTGGGAAGCACAAATTGTGGTTGAGACCTTTGTGTGAAATGTGCCCTGATCGGGGGTTGGTGATAAGGTTGTGTGATTGAAGGAACGCCGTGTGATTTAATTCGAGGAACACAACTGAGAATTTCCGGCAGTTTCTCTTTAAGCATCCATCCATCCAGCAATCTAAATAAATTCCACTAGACTTTAGTCTGTCACAGCCAATCGCGGCCATAAATTCATTCTCAAATGACTTGCGAGGCTTGTCAAGACAAACAAATGTGCACCCATTAGACGGGGCCATTGCCACGACGGCTGTGCGATTGTTGCTGGTCGCGCTCATTAGAATGTAATTACTTCAAGTGAAGATACTGCCAGTCACATCACCGTTACCTTATCTAATCGATGTTTGCGCGTTTCAAAGCAGCGAAGCAGACCAGGAGGAGAGCGTAACACAAGGCATCTCTGTCGCCCTCCGCATCGGAACAACACTTGTGTAAATATTATTTCATATCGTCGTTGCTTTTCGTTGCGAGATAAGGAATTGTTTTCCCCGATTGTTAGATGAATCTGCGGGGAGAGATAGTTTTGTTTGGTTTTGTTTGGCAGCATATGGCAATTTGGAACGAATTTTTTCCTTAGGATGGTCGTTTGGGACTTGTTTTCTTTGAGTCATAAACACCACCCGTCTTGTGCTCATCGCAAACAACAAAGCAAACAGGCGAGCAGGGCTGTGGTTGGCAGAGAAGAACCCAATCGCCGTCAAACCAGCGATCAACTTCAGTCTCCAAGCACGATGTGTGATGGGAAGTCATCAAAATTCAAGCTGGCGAAGCCCTCAATCAATTTCCATACCGGACTGTCTCCAAATTCATAAATGAACACCCAATTTGCACTCCCACAGCTGTCATCTTCATACAAAGTCTGTCAAAAAAAAACGTCAAACTTGTCGACCTCTAAAAATTAAGAGGTTGTTGATTTATCTTCTCGTATCTTCTCATTTTTTCCTTCATTCCTCTCTTCTTCTGTTTTTAATAGTCTTCATTCGAAACGAGAGATGATGAGGAAGTCATAATGCTGCGGTCTGTGCTGACTGCCTGCTGACAAGACGAAAAGAAACCTCTTCTCAGTTCAGGTTATCTCGTCGACTGCGGTGAACGGGATCACAAAGAGGAACAAGCAATGCAATGACTCAGTGAAGCTTCTGGTCCTCTGCCGGAGTGGACGTGGAGAAAAAAAAAACAAACATCTTGCATACATAACCTTGAAAGTTATTCTTGTGGTTTTTCGCACAAATGTGCTTTAGAAGGAGCCAATGACGTCTAATAAATGATGTCGATGATGGTTTTTTTTGGGGAAGAGAGGAACAACTCATCGTCGCCACTTTTAGAAATCTGCTCAATCTGCCTTTTCTCTCTCTCTAATTTTGTGTGGCTTTTATTTCTCTGCAAATGCCTGTGTTTATGCATCCGAATTTATGAGGAAATTAATCAAGAAGTAATCAAATTAAATTCTCTCCGCCATCGTGACGATTGTTTACGACGTTCCTGCTGAAAGACATAAAACGGATTCCATGTCGCTCCATGACATGATTTTCATTTCGATTTGATAAAAAGTCTTCTTCTTTCTTTTAGGTTAACAACCTCTTAGGGGTTATCTTTCATTTAATGTGATCAGAGAGTGGGTCGTAAAAATTGAATAGGCATTGGTTGGCTAATGGAGAACTTCTGAAAACTATATCGAAGGTCTCCACCTGTCATCTGTCACAGAATTCCGAGAAAAAAAGGGATTCTTTACAAAAACGTGCTGTCATTAGCGTCACTTTGATGTAATCAGCTGTCAAACGGTCGTAAAGTGTCTAAAGAAAGACAGAAATGAGAACGAACTCCATTGACAGGACCCTGCTCTCTACACTCCACTCATTACTGACCACCTTCAATGTCTGAAAATCAATCCCGATCTTTCTCTCCATCACCTGATAGGCCAAACATGTGAAACAAAGTCAGAAATCAAAACGAACTCCATTGACATAACTCTTCTCTCCACTCTCCACTCATTACTGACCACTTTCAATGTCTCAAAATCAATCCTGACCATTCTTTCCATCCTCTGATGAGCCAAACGTGTGAAACAAAGTCAGAAATCAAAACTAACTCCATTGACATAACCTTTCTCTCCACTCTCCACTCATTACTGACCACTTTCAATGTCTCAAAATCAATCCCGGTCTTTCTCTCCATCCTCTGATAAACCAAACGTGTGAAACATAAAGAATCTCCATCGTCATTTCATTCGAAGCAAAACTCTCCAATGTCAAATGTCAAAAATGTCATAAATTATGCGTCCGACACAGAATACCATGCCAGGCCAAGCAAAACGAAATGAAATGGAAAACAAAGACACCACAACAGAGAGAGCGAGAGAGGGAGATTGAGGCAGCCGACCGAGGAGGGTGAAGGCTTGAAGGCGAATGAAGGACGTGTAGACTGAGAATGAATAAACACACCAATGAATGTCTCTTGGCACTTTATCAATCTTCTTAAGAGGTTCGTTATCGATTTATTGACTTTTCTTTCCCTTTCTATCGAAAGCGAGCACTCGCTGCTGTTGAGAAAAAGGATTTAGTTTTTTTTTTTTTGTTGTTCTTCATTTTCCTATTAAAAAACCCCGCAGTCAACCAAAATCAGTCAAAAACATTCCAATTTGTCTTGGCGTTTCACATGAAAACCAGCAAGTTACGGAGGACTTGAATGTGGTTCATTATGCATGAACTCATTAACCTTGTGACACATTGTGTGTGCGCTGCTGTGTATGGGTGCCTCTGTGTGACCGTCGAAAAGGTGACTTAATAGGGGGGGGGTAATTATCGTGTGAAAGAACGACAAAGCCGGTTATTTCACATGTGACAGCGATGCTGAATGACTGCAGTGATTAACTTAATGCCGAGTGAAAAGTGCCCGAGAGAGTAAGCGTGTATAGAAGTTTTTGGATCAAGTCACGCGGCATGACGGAAAGTGTATGCGTCCCAAAGGAACCGAGCAACCAGCTGGGATGGCAGACAAATCAAACAAACAAAGGTTATGCAAATACGTCCATATGTTGCGTGATGTTTTAAGACAACGACGTTCACATTGTGTCTTTATTTTTTGTTGGCAACACACTCCATCGGAGGGAGGGGTGATTTACGGTGGCTTGTCAAAAAAAAAACCACTGAATCGTAAACCCTTTAACAAGGAGGTCTTCAAATTGATTTTCCTTAAAGCCACGACTGGAACGATGACTATGCCAGCGAGGAAGTTCAACAAATTTCCCATTTGGTTCCTCCATTCGAGCGAACACGCACAGCCACTGGGTTGTGGTTTTGCTGAAGAAACTTTGCCAAAGAACCAATTATTGCATATTCCTTAGTTTACGATATCTCATAAACCCGCCAAAGAGTCCTCTTCGTCTCCCTTTTATTGCAATGCGTGCGGCCTGTCGCACATCGGGGAGTGAGTGACATGCCTTGTGGTTCATTCACCCAGTCTGACGAGATGGCGAAATGCCCAGACGGAAACTACGAAGAGAAGTGAATGGGAAATACCTAGTTTTCTTCTCGTCGAACTGAAATGTGTTGAAGACGATGATCAGCAAGTGTTGTTGACCTCATTCGCCCTTCGGGTGTGCAAAACACAAGAAGTTTCTTCAGCATCTGTGCTTAATGCCTTCCGAATATTAAACCCAAGCAGTTCTGGAGCTAAAACCACGAACCTCCCTTGTCTTATGCCAGTCAAAACGAGGCACAGAATCCTGAATATAAATCAGTGGTCAGCATCTTGTTGTTTCTTTGAGAAATGTCTGCAAATCTCCAACACGTCGTCCCCTTGCTCGCAAAGCCCACACAATCCTACACATTAATGATTGTCAGCCAATATCAACATACACTCGAAATGAGATCCAATAATAAATATCTCCTCGCCATCAGATATCAAGAATAGTCCAAGCAAAGCGAACACCCGACACACGAGTTAACCACTAGATGAGTTGGCGTCTTCGTGTCGCTGTGCTCGGAATAAGCCATATTCATGAAGGGTAGACAGAGGAAAAAGAGAAAAAATACCCAAGACTAGCCCCCTGGACAGACAGACAGACAGAAATGAGTTAATGGACGGAATTCTGGTTAGTTAAAATGAAGACTCACCAAAAATATGATTTTGTTGTCAGGTACCTATCCTATCTTTGCTGAATCACTTCTCGTCTGCTCCTCTTTAACCCGGTCGACGTAGCTGCGATGAATTATTACACAAACACACGTAACTTCTTCTTCTCCGCTTTGAGCCAACGCACACACTTCGGATACGAATGAAGAAAAAAAAAAAAGAACCACCGAAACCGAAGAAATGCGAATCAAAGAAACTGAAAAAAATAATTTGACTCAAACAACAATTGCGGGATCAAACAATAAAATGCATAACCAAGCCGAAGACAATTGAACACTCCGCGCACTGAAGGTGAAAGTGAAAACCGATTTGTTTGTCTTTTTCCTCGCTGTTGCCCCCACCCTTCGCACTGCAACGGAGGGTATTATTTAATTCTTTTCTTTTCGATTTGCTTTTTGTCAAAGAATCAACGGCTTATTGGGCCTGAACTCTGAACGAGCGCTTAGATGTCCCCGTCGCTGCGACTTTTCTCACGAAAATGCAACCGAAAGAAACTGGCAAAGGGGTGATGTTATGGCGCAGAAGGTGGAAAAATAAAACACAACGTGCTCCACTTTTGTTACGTCTATTGTTTGGTGCTCTCTTGCAAATTCACTTCCCTTTTTGTTGGGGGACTACTATTTTGAATTTGAAACCAGAGAAAGAAGAAAAAATAACACAACACAAATTTAGACACGAAACTTTTCTCTCACACTCTCTCTCGCTCTCTCTCTCTCCCTTTGCTTTCTGTCTTTCGCTGAGTTATCCTTTTCCTTCCACTTCTTGCTGGTTTATGTGTGCTTTTTGTGCCTTTATGTAATCCAAACAACAAAGAAACGTGTGCCTGCTGCTGAAGCAGAGATGATCAGAATGTGAAGTCTAAGCCACATGCAGAGAAGTACAAATCACACACACACACACGCGCACTCACTGCTTGCTCTGCCGTCGAACTACGGATCGTCGTTCTCCTCTGTTTCGCGGGGACCAAGAAGAACAGCACACACTCAACACAGCCAACACAACGATAAAAACAGGTGAAATTCAATCAGTTCTGGTTTGCTTCGAGATGGCAGAAAAAAAAACCAAAATGTTCCATTTCTTCATCAGACTCCACGTTCAAGTCAGTGCATGACCAACAGCGCTAGGTTGGCTGGCATTTTTCAAAAGGAATTTTCCGATGTGCTCCACTTAGATGCGAAAACTGAATTCGTTTAAAGTCGAAGAATGGTTGAATGACCCGATGTAGAGAGAGGAAAATTAACGTGAAAATGGAACAAAAAAAAAAAATAATACTAAAATTCTTTTTTGTATTACTTTTTGATGAAAATTAATTCGGATTCGAGCTACGCGTTTCACTACACTTGCGATTCACTGAAAATTCACCGTTCAACTGAATTGGCTGCGTTCTGTGGGAGGAAATTCGATGGTCAAGTCGATTGAAGAAGATGAATGTGAGGAAGAGACGCAAAAAAAATCTCTGTGGGAGAGTTGATTCCAATTGGACTAAAGCGAGACGACCGTAGAGTGGTTGCAGTGCAAGAAACAACATCTGTTTTGCGGCGAATTCGTGTGGTGTGTGTTGACGTTTTGCTGCCGTGGATCAGCGTTGCCAATTTCAGTGGGTGCGTATTTAGATTTTTATGTGATTTTGTATGAGTGCATCTGGTACTTAAAATTCTTAACATTTAAGCTCCATTTTTGTATTTATTCAAGACGTTCAACTTCGAACTTCAATTAAAACCAAACACCCTTCACGATGTAGAATAAGCATGACAAATCAATTGCACTTACTGACTAACAGCATTTACTTTCATTCAACTTTCGGAATAGTTGCCACTTTTTTCTATGATTTTCCAATATTGCATCAGGAAGTGTTTGAAATTTAAGTACTGGAAAAACAATCTGCTTTTTATTTCTATAAAATAAAGTGGCAACCCTGGTTTGAAAATTGCAGCCTGCCATCACGAATGCAAGAAACTCAAAGGGGCAACACTGTTGTGTCACTCACGGAAGTGTGGTGAATCTGTCACGACATGTTTTTTCAGTTCGGTCAAGTAATTGTTTGAATTTTCGAATTAATTGTTTAAATCGTATTATTTAGTCAAAAATGTATGTTCTGATAAATATTATGTGATTACGATTGATCAATTAATGGAATTTCATATATTACCATATCAATTCACGCGTAAAACGTCGCAGATCCGCCCTCCAGATATTTGCATGGATTTCAAGCTAAATCATTCTATTTCTTGAATATGTTGATTTATTTACAGTGCTCGGACATTTTTATACATTGTGCAGGTGATTTGCTGCTATTTTGGTCAAGAAAATTGAAGGAATTTCATCAAAAATGTTGGTAAGTGGGTAAGTCACGGTTGAACGTATTCTGACAGTTGCTATGATTGCCATTTGAATTTGAATTTTTAAACTGTTTTCTTTGAATTGAACTTTATCTTCTATTTTACAATCAAATTTTGAACTAAACTGGTGAGTTATGAAACTGTTGTGTTCATTTGACCATTATATCGTGTTCCTGCTGCAGTTCTTGCTGATTTTTGTCTGTGGTTGTCCCTGTTTGTCCATAATTTTTTCTTTTCCTTTGAAATGCACTTAAACTTATTACATTAACAATTTGAATTAAACTGGTGAGTTTAAAACGTGTCTTTATTTGACTATTCCTGCTTCAGATCTTTATTGAACTGATTTCTTTGTGTTTGTTCATGTTTGTCCGCGATGTTATTAACTAAACGTGTGTATTTGACTATATTTGACTATACCATCTTTGGTTTTGTCCAACTGACGAGGTTAATCATAATCGTAAGTCCAGTCAAGGCACATCGTACTCCATTCCTGTAGTTGTTTTTTCTTCTCTAATTTGAGTTTCACGAGTGTTCATTCAGTTGACTGCATGTCCAACTGATATTCTAGAGATGTTGTGTCCTCTATTTCGATGGAAAAAGCACTAGAATGAGAATGGGTTATGCACAATATACAGATACTTAAGAATCGTTTTGTTTGTTCCTGCTTAGTCCTTGTAAAGAAAGGCTTTTAAAGAAGCCACAGGCTCGACTTCACTCGATAGCAACGTTCTATCTTATTCAAAACCACACTTCACACCACACGTTGAATAGAGAAGTACTCCTCCCACAGCAAAAGGGAATGTCAAAAGGTCTACCCATTCGGTGGGGCTCTCCCCACACAGCCATTTTATTGATGAAAACAAAAACCATCTGTGATGAGAAAAAAATGTTTGTTTTGTTATGAAAATCAAATGGAATTGATAGAGATAGACGACGAGTGCGCTAGGGTGCATGCGCTCGAGATGAAGGCGAATTCAAACGAATGACGCCACAAAGGGAATGAAGTGAAACAGCTGGGTAGAGATTGCGACTGTGGTGACTTTGGTTTGCTACCAGGGTTGGTAGAGAGTGGTTTTGTCTGTCACAATTCATATCCGGTGTTTAACAGAGTGAGAATGGGCTGTGAGCGTATGATCCACTTTCTCTTATACATATCTCATTTTTAACGGAATGATATACATGTGCGGTAAGGTGGGCGTCTGTTCCCCTTTTCCTTCTTGACAGTTGACTTCATAGAATGTCTTCTAATCTGAGTCGTGTGTAATTTGTTTCTTCTTGAGGGTAGCGACGAATCCCTCAACGCATTCTTGAAAAGATAAGTCGGATGATTGAACAAAAGGTGTTGCAAAGACATGCATTGTCTTTATCTATTGTCGAAGTTTGTTATTCTGTCGGCAACTGATAGCACTCACAAGGTATTTGGAATACATGGCAATTTGTGGAGGCATTGTAACTGGTGAACGTTGCTAGATGCGTGGCCTAATATGCTTTCTAGATGTTACAGACGATGTACATATCTGTTCCAGGTGTCTGTCCGATGTGTAGAATAGAAAGGGTGTCCATCAGCTTGTTTTGTACAATTTTTCAATGTCTTCCACTCGAACTCGAAAGGAAGCAGTTTGAAATGGCCCTGAAATGATGTTGAATCCGACATGAGCGGTTCAACAAGCATCGAGCATGTCGTCGAGCTTAGTTTCACGCTGCATATACAACAAACTGGTTGCTTATCCACGTCCTTTCTGTAGTCACTGAAGTCAGACTCCTTTAAGTCATCGCTGACTTGACGTAGCTCTCTATTGTAAGCACAACTCCCTTAGACTGGCCGGTAGAAAGCGACAGCGTCTTATCCATCGAAGGCTTTCATCAACTTTTTTTCCCAAAAATGCTCACCAGACAGAACTTCTACTTGTCAAAACGTTCACATTTATTTCTATATTTAAGTCGTTACAAAATCCTATCAAAATGGAACATTAAAAAAAGTAAAGTAACGTAGCAAAGTTTCGTCGGTTTAAACGTCGTTCTTAATGCTAAAGCGTCTCCCGAGAAGCCTCAGGCGGACCTACACTTAAAATTAACTCATACGTACATCTGATTGTGGATTAATTATGCCTTAATGCCTAATGTCTAGTCAAAAG
The DNA here is from genome assembly GCA_907269125.1 of Eristalis pertinax. Taxonomy (NCBI): domain Eukaryota; kingdom Metazoa; phylum Arthropoda; class Insecta; order Diptera; family Syrphidae; genus Eristalis; species Eristalis pertinax. Next base: position 8,015,528 of record OU026148.1, read on the forward strand.
TGGCCACAAACGGATTGGCAAACAAAAACCGTCATCACATCGCACCGCATCAGCCACTCGGTAAACGATTTAAGTCAATGAAAGGACGTGCTATCGGCCGCGTTCGGTTCACTTAGTAGCGGCCGCCACTGTCGGCTGTCCTCTGCGCATGTTGCGTGGCAGTTTCATTCACAGATTTACCCCCATCGGGGGTTGTTGATACTTGTTGCTGCTGTTGTGACTGCTGCTCTTCGCTGGCCTCGTCCCCGCCTCGGGCCAGACTGGCTGTGTTAGCAGGAGCACTGCTGCTCGTCCCATCGGTGTTGTCTGCCACGTGCTTGGGTGGAATGTAAAACCACCATGCGCCGAGGAAAAACACCACGGATGCGATTTTTGCGGTGAGCGCCAGTATCCACATGTATCTGTGAGTGAGAGTGTGAGTGAATGTCGACACTTGTTGCACGTTGAGTGTGTTTTCGCTCACCTGCTCATGTATTTGTTGTCGTAGACGAGACATGCTCCGTGCTCGTCGCAGGACTCCTGCCAGAGGATGCATGTCTCATCGATGAGTTTACCGAAAATCATCGGGGCTGGTATTGTGCCCAAGAGGCGAACCTTGATCCACTGAATGCCGAGGGCGAACGACCGCTGGTCATCGTGAACACATCTAAAAAGAGGGACGAATAGAGTGGGCTGCAATTGTGGGTCATTTGCACTTACCTCAAGGTGGCAGCCAATGCCGGCATGGACGCCAGGAAGGTGAACAGCATCAGTACGATGCTGAACGCCACGAAGTATGGCAGGCTTGTGCAGGTCGACTGGCACATGGTGTTGATCGCCTCGAAGGTGACATTCTCCCTCGTGGGAATGCAGTCGCAGTCGTGGTAGACTTTCGAGTTGTCCATGGGTCGCTCCTGTTGACACCCCGCGTGGCAGGGGCTGTAATACATGACGCCATCAGCTCCACAAATCGGGTCGTAATTCATTCGACTGCAGTGGCATGCGCTGTTGCAGTTGGCGTCCAAGAGAATCCCTTCTTCCTTCACTGCCCCGCCATAGCCCGAGGTGACGCCGGCGAAGCTCAGATTTGGGCACGTCATCAGGAAGCACATGGTGAAGAACGTCGATATGACTGTGGCTATCAGACACATGCGTATGATGCCTGAGCACGCGAGGTCGAACTTCTTCACCAAGTAGCCGCCGAGGAATGTGCCGCCCGCTCCAGCGGACACTGCAATCACGCCCATCAGCAGTGCGGCCCACACTGGGGAGATGCTGAACTGATTTTCGATTAATTTCGGCAAAAACGCTGCGAATCCGGCAATGATCAGGCCCTCAGATGCGCCGGCGAGGTTGAGAAAGAAGAACGTCGGGTTCTTGAGCAGGGACAGCAGGGCTCTGGGCAGTTCCTTGAGCTTGGTGAACGTTTGTGTGTCGTCTTCGGATTTTCCACTGTGCGCCTCGGACACTCTGTCCAATCGGATCTCGTCCGATCCGGGCAGTGACTTTGGATAGCCGAAGATGGGGATCGAGAGGAGGACGCAGGCGAGTGCGGCGAAAATGAAACCCACCCACCAGGCGCCGATCCAGACTTTGCTCTGACTGGTTAGACCTAGACTGGAAGAGGGAAGGTTGGGTGGGGCTAAGTTTGAAAAGGGGTTTGTTGTGGAGCTCTTGTGGTCTTCTCGGTGATTGGGGGCGAAATGGAATTCGATTGGGTTTCGAAAATGTCCTTTGATGCCTTCTGCATCCGTCGCAAGTTTCGTTTTAAATCCCGGAGCCCCCGTTGCCCCTGTTGACCATGCACTCTACAAGCGATCTCGTGTCGCCGACAAATTCCAATTGAAAATTTCACACCTCAGTTCACCTGAGACGCGAAAACTGGTGTTGTTTCCTTAGAAGCCAACATCCGAAATTCCCCGAGGGGAAGAATTCAATTAAATAAAATGAGAACGCGTTATAAAAACGCGAGCAACCTCCTCCTCCCATGGCTGGCATGGCTTTATCCTCATGCCAGAATGAAATGTGTTTTCCACGTCATTACCGTCGCCCTCAGCCCCCGGTTGGCATCCTTCCTAGGACTTCCCTTGCAAAACATTCACGCAGGGGTGTACCACCATTCGCTGATTTGTTTCCGCGGCAACCAGCCTCGTTACAGGTGTGAATGTGTAAAATACCACCAGGATCACCATCGCAATAAATAAGAGCCGCGGCAACGACGTCGTCGTGAGGAACGCGAACGGCGAACGGCGAACGGCGAAAAGCCAAACAAGACGAAGACGACGGTGTTGATGTTTTATTGTTACGCTCGACTAAGCCCTGTTGCATGAGATACCACATTCAGCTAGTTCGCCCAACAAACGAGGGCTGTGTCAGTTGTCACAGGCATCCGCGCGCATAAATAACGCACAAGGGTAGCTTGACACGGTTTATTATTACCACAGATGAGATTGTGTTTTATTATAATTTCACTTCCGCCAGAGACGGGGGCGGAGGCGGAGGAAGCTAAAGATCATGTTCAAGGATAGATGTTCCTTCATTTCTTTCAATCAACTTCAAACCAGATGACGACACAAGAGCTCCCAAATATGCGAAAGCACAATGATGCGTGCCGCCCATTCGGCAGTCTACTTACGTTGCCGAATCGACGGTTAAAAAGTCTGTGTAGATTTCCAGTAGCTGCCCCCCTTGGACGTAGCCAATGGCTGGTCCAATAATTGCCATGGTATAGTAGATTCCTAGAAAATAAGGAAAACAAAGTGAATCGTCTTGATGGGGGATAGGGGAAGTGACTGCTGGTTTGGAGCTCCCAGCGGAAGGGATGATGATCTGTGGGGTTAATAGTTTCGTTTACTGGTTTCTTGTTCATGCAACGCGAGGATTTATGGAGGATATCCTGACAAATTGAGCATATCAACGGGAGCAATTTCATTTTGTTTGCGTCTTCCGGGGGGCATACATATTTATTACATGAGACCGAGGAGGACGGGAATGATTTTTTAATTAATAGATGACTGGGGATTGTGTATCCTTTTTTCGTTTGGTTGATGAAGGCGTTTACGCTGCCGGACGGAGTTTATGGGAGCGCTTAGCTGGCAGTTGTTTAATTTACGGAGTAGATGACGGCACGTAGATGAGCAATTTGCAAGAGTTTACCGGGATCGGGGAGCCTGGTCTTATCTGGCGGCCTGTTGAATATGCACGACGCGTGCCGGAGTTTGGTATCAAATTGAGCAAGGGACTGACTGTCGAGATGTGGTGGGAGGATGCCTATCGCGGGAGTTGGCCTTCCAGTGGCTGGTTGGGCTTGGTTTTGTGCTGCTTTCTAGGATGAATCTGAGTTTTATGTGGCTGATGTCTGCTCTAATCCATGCGCGCCAACTAAAGAGACTACATCGACATGGCTCGTGTTGCCGCCTGGTCTACAGATGTCCGCGTCTGCTTTAATTTATGCCCGCCGACTGAAGAGAGTACAGCGACTTGGGCTCGGGGTGCTGTTTAATCTCCAGAGGAGAGCGTCGCACTGCCTGATATCTGCTTCAAGTGACTGCCGGAGGCTGGGGCTTAATCCTATCTGCCTCCAGTCACGTGCGTCGGGATGCTTGCAGTCTGTTTAAAGTGATCTCCTGCGGAGTCTGAGACAGTCTAGTCCCGGCTGCCTCCAGTCCCATGCGTCGCGATGCTTGAAGTCTGTTTAAAGAGGCTGCGTCGACTCGGCTCCATCTGCTGTCTGAGACAAGCCCAAGTCTCATCCCGATTGCCTCCAGTCACATGCGTCGCTATGCTTGAAGTCTGTTTAAGGACACTGCTTCGACTTGGCTCCTGCTGCAGTCTGAGACCAACTCAAGTCTGTTCCCAGCTGCTTCCAGTCACATGCGTCGCCATGCGCGGTTCATCCGCTTTCAATGAAGCATGCTCGTCTTCTCCAGAGTACCCCCCCCCCCCCCCCCCTCTATTCTCTCGTCAAACGATTCAATTAACAAGCCATCAAGCTTCCACCCGTCTTTGCATTGTCTCGCACGCCAGCTGTCTGAGCCAGCACCCCCTAATGAGTCCCAGAGCCATTCAACTTTCCCGCCATAAGCCAGCGACTTAGCCCCCCACAAAGCCACAGATAATTTTATTCAAACATTAACTCATCCATGGCCCCGAAGCGAGTGTCCTTTGAAATCCGGTTTTTAAACAAAATAATAAGCTGACGGTGTTCCAGTGGGTTCTTCTGTGCTCTTCTCTGGTGTCGTTGTCGTTGTCGTTGTCGTCCTGCATTTAAGGAGATAACATTTGAAATTTATTGTGGTTCCCTAAGCGTTTCGCATATCGTCTAGGTATTCATATCCCTCGATACACACGGCATCGGCGTTGCCCATCCTCCCCTCCCCCCAAGCACACACAATTGCTACAGGAGCAGTGTATCCTCCTCGTTTGCTAATAAATTGTAAATCTCTTTCCGATTGTTTGCTATGCCGTAGTAGTCGTCGTTGTCGTCTGAATACCCCCTCCCTTCGGGTTATCCAAAATTTTAGTTTCAATCGCAATTGTCTGACAAAAGACAATAAATTTTCGTCCCATCCTCCCAGGCAGCTTATCGTAGCACCCTTCCGGCAAATGAGCCCGCCACTTCGGGGGGAAGACAATGCCTAGGCGGGCATCCCTGTTTAACTGGGTCAGGATATTGGATGTAAACACTGTCGTCTTAGACCGACAAATAACTGGTGCTCCTTTGAAGAGAGACTTTCCCTTTCTCGGTCTCGTGCACCGGCATCTAATAAAACCGCTAGTCACTGTTTGCTTACACACATCCCCCTCCACACTCCCCCGATTAGGGCAGATGATTGATGAGAGTTCTATTTGCCAAGGCGAGACACAAACGAGGCGGCGAACGATTGAAAAACGCTTGCGTTCTCTGTTTGCTCGCCCAGCAGTTGATGGCGCAAAATTTGCACGCGTTATCAAGAAACTTTCAGCTCCACTTGTACTTACCCAAGTAAAGTGATGACATTTTCTTTGAGACATTCTCATCGAGGTAGGTGACGCCCAACGTGAAGAGCGGTGACGCGCCGGCACCGTGCAGCAGCTGTGCGACGAAGAAGAACCACACGTTCCACGAGAGATTCTCCTCGCCGACTTCGTTCTCCGACAGATCACTGCAATACTGTGAGGAAGGGAGAGACTGAGGTTGAATGCTTACTTTCGGATTGATACTCACGTCTAGGGTGGAGTTTCTGTGATCCTGGCAGGTGTTCACTTCGGAATGTGTGGCTCTGTACGGACCGACTAGGAAGTGCGGCAGGGCGAAAGTGAGCGAACCGAGGCCCATCAGTATGACGCCCCATGCCAGCCAGCGGGGTTTCGATGCGTTCAACCGGCCGCCGAAGTAGGTGACCGGCACCAGGCAGAGGAACGAGGCGATGTCGTAGCCACTGGCCACCAGGCCGGTTTGGCTCGATCGCAGTCCGAAGCGTCGCTCGATGGTGGTGATGGACACGTTTATGAAGCCGTTCACTATGAGACCTGGAAGGAAGAGAAGTGAAAAGGATGGCATTTGAAAAAGAGGAGAAGCTGAGGATGGTACTGAGGATCAAGGTGGTAGACGGGACTCCTCGTCGCCCGGTGAGATACCACCACATCGTGCTATAGGCTCTGAGAGCGTTTCTTAGAGCTTGGCCGATGGGCCGTTTTCTTGTGGGAGAGGAGCTGGGCATTACTCGAGGTTCTGACGGGTCGACGAAAGGAACAAAGGAGCTGGGGATTACGCGAAGTTCTGTGGCGTGGAAGAGAAGATCAAGGGAGCTGGGGATTATGGGAGGTCCTGCCGCGTCGAAGAGAAGAACAAGGGAGCAGGGCATTACGCGAGGTTCTGTCGCGTCGAAGAAAGGAACAAGGGAGTTGGGCATTACGCGAGGTCCTGCCGAGTCGAAGAGAAGAACAAGGGAGCGGGGGATTACTCGAGGTTCTGGCGCGTCAAAGAGTAGAACAAGGGAGCGAGGGATTACTCGAACAGAACAAGGGAGCAGGGCATTACTCGAGGTTCCGCCGCTTCCATATCTTGTTTCAAACGTCCTTTTCCATGTCAGTGCAGAATCCATGACTGTTTAAACTGATTGCACCATCTCCGCGTGATGTTCAGCTCCAGAAGTGCCTCGAAGTGGACACACACCTCCCCCATTCGATTCGGGGGAAACTTTTCAATCCCATCAAAGACACCTTCCCCGGAGGACAACTTGTCCCACTTTACTTTTACTCCTTTCTGCAACATTAGCCGCGCGACATTATCTCGGCGAGAAACTTTGCCACCTCCACGGCAGAAGTACCTATTAGAAATCAAGTTGTAACGTGCCCTTCTTCAGATGGCTGCGGCAATAAGCAAAACGGATGCAAACGACGAGTATCCTTTGCACATCCTGCAGTGCAAACTATTGAGAGGATATTGAACGGCTTCTTCGAATGCTTCGGATGCATCGGCTCCTCCGCGTCTTTTGTTCTTTCGTCAGTCCCCTTTGCCGTTCAATGGGGAGGCACTTCTCAGCGGTGCAGCAGACATGCACGAAAAACACTCAGCCAGGCAGGCAGGCAGGCGCTTATCCTTTTCCCTCGTTCAATGCAATCACAAAGATTACTCGAATGCAAAGATGCACAGATGAGGGAATGCCCACAAATGTCACGTACCGTGTAAAATGCATTCATTGGCAGAAAAAAAAAAAGGCTATTCTCATCGGTGAACTGAAATGATTTTCGTTGAATGTGGAAAAGTTTTTCTGCGTCGCCACCGCGCCGTGGGGGAGGGACGGAGGCCAATAAATTCCCAATCAACCCTCTGTCGCGTCCTCGGGGTATGCCGTAAAAATATTACCCAAGGTGTGCTCTGCTCGCGCAAAGTATGATTAACTGCGGAAACGTGACTTGTTGATTACTCCACCTCCCAGTGCACTCACCCCCACAGCAGGGAAGACCCTTTTCTTCATTTCCATTCTTTCTTGTAATTGAATCTTGAGAATGAACGATGTGGCAGGAGGCTACGTGCAGGTATGGAGCACTAATGGCAAAATCGCCAACAATGCGGTGTCAAAGAGCATTCGTCCTCATATCGGTGCGGGGGAGGGGGCAGGACTTTAAATGGAAGTCAACAGGATACAGAAGCGAATTGATTTCAATTGATTTTCACACACACGTCGATTCAATGGCCAACAGGATTCCTAATACTTAAGCGAAAGAATAGAAAAAAAACCCAATTTGTTGCGACAATGTCCTCGCCCTAGAAAGAGTGTCCTGCCGGGGGGTGCACACAGCACACAGCCCAAACATGACCAGCTCAGGCAAGAAGAATTATGAAGGGAGCGCGCTGCCGCAGAGATGAGGGCAAACAAATGTTTACACTTGCGATAATCTAATGGCCAAGCATTGTCAAGTGATGGCAGGGGGTCAGTCCTCTCTCGCAGGACATAATCGCGCCTGTGAGTGGTGCCAGCACTGGCATGTATTGGGAAACGATTTAACTCCTAATTTGTGACTTACACCGCATCTGATGGTCGTAAATTGAATTGGACTTCGACTTCGACTTCGAATGGATTGATGGATGGGGGGAAGGGAGTTGTGTTTTTATTCCTTCTTCCATTCAGATAAGGCTATTGGGTCATTCGGGGGAAGTTAGGGTTTCGATTGCAATAAATCTGTTGTGTTTTGCTTCTTAGCAGATGGCTGTGGATGGGTGGGTTCGTGATGCTGCTAGTGGAAGGGGAGGAGCGAGCTTGGAGAGGAGCCCAATTTGTTGCGAGACTTTGAAAGGTTATGTATTCGTGTAGTGATCCTTTCAACAAAATACTTCGAAACCGAGGGTAGACGCAACAGCATCTTTCAGGCGGCAATCTATGGCCATAGACAGATGTGGTCTTGACAAGAACTAGAGGACAGTCTTGCTGCCATCTTCGCACTAGACTCCTTTATCACTAAATCCAAGCTTGTGTGGGAATGCCTACAGAAGTTCAAAGAAGCAGGAGAAATAGAGTAAAACTCTGCTGGATACCTGGCTACACGGGGATATAATGCAATGAAATGGCCGACTTCCTAGCCAGGAAGGGATCATCGAAACCTTTCATAGGCCCTGAACCATTCTGTGTGCAGTAGGAGACCACGTCCTCAGAGAAGAATTCAGGGAACTAGAACAGAGGTACCGAACAGAAACAAGGAACAATGTTCACGGCATGAAACAGACCAAACATCTTTTGGGTCAATACAACCGGAAGAGGTTTGAGAGCATCCGAACAGGCTTCCCAACAGAGCACCGCAGACTCAGAGAGCACCTAAGGGAAACTAAGGACATCAAAGGAAGGTCTTTGCAGATTCTGTGGAGAATCTAGTGATATCCCAGAGCATGTACTAGGCACATCAAAGAAGCACCTAGTATCGGAGAAAGAGATGAGATCACTAGAACCATCTCTCATTCTCAGATTCTTGGAGGGAAACTGGCTTAGAAACGGTTCTCGAGAACAAATCTCTTTCATCTATGCCCTACAGGAGTCCAAAGGCTTCAGTATAAATCTGGAAAGAAGCATATACGAGGGAACTTGGGTGATAGCAAGGTTGTAAGGAGGAGAGAGAATAGATTTTAAGGTCGCGGTGCAACACAGCATAACAATTAGTGATCCTTGCTAGTGCTAAACCTTTCAAAGTTGCTCATGGACACCAAAGCTCCAGCAAGGAGGATCTTCGAATCCGAGCCTCTTGGTCTGACAAGGAGAAGAAGACCGAACCTGGAGTAGAAAGACCAAGTCATCGCGGACCCAAGACTGCTTAGTCTTGGTGACTGAAAGCAGCGTTCCCAGGACCGTCAATGGTGGAGGGCAGCTATTGCTCTGGCCAATACCCTCCTTGAGTCGCAGACCTGCCAAATAAATAAGTACAGTGGACTCTCCCTAAGTCGAACTAATTTGGTATCACGTGAAAATTCGACTAAGAGAGGAGAGACCCATGGAGGGTCCGAGCCTGAGCAATTGCTGCCTTCCATCGCTGATAGTCCTGGGCACGGTGCTTCTAGTCATCAAGGCCTACTACTTGGTATTTATACCGGAGATTCGGTCTTCCTCTGCTTCTCGAACCAGGAGGCTCGAATTTGAAGACCCTCTTTGCTGGAGCACTGTTGGTCATGCGCTCGATGTGGCCGCGCCAGTTCAATCTACGGATTTTTGCCTTCCGGACTACATCCCCATCCCGGTAGAGCTCGTAGAATTCGCAGTTGTGTCTTGCCAAGGTATATTCTGCGACAGATCTCCACTGGGATGCCGTTTTTGTGGAGCTCAGGTTTGCCCCGAGGTAGAGAAACTCCTTTACTACCTCGAAATTGTAGCTGGTGATCGTGGAGTTTGTCCGACAGCATTTCGGCAGCATAAGTTTCGTTCTGCCCTCATTGACCTTGAGACCAGTTCGTTTCGCCTGTTTTTCAATCGCCATAAATGCCTCCACTACGGCACGTTAGGAACGCGCGACGATTTCCATGTCATCTGCGTACCCAAACAGTTGGACCGACTTGTAGGCACTATCGCCTTCCGTGTTTACAGCTGCCCTCCGCACTATCTTCTCCAGTACTAGGTTGAAGAAATCATGCGACAAACGGCTCAGAAATCCTTGAGCCGAAGTGCACGGTTCATCGCTTATGTGTTAGCGTGGTGCAACACAGCCGGGTCAGTGCTTCCGGGATCCCCAATTCGGCCATCGCATCGAATAGCTGCTTGCGGTTAATGCTGTCGTATGCGGCTGTAAAATCGATGAAAAGGTGGTGCGCATTGGTTTGAAATTCGCTGGTCTTCTCCAGGATTTGTCTTCGTGTGAAGATTTGGTCGTTAGTCGATTTGCCGGGCCGGTGCAAAACGGCCTTAGACGTTCACTAGAGGCGTGTTTCTTAACTTTTGAAGGTTTTGACCACTCCGTCGGATGTCTTCAATGAACTCATGTCCTTCTCTAGGAGTTTGCTGCGTTCGCTAGACGCTTTTAATGTGTTCAGCGCTTAAACTTCCTGAATGTAGTTCTGTGTGATCTGCCTTCCTCGGGACAGTCGTGGCATGGATTATTCTCGAGTGTCCTCGGCTGTACAACGTTCTCCAAACGGGCGCATTCTCTGTGTCTGCCTGCAGAGCAGAGCTCTTGAAAATGTCTTTATTCTCGTTCGTGGCAAAAATTGCGTAGGTTTCCAATTAAATTGCATTTAATTAGTCCATCTCTCGGACGCACTCATTCACGCCGCTGACGAAGGCACATTTCTTCGACTTTTTCTTGACTAGACACTGAACCCTGACACTGAAATCACTTTACGCCATCCATCCGCGATTCACGTGCCACATCTTCGCCCCCCTCCCGCTCTGGACCTCCGATTAACCAGTTAAGTGACCCAGCCGTCGCGCCGCTTCCAATCCCAAGCAAAGCCGTTAAATCACACATAATCTGCGGCGTGTGACTAACGCACAGCCGGTCGGTCGTTCGGGAGGACCAATTACAAGCAATTCCCGTCTTGATTTGTGTGTCTCTGGGCCAATTGTCACGGCGAGCGAGTGACTAAGAAGACGCGGTTTCTCTCAGAATTCGACCGAATTTACTACACCCCCAGCTGCGCGGATGGTACACGGTACGTGTCCTCGCGGTGATTAAATTGAATAATGCGCCGTGTGGGTGGCACACATTATCCGAGGCCCCTCTGGTCATTTGTTCGCCATGCGCCCGGTGAAACCGGAACTATCTTCACTCGTGCAACACTCCGCTTCGATTAACCATCAAAATGTAGTGCCAAACCGTGGGGGGGCGGGGATACTGGTGGGGTATCCGTAGTTTTAAAGTTCAATACTCGCTTCCAAGAGATTAATTTGCTGACAGCACACACGAACACCTTCGTTGCGCCATAAATCCCGATGCAGTGGCAATTTATCTCTTATGGACATGCATGCATATTTTTTTGCTTGGATTTTTTGTTCCTCCGGATCTCCCAGTGACCAATAAATCAGCGAGAACCGAAATGTGATTGATAAGCGCTAGTCCATGGATGGCTGCCGAAGCTATTCAAGGGGAAATGCAAAATGAAGCTGGACGAACGGGCGATAACCTGGAAACGGTATGAAAGGAAATGGGGAATCAGAACACAGCCATTACATTGAATGGGGGCGGGTGGATGCAAGATGCTGCTGAAGTGGGCATCCCCATTTGGGGGAGGGGAATGAAGCCGGAAATGACGGGGGAGAAATCCGTGTCAGGCAGTGGAACAATGAGTGGTGGAGGCCGCAGGCGACTTCATCTAAATCCACTCGAATTCAATCAAGTTTCAACGTTTTCAAGCCAAAAAGAAAGAGTTCCGGTGTGACGACCTAAGAGTGCTCACATTTGAGTCGCGTTCGTGGTCACAATCCTCCCGCCGAGCTGTCCACCTGATTCCTCCCTGATGTGGGCAATATTTCATAAATATTAATATCGCCCGCACGTGGTGTCCTTTCATCGTCATGCTCGCATTAACTGCGGCCGCCTTCCGCCATTTCGCACAGCCAACAACCCTGGAGCTCTTGAAAAAAAACTTCGCTTTTTTTCGCGATAAAAGTCCTTAGCGCGTGTGACCGCAATATGTCTTTGTTTGTCGTTAAAAGCGCTTTCAAGGCGCGTGCCACCAGCTGAACTGAACGCGCACCGCCACCGAGGGTGGTCATAAGTGCGACCACTTAAATCCAGCACCGCACCGGTGCAGCGGCGCTGGGCGACGGAGTGAGTGAGTGAATGCGAGGGCGGCTGTGTAATGACTGGATCCAGCCATTTAATGGATGCAGGATGTGTGCGGAACACATTGCATCCGTAGCTCTGAGAAACCAGAAACGCACAACGAGAGTGGCTTCAGATCATCACACGGGAACAGAGAGAGAAAGAGCGATTTTGTGAGTAATTAATGCACGCAGGCATCTGTTGCTAGGATGTGGCCACCGCTGCCAAGGACGACCGACGGTATTGTGTGTGCGTGAATGCATGCATTTCGTACGACACGTGATCAAATATCAAAGTGTTTTCGATTTTGGGGATGCTCTGTGGCACCAGCCATCAGCAGCAGCATTTGGAAAGGATTGCGAGTGCCAGTGGGAGTGCGAGTGCGAGGGTTGTTGGTGTGGTTGAGTGATATTATTTGCTTCAGCACGCAACTTAAAAAGGATTTATGTGCGTTGGACAAGATACTTGTAATTAAGCCGGTGACGTGCGAATGGATATCATTCCGAATTCATTCCTCCATCAAGTGTGGTGCTGCAGGTGACGTGACAATTGAAATGAATACGATTTGAAGGACGTGCTCAGCTATTAATGGACCAGCGTCGGACATTGGATGGTCATTTTGGAATGGCAGCCATGGTCAGGTGTTCTTTGCTGCTGATGCTGATGGTTGGAAAGGTTGCTCGTTGCTGTCTGGTCTGTCTTTTGTGCTGTTCGTTGGATAAAAGTGGTCGAGGTTCAAGGCAAAGTTGACAGGTTGTCTCCTTTGCTGAAGTCTACAGCACTTACTTCAGAAAATCGTGGGTAATGAATCAGACGAACCTCTTCTTCAAATGCTAACCCTTTGTTTTGTCAGCTCTGAATCAGTTCAGCTGCGATTTGTAGTGAACGTTCCCGTGGAGGCCGTATTTTTATTACCTTCTGATAGTGCAGCGTCGTTATCTCAAACAATTGTATGCTATGAACTCAATTTCTGTTGCCAAACAATCACAGAGATCAACAAACTGCTAAGGAAGGGGGCACATAAACGGCTTAGTCAGCAACTTCCCCTTGTTTATCTGAGTCTGACTAAGGCCTCGCATTGGACAGACGGCGGTGAAGCTACACCGGATCCGACGGCATAATCGTGTCTGATTTCAAACAAGCACCAAGTGGGAGACAGTACGTCAAGACAGGACAGTCTGTCAGCTGGCCTCGTTTGGTGTAGCCTTGTCGGATCAGGCAGGAGATGTTTTCTCGCATCCGGTGTGGCTTCGGAACGAAGTGGTTCCCAATTTGTGGTACTTACAGCTGACTTTGATGTCCAAATTGAGCGTTAAAGACACGGTCGTAAGTGTAACAAAACCCCATGAGATTCACTTGTGGTTTTGGGGGACAACGTCGGGGCTTTCTTCATCTTTCTTCTCTAAATTGTCAGATAGGCCTTCGGGGTCGCTTTAAAGCTAATATTGTGTTCTTTTTGCTCGTTCACATGATGCTTCCACTTGTCCAAACTTCTTCCTTCAAAAGAAGTTCCTTCTCGGGAAATCTCTGGGACGAGGAAATGAATGACCGGGAGTGAATGTTACAGAATGTTACAGCGGGTCTAGAATGAAGTTTTCCAGCTGTGATCAACTCGAGAGGCTATGTTTGCTTTCTTCACTCTTAAGCCCCCCTTCCCTCCACGCCACGACATGGTAACCAGAAAGAGAGGAAGCTACAAACCTAACTAGGACTCATTTACTCATGGGTCGAGGGCGAGCGGATGATGTCTGAATCGGCTGGATCAGTGATGGATTGGGTCAACAGAAGTATTTACCGCAGGCTGTACCCAATGCGAGGCCGCTGCAATGCTGGACCTCAGTTGTGGCCAACATGGCGTAGTGTTCAATCTCCGATTTCCTCAGAGCTGTGGTGTTGCTGGCAATAAGTGCCAGTTTAGCTTTGCCTTGCCGCAGAGCTTTCAAAGTTTGTTTATATCCCAAGCAGTATTTGCCGGATTTTATGTCCAGCGCCACACGTGCGTTGGTGCTATCCGACGACTTGTTCTGCTTCTTGACGGCAACCATTTTGTAGTTTTCTTACCAGACAACGACAGACACTTGAAAAATGCGGTTTAATTTTAAGAAAACTACCCGAACTAGGCCATGTTTCTTTTGCTTCGCGTCAAGACGAAGGTTAAGCACTAAAATTTCTAGACTATCTTCAGACATCTGTTAATTTGTTTGGTCTCTGCGGAACTCTAGACTAACCTTAACGCAGACTTCTGAAAAGGCCTTCATTTAAATGTTAAACAAAAGAAAAACAGGACACCGACGGCATCATTCAACCCAGACGATCAATTGCGTGAATCAGAGGACTGGGTTGACTTTATAATTGCAGTATTGTTGCCCCTGCCCCCTGTTGATTCCATAAACACAGTTGCCGACTGCTGTCGAGTGCAATGCATAGTCAATGCAGTTTGCTTACATTTATGACCGCTAATCTTGCAGGGCTGCCGCGGTTAGATGTTCGTTTCCTGTTTCTTTCTCGTATTTCTTTAAACTTTTTCACAAGCTTTACCTGTGTTTATGTTCAGGATTTACTACACAAATAGCCTCCGTTCATCATTTCGATTCGATAAAGATTTAGGGCTTCCAAGAAAGAGACAAAGAAAACTAACGACGTGCTATTCGACGTGCAATCGAAGAAAATAACTCACGAGGAATTGACTAAAGGCGGTATTTTAAAACGTAGACACAGTATCGGAAATGGCGTTTTTCTTGCGACTTTCTCAACATTTTCACCGGCAACACTACCAGCGTGGCCGTGGCGTTTTGTGTCTGTGCGTCGACTCCTACGCACCTACGTCTAGGTTCGAATCCCAGTACGAGAAAACAAATAATTTTCACGGCCACACCTCTTTCGAGTCACTGACAGTGCTCAAAGAATCTAGAAAAACCACCGTAAACTTGGCCGTTCGGAGTCGGCATAAAACTGTAGGTCCCCTCCACTCATGAGAGATCAGTAGCACGCACACCACGAGTGGATGCTGAGAAGCTAGGCCCTGGCCCTCTACGGGCTGTAGTGCCACCCATATTTTTCATGTGGCACGCTATACGGTACGGCCGCCTGGGATGACGCTACAGGCCGAGCCAGGGTTGGGTTTAGCTTCTACAAGCTGTTGAATTTCAAGCTCACAACATTACAACGCAGCCAGTAGGGGATTTGTTTTTTGACAACATTACCCACTGTTCCCTTGACGAACAGGTCTGAGTCTCAAGTGCAACATGGTCTCAGTAAATAGAGGCAGACATTTAGTTGACCGCTAGGAATGCCGAGGTGCTCTGGCGTATTGACAGAACTGCTCAAAAACAATTGAAGATGCACATGAGAGATAAGAGACAACAATGAGGGACAGTAGAGTGACAACCAGGGACACTGCAGTGTTTCAACATCCCTGCGGAGCCAAGCAGAAGCGAACACCTAGAAGATTTGCTTCCAAACCTGGTGCCCTCACGTCATTTTTAGGAATCTTTCAAGCGGCCTTTGCTGACAAGTTGTTGCCCAGAATTTCGACCACCATACGAATTCGAGGTCAATTCTTGCTCAAAGGACGATGAACATGAAGCCGATTTAAGTCACCCAGCAACCGTCCGTTGTTAGGGAGAACAATAGCTCGCATAGCTCGAGTGATTTCTGAGAAGCTAGGCCCTGGCCCTCTTCGGGCTGTAGCGTTGCCAATATATAAACACACAGTATCGGTGGTCCCAAATCACAATTTACGGTCCGGTTGACCACAACCAATAAAAAGGTCGAATTCAATTGTAGTAGTACTCGAAATTTCGCTTCAGTTATACACAGTAGCCAGCAAGTTTGCCGGGATTATCGTCGCCCAATCTGGGTAACCAAAATGCTGCAGCTTAGGCCTCGCAGAACATCTCACACATTAGGACCAGAAAACAGACGACCACTTCATACGTCAGTTTTTAAATCCCCATCAATGCTTAAGCAAATTTCCCATCCTCACTCACCTTGTAAAGCACCGCCCCAACAGAACCAAAACAGCGCCCACTTGGGAGTGCAGAAGCGCTGCAAAAATTTCGGCTGAAATTTACCCCAACCGAAGACCGTGTCGCTGAACTTCTCCAGATCCGCGGCAGCGTCACCACGATCCCTGCTGCCCCGTTCACTGTCCGCCGCACCGCACTTATTGTTGTTATTCAAATTATTCGAATCGTTCAAATCGTTGTGAACATCGAGGATTTTCCTCAACGGCTCACCGTTTCCGTTCACAGCGTTTCCTCCGCCGCCGTTGCTCATCTCGTACGAAGTCATTATCGGATGCAGAGACACTATCGCCCACCGGTGATAAAACAAGCACTACTCATACAAGGCTACGATATCTGGTATTTGTCTATGAAATCTTGCTGAGCATTCTCCGCAATTTAGACCGAAACTGATACCAAACGCACGCAAGCACATTCACACGCGAGACTGTTCACGGGCCGAACTGAACAGTGCCGAAGTTAAACTGCAACTGAAAATCAGTTTCCAGCGGTGGTTCACTACTCGGGTAGATTTTCTAGCGCGAAAGTGCTACACATCCCAACCCCCATACGCACGCACACTCACACATCGCTCGTGCGGGGGTGGCGATCCTGTTGTCACTCTGTTAACGAGGGATGTTAGTTAACAGCGTTCAACGTGAGCCTGTTATGCACTTCCGTGCGCGCTATGAATGAAGGTAAACGGAGAGAAATGTAAACAAACAATAAACGCGAGCAACAACCCTCATCCCCCGGCTCGGAAGTCGGCCACCTCTGTGGATGTGACTCATTCCACTTAAGATTGAGTGACATTTTTTGGTGGCACCTTTTGTGCAAGTGAGCTGGCTGCTGCCTGGCTGGTTGGTTGGTTGGTTGGTTGGCCTCCGTGTCGGTTGATGGGCTTCATTCATAGATTCGGAATACGTTCTGTTTGTTTGGTTTACTTGATGTTTTGTTGTCGTTTTCGTTTTTTTTTTTCGCCTCTCCCCAGCTACTAATGGATTCTGCGCTAGAGCCATGGGCTAGAATTAATGTGTTACCGTTTTGATTTCAATGTGAAATCGTATCTTTTATTTGCATAGTGTTGTGTGACTCTTGAATAGACGCGGCGGCAGGAGTGCATCGGGGGCGTCTCCTAGTTTCGAACAGATGCGGAGTCGTGATAATGCAGCCGAGTTTCGTCTAAGCCTTGAGTGAATGGGGAATTTATAATTAGGACTGTCTATGGGGGGGGAACACACACAGAAAATGCGACTCGGGTTCGTGTTCGATGGTGATGTGTACTTGTAAGTCTTTCTCATTCTGGTGGCGGTTCTAGTTTTGATTCAATTGTGAAAGCAAATCGGTGGAAATTAGATGCAGACGCATTCCCCTTTTCGTTGGCTAACAGCTCTGGATTCTAAAGTGGGCATTTGATCTTGTAAATTTGAAAATGTCGTTTCTTTCCGGCTGACCGAAGAAATTCTGTTGAAACTCAGCGTTTGAAGCAATGATCCTACTTGGACGTCGTAGTAGAGCCGAGGTGTTAAGTGCCACCAGAGCGACTTAGACATTGCCATTTATTTAAATTGTATGCGGACGTAAACGACTAAGCTCTTGTTGGACTATTCACGACACCAACGATTCAACGAGGGACAAAAGATAAAATGTGCAGAAGTTCTGTATCAACAGGTGAAGCCGTGTTAACTCTTTCTGACAGTCGCGAAAATGGGTTAGAACCTGGGGGAATCTATAGAAATAGTGTGTGCGCCCACCTAGCTCAGCTCCATGAGGAGACAACCAGAAGACAAAGCCCTGGATAGAGCCAGAACTCGCTGGCTTGGTCTCAGTATTGAAGCTACAGCAAGGGATCTATGGCCGATGCTGAGCAAGAAGAGATCAACATCATTGTTTGGCTTAAGTCGCAAGGATTTACGGACGCTAATAGGAGGCTCAATGCGTTTGAACTCACCGCATAACGACTTTTGCAGAAGCTGCAGGGATGAGGAACAGATTCTATCCAACATCTGCTCTGCGAATGTCCAGACGTAGCAACTAAAAGAAGGCAACTTCTAGGAAAGCACTTCGGAGAACTGGAGGACTTAATCGATGCAAGAAATATTAAAACCCCTCTGATTTGGCTCTCATTTATGAGGCGTATAACCCCAAGCTTGAGTACAACGCTTTTATCTGGTCTGATGCCTCCAAAACCACCTTGTACCTACTAGATAGAATCCATAAGCGAGCGATAAAACTTGTAGGAGACAAGAATATCTCAAGAGTCATTAGATTTGCTCGAACATCGAAGTACCGTCTCTTCTTTGTCCGTATTTAATCGCTATTTTAACAAACGATGCTCAAGTGAGCTTACCAACTCCATTCCTTCTCTCCATGAATTCACCCGCAATACTTGTCTCGCCAGGAATGATCATCACTCATCAGTTTATCCTTAAGCCTACTTTCTTCAGCCTCACTACACGAATATGGAATGCTCTTCCCAGCCCAATATTTCCCACAGACTACAACCTGCAGATGTTTAAGACCAATGTGCACACGTACCTCTTCTCCATTCCTCCCTTCGGCCCGTGCTTTGCCTTGACCCCGGACAGTTAAGGGTATGAGCAATCTCATCCCAAATTAAGCGGTGCTGAACTAAAAAACCTCCTGAGACTCATATAAGAAGCCGGCTGGCACTAGGACTGCAGTTGAAACACTCTCTAATACCGGCACAATTCCGCCCAGGAAATCGCTGGCGCGTTTTGGAAACTTGGAGCGGGAAATTGGAGGCAGCTAGCTAAAGATCGTGCCAGCTAGAGAAGCTTGTTGACTGAGGCCCATGTCTATCCCGGACAGCAGCGTCATTAGAAGAAGTATACCGGCACAATAGACCCAGGACGTTGGCTTAAGTGAACCACTGCCACAAGGCCGTTAGATCACCAAATTAGCTACTTACCCTCACTCTCTTTCTTTCTAAGGCAAGCGACCAGTGGAGAATTTTAACAAGAGCTAACGTGGTCTCAGACTCACAGACAATCATGAGCAAGTTGATCTCAGTTATCCAGCGAGTGTCAAGGAATATCCTTGGCGGCACGATAATGGGGCTCAGGATGATGGGCGAGCGTGTGCTCTTCTAGTGTAGGTGCTTTATTTCTTCCTTGACGGTTTCCTCGAGTCTTTTGCGCTGCATTTTTGCGGTTGAAAGAGTGGTTGAGTTCGTAAACGTCAAAAGAATGCGCATCTCGTAAGCATCACTGCCTTTGTGAATGATATGCAATGATTTTTTGATGTTGCGACGCATCACGGTAATCTGTAATGCGCTGGTTGCTGGTTGCTTGCGCAGCGGCTGCTTTGATATGACGTGTTAGAACGCGATGCATTGCATCATTGCCAAATGTTTTTGCAATAAAGAATGCTTTACGTTGCAGTACTGCGCGCATACAGCGTTTACGAACGCAGCCAGATGTTTAAAAGTGTCCAACTCCACGACATCCATTCAAACGCATCTCGATTCCATGAACATCATAGAGAACACAAAAACGTAGACAGGATTACCAGGCTTAATGGTTCGTATGAGTGTTTCGCAACTCCTACCGCAGTAAATTTCGAAATACCATTACAATCCCTTATCGCGCTCACTTGCTGCTGGATCCTAATTAAATTCCATTACTCAAACAAATTTCCGTTGTTACCAAATCCGCGCCGGACACCGAACGTGCATCTGAATAATTTTAAAGCACGCCACAAGCCCGCGACTCGGCATAAGGGCAAGGCAATTAAAATCGCTCGCTCGTTGAGTCTCCACACAGGGAGAGGCTTATCTCTGCAAAGATATCATAGCCGAAAAATTCCAATCCCCCCACCCTCCCCCCTCCTGGCCACCCATTCACAATCGAAATGAAACAACAGTGTTTAAACTTTTATTAAATCATAATTTTCATTTATTCAAATCAGGAGTAGAGTTCGCAGTTTGCTTCGAAACTCAAATAAATAAAAGAAATTAAAGGTATTCTCATCAATGAAATTTATTTTTGTTTTCTCTCTCTTTCTTCACTTGTCCTTTGCTCATCAGTTTAACGCGCCTAATTCCTTTTCATTCCTTTTGTACATAACTACATTATATACATTAACAATTAAGGTAACATTTGAAAGAAAAAAAAAATATAAGAAAAGAATGCTCGATTGAGGCAAACTCAGATAAAAACTTGCGGGAAAAAACGTGGATTGACACGTCTGCTGCATGCTCGACAAAGAAAACTAATTAATATATATATATATGTGTGTATACTTAAGCTACAAACTAACATCTAATTTGTGTACAGAATTGGGAAAAGGAAGGTTTGCGGAAACACATACAAAAGATTGACAAATAAAGGGTGTTTATATTTAGATTTTTTTTTAATCTTTTTGAACATAAAATAAAATATATCTCCGTCATAAGCAAACTAAGTTTGGGTTGTTTTGTTTTGCTTCGCTAACACAGAACAAAATAGAAATTATATATATGTATATAGAAAAAAAAACACAAAATGTTTCTCTGCCTAAAACTATTCAAACAAAATAAAACATTCAAACAAAAAAAAAAAAAAAAAATACTTTATCACAAAAAAGTCGGGAAAATATTACATCGTTAATTTAAGAACAAAAAAGAAAAATAGAATCACAATACAAAGGAGTGGTGATAGCAATTTGTTTTGTTTCCCTCTCATGCGTGTGTGTGTGTGTGTGATAGATCAAAAGTAATAGTTAGGTTATGTTCTTTTTCTTTCTTTGTTTCTTAACGTTAAGATATCTTTGGGTAGGCAGAGAGGTTTCGATATATAAGAGAATCGCTTTTAGCGCGTCTTGCGAAGTTCATTGAACATTTATTAGAGATCAGAAAATTAATAAGAATTTTTGTTGTGCTACTGATTGAATCACTGGGACGAGGGAGAGGAGAGAACGTGAACGGTGTTAGGTACTCAGCACGCTGGGAATTCGAGGATTTGTTGCTAAAGACGCTTAACTTGCGGGAAATAGGGAAAGTGACACGGTCTACTAGTAGGTCTGCATAGATTTACAGGAATCGATGGAAGGGGAGGAGCCAAAGGCACTAATCTCTTCCACGGAGGTTAAGACTCGTCCTTCTAGTAGAGCACAGTCTCTAGAGTCTGCACAGATTTGCAAGAAATCAGTGGAAGTGGAAACGAAACGAAATGTTAAGACTAAGCTGTTTCACGGGGATTAAGACAAGTTAGACGTCCCTTAAGCTGTTCCACGGGGGTCAAGACAGGTTCTAGAGACTAGAGCAAGTTTGTGCAGACAACTTGCAAGAATCAATAGAAAGGTAGAGCTTTGGTACGTTGAGACTAAACTGCTCCACGAGGGTTAAGACAGATTAGGCGTCCTTCTAGTAGACCACAGATTCTACAGTCTGCACAGTTTTGCAAGAAACGAGTGGAAGTGAAAACGAAACGTTGAAACTACGCTGTTCCACTGGGGTTAAGACAAGTTGGACGTCCCTTAAGCTGTTCCACGGGGGTAAAGGCAGATTTGACCTCCTTCTAGTAGAGCACAGAGTCTAGAGCAAATTTGTGCAGACAACTTGCAAGAACCAATGGAAAGGGGAAGCTTTGGTACGCTGAGTGAGACTAAGCTGTTTTACGAGGGCTAGTACAGATTAGACGGCTTTTAAGCTATTCCAAGAATGTTAAGACAGCTTAGAAGTCCTTCTAGTAGAGCAAAGGGTCTAGAGTCTGCACAAACTTACAAGAATCAATGGAAAGGGGGGAGCCAAATGTACGCTAAGACCAAGCTGTTCCACTGGGGTTAAGACAGATTGGACTCTTTTAAGCTATTCCACGAGGATTAAGCGGATTAGGCGCCCTTTAACGAGGGTTAAGACAACTTAGACGTTCTTCTAGTACAGCACAGAACTGTTCCACGGGAGTAAAGACCGGTTAGACGTCCATCTAGTAAAGCACAGAGTCTAGAGCAAGTTTGTGTAGACAACTTGCAAGAATCAATAGAAAGGGGGAGCCAATACTACGTTGAGACTAAGCTGTTCCACGGGGGTAAAGACAGATTAGACGCCCTTCTAGTAGAGCACAGGGTCTAGAGTCTGCACAGATTTGCAAGATAGGAGTGGATGTGGAAACGAAACGTTGAAACTGCGCTGTTTCGCTGGGGTTAAGACAAGTTAGACGTCCCTAAAGCTGTTCCCAAGGGTAAAAATAGGTTCGACGTCCTTCTAGTAGAGCACAGGGTCTAGAGTCTGCACAAACTTCGGATCAACGGAAAGACGAAGCCAAAGCTACGCTACGACCGAGCTGTTCCCCGTTGGTTAAGACAGTTTAGACGTCCTTCTAGTAGAGCACAGAGTCTAGAGCCTGCACAAACTTGCAAGCATCAATGTAAGGGAGAGCCAAAGCTACGTTAAGATTCAGCTGCATACCGTTGGTTAAGACAAGTCAGACGTCCTTCTTGTAGAGCACAGAGTCTAGAGTCTGCACAAAGTTGCAAGAATCAGTGGAAAGGGCGTGCCAAAGCTACGCTAAGACCGAGCTGTTCCACGGGAGTAAAGACAGGTTAGACGTCATTCTAGTAGAGCACAGAGTCTAGAGCAAGTTTGTGCAAACAACTTGCAAGAATCAGTGGAAAGGGGGAGCCAAAGCTACGCTAGGACTCAGCTGGAGGTAAAGACAGGTTAGACGTCCTTTAAGCTATTCCTTGGGGGTTAAGACAAGTTAGACGCCCTTAAGCTGTTCCACTGGGGTTAAGGCAGCTTAAACGTCCTTCTTGTGGAGCACAGAGTCTAGAGTCTGCACAAACTTGCAAGAATCAATAGAAGGGGGAGCCAATGCTACGTTGAGACTAAGCTGTTCCGCGGGGGTAAAAACAGGTTAAACGTTCTTTAAGCTATTCCACAGAGGTTGAGGCAGGTTAGACAGTCCGGGGTTAACACAGATTAGGCGTGCTTTAAGCTGCTCCATGAGGTTTAAGACAGCTTAGACGTTCTTCTGTAAAGCCTGAGATTTTACGTCTATACGCGAATTAGCCACTATAGTGGTAACCGCTGTTGCCTAAATATGCGTGTGGTTAGTTAGGCAGACGGCTGTGTACTCTGCGTTCAGGGTGACAGAGCACAGTAGTACCCACGCACAATCCAAAGCTCTACACTGCAGTAGCACAATCGCACCTCAGCCAAAATCGAAACTCTACCGAAAACCTCTCTGCTTGGATAATTTTGCTTTTTTGAATAGTAATTGTATGTATGCGCACGTGTCGTGTGGTTTGTTACTCATTTCATATTCTGCTAAACCCTTCATTGCCTGAAGCTGAATCAGATTTTTTTGTTATGTATATAACTTTACGAACTAAACAATATTTAAAACATGTATGCATGTGGTTTTCTCTTGTTAATCAATAATTGGTAGGATATTTCATATATAGTACATTAGTTGCGTTTGTTCCTTATTCTTTGTTAATTCTTTTGTTTTTTCTTATTTATTTTCTACATTTGTTTTGTTTCTAATTTCTTCTTTTATTTTGTTCACTTAAAACAACAAAAGAAAAAATAAAATATGTGTTACTTCAGTTTGTGGTCACTGATATATCCGTTTCATTAAATTAATAATAATGTTAAGGTAATCTACAGATAGGTTGTGTGTGGGGGAGGGGTAGGAGAATGAGGTTTCCAATATGTTTTTTTTATAATAATCAATTTGTTTTTTTTTTTTTTTGCTTAAAAATATATAGTTTAGACAATAATTAATAGTAATTCATTTTCCATCTTGTTTTATTGATATTTGAATTAAGGTACGAAAGTGATAAAAAGTGAATTTGTTACATAATATAATTTACTTTCAGTGTTCTCTTCTCACAAAGTTCGACGACTCGATTTGTGTGTTCATTTCTCATTCATTTAATGTTTAAATTTACCAATGTTTCTCTTTATTTTCATTTTTTTTTTGTTTTTATGGGTTTCATTATTTTTTGTAAGAATTTCGCTTGTTGGTTTTGGTGATTATTTCTTGTTTGTTTATTTATCACATGATCATGGGTAAAAAATACATTTATGTATAAACTAAAGAAAAATAAAAAAAATAATAATGATTAATTATAAGAATAGAATTCTTTGAAAAAATATATATTATCGAGGAGAGTGCGCTGTGTGCTGCTTGGTCACATACTTCTTGTCCCCTCCTCTCAATAAATATCACCTTTTGTTATAATAAAAATATTTGCTTTTAATTCGTTTTCTTTTATATTTTCTTTGCTTTTTTTTTACATTTTTTTTTCTTGTTAAAAGTTTGAATAAGGTACGTAAAAAAATTAATTTTTGTTTTGTTTTGTTTTGTTATAAAATTAGTTAAGTTGTTTTGCTTTTGTTTAAGGTTTAATTGAATGTTGTTTTCTTTTTTTCTGGGGAACTTGTATGACTTTGGGTGTACCGCTCATCGTGTCAACGATGCTTGATCGGAATTCATTGTGTGACATGAACTGATAAGTCAATCCGTGGCTTTTCATGTGTCAATGAATTGGCAGTCTTAAAAGCAGGAATAAGAGTGCGAGGGCATATGATTGATTTCATCTGACAGCGTTTCTAATACGAAGTGTCTTTGAAAGCACGAGGAGCTGTTGTGAAGCAGCTTAAACCCTTCTCCAACCGTTGAAGTAGACCCGTGGCTTGGGAAATACAAGAGAATTCCACTACTCTCCCATCTTTCGTGCTCATGGACAGGGGCTACAATTCTGACCGTTGTTGGATATCTCCTCTTATTTCTGCTTAAAACTTGCTGAGCTGTAGAACAAGTAGCCAAGAGTTCTGTAAACTGAAGACAAAGACACTGGCTGAGTTCGTAAGCGCAGTACTGCCACGTCAAGCGTTCTTAATTGCAAACAGTTGGCAATGATGCAACGTCATATGAGACCAGCAAAAGCAACCACTGCATCACAGATTATCGTGATGCATCGCAACATCAAAAAATCATTGCATATCATCCACAAAGGCAGTTATGCTTACGCGATACGCATTTTTTGCTGACGTTTACGAACTCAGCCACTATCCATGACATATGCTCCCTCTTTTAAAGAGGACTGCGATTTGTCACATTCAAGCTACACGGAGCCTGAACACCGCTGAATCCACACGCAATTAGATTGCACATGTACGTCCTGTAAAAACGTGTAGCCAGGTGTAAATTGTGTCGTGCAACACAAAAAATCAAGCTCTTTCATCTAAGTTCGTCACTCATAAGAATTCCCTTGAAATCGTAGGCCACACGTATCATTGATAAACATTGCAATTGACTGAGCTTAACGCTTGCTTGTTACAGTCTCCGCAAGCCCACCAATTGCTGAGATCCATGGCGATGATCGTATACGATCGACGTTGAACTTCGCAGCCAATCGTCGTCTTCTTGGGGTTTCAAGACGAAGAATTGCTTCCGAAATCCAGCCAAGCATTCACACCTTTGACAACGTTCTCAGGAAGAACACACACACACACAAGAAGAAATCCCCTCCTTTACACAATACAACTCTAAACACTCTCTTGTACATACAAGACAAGTTCATGAAAAAAATAAGTACAAATAAACAATTTCATATATCGATTCATCTGAGATCTAGCAACGAATGCATTTGAAGTTAAGATCAAAACCTATTCACAAATAATTTGCATCCAGTCTGGATTCGTCAGAACAAACATGTTCACATCTTCTCCATCCGAAAACAATGAATAAGTATTTTTCGCCCTACAGTCGAGTTTTCAATTCAGTCCTATGTTATAATACGCAGTTCTTGAGATTTGTTTTGCTTCAAATGCAAACGAAAGGGATTTCTTTTTCGTTGTGGCTTCCTGGCAGGCAAGCAAGCAAGCACACCCAAAGTCATACAGAAAAATTGCCCACTCGACGCGGGGTTTCAACACGTAAAGCAATGAAAATGAGAACTTTTTTGGTGACTTGAAACCCCTTGTCGAGATCATGGGGCTGTGTGGTCTAAATAATTGGGGTTTCTTTTATTCTCTTTTCTTGATTCATTCTCTAAATGATTCATTCTTGAGAGAAGGGAGAGCGTGTGCTGTTCGCGGATGATTTGAAATTGAAATGGGAAGCCTATCTATCTTGAGAGAAATGACGGAACGAAAAGAAAGCTACCTCCATTCCACCATGTCTGCAAGAATAGACACAGGAAATTCGTATTTTTGAGTATTCAGACTAAGTTCTTCTTGTTCAACATCATGTTTGGGGCAAGAAAATTGTTGAAGCTTCCTTCACCGTGAAGTGTGTGCTTTGAATCGGCCTCCTCTTCTTCATTGTACGCGGCAAAGCGACATGTGCACTCTCTTAGTGAACACGCGCTGAATGTGAGGTTATTGCAATGAAAAGAACAGGCAAGAGTATCGGAAATTTACGCACACACCTCTCCCTTCTCTCTCACTATCCTCCTCGATCGGTTTCATGACTAAATTTGCATTCCCCACCGCTTAACGGAGAGAGCAAGCAGATCTTCGCTCGCGAGTTGCATAACTTACAAGACTTAAAGTATGTTTATTTCATTTTCATCGTTTTATTATTTTTTTTTGTTTTGTTTTGTTACTGTTTTCTGCGGAGAGTGTCGACAGAAAAAAAAAAAGTGAAATTAAAAGTTATTAAAAATAAAATTCGTAATAATAATTGTTTTTTTTTTTTTGTTTTGTTGGTTTGTTTTTTTTTCTTATCCTTTTGCTAACGTTGCTTTCTTGCATTCAAGCAATATGTCTACTAAGTACCGTTGTACATTATATCTCGAACTGCACATTTCTTCTTGTTGGGGTTTCTTTGCTGCTGTCACTGCTCTGACGTTTGGATAAATTTTGATTCTCTTCTTTGTTTGATTTTTTTTTATTAAAAATGGGGGCGGGGTATTTTTGGGGGAGGCCATTCTAGATTTTTGTATGGTTATCTACTCACCACCCCTGGCATCAGGAGGTGCAGGATTGCTCTTCAGTTGCTGCAGCTACATGGGGTTGTGGCACTGCCGCTGCCTCAGCTGGAGCGGAGGGCACACCAATGAGCGGTGGTGCACCCAGCAGCGACGACGGTGAGGATGCGGTGGATGCTGATGAGGCACCTTCGGTTGTGTCGGAGGTATTACTGCTGTTCGAGGTGCTGCTGCTGGTGCTGCTGCCGCCCGGACTACTGCCGATCTTCTGCAAGGTTTGCAGTGTCTCCTCGTTGATTGTGTGCTCGGGCGAGATGTTCTCTTTGATTTCCAATTTCATATCACTCGGTATTGTATCACAGTCCTGGTGTAGGTGTTGTGGTGGTAGGCCCTGGCTGGGCGAGCTCACATTGGTCGCCTCATTGCCGAACGTGACGTTTTGACGGAAAACCTGTTTTCCTATATCGCGCAGCTGCTTGGAAGCGGCGTCGAGAAAGGAAAACGGACCTTCCACTGTGGAGGCGACAACTGCAGTGGTCGAGCTGCCTGTTGCCTGCCCGCTGGTCACCACTGCGGCTGTCTGAATGACGGTCGTCACTGGCTTACACATTTCCGCGCTTAGTTTGCACCATGACGTCAGCTGAGCTGCCGAGGGTGGTGTTCGCTTGCGCACAGGAGCCAATGACTGTTGGTCCCCATCGAGTGATGGTGATGATCGATCGTCTTGCCTGCCCAGTGAGGTGGTGGTATCGGGCGAGGAACTGCGTTGAAAGAGCTGTGCTGGGTTCTGGAACATGTTCAATAGGCGTTCTACTGGTCCAGAGTATGTGGGATTCCACGAGGTCTTTCTCGTTCTAGCTGCGGCGGCGTGCGGCTGAAGCTCTTGCGATTCCTGTGATTGCCCCTGCTGCGATTGTGATTCGTGAATGGCTACTGTTGATGATGATGACAAAGGTTGCGGTTGCGATTGCGGTTGTGGTTGTGTAGATGATGTGAGGAGGTCTGGTGCTGCGCTTTGTGCACTTGAACATGCAGTTGAGAGTGTAACTGCTATGGAATCGATTAAACAACTATTTACAGAGCTATTGGTGAGAGTTCGTTGATCTTCGTCCACTGCCAGCGGCGACGGCGGTGGCAGCAGTGATGATGGCTGCAACGATGGATGCGAAGAAGGTTCAACTTCTTCGCTTATTGCTTCGTCTTGCGGCGGAGCGAGGGGCGGGCTTGGAGCACTCGCGTCCACTTGATCATTTGGTTTTACAGTATTTGTACTATTATTTACTATTAATGGATTTGGATTTGTTTTGGTATCTGTTTGTGTTGGTGCGATGGTTGCGGGGAAGATTGGTGCTTCTTCGTTCGCCTCGTCGATTGGTGGTGTCGCTGGAGTTGTCACAATCTTTGGCTCCACTGTTGTACAAGCACTGGTCGGGGGTGGTGGTTTCTTTAAAGGCGGCGGCGGCGTTGTTATGCACGATGCTGTTGGTGGCGACGGTGATGGGGTTATCGGTGGCAGCGTACGATGTGCAATTGGCACACCAGGATCCTCATAGATCTTCATCACTTGGAACCTAGAACGTGGCGATGTTGAGAGCCTCTTAATGGTTGTGGTGGAATCTTTGGAATTGATGAGGACACCAGTAACGTTTTTAGCCGTGTATATCGGTGTCGGTGATGGTGATGGTGATGGGGATGCGGATGGGGAGGGATATGGGGACATTGGTGATGTAAGTGGTGGACTAACTTCCGCAACAAGAGATACTTGAAACCGACTCTTCGACGGACTTGGCACTGGGGACGACGACGGTGAACTTGTGGGTGGACTGGGGATAGGAGATCGCAGACGAACACCGGTTTTCTTTTTCACCTCAAGTTTACTGCTTGTCGGCGTTGTACTATTTGCCTGATCGATTATATGTCGTGGTGGTGCGGAATGGCATGTTAAAGAGATTTTCCGTGAGCCCAGATAGTAGCCACCACGACATTTGGCCGTTGGCGCTACACTGCTCTGCTTGTCGGTGGCTGTTGTCGCTGCAGGCTGATTTTCGTTGCGTGCACACAGTGATCGGACGTTCTCCAGAACTCGTGCATAGTCCAGCTGGGCGTCGCTGCCGATCTACAGAAGAGAGAGAGAGAGAGAGAATGGGGAGAAAATTGATTAGTTCACTTCGGGGGCTGTTTTTTTCCGAGAGAATGGTGGAAACCTTCAATCGTTTTTAAATTCTATTTTAAAAGATGCATTAACCGAAAGATTTGAACCCTCTCTCGTGATGATGACATTGTGGGAGTGAGCGTTATGAATAGAAAACTAAAATTGAGATGCGAATGGAATGTGAAAACGGCAGCAGACTACGAAATAAAAGGGCGGGGGGCAACAAGAATCAGTTCTAGATGGAAGACATGGCGTGCAAAATATAGTTCCAACGTAAAATAGAGAAAAATAAACGAACTTTAGAGAAAATTGTTGCCTATAGTTGCTGGTAGAACAAAATAACCACACTTTTTCGGTCAACTTTGACGTCTGTCCGTCAGAGAGACGTCCTTAAGGGGGCACCGGGCACAAAGCTAAACAACACAAAAGTAGGAAACAATCTTCAGCAAGGAGCTGCCTTGCCTTGAAATAAACGAACAAAAAAGGATAATAAGGGCAATCACATGCACGTCGCCCGCCTTGAACTGGCATTCAATTCGATCGAAACTGAAAACGTCCCATGCATTTCCAGCTCAAGCGAAGAATCCCCAAACAACTGTCAGGATCTACGAAAAAAACAAAAAAAAAAGAACGAATAACACAAGGGGCGATGCAAAATGAAGCCATCGCCCAACCCAAACAAGAAAGGAACACTTCTCAAAACCAACTAGAGAAAACGAACGACAGTACATATGTAGCTAATAAGCATGCTCAAGTAGTACTCACCACTCTATGCGATCGGAATGGTGATTTTTTCCACACCCTCTCAAACTGTTTGTGCGTGCACATTGTGTATACATTGTCAATAATGATTAAGTCACAGATCAATGTCTCATCACTTACCGATAGTCGCTTGGGCTCGTCATCGATGTCAATTTGTGTTACAGTTGTGTTCGATTTTAACGCCTCCGCCAGTATATTCAGACTGTCCACTTCGATTTTGTTATCACGTATATCGATTCGTTGCAGAGTCTTGTTGCCGCCAAATTGTAGAATTGATGCTAACTTCCGGATGCCAGCACAACTCAAATGGGCACTCTGCAGTCCGAGCGTTGTGAGCGTTGTATTCTGCGACAAACTGTCGTGTATTTTGTCCACAAAGTCATTGGAGAGAATATTCTTTCCGATATTTAGCAGCTCCAGGGAGACGGTTGTGGCTAAGAGATCAGCTATAAGGGGTCCCGACTCTTTGGTCAAGTTATTGTTCCACAGGGCCAGCGCTTTAAGGCCATGCGGTGTCTTATTACTATCTTGAGGCACATCGAATTGCTTTTGTCTTGTTAAGGTGTCGTTTTTGGTTAATTTCTCGTTGATTTTCGTCGAGAAATTCCCGCTGCTGGCGTCACCAATGCTGCCATCCAGCGAGTTATCACTGCTTAAACTGTCCGAACTGTGTGATCGAACGCGTGTTGATTGTGTTATGGTGCAGGTGGATTCGGTGCGACGCATTCCGGACACAGGCGACGGACTGGTACCGGTTAGGGCGGCGTTCTTCAGTGCTGACATGTCTCCGTTCGAGCTGTCACAGCTGGTGTTCGGTGATGCGGATGCTGCAAGCAGACCCAACGAATGTGACGATGGCGTGACTTCAATGGGCTTTGCTGTTGCTATCGGTGGTGTTATTACTTCTACTACAGGAGGTGGGGTGGGTGTGGGTGTGGGTGTTGGTGTTGTTAAAGCTTCTGTGGCTATTGTGGCCGTCTCAACCTCATCCTTGCCATCGAATCGGCTCGCAAACTCATCGGGCAGATGTCGACTGATGTCGCCGTCCGATGAACTCTCGAACGCCGAGTCCGTGCTGTGTGTGTCATCGAAGTCGTCCAGTTTCGTTGCGTTCTTGTTCACGTCTAATTCCTTGGCCGGCAAATCTGGTGTATTCGCTTCCGCTATTGTCGCCTCTGTCACGTCGCTTGCCTCGAAAACGGTCGATTGCACGGTGTTATTGTTGTCATTCGGCAGCATTGGCCGTTCCTCTATTGCCGACTCAACAATGGGCGTCGATGTGACCACATGCACACCGTTTGTACTGTCGAAGATATCATCGCTCACACTGATGTCGGACGCGGCCACCGTGTCTGTGGGCACTTCCTCGCTACTATCGCTATTGTTCATCGACAACAATTTATCCAACTTTGATTGTCCATTAATAGGTGGCGTTGTTTTCATCGTTGTCGTTTTGATTGTATCTTCATCTTCATCATCGTCGTCTGCTGTTGCTGTTGCTGTTGCCGTAGCGGTGGCGGTAGTGTTAGCGACCACTTTTGTACCACTGCCATCGTCTGTTGTTGTTGTCGTCGTCGTCGTTGTTGTCGGATCATCATCTTCGGCATCGTTTGCATCTGTATCGACATCAGCATCATCGGCCTCATCATCTTCATCTTCGTCGTCCTCCTCTTCTTCGGCGGGACTGGCATCACTGTCACCACTTGTTGTATCATCATCATTGATTGTGCCTGGACCATTTGCTGCCCCTGCTGCTGCCACCATTGACGATGCGCTGCTGTTTGTTGCATTATTTGTGCTGCTGTTCAATTGCTGTTGTCGTCTCTTGTGCTCGGCTTCGGCGAGTGCGGCCGCCATAGCTGCGGCTGCTCTCTGCAATTGTTCTAGTTCGGTGGATTGATAAATTAATGCCTCCACAATTGTTCGTAAACCGTCATCCTGAAAATGGTGAGAAATTGGTCAGATCGAATCTAGACAAACAAAAGGCGAGGGTATTCAAAGTCAATGTCAATCTCTGGCTTGTACAACAAACCCAGCTCTGATCATTACTTGCTGTGCAATTAAAATTAGAATTCCGCGACGGCAAATTTGTTCCCACATTATCTCCGTTTGCACCTGGTACACGCGCACAGTAGTGTCGCTCAGATAACATTGACATTCCACGCAGTCGAATACATGTCAAATTCTGTCTAATTAAACGCGTCACAACCCACTCACCTGGATGTTGTTATTGCTTATGTCGATGAACTTCAAATAGTGATTAGTCCTCAGCAACTGCGCAATCTTGTCCGCATCTTTGCACGTCAAATCGTTGTGCGCCAGCCAGAGTTCTCGCAGAATTTGATTGTTGCGCAACTTTGAACCTGCAAAGCATAAACAGTGTGTGTCACACATCAGCAGGACCAGATGGCAATTCGATGAACTTACATAGCCCATCCAAGGGATACCCCCGCAAACCGCAATGTTCCAATTTGATTGTGTGCAGATTGGATGAGTTCAAAGCACTGCCCAGGTTCTCGGCGCAATTCTTTGACAAGGGATTCCCTTGCGCATTCAGCACTTCCAGTGCTCGACTATGGCCCACCATGTACGTGCACGATGCCCAGCCACGAATGGTCATGCCCTCCGCATTCGAGGAGATATCCAATTCATTTGTAGCCTCATAATACTCGAACATTTCGAAGAGTGCACTGGCAGCCGTTTCGTTCAAGTCACACATTGAAACGTCAATCGATTTGTATTGAACCTGAAAGAGATGAGCTAGTGAATTTCGACCTCGACAAGGGAGGGGGTTACTCACTCTTTTAAAGATCTCCTCCAAGGCTTCACAGGCGGCCGGTGAGAGTTTGATAGATTTTAGCGACAAACTCGACTGTCGCGCTGCTTTGTTCAATTCCACCGTTTTCAGCTGATCCAGCATTGCCTGGATGGGAACTGTGTTGTGCCTCTGGCACGACTGCATATAGTGTTCCGAAATTTCTGGGATGGTTTTCTCCAAGACAACTGCAATGGGGAAGATGAAAGCTCATTAAATTCAGTCGTAGTTTAGGTAGAGTGTGTTCAAGGAATAGAAAGGGTTGGTTTCAAATCAATTCCAGACCTTAACTCGCACCACACAAAAGTTCCCACGCTCGTTTTAGCCACCGTCTGCGGCTTGTGCGACCCAAATTTCGCCCCAAAAAAAACGTGACATAATTCATGTGAATTAACCAAAAACCGTCTCGATCGATGATTCTCTCTCGCTTCTCGTCAAAATGTGGCATGCCCACCAGTCTGTCGCGGTCTCTGCAAAATTTCGCTTCATTCGATAATAATAACTACGACTATAAATAAGTGCCACCAACTCGTCGGATTTCGGAATCATCATAAATCTGAGAAGCGTTCTCGTTACAAGTGAGGCGTTCTATTTTCAATTCCCACCGAAAATATCGTCGAAACAACGACTTCTGCTGGTCTGATCTTTTTTTTTTTTTTTTTTTTGGCAAGCGACCTTAACCTTCAAACGCCTCCGTGGCATCGTGGGCGAGCGGCGACATCGCGGACGGTCAGAGGGAGAGAGAGCCCTAAAATGCGTTCCATCATTATTGGTGCTCGTTCCGCTGGGAATTCCTCGCTCGTGACGCACACCTTTCCACTCAAGATCGCACTTAGTCACGAGAGACTTCTCGTTATGGCAATCCTTGCCATTCTCAAAATAGCGCACACCTCTCCGAGTCGTGTGGATGGTGAAATTGGAAGGGAACACAACGAAAATTCCACTTACCGAGTGCATTTCGAGGAAATGACTCGTGGGCGCTCGCGATTAGCTGCACTATTGTATGCGCACATAACGACCACCACACATCGTTGTTTGGTTTTGTTCGAATAAAGAAACATCGCCTTGACACACATTCGAGTCATTATGTGTGCATATGCATATCATTGACTGTATTTGGATGTTTTCGCTTGCAATTCACTCTCACGATGGCGCTGGAGGTGGAGGAGTTGTCTCAAAACATATGAAATATCGAATTTCTGTCTGGCCAAGGATGCATCATAATGGATTCGAACATGGCCAACAGGATGAAGTCATATTGTCTGGCCATGAGTCAATCGTTTAACCCTTAATTGTCAAGGAGAGTGGGTGGGTGTGTGTCACAGAGTTGAGGACTCAAACAAGGACATTCGGCGCGAGTATTTGTTGCATCAATTTACGGTAGGATTTGCATTGCACTTGAGTTTTGTGAGCCATAAATGAGCACTCATTCGGTCCGGGAAGAGATGACTGCCAAGGGCATTGATTCCCACAGTCAATCTCAGCCCCACCACTTCATCGGGTCCCCCTGTAAATGCGACCCATTTCCACAATCGATCAACAAAGGCTAACCTTCAGCTCAACGGGGGCATGTCGACGTTCTGACAAGACGATCGAAAATAGATTCCAACGTTCCTCAAAAATTAGGCCACAACAACATTGCCCACCACTGAATCGTCAAGCGATCCTTATCAGAACATGTGGAACGTTTGGAATTTCCCCCCAAAACAAGCAAACAGAGAACACTTAGAAGGCCTCACCGCACCCGAGGAATGACCAGAGTGTCCCGTCATCAACCAGAAGCACATTCATCTTTCAGCCAGACTCTGATGGAATCAATAAGACGCCAGGTAAAATATTTGCGAGTGCATTAACCTAGTCACCACTAACTGAACTCAAGACACACGCAACTCTCGGCAGCCGCTTTGTTCGCAAACAACGAAAGGTTAACGATATCATTTTGGGCACACGAAACCACCAGGTGGGTGGGTGGTTGGTTGTGTGTGGTGGGTCCTTATGACATCATAAATAGCACAAACGAGGGAAAGAGAATTGTGAAGGAGCAAAGGTAAGCCGCCTTTGTTTGTATTTTATTAAATGGCAACGCGTTTGGATAGAAGAAGAGCTGTCATTGCGACGAGAAAGATAAAGGATTCGTGTGCTGCTCTTAATGACTGCATAATGAAGCCGAGCAGCTTCATGGGCCAACGGGAGCATGCATGCACAGGAGGAAGATGTGTTTCGTCGTTTGTATGGTAAACAAGGAAATCCACTGAAAAACGTCATGGCAAAAGGGAGGAAACCTATTTATAGAGTGGGACAGTGGTTGCGACGGAAGGTTGCCTTTAGTCGTCGACTCTGTGATGTGACAGCAGACTGGGTGACAGAGAACAGAAGACCTTGAGATTTGCCAGCAAGAGCAGTCAGTGTGCTGAGTTGTGGGAGTTCAAAGGACGCGAAAGTATTTTCGTTTCATTTGTACCGCACGCGGTTGATGGGCAATTTTAATTTGTTGTGCCTTTCACAAGGAGAATAATGGAGACAGTGTGACAATTCGCCTGTGACTAGTTGGAAGAATGAAATTGTTTTTGTCGTCCCTTTGGTGGTGACTGGAGTGGACTGGAATTTCTTTTCGACTGACATGCAAGGGGACTGCTTCGAGCAAGCTCCGTAGGGACTGCTAACAGGCGTCTCATTTATGGGTCAACCTTTGAACAGCGGAAAGGAATTGGATGGGACGATGTGGAATAAGATCGAATTTATTTGAGGCGACAAAGGAAAACTTCTGACAAATAATGTCGACAGGAGAACCGAAGGAACGTCCTCCCATCATTTATACGCAGAATGGAAAGACGATCCTTAAGAGCATTCAATCATGCCGCTACGATCGATAGGTCAGAAGTTAGTAGAAATAAGCATCGAAAAAAGCGTAGGAAACTGACAAGAAGTAGTTCATATTGGCAAATCAGCCATGTTTCAGAGACGGGTCGCTTATTTTAGACGCGGTCGATTATGCATTAGGTTCAGAAAGCAAGGACGCTTCCTTTCTGCCCCCAACAATCGCGCTGCGGCCACTAAAAAGTAGGGAAAAATGTCGGAGAATGTGACCTGAAATGGTTGACCATAAGTCGTTTATTCTGCTAAATCGGCCATATCTCGACGACGGTTCGTTTGTTTTAGACGCGGTTAGTTGCATTAGATTCAGTACGTAAATACGCTTCTTTTCTGCCCCAAAACTTCCCGCTGCGACCTGTAGAAAGTAGGGAACATTTTCGGAAAAAGTGACCTGAACTGCTGAATTTTACAAACTCGCTCGTATCTCGAAAACGGTGTGTTTTTCAGCTATCCTATTCATCTCTTTAGAGGTTTTTGACATATCTAGAGAATTGAAAGACCCTTCTTTTGAGCCATCAATCAAGCCGCGACGGCAAGAAGGTCAGAAGTTAGTAGAAATAAGTGTTGAAAAATCGGAAAAAGTGGCGTGAAGTAGTTTTTTTTTGACAAATCGGGCATATCTCGGAGATGGGTTGCTTGTTTTAGATGAGGTTTCTTTCATTAGATTCAGCACGCAAATACGCTTCCTTTCTGCCCCTATCAGCGCCGCTGCAACCAGTAAAATGTTGGGGAAAATGTCGGAGAAAGTGACCTGAAATGGTTGACCATAAGTAGTTTATTTTGGTAAATTGGCCATATCTCGGAGACGGTTTGTTTGTATTAGACGCTGTTTCTTTCGTTGGATTCAGCACGCAAAGACGCTACATTTCTGCCACAACCATGCCCCTGCGGCCATCAAAAAGTAGGGAAAAATGTGACCTGAAATGGTGAAAAAAAATGGTGATTCGCAAGGAAACTGTGTTTGCACAACGCCATGAAAACCTTTGTGAAATAAGGAGAATTGATATTCTAAAGCGGATGCGACGCCGTCTGACATTTTAAAGTCTACTTGTAGACGTCTTTATGGCAACCAATTTCATGGCATCACACCATGAAGCTTATCACCGAATTTAAATCGAAACCACACCATTCGCCTGCGATGTTCACACACCAGCGTGGATTTAATTAACAACTGAGATCAGCACTGATTCCCGGAACCCTATCGGATGATACACCCTCTTGACTGAGTGTGACTGTGAAACAGACGCTACATCCACGAAAGGGTCACAAGACGATGTTGACTTCCCCCCGCGAGCAATTCGAAACTTGTAGGGCACGTGCCACTGACTAAGGTATACCACATCAACTTCCGAGAATTGTCGTACAAATTAGAGCAACGAGCTGCTCTACATTTGAACAACTCATTCCACAGACGTCAGAGAGATCATCGCATCATCGGGCAACAAAAGAGGACAAGAACTGCAAATCGATTCTGAATCCCACCGGAAGTCTGTCATTAAACTCGAATCGTTGTCACATGTAAGTACTGGACAGTGTACGACGTCCATTCAACCACGTTGCTGTGTGCGGAGTGCGCCTGTAGTGGGTGCATACAAGACTCTTCCGACCGCAAACATGATCTCAATTCCGAACGTCTTATTCCGGCGAATTAATCATCATTGAGAGCCGACCCTATAAATCGACGATCATCGGCGAACGCGCAAACAATAAACAAACTTCTCTCTCATCAAAGGAAGGAAGCATGTGAACTTCAAGAAAACCGACACACAAAACAAATGATTAATCCAATGAATTCCGGTGCAATCCGGTGCTTGTTCTGACGACAACAACGATTGTCGGCATCTCGTCTTCCACTCCCTCATCCCCTCTCTCTCTCTCTGTCAAGCACTCGTACGCACACACAGGTCGGCGCGGCGTGGCTGTTCGGTCGACGTCTCGGTTCGGTAAGAAAATATTGTCTCTCATTGTTTTATGGATGAATTCCAAAGCCAAGCCGCCCGCCCCGCCGCACCACGCTCCGCAAGTGTATAATTCAATTGTTGTTCCCAAAGTGTCTACACAGATCCCGGCGACACTGACACTCAATGTGTCACTGTCGCCGAGAACCACAACTCATCCGATTGCCCGCCGCTGCTTTGTTTGAGCACCCGAACAACAAGTTAGCAACAAATTAATCACCTCAAACAATTTAATAAAAAATATTCTCTGCCATTCTCGTTTATAAATAATTCTTATTCTTAGACACACACGGTGCGCGAGTAGCCGGGGGGGGGGGCGGGGAACTTTATTGTTTTTAATGTGTTTTGACGTGTGTCTTTGAAGCGCAGGGGATGTGCTTTTCTTTGGCAGCTGGTTCCGCTGAGGCGACTAAAGCGACGCAGCAGCAACCACACCAGCGGAGAGTAACAAAAGGCAACTTCCTTGCGGAATGAATGAATCAACAATTGCGGATAATAATCCTCATTATGAGGACCGACGACGAGGACGAGGACGACGGCTGTTGACATCGCCAACATCGTCGTCACATAGAGCTTTAATTGAATTGGAAAAAAAGGCGAAGGAGAAACCCACGACGAGTAGGGATTCAATGCGCCCTTCCGGAACAATTATGAATGCATGCGCTGCATGATCGTTGATTGCGACGGAAAATGCAAACATTCGTCAGATGGATGCAGCGGAAAGGCAATGAGCAATTTATTTGCTTGCAGTCAATAGCGAATCGATCCATTATCGCAAGTGAAACTCGATGCGGGAAGGAGAATGCAAATATTTTAAAGGTTATGTTGACGAATGCCTTCAGCCAGACCTCAACACAACCACAAGCCTTTCCCCCCCGAGTCAATTAAGGGGAAAAAATGGACTGTCTGCAAATTCCGAAACAATCAAAAAGTTCTCAGAAAACAAAAAAAAAAACGATGATTTACTCCCTCCGACAAATCAGCAAGTAATAAGGGGTTTGCATCAAAGGACACATTGAACTCGTAAGTGTTCTTGTCTGCTATCCACCCACCAGCAGAAGCACCGGCACCAGCACCACCTCCACGTCCAGGACGAACGCGTCACAACATAACGAAACGAAATGCCGACCAGCTTAGCAGCGCTCTCAACGTGCACTTGCTCTGCCGTCCGCCATCCGCAATCCGCCATCTCCCCCATCATTACCTCACTGTGCATCCGCATCGCTGACTACACCGCCTGCATTGTGTCTGCTGGTACAGCCCCGACGAGATTGTTCAAAAAGGCGCATAATACTTCGGCCCTTCATCCCGGCATCGGCTGTACCAGTGCTCGACGATGCTACCTACCACCACAGAAGGTCGGTGGCACCATGTTCGCAAAAAAAACGAGTACGAGAACGAGAGAGGGAAACAGCAAGCAAGCAAATCTGACAACAAAACAAAAGTGGAAAAGTCTCAATTGGAGGGTCGTTTTTTTCCCCGTTGGAATCCAAAGTTCTGTACACACCTTTGGCACGGATTCTACGCAACTCTGGTTAATTGAAATGCCCATCTCTCATCTCCCCCCTCTTTCATGGGTTTCGCTTATCGTTGACACTAGAAATGTCATTTCTTAGAAGCATTCGCAATTATCACTTCTGTCACGCCCGCCTGCACCCAGCACCCTGTGTGCATGCACTGCTGTCATTTTTGACGGCAGCGAAGTGCGTGGCCCATTTAATGAAAGTTATTGTCTCCCTTTTTTCCACGAATCTTCTTCCACGCGAAATTTCTGCCAACCATGCAAAAGACGGTGGAATTTGCACACGGAGTACGACTTCGAAATGCCGGTCGAAATATTTTCGAACTCAAATGTCAAATCGAATTGCGATTCGGTGTCGCATTGTACCGCCGCCAAGTCAGTGCGATGTCATTTGAGACGGTGAAATTTAAATGACAAATAAGAGAAGAAAAAGACCAGGTTCCTTTTTGCTGGAGCGCTGCTTCTCTCTCTCTCTCTCTCTCTGCGAGGCTTCTTCGGATTATTTTTGTTTTTCAAGTGTTTTATTACACACATCGTAAGGTGAGGAATTTTTACGCTTTCGACCTTGAGAGGAGGAGAGGAAATAGAAATTATTTATAGAATCAGGCAGTGTTGTGTACAAAATGGGTTATCAGACTGAGTTGTGCGGCGCTGAGAGGAGGCCCTCATTTGGAAGCAAAACCACACGTCCAACTGCCACGTCGAGGAAGATACACAAATTTCCGTGTGTTAATTGGGATGTTTATCTGCGATTTGGAGGACGATGCTGCGAGACGAGGCGACGCAGAGGCGAAGAATTAGAAAATGAAAGTAATTTATGTAAAATCGAAAACTTTCCCTTGCTGGTCAAGATAACTGACTCAGATATCGGATGGCCACAGTCGAGCGAAGTTTTATCCATTATCGAACTGCGGCAGTATGTAACACACCGAAGGAGACGTTCAAAATGAAGGCGAAAAAAGCGATGTGACATCATGGAGTTCGTCTTCAGTGGCATCTCTTGCGAAGTTTTGTTGAATTCACTTTCTTGTTGTTTGGCTGAGTGGTGTCCCGAGGTCAGTTATACGTCATCTTTTGCGTATTTTATTGGTCCTCGGGAAGGGACGTCTGAAGATTTTACTAGTCACCAGTAGGAACCGTAGA
The DNA here is from genome assembly GCA_907269125.1 of Eristalis pertinax. Lineage (NCBI taxonomy): Eukaryota > Metazoa > Arthropoda > Insecta > Diptera > Syrphidae > Eristalis > Eristalis pertinax. Next base: position 8,055,345 of record OU026148.1, read on the forward strand.
ACAGTCGCATATAGTCATGATTTTGCTAGCCTCCAGTAGGAACAGTCGCATAAAGACATGATTTTGCTAGCCTCCAGTAGGAGCAGTCGCAAGAAACACTTTTCAGCAGTCCGTAGGATATCCTCCTAAAAACGTGATCGAAGGTACATATTTTGCCGCAAATGTCACGTGAAGCGCCTTAAAAAATGACAACAATTTCCCCATATTCCGGCACACTTCGCAAAGGCAGATCAAGTCAACGCGATAGTTTATGTGACAGCCACTTAATTCCCCATTAAAAGGTGGCTCCTAGTTAAGAACAAAAACCAAAGAGAAGCCATATCATCACAAAAACAAGCGACGAACAGGTTAAAACTGGTTTCATTCCAAAAATAAAGAGAAAGTGTCTGAATGAATCTATTCCAGGCCGCAGACCAAAGCCCCAAGAATGACATAACATCTATTTGAAAACTCCATTCTTTCAGCGTTGTGCCTTGACGTCAATGCTGCTTCTAATCTGCAAATGTCACACATTTAATTTTCGTACAATGTTTAGCGCCGGGACGATAAGTAAGTGCAAACATAAACACGTTTCATATGTCACCGATGGCTTGCTTATATTTTAATCTGCTATCGCAGGAATAATTCTCCGTGCAATTAGTCATCGGCACTCGCCAAAGATCGCACTCGAAAATGAAAACCCATATGTGCTCTCGCTACAACCTTGTGTGTATCTAGCATAGACTCAAAAAAAAAAAAAAAACGTACGATTTCTATCCAAATCAGCCCAGCGCGCACAGAGCCTGTGGGTATTTTTAGAACAATTACGAAACTATCAAACTTCCGCTGACAGGAGGAGTAGTGTTGTAGCGTCGACAAACGAAACGATTGTTCACATTTTGTTATCGAATGTGCAAAACACACACAAATTGCAACGCATTTTCATCGTTCCAAAGGTCCATCATTCCCACCCGACTGTGCGCTGGTGGTGTGTTTGCTTAATAAACATTTTCAGTTAACGACTTACAATCGGCGTCCATAGCCAGATTGTGTTGCCTGAGAACGTGTCATTTGCACATTTTATGAGAATTTATCGAAAGAGGCAACAGCGCCAGCGGGAAAATAAATACAAAATTTTCTTTTAGCACCTTCTTCTCACCAACCCTCTCTCACCGCCCCCCAACCACACGACAATGGATGTGTCATTGATTTTATTTCGTTGTTTTTTTGCTCTCCAACAGCGCGGCTCGCAAGTTGATTAAAATATCATAAATCATTTTTCGCTTTTCACATTCGACTCTAATCGAGTCTAATTGCTTATTTGGGATTAGCTGCCGTGTACGAAAAATCCTCTACCACCACCACCGCCAATTCGCGGTCCGAAAATCGGATCCATTTTCGTGCAGTCGTTTCGGTCGTCAAAACAAAGCCGTCAATTGTTGTGTTAATAAATCGCGCAAATGTCGTAAAAGGCTTTTAAAAATCGAATCGAAAAAAACAACAAACATAATAAAACAGAAAAGATAAATCCAGATCGGGTGTAGAGGGCAGTCGAAAAAGAAGGGAGGGCACAAAACGACAAATCTTTGGATCGCTTGCTACGCCGATGATTGTGGTGTTTTGTTGCTGTTGTCGTGCTGCCTAAATAAAGCCGAGTCCAATAAATAATTATTGACACTTTTTGTGTGTTGTTTGCTGTTCATTAGACCGAGCACAGTAGTCGGCGAGCGCAAACTGACGACGGGCACGGGCAGAGTACTGAGCAAAAAAAAAATGTAGATGAAAAAAAAAATATAACAACTGTCAAATGACTGAAATTAGCGCCGCGCAAATATTTACGAGGGATCATAAAAAGAATGTAGATACACACGATAATCAGTGTGTTTTCGTTTCACTTGTCAACGGACGGGAGCATGGCGGTTAAAGGATGGGCTCAAGGCGACGTCCAAACAGAGGTCTGAGAGGTTTTTAGGCTCTGTCTGCTTATCAGGACTGTCGCTGTGGTCAACCAAGCTGAAGATGTTTACGAGTCTATGCTCTGTCTACAATCAATTATTCTCTTTTAGGGTCTGAGGAATCAGAGACAACATCCGGACATCAGAACGTATAGAGCTACGTACATATGTGGTCTATGCTCAGTCTCTCGTACAGCTGGATGGAGCCGTTGGTTGAGTGTCTGCCCTTGGTTAGAGGGATCCGCGGTTCGAATCCCAGCAAAGTTAATACGGTTTATTCGTTTTTCAAATCTGGTCCAGTCACCATTTGCCATTGGAATCAAATGAACTATGAGCACTATCACTGCAGTTCTCGATCGGTGGTAGTAGTCAGACTATGGGTATCGCTGGCAGGCCCTACGTCTTCAGTCTTCATCATCTTTTCCTTTCCAAACTGAGAGAGAGCACCAACAGGCAACCAGAACAATTGGAAATGATGTGGGGACGGACCTGGCTTGGTCACATATTTGAGAGGAATTTCAAAGAGAGCTCTACCTTCCTCGCAATGCCTATAAGAGCAGCGATTCTGCGTTTGATCTCCATTCTCTCACTGTTCATCGAGAGGCCGAGGTACGAAGGCAAAGTCTTTTACTACATCGAAGTGATAGCTGTCATCTATGAGCAGACTGTGGTATTCAGCAAAAAACTATACACACCCCGGTTCACTAGCCTCTAAGCCATACATTTGGACACTCTTCAAAGAGGATTTCAAAGCGTTGACATGCGACTCATGCACACACGAGGTGCCTGCACTTAGCCTCTGTCTTCGAACTCCTACTCTCACCTCCAAGTGGTGAAATCTGGGAGTCGACTGCCTTTGACACAAGATGGGGTGCTCAATCTCCATCGGACGTCTTAGGTTTTAGGCTGCCGACGAGAGAGGGGGGAGGGGTGAGTCTGTAACAAGGCCCAGAAGTCTGTGAGAAGGCCCATGAGTCTGTGACAAGGCCCAGAAGTCTGTGAGAAGGCCCATGAGTCTGTGACAAGGCCCAGGAGTCTGTGACAATGCTCGTGAGTCTGTGACAAGGCGCATGAGTTTGTGACAAGGCCCATGAGTCTGTGACAATGCTCGTGAGTCTGTGACAAGGCCCATGAGTCTGTGACAAGGCCCAGGAGTCTGTGACAAGGCCCAGGAGTCTGTGACAATGCTCGTGAGTCTGTGACAAGGCCCATGAGTCTGTGACAAGGCCCAGGGGTCTGTGACAAGGCCCACGAGTCTGTGACAAGGCCCATGAGTCTGTGACAATGCTCGTGAGTCTGTGACAAGGCCCATGAGTCTGTGACAAGGCCCAGGAGTCTGTGACAAGGCCCAGGAGTCTGTGACAAGGCCCATGAGTCTGTGACAAGGCCCAGGAGTCTGCGACAAGGCCCAGGAGTCTGTGACAATGCTCGTGAGTCTGTGACAAGGCGCATGAGTTTGTGACAAGGCCCATGAGTCTGTGACAAGGCCCAGGAGTCTGTGACAAGGCCCAGGAGTCTGTGACAAGGCCCATGAGTCTGTGACAAGGCCCAGGAGTCTGTGACAAGGCCCATGAGTCTGTGACAAGGCCCAGGAGTCTGTGACAAGGCCCAGGAGTCTGTGACAATGCTCGTGAGTCTGTGACAAGGCGCATGAGTTTGTGACAAGGCCCATGAGTCTGTGACAAGGCCCAGGAGTCTGTGACAAGGCCCATGAGTCTGTGACAAGGCCCAGAAGTCTGTGAGAAGGCCCATGAGTCTGTGACAAGGCCCAGGAGTCTGTGACAATGCTCGTGAGTCTGTGACAAGGCGCATGAGTTTGTGACAAGGCCCATGAGTCTGTGACAAGGCCCAGGAGTCTGTGACAAGGCCCATGAGTCTGTGACAATGCTCGTGAGTCTGTGACAAGGCCCATGAGTCTGTGACAAGGCCCAGGAGTCTGTGAGAAGGCCCATGAGTCTGTGACAAGGCCCAGAAGTCTGTGAGAAGGCCCATGAGTCTGTGACAAGGCCCAGGAGTCTGTGACAATGCTCGTGAGTCTGTGACAAGGCGCATGAGTTTGTGACAAGGCCCAGGGGTCTGTGACAAGGCCCACGAGTCTGTGACAAGGCCCATGAGTCTGTGACAATGCTCGTGAGTCTGTGACAAGGCCCATGAGTCTGTGACAAGGCCCAGGAGTCTGTGACAAGGCCCAGGAGTCTGTGACAATGCTCGTGAGTCTGTGACAAGGCCCATGAGTCTGTGACAAGGCCCAGGGGTCTGTGACAAGGCCCACGAGTCTGTGACAAGGCCCATGAGTCTGTGACAATGCTCGTGAGTCTGTGACAAGGCCCATGAGTCTGTGACAAGGCCCAGGAGTCTGTGACAAGGCCCAGGAGTCTGTGACAAGGCCCATGAGTCTGTGACAAGGCCCAGGAGTCTGCGACAAGGCCCAGGAGTCTGTGACAATGCTCGTGAGTCTGTGACAAGGCGCATGAGTTTGTGACAAGGCCCATGAGTCTGTGACAAGGCCCAGGAGTCTGTGACAAGGCCCAGGAGTCTGTGACAAGGCCCATGAGTCTGTGACAAGGCCCAGGAGTCTGTGACAAGGCCCATGAGTCTGTGACAAGGCCCAGGAGTCTGTGACAATGCTCGTGAGTCTGTGACAAGGCGCATGAGTTTGTGACAAGGCCCATGAGTCTGTGACAAGGCCCAGGAGTCTGTGACAAGGCCCATGAGTCTGTGACAAGGCCCAGGAGTCTGTGACAAGGCCAAGGAGTCTGTGACAAGGCCCATGAGTCTGTGACAAGGCCCAGGAGTCTGTGACAAGGCCCAGGAGTCTGTGACAAGGCCCATTAGTCTGTGACAAGGCCCAGGAGTCTGTGACAAGGCCCATGAGTCTGTGACAAGGCCCAGGAGTCTGTGACAAGGCCCATGAGTCTGTGACAAGGCCCAGGAGTCTGTGACAAGGCCAAGGAGTCTGTGACAAGGCCCATGAGTCTGTGACAATGCTCGTGAGTCTGTGACAAGGAGCATGAGTTTGTGACAAGGCCCATGAGTCTGTGACAAGGCCCAGGAGTCTGTGACAAGGCCCAGGAGTCTGTGACAAGGCCCAGGAGTCTGTGACAAGGCCAAGGAGTCTGTGACAAGGCCCATGAGTCTGTGACAAGGCCCAGGAGTCTGTGAAAAGGCCCATGAGTCTGTGACAAGGCCCAGGAGTCTGTGACAATGCTCGTGAGTCTGTGACAAGGCGCACGAGCTTGTGACAAGGCCCAGGAGTCTGTGACAAGGCCCAGGAGTCTGTGACAAGGCCAAGGAGTCTGTGACAAGGCCCATGAGTCTGTGACAAGGCCCAGGAGTCTGTGACAAGGCCCATGAGTCTGTGACAAGGCCCAGGAGTCTGTGACAAGGCCAAGGAGTCTATGACAAAGCTCGTGAGTCCATATCAAGGCTCATCCCTCTTTTAGGAATGGCTGCGAAGGAGCTAATGTTCACTGCTTCCCGTATCCATGAAAAGGCAATTTAATAGTGAAGTGAAAACCAACAAACTATCAATCAACAACAAACACCCGACAGTGTCCATCGATCTAAATACGGTCCTCCTTCCCCACCCCGCACACACACAACAAATCCAACGGCAATCAGAACAAACAACATTCGAAGGTCGCTACACCCACTCGAATCCCTACACATCACCGAAAATTCTCGCTTCCACCCCCCTTTCGGATTCGAGCACACTGGCAAGCCGCACAAACACCACTCGAAGTGGCATGATAGGCGTAGTGGCTCGTTGCTGCGTGTGTATGTGCGCCAAGCTAATGCTTTTCCAAAAAAAAAAAAAAAAAACACCGTACCGAAGGTCATACTACCCTACAAGTGTTATTAAACTCAAGCACGGTTCATGGTCAGCCGGGCTAGAGAGAGCAACCACAAAAATATTTTATCCCACTATTTACTGTCGCAAACTGTACAGTTCTTTGTTGCGACAATCTAATGTGTGGCCAGTAAACAAGCAAAACGAACAACAACATCCATTTTACAACCAACCTTGAAAGCCAACACAACTCGACACGGCTCTTACAAGTCGACTCTTTCTCGTTGTGTTGAGAGTCGAAGTCAACTCGAGACCACCCACTTAAGCTTAAGCACTGTGTTGTGCGCTGTTCTCGAATGTGTCTTGAATCGGTGAGCGTTCTTCTCACGTGAACAGTAGCCGCTCGCATACGTACGGCATGAGTAACATATGCAAAACGAAAGAACTAACAACACATCTTAAACAAGCACCTAATCAACGACGATGGGGTAGGCCTGGCATTATCCCCAGAGCTCTCGTATTCGTTTGATAAAAACCAGATAATGACACCCCCACTGACGGGGCAGAGAAAACCAGCAGAGAACACTGAATTTTGAGACTATTTTTGGATATTGGTTCATTCTCCGGTGGGCCTGAAGTTGTTCACAATACAAAACAACATCATGCCACCAACACGCCACCACCTAACCATTGTTTCTCTCTGTCACTCTTAACCAGTCTGCACGCGGCTAAAAGCGATGACGACTGATAAATAATTAGCCCCAAATAAATAAATAAAACATAAAAACCAACCACAAAAATGGAGTGCAAAATAAAATCCGCACACAACCCGTCCCAACAACGAAATGAAACCATTCAGAGCTCACACGAAAGAGATTTCTGAAAATGGAAACAAAAAGTTGTACAAAACTGGAAACCCGAAAGTTTACGCGACGCGGTTTTGCTTACACACTAAAGTTTTTGACCTTGAACATGACAAGACACGGCGGGTGGGAGGGGGGGCTGCCGAGTGTAGAGAGTACAAGAAAAATTAAAATTCATTCACTTAGTCGCAGTCGGTAGTCGCTGGGCTGGGGGCGTGTGTGTGTCTCCACTCTGAAGCTCCACCAATACACAGCGCACAGCTGTCATCGTCATCGTGGTAGGAGGGGGGAGGAGATGGGAGAGGAATGGAGTCATTTCAATTTCGGGGGAAACAACAAAATAACTTTCAAGCGGTCTTTTTGGGGTCACCGCGGTTTGTGCTTGCGCCAGCCGAGTGTACGACAAGCCCTCGAATTTCATTGTTTACACGATTCCGCTAAATCATATTCATGCATGCCGCAGCGTAAATATTTAATTTAATCGCCTCACAAACATCAAATGCAAATACTTGCCATGTTTACGTCATTTGCTTAGATGCGCGAGGGGTATATCCAAAATTCGACTTTTTTGACAGTTTCGCATATTTTTTCTTGTTGTTGTTGACATTTGCTTCAGTTTCGCATGTGTGACAGGGGGACAGGACAGAGTGTTGCTTTGGGAAAAGGCGAGTGTCGCGCATAGTTTCTTATGTTCACCCAGTTTCAAAGATACGCGGAGCGGGTGGTGGTATTTGTTGTTCCTCTTTTTTGTTCGATTCGTCGTTTCCAGTCGAAACGCTAGACGGACCGCGGCGCATAGCTGCGACTCGAGTGGTGGTGTAGAGCGCGATATTTGTTGTGTCTATTGAACTAGAAACGGATTACGAGAGCGACGTCAGTTGGTTCTGTTCGATGTGTAAGAGATGTGGGATTATTGACACATATGACATCACGTGTGTGTACGTCAAGTACACGAACACACGGACACGCGGAGCGTATCAAAAAGCCACGGAATAGGATATAGTTGATGTGAAATGTGAGAAAAACTACTGCTGTGTGCGTGTTTTCAAACACCGATTGGTTTGACACTTGGCCGGAGAATGGATATAAAATACGTTTTATTGAAAAGACTACGCGATTGCGTTGTGTGCGCGCGAGTAGGAGGCGGACGACGTTGAGGGTGTGACCTCAATCCCTTCTCACTGATTGCGGATAGAATGGAGAATCAATACATTTTTTTTGTTCATTTTTCTTTATGTCAGCAGACGGCGACTTATCCACGCGCACAATGGTGGTGGTCGCCGTCGGTGCCCAGTCCCGACTTGAAGACACACACGAAGGAGACTACTGGGCGGAACAGGAGCGCTTTATGTGACCCGTAAAATCCTTTATTGAAATTTATGCGCGTTCCAGGGGATGGACGTTGGTGTTGCTTGCCGAAATGTCAAATGGGATCAGAAATAAATGTCAACTCGCCCCGAGAAGTAACCTTTGACAGCTCCTTATGTAAAAATCGAACAGTTTCTTTGAGTACAGCTGTACGGCGGCCGTCAATTGTTCTGTATTGCAGAAGCGAGAGAGAAGAGAAAGAGTCTCCCTCAATCGGATACAAGATCCGTCAAATGGAGGCATACGTGGCAGGGTAATAAAACGGATTTCAATCGCACTTAAATGTTAAGTGCCTTGGCGTTAATTGTTATTTGATTGTTTCCTTATTTCCAGCCACAACCAACACAAAGGAGCGCACAAGTCATTGCTCGTGCGAGAATATATGCAGTGCCCCTTTATCGTGATTAACACTCGCTCCTTACGTCTTCACATATGTCACTCATACGCCACACACAACTGATACAAGTTTCTCGACTCAAAAAAAAAAAAAAACGACCACAACTTTATCCGAGTTGTCAGGTGATTCTTTGTTTAAATTCCATTCGCCGGGTCTTAAGTACACAAATGTCATTGTTTCAAAGTCTGTCTGCCTCCATAGTTAACCTGAGCTCTCAAAGTCCCAGACTGTCTAGAAATCATTGCAAAAGGTGCCTCCGCACTGATCTCTGACTTATAGACGTCAATCGGTGTTTTATGAAAAAGCAATAAACTGCGATCGTTAAGCCTTCTGTCACCGATGACAGCTGTCATATCTCGCACATTCCTGATGTTATTGTCTTTTTTTTCTCTCTTTTTTTGCCCGTTTTTTTTTCAATACAAAGTAAACGGAATTTTCAGCGATTACCTAACCTATCAGCCGACTAACTGATAATGAAACGTAGCCACCAACAAACACGCACACATTTCTTGTCGGATTACTGCTTGGTACATCCATACATACACACGAACATGCATGTATTTGGAGCAAGATTAGCCGGTATGTCTGGTTTGTCTTGCCCTTAAGTAAATAGAATGTGTAATCAATTAAACGACGAAAAAAATAAACCACAAAAAACGACTGACAAGCGCTTTTCGGTGAGGCGGCTCACAATTTCACCTTGATTTGTGTTTGAATCTCTTGATTATGTTATTGAAAGGGTTAATGGAAAAAATAAACACTGTTATCGCTCTCTCTCTCGTTAGGATTTTTGTTGTTTTGTCTTATTTTGCTGGAGCTCTAGGAAGCGATACGGTGACAGCAAATAAATTGAAGGTTGAACTTATCAACGTTTTGTGTGAAAATGAAAAGCGAACTCGAATAATGTGTGATCGGATTGGGAAGACCGACTGTTGACTTTGACGTTGGAGACACGTGTCAGGAGGCTGTAGAGTATTGACTTGTAATGCATGTACTTCCCCCGTGACTTGAAGATCTTTGACCATCGATAATCTGTTGTGAATCCAGCTAAACATGGATAAGAAGAAGTCATCGAGATTTCGTATCTTATCGTCGATTTGATTGACAAGTGATAGTCACTTTTGGAAGGCATTGGGTCATCATCGATTGTCGTGACGCGTATGCTGTTGCTTTGATTTGGAAAGAAAACAGCAGACGACCGTGTCTTGTAGTCGCTATCTACGGGCCAGCGATAGGATGTGTCACCAATCACATTCTGCGCCAGAAGGGTGAGAGTGACTCAGAGGAAGTGGTGACATGCGGAAAACAAATAGACAGACGTTAAGATGGTTAACAGAAGCGTTTCATGGCCGGTTTGATATTCAACAACAAAGCTCAACAACACTGATCACACCGACTTCACATATCTGCAGAGTCCAGAGGTGCGTTGTCACGTAAATAGAACCTGATGCACTTGGCCACTTCGATAAACGATTTGCTTGGGGCCAGCATGGGCCATCTTGTTCAAATCGGTACCCTTCCAAGTTAAGGTCAGCCATTCTTCAATCTTCATTAATAGACATAGTGTGTCGGACCTCATCTATAGAATTGAGATAATGGTACAGTACTGTGCATGGTAGTCGTTTGTACAAGATTCAGGCGTTGCCCCGAGGTGAGCCTTCGTTTATGTGCTTTTGTTTATGTGGCGAATCCTCTGTTGCATTATCCAACAGACTCGGACTCGAAGACAGGTAGCCCATGCGCTCTACATGCTCCCAGCCAACTTGGACCGTGGCTTCTGCAGCAACAATGGCAGGAACAAACGGCTATAGCAGAAGGGGAAATCGCCCTATACACAGACGGCTGAAAGACAAGCGCGGTTACAGGCGCCGTGATCTTCTGTGTCCTCTTCGAAAAATCCCTGGCACTAAGAAAGGATTGTAGCATTGTTCAAGCTGCGCACTCGCGTTGAGAGACCAGAACGAAAAATCATAGCCAAGCGGCAATAAAAGCCATAGCATCAGACACTCTGACATCGAAACTGCTCAGGTTATGCAGATAGGGCTTCGGTGAGATATCCTTGAGGAACTCCGTGACCCTCGCCTGGGTACCGAGGCATACTGTAATCCATGGAAACGAAAAGGCGGACAGTCTCGGGAGAAATGGCAGCTCCATGAGGGAAAAACTAGACGACGAAGCTGTGTATACGTAGATCCCGAACTTAATGGCTTTGATTTGGGCATTGGAGCAACAGCAAGGGATCTACTACCGACGCGGACCTAAAAGAGATCAACATCATTGATCGGTTGGCAGGATGTATGCATGTTAATAGGAGTCCTTATCGGGTGCCGTACATGCAATGCGTCTGAACGACTTTTGTAGAAGCTGCAGAGATGAGGAAGAAGCAAACAACAGCCCAGCCCAGGCAAGGAAAAGGAGATAATTCCTAGGAACGTCCTTATTTGTAACCTAGGAGGAAGAAAACCTCCCAAGTAACAACTTAAACTGTGTCTTCTGTAAACACGAACGCGAATATGGACACCTGGTCACTTAAGCTCAGTGTAACAAGAGGCTAGAGCATGACACCTAGACCGAAATATGTCAAGGAAGCAGGAAAACTTCGACCAATCCATAGAACCATCCGAATGATGAGGCTGTGCCGTTGACGTGACTCGAGACAAATGAAGTTCAACTGACAATGTTCAAGACGTTTGCTTGTCTGCCTGACTGTTCTAAAACTTGAGCCTGAAGGAGTGTCTGAAGACTGCGGCTCCTCTGCACTCACTAAAACAAGGACCCACACAAAGCGAGTGGTTGCTAGGCTCAGGTCCACCTCCGACTGTGGCACCATCGTGAGAAGAAAACAGGTCGCGCAACGCGAGTCGTTGCTATAGGAGTTGGATCCAGGTCAACCTCGTTTGTGGAGCGCCAATGATATTTAAGAACATCCTTGAAAAATGCTCCAAAGCGCAGATCTCACATTCCAGCCAAACACGAGAAAAAACTCCTTTTCTTGGTGTAGCCCCGGTGACATAAACCAGTTCAAGGCTCCATTCATTCATTCATTCGTTAAAATGAGGATTTTGGCAAAGAAATCAAGAAGGACTACGGATTACTCGAATGCAAAAATGCTCAAAATCCAGAAAGAAAAAAAAAGCCCTCGAGATAACCTCAAATTGACATCGTAACCCAGACTCAACGACTGACCCCCCCGCCCCACCAAATCGGGCCACAGTTCTGACTTCAATTTGCCCCACACTTCAACACAGAAAAGCAAACAATAAGAACCGAAACACATACACTCCCTCTTTCCTCGAATTTATTTTAAACTTGGCCACGGCCCAACCAAGAAAACCGAGGAAAACTTCACCCAAAAAAAACCAGGCCAGCCTCAAACGAATACAAAATGTCTACCGCCCAGCCCATGAAGGACACCGATCGAATTATCTGTCAGTTCTTGTTAATTTCTTCGTCAGAGCAGTGGAGGCAGCGGTGGCGTCGGTGGCGATGGCGATTGCGGCTCACATCAAATGCCGCGGCAATCATTTCCTCTGATTACCTTGGGATGAATGTATATGTGTGGCAATCTGATACAATCCAACCACTCAGAGAATCAACAAAATAACAATCGCCCCAAACATCCGTCAGCGTCACTAGAGCACCCTCACCTTCGGCACTTCTGCCAAGTTTTCAATTTTAAGTTGACATTTACCCTTCAGTCGCCACAGTCCTGTGTATATATGCCTCTACGCGCCTGATTAACGGTATTTGCATGTGAATGTGCAAAATGAATGAGATTCATTTCTTAATTATTATTCTCAAGACGATTATTATTAGTAATTTCATAAACAAAACATAAATTTCCGTCGGAGTCGGGCGAATTGAATTGTTGCCTCATATTTCTATTACTCGCGATGTGACTGCCTGGCTGGTGCTGGTGCTGGTGCTGGTGCTGCTGCTGCCGCCGCCGCAGCCGCCGCCTACACATGTCTCTCTCTCTCTTTTGGTGTTCTTTTGTGTTGCTGTTTTTTTTCTTTTCTTTATAGCTTTCTGTTGCGCTTGCTTCTTTATTTATTCTAATTAGTGGGCACGGCAACAAAATTATTACACACAAGCACACACTTCAATCAAACGGCAGTAGCGCAGCACAGCACCGCACAACACAGCACAGCACGGCAGCGGCTAGAGAACGAGACCTAGGGACCGAGGAGAGGATGGCAACCGACCAGAGGCGGTCGACCAGAGTGTGGGGCGGAAAACAAAAAAAAAAAAAAAAAAAACCACAACAACTTTAAATGGCACACATGTATAGAGAGAAGGAATGATTTATTAATTTCAAGAATCGAATGGCGTCCCTCAGAGCGACTTGAATAGACTGGGTGCCCCTCTCCTCGCCTCGTCACCAGCAGAGCAAGCGAGCACCCACAAAAAGATCTAAGAAACGTGTCAACCAGCAGAGACTGATGTACTTTGGCACGAGTGCAACAATTGCGAATTACAATGGCAGGGTCAGAGAGTTCATTATTCATTCATTTGTTAAATTAGAAATCGCCTGACGGTGGTGAGAGACCATTGATTGGGGGTCCCACCGCCACCTTAGACCGTCTTCAAGAAGTCGCTCGATTTCGGGTGGTGGCCGCGGCCAGGATTTTCAAATCGTTTCTCACGAGCATTCTCGAAATAACGCCATTTTTGTTTTCTTCTTAATTTCGAGTGGAAATTGATTTTCAATTTTAATTACACCGCTCACTTTGCGAGTGTGTTTGGAAGTGTGGCAGCCTGTGTGTGTGCGCTTATGTGTGTTTGTGTGTATTTTGATGGACTTTGTGAAACTCTAGTGATTAAATGACCTTGTGCGCTGTAATGGGTTGGCTTTTTTTTTAATCGTAAGCCTAGCCATTCGGCAGCGAAGTCGTCGGAACAGCTGTTGTTGCCTCGAGAGATAGCCAGGGAATTGATTTCGATCGAGTTCGAGTTGAGCAACACTCCAGGCCCGGCACAGTCGTGTCGCTGGGTCAAAAAATCAAAAAATTACTGTCTGACATGGAATTTCAATGAAGTGCTCTGCGACGCTTGAACTTGAACTGCAGTGTAAAAAAATATGTATACTTCGATGAGGGATAACTGGATTAGTGGAGAAACAAACAAACAGAGAGAGTAATAAAGTCGTGACACGCCAATTGACATGCATCATCGGTATGTCATGATCAAGTGTTCGACAGCGGTCGTCGTCTTATACATATTCATAGGGCACACGAGCGCACGAGTATATTCGATTCAATGTCATCTGCGTGATATCGGTGAATGCACTTGAGATTACAAAATACCCTTCAAGCGATCGATAAACAAATGGATTAATTGAATACTGACAAGCGCTGATACGAGGCGCTGCCGATGACAGCTGCGCTGTTTGAAAATGCATGGAAGTAGAGGAGATTCTTTCCAGTTTCGAAACCACGAAGCATTAACCTCTTCTGGATTCCTGTAGCGTCTCGCTCATGCTTCATGCACACTGGAATAAGCATACCTACACTTTTATTGCCTCCAACCGCAGGCGGAGACAGTCTCAGTCTCTGAAGCGTCAGCAGCGTCTCCTTTTCTTAGACAGACCAACGAGACACACTCACACGAATTTCTCCAGCGCATGCGACATGCATCAAAACACTTGTCAAATACAAGGCTAGCCCACGTTAGTTGTATCGAATGCGGAATTCGAATCGTGAAAGCCAACGAGTCAGTGTGTCCATCTATGAATTTCATTAATCGAGCTGGTCTGTCGGAACGGAACATTCGAAGCAACACTTGTACTTTCCCTGCAGTGAGACGTGAAGTGGCTTATAGATTTTGAACCCACCTGCGAATGATAATTGTGACCACGAGAGACTGCGGGAAAAAAAAATCGAAGAAGTTGCCCGATAACGATGGCTGTGCATAGAACTCCGACTCCGACTGAGTGTGGCTTAATCAAATCAAATCAAATCGTATCGCATCGCATACGGGTGGGTACGAGGCTACCGAAGGTGACTGCTCTATTAGCTTCGCAACCGAACCGGTTCAACTGGTATCACACAACTTTGGAACTTGTAGAACAAAAGCTTGTCGGCGAGACAAATTAATTGGCCTGGGCAAGTCTGAAGGCAGCATGGGAGCCCGCCCCGCTGCTAAAATGTCACCGTCGTCGTCGTCGTCGTCGTCGATCGGGGGAAAGACATTCACATTCTGAGTGATAAATCATACGCTGAAATTTCTCATTTTTGGAATAGATTCGATCTGTCGAGGGAGTTTGTGCTTTTGGCTGAGACGAACGAGGCGTAAACTGGCTCTCAAAGGTCGCTGAAGATATGTAAACAAATTCACAGAAATATGAAAATGAAGCGAAAGAGACGAGGGACTTCTGATTCTACTGGCTAGACCGACTCTCTATGAACGCCTGCTTTGGTATTCTTGGGATTATGTGGTTGGAACATGTGCAGGGATTTAACGTCTTGAAATCTTTAACCCTCTTACCCTTACTCTAGCACATCATCTGCAACCCTTCCCACCGACTGCTGCACTGCTCCATCGATCAAATTGACAAATCACAGTTCAATGACGACCCCGCAACAAGGTCGATCAAGACAGTTCACAAAATAGAAATGACATCAAGGCACTTCTGCCGAAGTCAGAGGAAATGGTCGTGTCTGACCCAAAAACCGCATAAAACTCGTTCACGTCTGGAAAGTTTATAGCTCCTTGTAGATTTACGATCAAAAAATGTCAATCACTCATCTCTCGCATAAGATAAGTCTCACGGACGTCCACACCAAGCTGGCTGATGGATGGATAAAGTTTCAACTGGCCACGGGGAAGTGTGCTCCGTTTGCGACCGCCGAAGTGTCTGCACTTTACGAGGGCGATTCATATCTAATGAAAGGTCATAGAAAACTAGTTCAGCGGCGGCATTCAAATGCCACACACGATGGCGGCTCGTAGACGTACGCCAGGGAATTCACCACCGCTTCGCACGCAGACCATAAATTGCATGAATCTGATATTCTCAAGGACGAACCTTCGCAGTACTCCTCGCTCGACGATATCGAACGACATTTCACACACATTCACCCATCAGAACCGTCAAGAGGAACCCACCTCGGCTGCAAAATTAAATCGAATTGTGTTTCTTTTCCCAGCAAAGCACCGCACAAACAGAAAAAGGCAACAAACAATGCTCAAGGCCTTATTTGATCGTAATTAACTATTCGCTGTGACAAAGCTCATAAAACGCTCGTAAAACGAATGCTCTGACATTTTCGGCGACAAAAAAGAAGAACAGAATCTTCGCCGGCGAATCGAAATCAGAAGACGACAGAGTCGAAGTCGAAGAGCAAATTGCCGCCACGGCGAGAATGACAAATTCTTTTTGAAGACAAAATAAAAAAAATTAATTTGTTTTCTTTTCATTCCCATCCGCCCGATGCCGACTGATATCTGAGTCAAAATAACAATGACGTCGCATGAGAATGCCAAAACAGCAACCGGGGGGAGGGGGATCACGCTGATCGGTGATCAAAAGAGCAACAGCAGGAGCAGAAGCACACGGGACCAGGAGGAGACGACGACTGAATGTATTCCCATTTGGCCTTGATAATCGTCAAAGAAGAAGAACTGAGAATTGTCGCGCGTATTCATTTCGCCTGGCACGTCGCGCAATCTCCCATCACAGTCGTCACTGGTGTCGTTCTCATTGCGGCGGCCCGATAAGAGCTTCTGAATTCGTCGCAACACGGAACACCGAGAAAGGCCGGTCCCTCAATCGGACAGCGCGCCAGTGTAGGGCAACAATTTTCTGATTGTATGCATAGTTGTTGTGCTCCCATTGGTGTTGTCGGCAAAACTGTGTCGACGGTGATATGAGACGTTATATCATAGCGCTGTGTCGCGTCTCCTTAGCGAAGTCTATCTGCTTGTAGGACATATCAGAGAATTTGTTTTTCTTTTGCGTTGTTTTTCTCGCGCGTTGCGTCGCCCGCCCGATGCATTCCGATGTAATCAATCTGCAGCGGAGGTCTTGAGGAATAGGATGAAGATTACTTGTGTTGACGCGACAAGGTTGCGGGGGTGGGGAAAGGAAACGAGTTCGACATGCAATGGCATTATGCAAAAATGCGATAAGAACGACGCAGTACGAGCGACGAATGCCGGCTGGTGTGTGGGTGAACTGCATTTTTGTTGACTATTGCTGCTCGTGAGAACTGGCTGTTGTCCGAGTCGGAAATGACAGTCTCGTGTTTCAGAAGCTTAGACTTGGACGTAGAAATGTCATCTGCGGATGACTAAGTAGGGGGTTGTCATGGGAGGGCTGGGCCCGGTGACGTGGGTGATTGCTGGAAAGCAGTGGTTGCACTTAGGCCCATTTTGTTGCCACGAGGATCTGTTCGGCAAATCAGATGGTGCTTCCAATAAAGCGGTGAAAGTGGATGGCACAAGTCAGTAGAAGAAGTAGCCCTCAGAGTCCCTCCTTCGGAAGGAGATGGCGCAGGGATTACAGAGAAGGTACACACTAGTTTCCTCCTCATAGGCTAAATTCGTCGCCGATTTTTGTGTGAAGTGGACAAGGGAGCTCAGGCTCGGACCCTCCATGGGTCGCCAGCCTTATGAGTAAGTAAGGACAAGGGAGCTGTATAAAGTGGACAAGGGAGCTCAGGCTCGGACACTCCATGGGTCGCCAGCCTTATGAGTAAGTAAGGACAAGGGAGCTGTATAAAGTGGACAAGGGAGCTCAGGCTCGGACCGTCCATGGGTCGCCGGCCTGATAAGTAAGTAAGGACAAGGCAGCTCAGACAGAAGGGACCGCACAAAGGAAATAACACATAGATTGAAAAAATCGACGACGAATTTAGCGTGTGTAAAAGCGTCCTTATTCTTCTCTGCAGCTTGTGCAGAAGAAGATGTAGGGACGGCCCAAGCTTGAGGCGTGAGTTCCGATGGCGCAGTGGCCAGTGGTGACGCCGATAAGACATCTGGGAGTCGCGCTGGTCTTTCTGATCGGGCTGTGCGTTCACAATTCAGTTCGGAGTGCGTCAAATTTCTTTCTTAGAGAGGCATCCTGTACCAGCAGACCATCTACGACTTGTGTGCACAAGTGTATCGAGCTTCAGTGGGTGTTTTCTAGTAGCGACAGACATGGATGGGAGATCTCCTTCAGAAGGAGTACGTAACTTGTTCCCCTTTTTTAGGAAGTTCCGCTTCGCAATTTTCTGTGTGTCAATGTCAGTGTCAGTGCCCCGCCATCCACACAAGTTGGATTCTAAATTATTCGGCCATCTCGTTAAGAGAAATGCTGCAGTTCAGGGAAGTCTTTGAAGTGACGTGGTTACTATCCACTCGCTTGGTGCGAGTAAATGAATGTGCCTTCCTGACTTGAAGGGAATAATCGTTAGCGTATCAAACTCTGAGCGAAAGAGGAACGCCAGAGCGACAGAGGCACGTCAGGGCGACAGAGGAAAGTCAGGGCGACAGAGGAGCGTCAGGGCGACAGAGGAACGTCAGAGCGACAGAGGAACTACAGAACGACAGAGGAACGTAAGGGCATCAGAGCAACGTCTGCATGCATGGTGATGCACAGTCTTACATTTGTTTGCATTCAAGAATCAGCAGCTACAAAATCTACAGGCAGTTGCCATCTTAAGACATGACAGTGACTAAGCAATGGGCTGACGCAGCTCGTTCATCGTGGAAATACGTGCCATCCGTAACCCTTGCGCTACAGAAATCAACCGCAGATAGTAAGGAAAACCCCAAATCATTGTCGAAGGCGCAATTACGCACCACACTGCGACTTGTTGCGAAATCAAACAAAGTGTCCCATCATTTCACTCGCTTCAGAACGCAGTCAAAATTTACTCAGTGACTCACCTCCGCCGATTGGGCATTTCTGCTTTGCCTCAAGGCCTGATAGCCGCGTTGACTAATTGTGGAAACACAAACCGCAAAGATTTGGTCGGAGCACCATCAAAGCAGAGCTGTAGAGCTGAATTTGGACAGCAGCTAAACTCATGCGAGTGTTTGATATCCAAACACAGCCGATATGACTGCATTTTAGCGAGAAATTGGGGAATTAGTAAGCTCGTGTCAGTCAACCGCTGAATGCTTCGCCTGCCCGGGGGAATGAACTTGTTTATGAAGGAAATGGCGCCGCCATTTCATGCGGATTTTGTCGCTACATCTCTTAGACCTGGCAGAAGAACAACCGCCCACCTACTCACTCTAAGAACGTTCCTCGAGGACGCTTGGGAGTATGCCAAGCCGGATCTGCAGATTTGAAGATTTATAAAAGGCATACGATCGAGTGCGTCGAGGTAAACTCTGGAGTGTTCCTACACTCGATTGAGGGTCCTCTTTTGAGAGGCATTTAGTCTCTTTCTCGACAGTGCTCGAGGAGCTTAACGTTTGGTTAAATTAGGTAGTTGGGCTGCCAGTGAAATCGCCAGCACACTGAGACCGTGGTTGGTCCATTGTGATACCCATAGTCAGACTACTACCACCGATCGACAACTCCAGTGATAGTTTCGTTAATTTGATCCCAACGTCAAATGGTGACTGGACCAGATCGGAATCGGATAAAGCTGCTCAACATTGAGTTCGAGTTGGAACAGCTGGATGGCGCAGTTGGATTAGCGCCTTGGTTAGAGGGGTCCCCAGTTCGAATTAACTTTGCTTACTCCTCTAACGAAGGCACTCAACCAACTGCGCCATCCACCTGTTCCGAATCCAACTCAACGTTGAGCCGCCGTTTCTTCGAACGGAAAGAGCTAAGCTTCGATTGTTTGGTCACGTGTCAAGAGACATTCGTCCTTGAATGCGACTCCATCAGGAAGGCGACCGGATCAAGTCGTAAAACTCGCCTAGTTCCTTTTGAGATCCTGATGAGTTGAAGGCGATGACGGAGGTTCGAGTAGCTTGTGTGGATCCTACGGGACAGAAGGCGACGATGATGATCTCTAAGACTCTCTGAAGTCAGAAGAAAATCTTCACGAAATCTCACTGACAACTCCACTGCGTATCCATATCCCCCGCGATGACTAACTCTTACACAAGCCTTCTCCAGACGACCACTCCAAAATCCAATCCCCCAGGCACTCCACAGCCGACAAGTTGACAAGTGGCTTAAACAAGAAAAAAACAAACAAAACAACAACATAAACAGTAAACAACACAAGGAACGTATCAAAGGTCGGTCTAATAACCGAGAAAGAGAAGACAACACCTTGACAAAAGGAAACATCAATCGAGTCAAGATTACACAATGAGCCTCTTCATGATTATTCAAAATGAATTCACACATGTATCTGAGTGATGTACTATGACTGGAATACTAAGAGGATCTAAGCACGCTGCTCGCTGTTCGCACACACTCAGCTGACACGAACTCAGCTGTGATCTGGTCAAAAATTTAATTACTTTGCGATTCTAGACATCGTGGCTGTTTGAATTGTGAAATATGCCGTGTCGTTAAATGATCTTTTGTGAATAATCGTATGGTTTTTGTAGATCAAACGAGCCGCACCCAATCGACGAAAACAGATCGGAGACGTGATCGCAATCGGTGCTGAATGGTTGGGTTTCAAGCTGTCTCACTGGCTGGTTAACCAAATGAACTCCTTAACTCTTGAAATGATGAAAAGTGGAATTAAACCACGAGGTGTTGGTAGTCACTGTTCTGATGGTCCAACTCGATCCAAAATGGCACCTGCCACATCACACCATACTCAGTTCTTGGTAATTTCGCAAATTAGCGTCGCCCTTGTGCACTCTTTAAGCGGAAACCAAATGATTGAATGCAGTTCTCTGAGAAAATGTCTTCATCTTCGACACAGTTGCGCACCAAAAGCGAAACTAAAGTGCATCCGCAGAATGTCTGCTCTCTGTGGGAGACTCTCAACCGTCGTGTGGGTGTGTGTGTTCCGCTGATATATTTGCATTTCCTCTGGCAAGCGGTCCCATGAATTTGTCTAGACCAAATGATGCGTAACAAATTTTGCGAAAACCAAGTTGGAACACGTCATTAATACGACGACGAAAGTGTCGGAAGACAATGGCTTTTTTTCTTCTATTTTCTGAGTTATTGGTATCCTTGGCGCATGTGCCAACTAATTATTTTGCAATTTATGGCCTGAACAGGATTCAAGACATTGGAATGCGCCGCTGACATGACGACAAATGCACTCGCATTTGCATCAGAAGACTGCTGATGGCTTCTGTTCATTTTGTAAGATGTGACGGACACACAAGTGAAACGAAAATACACTTGAAACCGCCCGACATTCATCACAAAACAGTTCAACTGACACGCAAGGACGTTCGAATCAACAACCGCGTTGACATAAATCGGAAAATAAATCTAGATTTAATCGAAATACAAAAGGAAACGTGCGGGAAAGCAATGCGGAAGCAAATTGCCTTGGTCCCTATGCGGAAGGACATGCCAAGAACCCAGTGCGATTAAGTCATCCATCACGAGGATTATTTTCTTTTTGAGGTCATCGCGAGTCACGTCACCATTCTCTCACTCAATCGCTAAGTTCGCGCCGCAAAGCGCTCACAAATCGAAATCAATCTCTTAAGGGACCATAAAGCCTCTGTTTTATTGTCATTTTCCGTTTCTGTCCGTGACCTTAACACGATAGCTCAGCAAGGACGATCGACGTGTCGGGGGAGAATGTGAAGCCATGCATTTGTTTAATTAAGTTCGAGAACTTTAAACTGCAGATAAACCGGGGGAACTGGGAAAATCTGAAGAACTGGGGTGGTCGCCGGGAGTTGGTCGTCGTTGATGGATGAACATTTGAGCAAGTGACATGCAGCTGCACACCTTGGAGCTCATATCGATGACTACACACAAGAGGAATCAAATTCAAATCAGAACGCTCGCGACGACATCAATTCAGCCGATTTATTCGATTCTCGCTGACAATCCAAATAACTGAACGAAATAAAAAAAAATGGAAAATGACTGACCACCCCGCGTGCAGTTTGGGAGGGGCAAGTGTGCGTTGAATAATAACAGTTATAAGTTGTCGGAAAAGCGAACTCTTGATAGCGCCACATTGTGTCATCTCCCAAGAAACCTAACCACAAAACAATGTTCTTCAACCACTCTTCGAATGGCAAGCAAGCTTCCGTAAAGAGATACCCGCCGCCAATAAACATTTAAATCCTAGCATTAACATCACAGCGCCAGCAGCAATAAATGCAAACAAAATGATGTGTTAAACAATCAGAAAACCACAATAATGTCTTGCCATCGATGAGAGAAGAAGAACCACATTGAGGCGCATCTCTGCACAAAGTCAGACGCAGGCAGGCACACAGCACATTCAAGGAAGCATCGTAACTCCTTCACTGTTACCGAGTTTTCACACACAGCTCCGCTGAACGGCTGTATGCCAATCGAACCATAACCAAGCCTACACATTCCTAGCGATTACTTCAATCGATTAGATAAACTTCCTCTCACACTTCTCGCGTCGCCCAGTGCGCTTACATAATCGCAGTAACGTCGAGAACGACAACGAGAACGGGTATCAAGAAGGTGTTACGCGGAAAGCATTTCATTGAATCGCGGCAGGAGGGTGGGGGGTGCACATTGATTACGTGAAATTAAAAAAAGAATAGAAAACAGAACTTACTGTGCTTCCATGGATTGGCCGGTTCCAAGTAGCCCGTCACAAGGGCATCATCACTTTTTGGGAACGAGACACGCCTCGATATCACTTCATTCGATGCAGATACTGTCGCCGACAGCACTGAGCCCGATGACGGATTGTTTCCATGAACACTACTACTTCCACTTGCACCGGTGCATTGCATTAAAATCGGTTCACTCGAAGTGGCTGTTAAAGTGTTGATCTTCCTTCCCAACAACATCGTCGATGGTGGTGGAGTTGCAACTGATATAGCGACGGAATTATTTTTGCTACCATTCGCTGTGATATCAACAGAATTACTGTCGCTACTCCCGCTAATAGCACATCCCACCAATGGCATAGACGATGCCGACGACACGGACAGCGATTGCAGTGGCGGTGGCAACGACGCGATTGTTGCCGATTCTACTACTTCCACTGCTGGGGCTGATGCTGATGCTGATGCTACGGCTACGGCTACGGCTACTGCTTCAGCTGCGGCTGCGGCTGCCGCTGTTGCTGTTGCTGTTGCTGGTGATGATGAGGATGATGTTATTGTTGTTTTTGAGATATTATTCTCGAGCACTTTTTCTTTGTTTTCATTTTCCCCTTTTGATGAAGAGACATCGACGCTTGCGGTCGGTGTACTGACGCAGATGGAGGTGGGGATCAATGTCTCCTCCTCAACCCTGTCAAGACGTAAACCCTCGCCACTGCCTTCACCTGAGATTGGTGCTAATGTTGCTGCTGTTGCTGATTTTGTATCCGTTACCGCTGCTGTTGGTGTCATTGGATCTGACGTCGATGTTCCTAGCTTCGGTTGTGTTTCGACTTGCTGCATTTGTTGAGTAAACGATGACGATGACGTTGGTGTTCTTGTCGATGATGGCTGTTTGATTACCAATTCATTATCACAAATTATTGAAGTTGAAGTTGATGTAGTAGTTTTATCACAATTAATCGTCGTCGCTACGACTAAACTATTATTCTCAATCGACAATTCATATTGCGACTGCTGGTGCTGGTGCAGTTGCTGTTGCTGCGTGACGACAGCAGTCGCGGTGGCAGTGTCCATCGCCGTAATAGCTGCATAGCTGACACTTGACGCAGCTGTAGCCGTTGATAGTGCTCGCACTGAATCTGAGAACTCAACAGCAGCTGGCACTGATGTTGTCGTTGTCGTTGCTGATGTTGATGTTGATGTTGATGTTGATGTAACAGTGACCGCGGCGATGGTTGATATTTCCGTAATGTCGTCGCCTCGGTTCTCGGCGCATTTTTCTTGTTCAACCTTTGCTTTTGCATTATTTATTAGTAGACTTTCATTTGACGCGGACAACGATGAGAAGGAGGACAATGCTGGGGTGGCGATGGTGGTGGTGTTGGTTGTGGTTGTATAAAAAGTTTCCTGTCTCTTATTATCTGCCTCTGATGTTGCCACTGCTGTTGTTGCTGTATTCGTCGCCGTTGTGATCGCTGTTGCTGCCGCTACAGTAGTAGATGGTGACGTTGGGGACACAGTT
This sequence comes from Eristalis pertinax, assembly GCA_907269125.1. Lineage (NCBI taxonomy): Eukaryota > Metazoa > Arthropoda > Insecta > Diptera > Syrphidae > Eristalis > Eristalis pertinax. Next base: position 8,078,863 of record OU026148.1, read on the forward strand.
GTAGTAGTTGGTAGAGTTTCTATATTGCTGCTGCTGCCGCCGACTGCGTTATCACAATTATTCATATTTTTTTCGTTTATTAGTTTTATTCTCGGGCTTCGCCTTCTTCGTTTCTTACTTATTATTGCTTCTTTTTTCCCCCCTTTCGTAGGTTTTTTTTTTTTTTTTTACACACACGCGACTTTTGTTTTGCTACGATGTTTCTTACACACGCACGGAAAATATTTCCTTTCGCGCAGCCACACACACGCACACAAAGGAAAGGAAAGCACAGCGACGGAATAACTACGTCACACTTTACATCGTATTTTCTTTGAAAGAAAACCAAAACTGTGTATTCCTGCTTATCACCAGTGTTTATCACGCACTCACTTTTTGTTATGTTTCGGATATTTTTTTTTTCTTTTGCCCCGCAAAGCGAAAAGCACAAAAATATGAGGAAAACAAAACTTCACAATAACAAGAAGAAGAAGAATCACAGAATCTACACGAGAAAAGAGAACAGAAAGCAAAACAAAAGCGAATTGTACACAGCCACACTCGGCGGACGATGGGAACGTAAAAGCGAATGGGAATATGTCGAAATCATGGATTCATGAAAATTCCCTCACGCGAAGAGCCAACACAAACACACGCACACTTTGTTGTTTTTTTTTTTTTTTTTTTTTTTTCTGTTGTGTTGTAAACCACGTTTTGTTCTCCCTCCCTCTTCGGTTGGCTTTCCACTGATGACAGTCTATCGCGTTGTGCACGTCTCCTCTGTCTGTCTCGCTTGATTTCTGTTTTCAGTTGTCGCCTTTCTGCCGTTCGTTGTCGTTTTTTTCTTCTTCATTTATTGGTGGTAGAAATTTTCCTTTTCCTCGTCGTCGTCGTCTCTCTCGCGGGATTGTTTTTGTTTTTCTTCTTTCCTCCTGCTCGCACGCTCTTTCTTCGCTCTTTGTGTGCGACCGTGTTTCTTCGGGTATTGCTTGTTCCTGCGTGTACTCTGACTCTGACTCTGGCTCTGGCACTGGCACTGGCACCCTTTATGTTTCCTTCTCTTTGGTCGTAATTTTGCAGCTTTTTTTTTTTGCGCCACTGTATTACATATGATGTCAGAATTCTTAAAGGTAAAAAAAAAAACTTTTTTTTTTCTTTTTTCTGTATTTGATTTTTTCTGGCTTTTCTCAGATAGTGGAAATTTTCTTCTGTTGTTCGCCTGCTGCGTTCACATTCTCTCGTCAATTTCGTTCACGTTTTCCTTGCCCTGGTCGTGGCCCTTTTTTCCATTCGAAAAACAACAAAAAAAATCGTTTCCCTTGTTCCCTTTTTCGTTTTTTTTCTCTGCTCTAGCCTGGCGCTTAGCACTGAAGTACAATTAGACACTTTAGTCGATTTTTTCGTGGAACATTTTATCCACGTTTTAGTTTTCTTCGTTGGTTTGTAAAAAATTAAAAAAAAAAGAAACAAAATGTATTCAATTTATTTTATTTGTATGCTTATGTAAAAAAATGGAAAAAAAAGAAGACAAATTTTTTCTTGTATTTTGTAACATTAATTACGTCTTCACTTCGCGTTCGCACTCGCACAATAGAAAAAACGATTTGGCCAGTTGGTCTCTCACGAAGTGCTTAACCAAAAAAAAAAAGAAAAAATCAAAGTGCCTCACCATGGAGAGGAATGGCTTTTGACAAACGGCACCCGGAAAGAGAGAGAATGAAGGAATGAAGAGCTGAGACTCAGAGATGTGCGCTGGGCTGTGGGCACAGAACTGACAGTTTGTTGCATTCGCCTTTGTGCAGGTGATTCGTATTGCAGTTTTTTAAGAGTAAATTTTACTCTTAATCCCAAATAATAACGGGTTAACGAAAAACAACTTGACTTAAGGCAAACGACGACTAAGTGGCGATTTGGATGGGGAGTCTACGAATAATCTAGTATGGCTGAGGAATGCGGCGTATAATTAATTTGTCGATACGATTTGCGTGACAACCGTGCTTAATTGGCAATTTTGTCAATCGCTCGCTAGGAAGACTTGTAGTACGGTAGACAAAGTATTTTGACCTTTTCTCCAATATGTCGTCAATCAAACCGTATCGACACATTGTTGAGCGTGACCGTCGCTTTTGGTGGCATTTGGGGAAGAAGGTGGTTGAACCACGAACTGTATGGGCTGTATAGAGCTGCCAGGCATCTACGTCTCTAACGCCTAAGATGGGTAGACCATGTAGAGCGTATGGACAACTTGGCTCCGGCCCGAAGAAGCTTCGACTCTGAGCCTGTGGGACAAAGCAACAAAGGACGCCCACACGCCCAAGGTGGCGCATACAAATCGAGGAGGACCTTAGTGTTAGAAGGGATAGCAAATGACAGGTGCATTACATCGAGACAATTCGATGCACTAGTCAATAAGCGACCACTCCTGGCCATTCCGAAGGATGACGCGATTAGGAAATACAATTTCCAAAAGGAGTTTACCATTAAGCTCAGCACCAGAAAAAAGACTGGAGCAGTGGAATCCATAGACCAGAAATCCACTAAGTTGAATATCTCTTTTAGTTGATTTCTGCCACAGACTGAGCAGCAATATGGTAAAATGGTATACGGACGGATCAAGAACTGATGAAGGAACAAGGGCAGGAGTTTTTATTTGGACCCCGGACAAAGTACTACGAACTAATGGGCAAATGCAGCAGTATCTTTCAAGCAGAAGTCTATGCAATAAACAGATGCGCTCAGATCAATGTTGAGAGGGACTATACCAACTGTGACAGTATTGCTACAATGCGGGACAGTCGTACCGCTATCCTGACACTAGACTCCTATATCATCAAATCCAGGTTCGTGTGAGAATCTCTACAGAAGCTTAAGAAGCTGAGTAGGAGTAACTCTGTTGGATACCTGGCCATACAGGGATAGCAGGCAATGAAATGGCCGACTTCCTGGCTAGAAAAGGAGCATCGGAACATTTTAGAGGAGTCATTGTTGGAGATCACGTCCTCAGGGAAGAGTTCGGGGAACTAGAAAGAAAGAACCGGGCAGATGCATGGAACAACGCTCATGGTATGAAGCAGGCCATGAAACAAACGCTCATGGTATGAAGCAGCCCAAGGAACTCTTAGGTGAACATAACCGCAAGAGATTTGAAGCATGTATCAGAATGAGCAAAAACAACCTCCATATCCTAACACGCTTCCTAACATGGCACTGTAAACTCAGGGAGCACCTAAGGAAAGTAGGGGCATCAGAAGAAGGTCTCTGCAGATGAATGGATTTTTTGAGGCGCTAGCCCACAAAAGACAAAGATATCTGGGCAAACAGCTAATATCAGAGGAAAAAAGTCACTAGAACCAGTTCTCATTTTTAGATTCCTAAAGGAAACTGGCTTCGAGAGAATACTCTAGGATAAATCTCTACCACCTTTGCGCAATAAGGGCAAATAACCCTCAATACAACTCTGAAAAGAGCTGCATAGGGAGGGGAGCTCTTAAGAAAGTAAAGGTATGGACGGGGGGCACAATAGATCTAAAGGTCGCGGTGCAATTTACAATAATAATAATAATAATATGCGAAACTGGAGACAGCTGGCTGGAAAGGCATGTTTAGTGAGGCCCAGATCCACCACGTCCTGCTCTATGAAGCCGAAAGCTGGACGCTAAGCGAAACTGCAGAGCTGAATCTTGGTACTTTTGAAAGAAAACTTCTACGTCGGATATATGGTCCCGTTTGCGAGAAAGGCGAATGGAGGAGAAGACATAACCGATGTGGATGTAGTCCGGAAGGCAAAAATCCGTCGACTGCACTGGCTCGGCCACATCGAGCGCATGGACAACATTGCTCCAGCAAAGAGGGTCATTGAATCCGAGCCTACTGGTTCGAGAAGGAGAGGAAGACCGAATCTCCGGTATAAAGACCAAGTAATCGCGGATGCAAGACAGCTTGATCTTGATGACTGGAAGCAGCGTGCCCAGGACCGTCAACGATAGAAGGCAGCTATTGCTCAGTCTCGGACCCTCCATGGGTCGCCGGCCTGATAAGTAAGTAAGGTCCGCCACTAAGAAGAAGAATCCAGCCTCAGATTGATGCTTCCATTATTCAGAGCAATTTGCTGGGCTCTAAAACACTTCTAAGAGGAGTAGACATCTAGGACATTTTGTAAGAAGCAATTGCTTTAGATCACGTCCAAGTCCACTCGTGATAGAACAATAGCATGCACGAGTGGTTTGCTAAGAAGCCAGTCCCTGACCAGAAATCATGTACATCGAGATAGTCGTCTTTCGAACACAATCCGAACGGAGTCACAATGTTCAACGACAAAACCAGAAATAAGAGAGCAAGCTTATTTCTGGACAAAACATAGCAAATTTCCATTTCATTCGTTTTTAGCGATACCAACTTTCACGAACTTCGAAATTCGTAGCAGATTTTTCACTGCGATTCCTCTACGATCGAATTCTGTGATCGCTTCTTCGGAGTTCGTAGCACATTTTGGATTGCTATGGAATTCGTGAGCCTCCCCCCCCCCCATATGCCAAACAGCCCACGTAGAATTGTCCCTTGACAGAAATCATGTATTATCTTCAATGAGAAATCATGTTAATACTTCATCTCTGTCCCTTGATTCACTAATAAACGTTCGACTGCATGCATGTTGAAGAATGTCTAGCCCGCCTGTAGAAGAATGTCCGTCCAACTTCTCATTTCCAATTGGACTTTTAGTCCGCAGCAACTCTGTGACAAAGGGTGTTTTCATAAACGTCAGACTAGCAAAGGACTGCGTTTTGCATGTTCATTAATGCAGATATGCGATCGCAACCTAGGTATAGTACCTTCTGTTTAAAGGCGTGAATAGCTCATCGATGTCGGGCAGATGGTGCAGTCGTTATTTTTTTTACTGCAAATAGGTCCGATTGGAAGAAAAATATTTTCTACTAAAGCAAGCCTGCAGACATTCTGCACCGTGTGGGTGTTCAAAAATGCATGAGAAAGGCGATGCGATTGTAAAGGATGGGTACATTTTAAGGGCCGATGTTAATTTTGAATAAATCACATTATTTAGGAAATTATTGTCATTTCTTTTTATTATGATAATATTGGTATGGTTCAATTATGTATGGAATAAAATATCGGTCACATGGCCGCCGCGACATCGGCGGCACACCTCCATCAAATTTTCGATGACGCTGAAGCATAATTGAGGTTCCATGCCGTTAATGTGTCGAATTATCTCATCCTTTAGCTCTTGAATTGTTGCTGGCTCATCGACGTACACCTCTTCTTTCAAATAACCCAAAAGAAAAAAACTCCAACGGTGTCAAATCACATGATCTTGGCGGCCAATTGACATCGCCACCACGCCGAGATAACACGGCCATTGAATATGTCGCGCAAAAGAGCCATTGTTTCGTTAGCTGTGTGGCAAGTGGCACCGCCCTGTTGAAACCACATATCGTCCACATTCATATCTTCCAATTCGGGCCATAAAAAGTTCGTTATCATTTCACGATAGCGAACACCATTCACAGTAACTGCCTGACCGGCCTCATTTTGGAAAAAAATACGGCCCGATGATGCCGCCAGCCCATAAACCGCTCCAAACAGTCACTCTTTGTGGGTGCATTGGTCTTTCGACAATCACTCTTGGATTATCATTCGCCCAAATGCGGCAATTCTGCTTATTGACGAATCCACGAATCCACGAAAATGTGCCCCATCACTGAAGATGATTTTCTTCGAAAATTGATCATCCACTGTTGCCATTTCTTGCCACCATTCTGACCATTGACGACGCTTGAAATGGTCAAGAGGCTTTAGTTCTTGAGTCAATTGCACCTTGTAAGCGTGTAAATGCAAGTCTTTATGCATAATGTTCATCAACGACTAGCTCAACGACGAGCGTGAGAGTTGCAATTGTTGGGCACGACGACGAGTTGAGGTGGACGGCTCTTCAGCCACACTATAGCGAACAGCAGCAATATTTTCTGCAGTACGAGCTGTACGAGCATGCACTGGTGTTTTCACATCTCCTACAGACCCGGTTTGCTCAAATTTTTGCACGATTTTTCCGATTGTACGCACATTTGGACGATTAATTGACCGAAAAAATCACGAAGTGCACGATATGCATTTTGATTTGAACGCCCATTTTCATAATAAGCCTGAATAACTTTAACGCATTGCTCGATTGTGTGTCTTGCTATGGTTAAAATTGAGTTAGTCTGAAATTGAGAAATGTCAAATGAAATGCAGAAAAAAACTTGACGTTTAGGTGTGGTTAACATTCAACATCGGCCCCTAAAATTTAACCACCCTTTACTAGCACAGATTGCCGACGTTTCTGAAAACACCCGACATTTTGCACCGTCTGTGTGGTCAAAAACGCATGAGAAAGGCGATGCGATTGTACTAGCACAGATTTCCGACGTTTGTGAAAACAACCGGATATTCTGCACCGTCTGTGTGGCCAAAAACGCATGAGAAAGGCGACGCGATTGTACTAGTACAGATTTCCGACGTTTATGAAAACACTCAATAGGTCTGTTCCAATTTTTGTTCCTCCATTCAGTAGAGGAATGTCTATCCGGCCTGTAGAAGAATGTCCGTCCAATTTCCCACTTCTAATTGGACATTTAATCCGCAGCAACTCCGTGACAAAATCCGAGTATCAAAACCTCCATTCCTCTGCACATCGGTCATCGAATTCCCCCCATTTTACAAACACACGCTCTGTCAAAAAAATTCTTCCACTCTCCGTCACTCATTCATTTCGTAACAATCGCCCCCTTCCCTCGTTACATAAACGACTGATGCAAAAGAAAAACCAAAGAAACACGAACTTTATTCAACATAATTCACGATTTTATCTTTATTTGATGAAATGCAATTTTTTTTTTCAATGAAAATAACTCGAGTAAATAATATTTGATCGCCTCATTTGGGACGAGATGAGAAAAATTAAAAACAAAAAAGAGACCTCTCAACAATGGTAATTTTTCTCCTTGGAGCTTGAACAACAATAAACAAAATTTATGAAAATGGGGCACTCCTAACCTCTACCTAGTATAGGGAGGGGGGGAACTTAAGACAAAAGCATGAGGGCTAAATTGAGAGAGGAAAATACACCTACATATAATCAATCCATTTAATTGAAAATTTGGAAAATTCTTCATTAATTTTCATTTCTTCGTGTGTGAGTGGGTTGTGCGATTTTGATTTGATGGACGGCTAATTGTTGTTGTTACTGTACACAGAATATTGCTCATGTTTTTCTTTATCTTCCGCCTCGAATAGGAAATTGGCATAGGATTCCGCTTGCCGGCGACGTCTTAACTCAATTCCAGGCTTCATTAAACGGTAGGTCACATAGACGCATGTTGTAGCCCCAATTGCCATGGCCAACATGCCGGGTGCTGTGTTCTTAAATGTTTTGAGTAATTTGAAGAAACTCATCTGGAAGTAGACAAAACAAAAAAAAAAAAAAAAAACAATGAAATGAGAGGAAATTAATTGCCAAAGGAGAGCGGATTCTGGTGTACTTTGCAGTTCCAGTGTCGAGTTTCGGTTGATCAGCCACAGCCAAAGCTGATTCGGTTTCGCGTTTCCACTTGAGCAGCAGTGGTTGCCAGATGTAGACTCCGCCTAGAAATCCAACTGCGGTCACTATCATAAACTGAGTTCTTGTAATATTACGCGGACGACGTATACGCATCACTGAGGTGGAATTTTAATTGAAAATAACGAAATAAAACTACGTTTGGCTCTTCGACTGCGGGTCGTTGATGTAATTTGACATAACCGCAAATGGTTGCTCTTCTGTTTCACATGACGTTTGGTTGGACGAATGTCGTGAAAACGAGCTTAACGAAAGGCAAATGTAATAGAATGCGATGCACAAGTAACGGGCAATTTAAAATCCTGTTTTAAATGCAGCGAATGTGATTGATCTGGGGGTCGTCCTGCTCGAAATGATCGCGAATCTCTCCTATTGACACTAGAACGCGTCCCTAATTAGCACGATTCACACTCATGGGCCATGACTCATACCGAAAAATGCCCTAATTCAACGTTGTCCACACCCCCCCGTTGAATGGAAGTAGAATATAAAGAACCCTCACCTGTTGCATTGGTTGTAGCGATGGTGTTCCTTCTCTGCTCCAGTTGGCGATACTCCAGATCGGATGCCAGTTTCATATGTGTCGTATTGATGCCCGTGTTCGATGACGATGTAGATGACGTTGAACGACGGCGAGCAAGGTTATTGCCACGATTGGCCGCGTTTGATGAGCCGCCCTTTCGATTTCGATTTAGCTGCTGTTGCTGCTGCTGTGCTTGATTCTTTGATCCAGCCAAAGTGTCGTTCGTTCGCGAGTTGCCGCCGATGTAGCCATTGTTCAGCACGGAGTTCTGCATTTGCAAGATCTTCTGCACGCCAAGGTTGGTCTGCTCCTCGATTCTCTTCTTCATCATGGCATTGTGAAGGATTAAGTTCGCATGCGACTGCAGCTCTTCCTGCGAATATGTGCGTGGGTTAGTTGCACCCACGGGATTGGGTTGAAAGCCATTCGCTCCGAGGTTTCTCTTCGCGGCGGTGTTCTTCGATATTTGCTGCTGCAGCAGGGCCAAGTGCTGCAACTGATTCGTTATGAACTGCTGGTGCTGGCTGGTGTTGATGGCCAACTGTTGCTGGTATTGCCCGGCAGCCGAGAATGTGAGCACAGCTGTGATTGCCTCTCGGTCGGCTTGAGTGAGGTTCGGATTGGACAACTGAACGATCAGGCCTTGCTTTGAGATTTCACCACGGCCCAGCGACAGCAGCAACATCTGGGCCTCGGGACGGTTGAGAATCGAATTCAACTGGAACTGAGCGAAGGCGGCTTGTTGTTGCTTCTGCAACAACTGCTGCTGCAGATTGCGCTGCTTGATGAAGTTCGATAGATTGTCGTTGTTGAACAGATTGACGGAGGGTTGGCTCTGCGGCGGCGGTGGCGCTGGTTGTTGCGAGGTAGTGGGCAAAGGTATTCCCCCGGGCTGGTGTTGATTAAGCTGACTGAGCATCTTCTTGAATTGCTCCGCGTTGCTGTAGAAATTTCTCGAAGCTGCCTTCGGCTTCGATTCCTTTTGCTGTTGTTGTTGAATTCTGCACTTAGCCTCGATCTCGTCAACACTGGGTATCTCGGAGAGGCTCATTTTTTCCTTGTGAGCCGCAGGCAGATCGCTCCGTTTGAAGAAATCATTCAGCAACTGCGACGCGTTTATGTCCTTTGTGGGTTTCTCGTCCTCGCGCTTCTTCGCGTTGAAGAGCGGCAAGAACTTCGATCCCGGCATTCTATTGCCCGACGCATTATTGCTGTTGCCAGCGTTCTTGCCACTGTGTGTCGAGAACTCATCGAATTGGAAGGCCAAGTGCTTCTTATCCTTGTGTCCGCCATTTGCCTTCGGGTCTTCGCTGTTGTTGTTGAGGTCGGGCTTGTTCTTCACCTTGGCCATTTCCATGCGGATCTCCTGCTGATCAGATTCATTGAAGCCACACAATTCAATGGTGTCCAGGCGTGATGTTGGACCGCAACTGAACCACTCCGGTTCGTCGCTCTTATTAATGGGCCCACCAGCTGTGACGCCGTTGCTACCGCTGTGGCGGTGGTCATCACCAACACTGTGATTCGAGGCCTTCGACATGCCCGATCGAAAGGACGTGGACGATTCGCCCACAACCGAATTGATCACTCGCTTCACATAGTTCGAGTTGTCGTCGAGATCGTATTTCTTTGTGTGCCGTTGCTGCTGCTGCAGCTTGCCGTTGCCTGTGGTCGTGTCCTTCGTGTTGAAAAATTCCGGCAAGTTATCCTTTTCCGGGTCTTCTTCGGGGATGTAGTCCCAGTTGACTTCACGATTGGATATGCGACCGCTTCCGATGCGACGGTGGATGTTCGCGGTGGCACTCTCCGAGCGGTTGCCAAACGCATGAGAGTCGGTGTACTTGAAGGTGTCGTACGTGATCGAGTTGGCGCTCCCATTCGAGAGGGCGGTCTTGCGCTTAAAGAATGCCGGCATTAAATCGTTTTGCGGATTTGACGTGCGGTATGATTTGTTTTTCTGAAATGAAAATGAGGCTGTAATTGGACGAGGAAAACAGCAAAAAGCCGCCTAAAAAGCATAAATACTCCAAAAATGTACACACAATGACGTTTGAATTTTATACTCACATTACCGTTAGCATTTCCTAGACCATTCGTCACATTTTCCGACTTAAGAAAATGCAATCGTTTCAGCCTCAACGCTCCGAGGCATTCAGGTCTAACGATCGTCATACAATCACGAATATTCATCAAGTCGGATCGCGTGTACTTCCTGCCTTCGATGTCGTCCTCAGCACGTTGTCCCACCACAGTAACGAGGTCATCTTTATGTCTGTCCAGGTCCAGACCGTCTTCTGGAGATTCTTCTTTTACCGGGCTGACGGTAGACGAACTTGTACTACCAAGTTCACAATTTGCATTGTCACAGCACACCGACTGAACAGTGTACGGCGTCGATGAGCGACCAGAAAGCTCCTGCAAACTGAGACCTTCCTCGTCGTCTTTGTCCGATGCGGCCGAAGATGGTGGCCGCGGTTCCATCGCCAATGGTGGCGGTGGCATCATGTCACCATCAGAATCGCCGGTCGATACCGTCGTTTCGATTGCCGGCACCGCTGTTGTTGCAGTTGACTCGTCTTCATCGGGCACATCGTCTGCAACTGCGGCCGCTGTTATTGTTGTTGCTGTACTATTGTCCTCCATTTCAGTCGAATGCGGTCCCGTAATAGTAGCTCGTGCATCATCATCCATTTTCAATGAGTCCGTCGTTTCAGGATTCTCGTTCGATTGCATTTTGGTGCGAATTATGTGGTTTTACGTTTCACTCTTCAACAGTTGAATGGTTAAAAATGCAGAAATAGCGTTATTTTGTTTCAATAAATATTATCTATATAAAAAGGGTTTCGTTTAGCCTGATGGGTACATATGCGTAATGTGTAGTTTGATGGAAGGGGGGGTTTTTTGTTCTCTTGCTGGTTTGTAGGTTTTCTTCTCAAAAAAAAAAAAAAATTCACAAAGGGACTCCACGAAATTTGTATGTTCTGTATGTTGCAAATGAGGAACCGTTAGCTCGTTTTTTTTTTTGCTCACTTTCTGTGCGAATTTTGAGGACTTGACGAAAAAAGCCGGATGAGTGAACGGGAAAAAGCAAATGAACGAGATGAATGATCGCGACTTGCCGACGATGTCCTCGGTCCTAGGGATGAGTTAAATTCAAGAGGCTACTCATTTACTGAGAAATTGTGCTTGTTGTTGTTTTTTTTTTCTTGCTTATTCGTGTTCATTCTCGTAGAGTGGGACATTTTTTTTGTTGTTGAAGTTCCGAGAATCTAGTACATTGGCAGGAGAACTAGATTCTTGTTGAGATAGGATAGGAATGTGCTTCCGCAAGTCTCGCTTAGGTCCGTATGGACCCATTGTGATGGCCAGAGGTGGAAGTGTTCCTCCTTGTATCCTTGTCGTAATCATAGAGACGTTAAATTTGTGGTTTGTGACTTCTCCAGCCAGCCCGACATCCTTATGAACCTCAAAATGTTAGATAATCGGATGTTAGAGATCGTTGGTAGAAGGATGTACATTCATTCCAGTCGGAGGTTCTTGAATGCCACACTGGAGCACTCAGATTCAATAACTGGTCCATTGTACTACCAGGCAGCAGCCTACATTGCGAGTTGTACCAAAGACCACTTCTTTTTAAACGGAAGATGGCCTTGAGAGTGCATCCCATGATGTTGATATAAAGGGGGCGGTTTAAAAGTGCATCAAGAGCATAGCCAGGCGTGCTAGGAAAGGCCCCTATGCAGCCGGGCATTGAAGATTAGTGAAATCAGCAGTTACCTATTTACGTGAAAGCTTGCTTAACCAAACGACTGATTCATATGATGGAAGAGGCCTTATCGTAGCCGTGTAGATCCAAAAGGGATACCCTTACACTGCCAGAAAACTGACAGCGTCTTGGTAGTTTTCGATTCAGTGTGTTTTTTTCGAGATATTTAGCGGTTGGTGACACCTTTAAGTACTAGTTGAGTCAGATCCTCCTAGAAAACGTCGCTTCCTACTCCATCACCCGTCTTGGATACATCTGTGTAAAAGTGAATGGCTTTACCAAAGGGAATAGTGCCGCCATACCACAGGTCTCTGTCCGGAATCAGGGTGTCTGAACCTACCGCATAACGACTTTTGCAGAAGCTGCAGAGGTGAAGAAGAAAGAGAATCTATTCAACATCTACTCTGTGGATGTTCCTAGGGAAGCACTTCTTCGCAGAGCTGGATGACTTAAGCGGTGTCGAAGTGAGAGATCTCCTAAAATTGACATGGTCACAAGCACGGAGAGGGCTGAGATATCCAGCTTCTATCTTCCTTACTCCCTGATTTCGGTCCACAGCATTTTTTATGCGACGTGTCTGGGAATACGTGTGAGCTTGAAGGTAGTTATAGGGGTACCTGTGTTACAATCAACTGGCAGTCTAGTGGCGCCTTTTGCGAGTTCGTCATCCGCATAGGCCTGGGTGTAGACATTAGAGCTGTTAAGGGCGTCAAGCAGGGTGAACCAGCATGCACCGCAGCAGACAAGCCGCCTCTATTTACCCCCGACATTACATACTGGCCACAGTTCGCAATTATAGTTCTATTCGATAGCATTGCTTTGATCCACAACGCATATGATTCCTCCACACCGTGTTCTCTGGCCGAGTTAGACATGCCATCAAAAGTCGCATTGTCAAGAGCAAAATGACATGAGATGTCTTAAAATATGGATCACCCTCTTTTTCAACCGACGCTACAGTTCAATCAGCTTCAACTAATAAGCTTCTCCAGCAGAACATCGTCAGACCAGCTTCGGAGCCGCTAGCTTATTCAATTTACTTGCCCGTAATTAGATCGTTGTGCGCGGTTGAGTTGCAGCAACGACATACAACGACTATCATTCACCAAGCTTCATGTCATTGTAGTGCGTATCAGAGTTCCACGTAAAATACGACACAGAATAATCGAAAAATGAAACCACTTCTGAAAAACAATAATTTACAGCAATAAACCGCAATCGCCAGTTTATCTATCGACATAGAAAACCAGAGCTGTTAGCGCGATAATCTTATCGTGGGAGAATAATCGCGCGGAGTCGTTCCATTTTGTTGCCAAGCTTTCGAAAGTATCAAGTGTGTACAATCGCTGGACGTGCAACTCCCCCCATCAGCCTAATTTATATGCAAAGCCCAGCGCCGATTCAATCTTTATTGCGTTAGCAAACCTCCCACGACCGGTCGACCATTCAAACCATTCATCTGCGCCTCTCTAAGACTAGTGTAAAGGATGTATGAATTTATTGTAAATAGATAACATTGATATATACTCGCATGCGATAACAAAACAAAAAAAAAAAGAAACAGGAAATTGATTCGGACACAAATCACTCTTCGCTCATGAAACTTTCAATCTCCTCAACAGTCCTGGGGACGATTGCGAAGTTCTCACAGCCGTCCTCCTTGATCCAGACGTCGTCTTCGATGCGAACACCTCCGAAATTCCTGAACCGCTCGAAAACGTCCGCGTTTATGAATTTATTCAAATTCGGATCGGCTAGCGCCTTGTTCATAAGGCATTCGATGAAATAGCATCCGGGTTCGACCGTCACGTACATGTTCGCCTTGAGAATGCGAGCGAATCGCAATTTGGACAAGCCCGGCTGGGTGGGACGCTTCGGCTGACCCTCCAGATAGCCACCGACATCGTGCACGTCCAGACCGATCAAATGACCCAACCCGTGTGGCTGAAAGATTGCTGCCAGGCCAGCTTCCAGCATCTCGTCAATGTCTCCTTGCAGCATACCGCCCTCCTGCAAGCGCTGCAACATCACACGATTGGCCAACTTGTGCATGTCCACCCAGGAGACCCCGTCCCGCGCCTCAGCTAGCACAGCGTTTCTGGCGTCCAGGACGGCGTTGTAGATGAACTTCTGATCGTCGGTGAACTTCCCGTTTGCAGGGAAACTGCACGTTATGTCCGCTGCGTATCCGCAGTAGTTCGCTCCCATGTCGAAGAGACAAATGTCCCCGTCGGCCAAGACACGACTATTTGGAGCACCAGCATGTCCATAATGAAGAATGGATGAGTTTAGCCCAGAGCCACAGATGCATGTGTACGAGGTGTGCCGGCACCCGCCGACCGAGTACGAGTGATGCAAGAACTCACTTTCGCCCTGGTATTCGGTCATTCCCGGTTTGATTCTCCTCATCACCTTCTTGTGGGCGTCTGATGAAACCTTTGCCACGTAGCGCAACACTTCGATCTCTTCGGGTGACTTAATCACACGACACTCCGACACGACTGGATGCAGAATACTCTGCTCCTGCGGGTACTTCTCGATTCCGTCGAATGAAGCGGGTTTCGCAGACAGTCCGCTGTCAGAATTCACTCCACTTAATGTAAGGATCACACTTGGATTGGCTTTCGCAAAGAAGCTGTCCAATTCGTCATAATAGAGCACTTGATCGGTTTCGTAAAGAGCTTTGAATTCGTCCAACGTGTGCAAACGACCCATCCAAACGGCGTAGTCCTCGGGAAGGCGAGGTACGAACAGCACGGACTGCCCCGTGAACACATCAACTGCACCATAGCATCCGGGCTCTTTCACGCCGAAGATATATTGAAAGAACGATTCCTGCCTGAAGACGTGGTCAACGTCGGTGTCATTGAAACTAACGTCTTTGCCACCTTCGAGCAGGATATATGAGCCAGCCGTAACTTGCGGATTATCACGGAGAACTGCACACAAGCGATCGCGATTGCTGCGGAACAGGCTCATCGCAATTGCCAGTGTTCCTGGTCCCATATGAAGGGTGGACATTTTTTTTTTTTCAGCTCTAACTGCACGGTTTGGCTCACTTGGAAACAATTGAATCTACACTAAAGATTGTGCTATGAAATGCAGTAATTTTGTGCTAGTCGCCTCATGAATGCTGATTAAGCTAAACAAACTTTCAACGAACAGCTGTCATTAGTAGTGATTGCTGTCAAGTTCGTTCGTGTGGGGTTTTGTGCTTTTTTTTTAAGAAAAAGCTCAGCTAAAGCAATTTGTGCCCATGTTTAATCGATGTTGAATGGAAGCTCTGCTGGGATATTTTTACCATTTAGGGGGAACTTCGAATTTTTCGATTCGAACATCGATTTATGATTATCGAACGCAGCAACGCACTATTTTGTTTCAGGCATTACTAGGTCCAATTTTTATCATTTATTCCCCGTGCTTACCACTCAAAATAAATGTCGTCTAATTGGATTGACAACACGAATTGGTAAACAGGCAATTAAATCTCACTGAACTGCACCACCACGATGAGGCAGAAACTCATCGAAGCCGCCATTGCCCTTCGTTAAGTACTGCAGTCAAGCCATCTGTCAAAAGCGACATTTTCTTCATCGAATTGGCTTTGTGTCCTCGAGAAAAGTGTTTGCGAAAAAAAAAAAAATAATTAAAAAAATCGAAAAGACCCAATCCAGCACAGACCCATCGTCTGCACATCCGGCAGAATCATCAAATATCAGAGAAAAGTGTAAATCTCATAGTTTTCCATGGATATATAAGGTAAGCGAGGCATTTTCCGTCCACCCCTCCGCCAATGTGCCGTAAATATTTTGGAAATATGTTTTTTTTCTCTCTTATCGCTCTGTCGCTTCATTTTTTCTTTTCTTTTTAGGCTGGCTGCGTTGGAAAGAAGAGAAAAGAAAAAAGAAAAACTTGAGTAATTATGACACAGTACTTGCCGCCAAATCTTTTAGCATTATTCGCGGCTCGCGATCCAATTCCGTATCTGCCGCCCGTCGATAAATTACCACATGAGAAGAAATCCCGTGGCTACCTTGGGGTTGGGAAATTCTTAAGCGATTTCGAAGATCCCAAAGACACACCGCCGCATACACGTGTCGAAACACGTCAGGAGCGTCTCGAACGGCGTCGTCGTGAAAAAGCCGAACAGGTATGAATTTCACTTGACAAAAATTGATTGAAACAAAAAAGAAATTCGAATTTTTTCTTAATTTCTTATGTATTTGTGTATGTGTATGCAATTTTGTGGGAGCTTAGTGTTTGGAAAAAAAAAAGTTGTTGTTTTATTCTCGTAGAAAGCAAAAAAAAAAAAAAAATGAAATATTGATTGTTATATTGGCGGATAGATATGTATGCAAACAGAATTGGGTCTGTGTTTATTTTTGGACATTCCGAGGGATGGATGTGATATTGCGGATGAAATTGGGGGGAAA
This sequence comes from Eristalis pertinax, assembly GCA_907269125.1. Taxonomy (NCBI): domain Eukaryota; kingdom Metazoa; phylum Arthropoda; class Insecta; order Diptera; family Syrphidae; genus Eristalis; species Eristalis pertinax. The sequence goes on from OU026148.1 coordinate 8,095,176, forward strand.
TTTGCTTTCGTTTTTCGATGGATTTTTGAAGCTGGTGGAAAAAATGAGTGTTTTTTCTACCCCTCCATTCACTGATCGTGAGGATTGACGTCCTAATTCTGTCATCTTGGCGAGATGTAATGGTTTTGAACTTGGTTTCACATCTGACGACGCTTATAGTGTGGTCGTGTTCGAATGATGCACTTAACCTCTTTTTTTTAAGGCCATATGTTCACAAAAAAATGCACGAGGAAACTGTCTTCGAGTTCCATTTCGGATGATTCATCAATTTTCGAGAAACCTCTTGTTGTCCAAAACACTAGTAAGAATGCACCCATGTGCCGGGGGTTATTTTTTTTTTTTACCGAAATTCGGAGTTCACTTCAACGAGGTTATGTGTTGCTTCGTTCATCCTATCCCATGATTTCAACTCGAATTCGGTTTCGGCAGTCACATCAGAAGACGATCAAACCTGCTGGAGTGTTAAACTTCTTCCCAATTAGAACTGTACAACCTTTGTCACATTGAATGACACTCAAAAGTTCACCTGTTTCTTCTCTGTTCAGCATCCAATAGTTGCTCGCCTTCACATTTTTTTTTACCAAGTACGTGACCCCATTCTGTGGTTCATCGACCCTTTCGGCAGGAGTCTCATCGCATTGACGCATCAAAACCTGTTGGTCTTGTTTTCTTTCTGGTATCGTCACCACCTCTCGGTCGGCTAGAAAATCACTTGTTTTTGTTTCCTTACGCACATCTGTGAGGAATGTGCTATTTTGGTTGATTTTATACTTTGATTATCAGATTTCAATTGGACTCTGTTCGGTAAGGACGTAGATTTGTCGATAAAGTAAAGGGTGGTTAAATTTTAAGGGCCGATGTGGATTTTGAATAAAACACAAATTATTTAGGAAATTATTGTCATTTCTTTTTATTATGATAATATTGGTATGGTTCAATTATGTATGGAACATAATATCGGTCAAATGGCCGCCGCGACATCGGCGGCACACCTCCATCCGATGGTTCAAATTTTCGATGACGCTGAAGCATAATTGAGGTTCTATGCCGTTAATGTGCCGAATTATCTCATCCTTTAGCTCTTGAATTGTTGCTGGCTCATCGACGTACACCTCTTCTTTCAAATAACCCAAAAGAAAAAACTCCAACGGTGTCAAATCACATGATCTTAGCGGCCAATTGACATCGCCACCACGCCGAGATAACACGGCCATTGAATATGTCGCGCCGTCCTGTTGAAACCACATATCGTCCACATTCATATCTTCCAATTCGGGCCATAAAAAGTTCGTTATCTTTTCACGATAGCGAACACAATTCACAGTAACTGCCTGACCGGCCTCATTTTGGAAAAAAATACGGCCCGATGATGCCGCCAGCCCATAAACCGCTCCAAACAGTCACTCTTTGTGGGTGTATTGGTCTTTCGACAATCACTCTTGGATTATCATTCGCCCAAATGCGGCAATTCTGCTTATTGACGAATCCACGAATCCACGAAAATGTGCCCCATCACTGAAGATGATTTTCTTCGAAAATTGATCATCCACTGTTGCCATTTCTTGCCACCATTCTGACCATTGACGACGCTTGAAATGGTCAAGAGGCTTTAGTTCTTGAGTCAATTGCACCTTGTAAGCGTGTAAATGCAAGTCTTTATGCATAATGTTCATCAACGACTAGCTCAACGACGAGCGTGAGAGTTGCAATTGTTGGGCACGACGACGAGTTGAGGTGGCCGGCTCTTCTTGCCACCATTCTGACCATTGACGACGCTTGAAATGGTCAAGAGGCTTTAGTTCTTGAGTCAATTGCACCTTGTAAGCGTGTAAATGCAAGTCTTTATGCATAATGTTCATCAACGACTAGCTCAACGACGAGCGTGAGAGTTGCAATTGTTGGGCACGACGACGAGTTGAGGTGGACGGCTCTTCAGCCACACTATCGCGAACAGCAGCAGTACTTTCTGCAGTACGAGCTGTACGAGCATGCACTGGTGTTTTCACATCTCCTACAGACCCGGTTTGCTCAAATTTTTGCAAGATTTTTCCGATTGTACGCACATTTGGACGATTAAATTGACCGAAAAAATCACGAAGTGCACGATATGCATTTTGATTTGAACGCCCATTTTCATAATAAGTCTGAATAACTTTAACGCATTGCTCGATTGTGTATCTTGCCATGGTTCAAATTGAGTTAGTCTGAAATTGAGAAATGTCAAATGAAATGCAGAAAAAAACTTGACGTTTAGGTGTGGTTCACATTCAACATCGGCCCTTAAAATTTAACCACCCTTTATTTGTAAGCAAAAAAAAAAAAAACAGCACCATATTCTGGTAAGGTTGATAGGTAAATGCGGACACTTAATTACGAGCGCTTACGAGCAGTTCCCAAGAAGAAGCGCACTTAAAAAAAACGAACGGTTAAATATGGATCCCAGTGTAAGTTTATGTTTCCATGATTCAATGTATCCAGCATTCAGATGGCGGCGATTTCAACGCCTGTGTGTTGTGTGGATGGTTGGTTGGTGGTTGCTTCAGTAAGTGATTTTTTTCCCTAAAATGCTGCTGTTTCATATTTCGTCACGAAATGAATGGCAACTTTACACTGGTGGAATCGGTAGGTAACGGGGGTGGGCGCACGGACCGAGCTCTAATGGAGCGCGCCGGCAAATTCAAGTGAGTGAGTCTTCAAGAGTCTTTGGTAGGTAAATGCGGTAAACGCAAGAGTTCATTTTTGTTTGTCTTTTTTTTTACTCTCTCTCTCTCTTATTTTTAAATGGAGACCTTTACAAGGTCTAACGGTCAAGTAAGTTGTTTCACGCCTTCGATTACGTAAGGTCAACACGCAGACAACGTATTTTTGATTTTCCGTTGAATACATTTCAGCACTGTATTCGCCTACCAGCTGTTTGAAGCAACAAAACCAAAAATCTTCTGTAATCAGCAGACCACCCACCCGAATGTTGTATTCAATCACAGACGGACTTTAAAGGTCAGTATGCCACCATTGAGCCACGCCGCCCCTTTTGAAAGCGAATTAAACACACACAAAGACCAACTGAACTATCAGATATCCACTACAGCCGAGTTTATGCTGCTGTCAAAGCAGATTTGTAAGTTTTCCTCAAACCAGTGGTGGCGCATGGTAAAGTTTTGAGTTTCGATCTCTCAAGGTAAGAACACCCATCAGTGTGTCGACGTAGGAGAAAGTGTGACGCAAATCTAAGTTAAGTGTTCCTTTGTTGAACAACTAGCCGCCGACACAGGCTAGTTCCCGGGTACTTCGATGTTCGAACATAGACCGCTAAACGGGTGTAACTTTAGATTCCCCAAAAGAAAGAGAAAAACAGATAGGTAGGTATCCTTATCCAGTGCCAGAGGAATGGTCGCAATAGGTCGGTTTTGTGTAAGTGCCAGCCGCTGACACCGTGTCAATTCAAATTAATTCAATTCCAAATGCCTGTGATAACGTGTCATTAACAGGATTTAAACCGAATGAAACAAAGCAAATGTCCTAAGAACCAAACAAAAAAAAAAAAAAAAAACATGTTTCAAATACATTCACCAGTTCTCACAACATCCATTCTTTCAGGACCCTCAAATCTCCGATACTAATGCCAACAATTTGTAATTCTCCATTCCAACAGGTTGCGTACAAGCTTGAGCGAGAAATAGCTACATGGGATCCCCAGCAGTTAGCTGAGGCGACAGAGGATCCATTCAAAACTCTGTTCGTAGCTCGCATCAATTATGATACGTCAGAGTCGAAGCTACGGCGTGAGTTCGAAGTGTATGGTCCCATTAAGAAGATCATTATGATCCAAGACACTGAGACGGGCAAACCGCGTGGCTATGCTTTCATTGAGTACGAGCATGAACGGGATATGCATTCTGCGTACAAGCATGCGGACGGCAAGAAAATCGATAGCAAACGAGTGCTGGTTGACGTGGAGCGTGCACGCACTGTTAAGGGTTGGCTGCCGCGTCGACTGGGCGGTGGTTTGGGCGGCACCCGTCGCGGTGGAGCAGACGTGAACATCAAGCATTCCGGCCGAGAGGACAACGAGCGTGAACGTGAGCGTTATCGTCTCGAAAGGGAGCGTGAGGATCGTGATCGTGCTGGAGACCGTGGCATAGCCGGCAGCGGTGGTGGTGGTGGTGGTGGCGGAGGCGGTGGTGGCGGCGGTGGTGGAGGCGGAGGTGGTCCTCCACCCCCACGATTCGACATCAGACGTCGATCGAGGTCGAGGGATCGACGGGAACGAGAGCGATCACGACATCGCAGCCGGTCTCGAGAGCGCAGAAAGCGTGCGCGCGGCGGCAGCAGAGACCGGGAGTATGACGAACGTGCTGAGAGAAGAGGCGGCGGCGGTGGCGGTGGCGGCGGCGGTCCCGGCTTGGGCGTGGAGAAGGAACGCGACAGAGATCGCGATCGTGAACGCAAGAAGAAGCGTTCCAAGTCCCGCGATCGCGATCGTGAGCGCTCCGACAAGAAGCGCGACAGGCGCGACCGAGAACGCGGCAGTGATCGCGATCGGGATCGTGAGACAAAAGAAAGAAAGCCAGACTTTCGCGATGATATTATCAAGATCAAGGAGGAGCCAATCGATGATTATCCGCCTTATTCGCTGCCTGCTATGAACTACCAGGGCATCAAAACGGAAGAAGACAACGACGATGTGAAATATCGGCCGCCAAATGATCAGTCCCAACAGTATCACCAGCAACAGTCGCGCACTGGCGCCGGCGGCGATCGAGAGAACGGACAGAATTTGAACTCAAACGACGACAAAGATGAACAATGGTGGGGTTAATACAAAAGAAAAAGCATATAACAGTTTATCTCCTCTCACCCCATATTCGAACAACCCCCTTACCCCGCACAATATCTTTCTCCCCCCACCCTCCGTCGACCACCCCAACTTAAGTGCTGATTTCAACCGATCACCGCACACAGCATAAATCAAACGCCCCAGACTGCACACCATTCAGTCCTTTTCATTGCAATGCATCATCAACTGTAATAAAGAACCACCCAGCTAAACGGAATGAACATGCACAGACGCCTTCAGACGAGAAAGTAAAGATAGCAATAAATATCCGATATTTTTTTGTTTTGTTTTAATGATAAGCGTGAATGAAGTGAAATGCGCCTTGAGTCAACGTGCATACGCGTGAGCTTATGAGCTTCCCCAGCAAAACACCTCACCACCACACACTCATCGAGGAAAGATCAATTTAGACAAACAAGCAAATTATGCATAAATCAAGTAAAATAGATAAACAAATAATTAAAACAACAGCGCGTAGTATGTAACCTATGGATAACTGAAACTAATTCATACTTATGTTTAGACTCTAACTTAACAGCTATACAAAATATATATACCTAGACGTATGAAATTCTATTTGAACAACAAATCAAATTGTCCTCTTTGGCTTTAGATTTCAATTCAAAAACAAACAAAAACAAAAAAAAATAATGCATCCCAAAATTCTTTTTGTCGCCAAATGAAATATGATATTGTTGAGTCACTCATTGATTTTCTCTTATTCTGTAGCGAAGGCAGAAGAGCAAAATATAGTTAACCGACAGACAATGTAAGTGTATTTTGAAAATAGAGACAATTTCCAGGTGATGCCGTGTGTTGACGGCGGCGTGTGGCTCTTTGTGTCGGCGTAACGATCTGCTTTAGAATTCGTCATTCGGGTGGATCGGATCTGTGGTCTAGTGCTTAGGATGGAAGATGACTCTTATTTTTCTTTACTGCATTATCATTTCAGAGAAACCGATGGCGAGCTGCTGATGGGAGCCGTGACAATGTGCTGATGCATGCATGACTTGGTAGGTTTTCGTTGTGGTACTTGTTTGTTTACACATCGCCAGCAGAGACTTTTCACACTATGTTGACTGTAAGATGTGTAAGACTCTTGGTAACTGTGCATGAAATTGTATTCCGCGCATCAATACGGAGCCACTAAATGCTTTCTAAAATGCATTTCGTCAGATTGATACCGTGCAATAATCTTCAGATGTACACCTTCCAAGTGTACGAACTCGAAGCTGCAAAGATGTTACAGCATGCCCATGCTCATGCACTTCGAATTGCAGAGATCGGGGTGGTGTGTCACAAAAGCTACTTGTACTGCGACCATAAAGATCTATTGTAACCCCTTTCGCTGCTCATGTTCAACTTAATTGTGTGCAATCGAAGAAAAATGTCCGTTTTCTGCAAAACTTCCCTAACACCGCTGGATGTTTGCACTCCTTTCGTCTGCGCTGAAGAATTTTACTGTCGAAAATCTCTCCAAACACGAACGTGTACTAATTCAAAGGTAAACCCCGTGTCATCTTCACCATTTCATCTGCATTAGTTTTTAAACTCGACTTTCGATGTCGTCGGTAAGTTGCTTTCAGCTACACTTTGCTCCCACTTGTCCATCAGTTTACACCAATTTGTCAATCGGTCAAGGGATGCCACAAGAGTCTGCCTGTCTACGGAATTTGTTCAAAAATATCTTATGTTAATAAAGGAAAATAGACTTGAATTCAAATAGAAAGCAGCACTCTTTTATTTTCATCACCACCATTTTCAGCAAATCCATCGTAAATGTGTACAACGAAGTTGCTGCTCTATTTCCCAAGAATTCATATTCGATGGCAAACGAAACGTAAGTATTTTTGCATTATCGAACTATGCCGCTGCAGGGATTAAGTCGTGTTGATGGAAGTCTGCGCATAGAATACCAGTCGTGGGTAGGCCTCTCACTCCAGTCTTCTCCAGATTCTGATAATATACATCTAAACACATAACCACAGGTGTACACAGGTCGTAGGTACGCCTAGTTGGGCCGCTGTGGCAGTTGGAAGATCAGCCATGAAAAGGCTCCAAAACCCTTACTATACACTGTCAATTTTTTTAGGTGAAAAATTCGATGTCGTCGGATCCACTCCAGTCTTTGGATTTCGATAATACACATCTAAACACATAACCACAGGTGTACACAGGTCGTAGGTACGCCTAGTTCGGCCGCTGTGGCAGTTGGAAGATGAGCCATGAAAGGGCTCAGATATCCTTACTATACACTGTCAATTTTTTTAGGTGAAAAATTCGATGTCGTCGGATCCACTCCAGTCTTTGGATTTCGATAATACACATCTAAACACATAACCACAGGTGTACACAGGTCGTAGGTCCGCCTAGTTGGGCCGCTGTGGCAGTTGGAAGATCAGCCATGAAAAGGCTCCAAAATCCTTACTATACACTGTCAATTTTTTTAGGTGAAAAATTCGATGTCGTCGGATCCACTCCAGTCTTTGGATTTCGATAATACACATCTAAACACATAACCACAGGTGTACACAGGTCGTAGGTACGCCTAGTTCGGCCGCTGTGGCAGTTGGAAGATGAGCCATGAAAGGGCTCAGATATCCTTACTATACACTGTCAATTTTTTTAGGTGAAAAATTCGATGTCGTCGGATCCACTCCAGTCTTTGGATTTCGATAATACACATCTAAACACATAACCACAGGTGTAGACAGGTCGTAGGTCCGCCTAGTTGGGCCGCTGTGGCAGTTGGAAGATCAGCCATGAAAAGGCTCCAAAATCCTTACTATACACTGTCAATTTTTTTAGGTGAAAAATTCGATGTCGTCGGATCCACTCCAGTCTTTGGATTTCGATAATACACATCTAAACACATAACCACAGGTGTACACAGGTCGTAGGTACGCCTAGTTGGGCCATGAAGATCAGCCATGAAAAGGCTCCAAAATCCTTACTATACACTGTCAATTTTTTTAGGTGAAAAATTCGATGTCGTCGGATCCACTCCAGTCTTTGGATTTCGATAATACACATCTAAACACATAACCACAGGTGTAGACAGGTCATAGGTCCGCCTAGTTGGGCCGCTGTGGCAGTTGGAAGATCAGCCATGAAAAGGCTCCAAAATCCTTACTATACACTGTCAATTTTTTTAGGTGAAAAATTCGATGTCGTCGGATCCACTCCAGTCTTTGGATTTCGATAATACACATCTAAACACATAACCACAGGTGTACACAGGTCGTAGGTACGCCTAGTTGGGCCATGAAGATCAGCCATGAAAAGGCTCCAAAATCCTTACTATACACTGTCAATTTTTTTAGGTGAAAAATTCGATGTCGTCGGATCCACTCCAGTCTTTGGATTTCGATAATACACATCTAAACACATAACCACAGGTGTACACAGGTCGTAGGTACGCCTAGTTGGGCCGCTGTGGCAGTTGGAAGATCAGCCATGAAAAGGCTCCAAAATCCTTACTATACACTGTCAATTTTTTTAGGTGAAAAATTCGATGTCGTCGGATCCACTCCAGTCTTTGGATTTCGATAATACACATCTAAACACATAACCACAGGTGTACACAGGTCGTAGGTACGCCTAGTTGGGCCGCTGTGGCAGTTGGAAGATCAGCCATGAAAAGGCTCCAAAATCCTTACTATACACTGTCAATTTTTTTAGGTGAAAAATTCGATGTCGTCGGATCCGCTCCAGTCTTTGGATTTCGATAATACACATCTAAACACATAACCACAGGTGTACACAGGTCGTAGGTACGCCTAGTTGGGCCGCTGTGGCAGTTGGAAGATCAGCCATGAAAAGGCTCCAAAATCCTTACTATACACTGTCAATTTTTTTAGGTGAAAAATTCGATGTCGTCGGATCCACTCCAGTCTTTGGATTTCGATAATACACATCTAAACACATAACCACAGGTGTACACAGGTCGTAGGTACGCCTAGTTGGGCCGCTGTGGCAGTTGGAAGATCAGCCATGAAAAGGCTCCAAAATCCTTACTATACACTGTCAATTTTTTTAGGTGAAAAATTCGATGTCGTCGGATCCACTCCAGTCTTTGGATTTCGATAATACACATCTAAACACATAA